>JAJNNQ010000055.1:530000-1130000 GCA_027886175.1 Phylloscopus collybita | reverse complement strand
GCTTTTCCCTTCTGGACTGCGTTTGGAAGACTGAAAATAAAGCCAGTGCCAATTCTAAATATTTTCTGTCTCTGTGTTCCCAAGCTCCAGTGACGGCTCTGGAGGCTGCAAGGAAACAACCAGAGCAGACCAGAAACCGTGGGGGGAAATTCCACCTCTCATCACCTTTGGAGGGAAAACATTCCTCCTGCTTTTCTTCCCATTTCAGACCAGTGTGGGCTTCTGGGGGGACCCTGGAGGGTTCCAGCAGTGCTGCTGCAGCAATCCAGCTGTACAGACACAAAGAACCTCCTCCGTGGCACCCTCAGGACCCCCAGCGTGCCCAGGCTGCCAGGGGGGCACCTGCAGCACGTCCCAGGTGCACACAGCCCAAATCATCCCAGCTGGACTTCCATGTGTTGGAAGGGACCTTAAAGATCAACTCACAACCCCTCCCCCTGCCCCAGGTGCTCCAGCCCCAGTGTCCAGCCTGGCCTGGGGCACTGCCAGGGCTCCAGGGGCAGCCCCAGCTGCTCTGGGCACCCTGGGCCAGGGCCTGCCCACCCTCCCAGCCAGGAATTCCTGCCCAATGTCCAATCTAAATCTGCTTTCCTTAAGCTCAAAGCCATTCCCTGTCTCCTGTCCCTGCAGCCCTTGTCCCCAGCCCCTCTCCAGCTCTCCTGGAGCCCCTGCAGGCCCTGCCAGGGGCTCCCAGCTCTCCCTGGAGCCTTTCCCTTCTCCAGGGGAACATTCCCAGCTCTCCCAGCCTGGCTGCAGAGCAGAGGGGCTCCAGCCCCAATCCCTGGCTATAATAAGAAGAGCAGTGTCCTGTTTTCAGGGTAACTCTGCTGTTCAGGATCCTACTCCAGACCCACCCAAGCCAGTCAGGGAGAATTGCTTGATTTATATCAGTTGATAATCCCAACTGGTATTTAAAAGCAGAGGAAAGAGGCAAAGTTCTATAAAACCAGAGCTGGATGCCTGGAAAACCCATTAAAACCCCTCCAACTACAATGGATAATGAATCCTGAGTTGGCCATAACGTCTGTGTAACCCAGTGGGCAGCAGACATCACATTTATCTTCCAAACGTTACCTCTGGTCCCTTAAAACACATTATCAGCACAGATTTGTGTTGCTGGAGAGCTGGAAACATAAACAGGGCAATTAAAATCTTTATCAGTCAGCCCATGGCCGAGCCCGGCGCTCCCGCAGCGATGGCCCCGGAGATGCCCCGCCGCTGGGAGGGCACGGACGGCGCTGCCGGGCGGTTAATTGCGGGTTAAGCGGCGTTTTGTGCCGCTCTGGCGGGCTGTGGGTTGGTTCTCTCTCCCTCAGCATTGGAAATTCATCAGTCCCGGGGGCGGGAGGTTGAACGGGACCCGTGTGGAGCGCGGCTCGGCTCGGCTCGGCTCGGCTCGGGCGGCGCGGAATTCCCGCCCGGAGCTCCCGCATCCTGCCCTGCCCTGCTCTGCCCTGCCCTGCCCTGCCCTGCCCTGCCCTGCCCTGCCCTGCTCTGCCCTACCCTGCCCTGCCCTACCCTGCCCTGCCCTGCCCTACCCTGCCCTGCCCTGCCCTGCCCTGCTCTGCTCTGCCCTGCTCTCCCTGCCCTGCCCTGCCCTGCCCTGCTCTGCTCTGCCCTGCTCTCCCTGCCCTGCCCTGCTCTGCCCTCCTCCTTCCCATTGTCGCTGCCGCTCTCACAGCCAACCAGCCTGAGCTCCCCGCTCCCCGATCCCCGCTCCCAGCCCTGCCTTGGCAGTGTCCCCATTGTCCTGCGCCTGAACAGGGGAGATGCAAAGGCACAAAGGCTCGGGGGGGCTCGCTCGCAGCCGCCCTGCCCCGAGGAGCGGCTGTCTCTGTGTCCCTGAGACACAGAGCAAAGGCGGGTGTGGAACTGGGGCTGCGGGGATGCCCACACGGCTGGCTGTGCCCTGCCCGGGCTGGGGTGATGCCCACACGGCTGGCTGTGCCCTGCCCTGCCCGGGCTGGGTGATGCACACACGGCTGGCTGTGCCCTGCCTGCTGCTGGGGTGATGCACACACGGCTGGCTGTGCCCTGCCTGCTGCTGGGGTGATGCACACACGGCTGGCTGTGCCCTGCCCTGCCCGGGCTGGGTGATGCACACACGGCTGGCTGTGCCCTGCCCGCTGCTGGGGTGATGCACACACGGCTGGCTGTGCCCTGCCTGCTGCTGGGCTCCCCGCTCCGGGGGCAGCGCTGAGAGCAGGCGGCAGCTCCCACCGCCTGGGATCTATTAGAAAGCAGGCTGGTTGTCCAGCGAGAGAGATGATCTGAAGATCAGGATACTCTGGAACACGTGCTTTATTGGTCGTGGGGAGGCAGCCTGACTGGGGAAGGGTCCAGGGATCCAGTGCAAAGTCCAAGAGGGTCCAAGGGAAGGGGCGCAAAGAGAGGCCGAACTCCTTGTTCCATTCCATTTTAACCCTTTCTATCGTGAATATTCTAATGAGCATTAACCAATCACCTTAAGATACAAAACCTACAGAATCTACATACAGCCTATGGGAGCTACAACATTACAATACTACTCTACAGACCAAAACCTGTGAAACCCACCTTATCCCTGATACCTGAGAAGGTCCAACCCTTTATTCATCTTTTTGTCTTGGCAGGGGTGTCACTGATTCACTCAGCCAAGTCCTTTTCAGCTGTCTAATCACCTTCTTCCTGTCCATGCTTACAGTTCAAACTTTGCTTTTAATTCTATTCCTCTTGTGGGTTTCATACTTTTAGAATCTTTTACTAATAAATCATCTCTGCAGGGCCCAGCTACTTCATCCTCCCCAACAGGGATCCCACCCTGGGGCCTCGCTCATGGCACAACTTGTGCTCCTGGCTCGGGATTTTTGTCCTTGCTGCTTTAGCCATGAGCCTGGTGGTGATGTTGGCGTGTCCTTCCTTCCCACTCACCTGTAATGACGCTCATTGCTCACGGCAATTCGGATTCACAGCGTTTCAAGTCTTCCAAACTTGAAACCTCCCTGACTTGGAATGGGTGTTTTGTTGTGTTCCTCTGGGGAAATGGTTTTTCCCCAGAACCCCCCAAAGCCTGGAGACATTTAGTTTGACCTCACCTTCCCTTATCTTTAACCTGTTGGCTCAGTGCCAGTTATCTACCCTGAGACAGAGGGTGTAGATAAACCCCTGCTCTTCCTTGTTCGTCCTCTTCCCCTGGAACCCTTCGAGAATAAAGCCTTGGAATAATCCTGAGGTAGGAGCCTCTTTTGGAATCTTTTATCCTATCCCCTGAGATATTTCCCCCAAAGTCCCTCAAGGAGACGGAGCTAGCACAGGAGCCCAGGGGGGCGGGCAGAGGGGGAGCATTTCAGGTGTTCACACCTCCATCCAGATCAGCTGCCCAGCCTCCGTTCCTAACCCAGAACGGTGCTCCAGGAGTGGCTTACCCCACCCTGAGTGCATTTCTAAAAGAAACCGGGTGCCTCATACCCTGTGTGACTGCAGGGACCACCACAGGCCCCAGGGGCACTGCAGACCTGTCTGCCTCAGCCATGAAACCCCAGACTGGTTTGGGTGGGCAGGGACCCCAAATCCACCCAGTGCCACCCTGCCATGGCAGGGACCCCAAATCCCACCCAGAGCCACCCTGCCATGGCAGGGACCCCAAATCCCACCCAGTGCCACCCTGCCATGGCAGGGACACCTAACCCCACCCAGTGCCACCCCTGCCAGGGCAGGGACCCCAAATCCCACCCAGTGCCACCCCTGCCATGGCAGGGACACCTCCCACTGCCCCCGGCTGCTCCCAGCCCTGCCCGACCCTGAATCCCAGGAATGGGGCATCACCGAACCCTGCCCTTGAATCCCAGGAACGGGGCATCACCAAAGCCCTGCTGCTGTCCCCTCTCTGGTGATTTACATCAGCCAACATCCTCACCTCGGGGCGCCAGAAGGACTCAGAGAAATCCGAGTTTTTGTTTTACAGCGGGAAAAACTGTTTGGCAGAAATTAACCTGGGTGACCACAAGCCGTGGAAATTCCCCTCTGGAAAATGTTCTTGAGGAAGCGAATTGGGGAGGGAGATGGATGGGAGAACAGTTAGAGGCCAGCCACGCACTCCATCAAGCCTAAAGGAATGAGCTGTCACGGGGATATACAGGGAGAGGGACACTGCTTAGTAAATTCAGGCCCTGACAGCCCTTGACTCCACTCCAAAGTGCTAATTGGAAAGGCTTCGGCTCCTGCTGTCCCCAGAGGTCTCCATCACAGCCTGCCCTCCCCAGGTCAGCTCAGATGCCACCCTCCGCTGCCTGGGCTTTTCCTGGAAGAGGCTGAGGAAGGAGGGCAGAGGAAATGTGTTTGCTTTGCTTCTCCAGGGCTCTGCCGAGCTCTGCTGAGCCTGGGCAGAGGAAAGGCTGCTCCCTGGCAGGGCTGTGTCTCACCACAGGAACTTGAGCCCCTGGGTCAGAGTGGAGACCTGGGGGCAGAGCCGCCCCCCGGCAGGGCGGGGCTGGCCCCATTACACCTGTGGAATAAACACTGACATTTCACACCCTTAATCACTGCTGTAACCGATCCCGCTGTTACTGACCGAACACCCAGATCTGTGCAGCCTGTGGCATTGTCTGCTCCAGCCTTTGACGCCCCAAATCACCCCAGTTAACCCTTCAGGTGCTGGCTGAGGTCCCACACCCCGGTTAACTGGCAGGAGAAGCTCGCTTACGGGCAGGGAAGGCCTGACGCTGTAACAGTGGCTACTCTGCCTTTGAGAGTTGGATCCATCTCATCTGGGCTCATAAAAGGCTCTTGTTTCCTTCAGAGGACACAGCAATCTGTGAGACGTGGTGGGTGCACTTCCCAGCCCGTCTGAGTGCAGCTGATCCATCAGAGCCGGGCCTGGAGAGGTCATTGCTGCACCACTCACCCTGCCCGCTCCCCAGAGAGGAACTCTGCTCTCCCTTCTGTGGAGACATGAACCCCGGCCCTGTGCATTTTATAGCATCTCACCAGGGAAATGCAGCTGCTCTGCAGGTATTGGAAAGGCTCTCCCTCCCCGGAGGTAAAATGTGATCACCTTCTTCAAACCCGGCCGAGAAATGCAGACAAATCCTCTGCCTCCTCCAAGGGAGCCCCAAGAGCTGCAATTGCCTGAAGAAATCAGGAGTACAGCTCTTGTCCATGACCCAGAAGTAACAACTGAAGAACATTTCCCACTCAGTTCAGACCAATCTCGTCTGTAGCTGTGAGAAATGTAAAGTTTTCTTACCACGTTATTGTAATTCCTCGTTGTGAAACACGTTCCCTGTGGCCTCTTAGAAAATGAGCGTTTTTGGTAACTCAGTGTTCATCTAAATAAGAGAGAGAGCGAGAGAGAGAGAGGTTTTCATGTCTGCACAATGGGCTGGAGAGGCAGGGGGACAATGCCACCACAGCGGGGTGGAGGACAGAAGGGTTTCCTGCAGGAGTCGTTTTCAAAACATCCATTCAGATGTGAGGGTGTGCCAAGGCCTGGAGTGCTCAAAGGACATTTGATAAAGGGACTGGAATGCTGGCTCTGCCCTGAGGAGAGTGGGGTAAACACTGCTCCAGGGACAGCCAGGGAGAGCATCCCTGCCCCTGGTGAGGAACAGGAGGGTGGGGAGAACATCCCTGCCCCTGGTGAGGAACAGGAGGATGGGGAGAACATCCCTGCCCCAGGAGAGGAACAGAGGGGTCAGGAGAACATCCCTGCCCCTGGTGAGGAACAGAGGGGTCAGGAGAACATCCCTGCCCCTGGTGAGGAACAGGAGGGTGGGGAGAACATCCCTGCCCCAGGAGAGGAACAGGAGGGTGGGGAGAACATCCCTGCCCCAGGAGAGGAACAGGAGGGTGGGGAGAACATCCCTGCTCCTGGTGAGGAACAGGAGGGTCAGGAGAACATCCCTGCTCCTGGTGAGGAACAGGAGGGTCAGGAGAACATCCCTGCCCCAGGAGAGGAACAGGAGGGTCAGGAGAACATCCCTGCTCCTGGTGAGGAACAGGAGGGTGGGGAGAACATCCCTGCTCCTGGTGAGGAACAGGAGGGTCAGGAGAACATCCCTGCTCCTGGTGAGGAACAGGAGGGTGGGGAGAACATCCCTGCCCCTGGTGAGGAACAGAGGGGTCAGGAGAACATCCCTGCCCCAGGAGAGGAACAGGAGGGTGGGGAGAACATCCCTGCCCCTGGTGAGGAACAGAGGGGTCAGGAGAACATCCCTGCCCCAGGAGAGGAACAGGAGGGTCAGGAGAACATCCCTGCCCCTGGTGAGGAACAGGAGGGTGGGGAGAACATCCCTGCTCCTGGTGAGGAACAGGAGGGAGGGTGGGGAGAACATCCCTGCCCCTGGTGAGGAACAGGAGGGTGGGGAGAACATCCCTGCCCCAGGAGAGGAACAGGAGGGTCAGGAGAACATCCCTGCCCCAGGAGAGGAACAGGAGGGTCAGGAGAACATCCCAGCTCCAGGAGAGGAACAGGAGGGTCAGGAGAACATCCCTGCTCCTGGTGAGGAACAGGAGGGAGGGTGGGGAGAACATCCCTGCCCCTGGTGAGGAACAGGAGGGAGGGTGTGCAGAGGGCAGGAAAATGCCCCTGCAGTGTTGGGATCTCACAGCAGCTTCACAGGGAGGGTTCAGCCCTCTGGCAAAGGCCTGGTAGAGAAGTGAAGATGTTGGTGTGGTGATGTGGTGAAGGAAAGGGTGAGCTGAGCCCTTCAGGAAGGCTCAAGCACCAAACTCCAGAACTGCTGGGACCCTGGAAATGACCTCCAGGTGACAACCACCATAAAATATAAACTAACCAGACTAATTAATTACAGCTACTCAAGGAAGCCTCACCTCTCAGGAGACATCTGAGACATCTGTGAAGCTGCAAGAATCAGACCCCAATCCCACCAAGCTGTGCTGGGCAGCTGTGCCCATCACACACACCCCAGCAGGAGGAAAGCACATCCCCTACCCAGGGACAGGAGCAGGGAAGGGCTGGGGCTGGGCCAGGCTCAGGGTTCATCCCCAGGGGTGCTGGCACTGCCCAGGCTGCCCAGGGCATGGGCACGGCCCCAGAGCTGCAGGAGCCTTTGGACAGCACTCCAGGGGTGCCCAGGGTGGGATTGCTGGGGGTCTGTGCAGGGACAGGGGACTGGATGGTCCCTGTGGGTCCCTTCCAGCTGAGGATATTCTGTGATTCTCGGCAGACAAACCTCACCCCAGACCATCTGTGTCTTGTCACAACTTCCCAAGGACAGCAACGTCTCAGAACAGCATCTCTGGCTGCCTCTTGCCCCCTGAGCTGCTGCCACCCCCGGCAGGCAGCCCCTGGGGCCGGGGTGCTGCAGCTGCTGTGCCCTTGGCCGGGCTGGGGCAGCCCTCCGTGCCCAGCACAGCTCCAGGGGCTCTGCAGGGCTGGCAGCTCAGGCTGAGGCACGTCCCGCTCCTGGAACAGCCACGCTGCTGCTGGGCCTGGGATGTCACCCAAGCTGACCCCTGAGCGAGCATTCACACTTGGCTTTTAATTACTGCTGCAATTAGCAGCGGTTTCCTGGCTCCCTCGCGGTGCAGCTTTGCAGGGAGCAGCAGCTGCAGCCTCTGCTGTGGGCTGCCTGGGCAGGAGGGACCTGCCCTCAGCTCCAGGGTGCTGGGACGACAAGGAGAAGACACGAGCTGGGCTGAGAACCAAGGCAGTGCCAGCAGTGCCAAGGAGCTGCCCAGGGAAGCAGGAGGGACCTGACAGAGCTGGGCAGCCTTCGAGGGCAGCTGCTGACATTGCATCTGAGCACAGGGCAGGGACAAAGCCACAGAACCAGGGACAGTCTGGGTGGAAGGGACTCCAAAGGTCACCTGACCCAACCTCCCTGCCCTGCACAGGGACATCTGCAGCTCACCCAGGGTGCTCAGGGCCCTGCCCAGCCTGACCTGGAATGTTTCCAGGGTTCCAGGGGTGGGGCAGCCCCCACCTCACTGGGCATCTGCCTGCAGTGTTTCATCCCCCTCCCTGTGAAAACTTGTAAACAGCTGATCTACACTGACCCCCTTTCAGTGCAGAACCATCCCCCCTGTGCTCCACTGTGTGCTGGAAGGGCTGTCCATGGCTCTCACCCTCTGTGGGTGAACCTCAGCATCTGTTCCTGCCCTGGGCAGGAGCTCAGAGCCCCCCATTGGGGAGGGTCTGGTGTCCATGAGGGTCTCAGATGAGTAATGCTGCTGCTGCTGCTGCCTCCTCTGTGAGCAGAAATGGGGCACACAAGGAAACCCAGCAGCTGTGCCAGGCCTCTTTGCCAGCACCTCTGCTCCAGTTGTGTCACTGAGCAAAACACAGAATAACCCCCTCCATCCTATCCTGACTGGAGTTCACTGCTTCTGCTTCAGACCTACGACCTACCTTCCCACCCTTCTAAGGCAGGGACAGGAGCTGCTCCCTTCCCTTCCCTTCCCTTCCCTTCCCTCTTCCCTTCCCTTCCCTTCCCTTCCTTCCCTTCCCTTCCCTTCCCTTCCCTTCCCTTCCCTTCCCTTCCCTTCCCTTCCCTTCCCTTCCCTTCCCTTCCCTTCCTTCCTCCTTCCCTTCCCTTCCCTTCCCTTCCCACCCCATCCCATCCCATCCATCCCATCCCATCCCATCCCATCCATCCCATCCCATCCCATCCCATCCCATCCCATCCCATCCCATCCATCCCATCCCATCCCATCCCATCCATCCATCCCACCCCTGGAGCCCCCTGAGCTGGCCCTGGCAGCCAGGCAGTGCTGGAGCACTCAGGACAGAGGGACTCAGATCCCCAGGACAGAGGGACTCAGATCCCCACACCTCAGCAGGCTGCAGGGAGGGGGATCCTTGGCTCTCCTCCTCTGATTTTGTTCTGAAGATCTTCCCAGGTTTCTGGGCCCAGGACCTTCTCTGCCCCTGCTGGGGTTGTTCCTGGGTGGTCCCTGGCCCAAACCCCCATCCCAAAACCTGGGGCTGCAGAGGCTCCTGCAGGAGAGCACTGCCCGGTGCCAGGGCTGTCTGCACACACAGCCCAGCACAGGCTTTGCCCTCAGCCCTGGGAGGGACCAAAGCTGTGACACCAACCACTGTCACCAGGTCAGCTGTGCCTAAAAAGAGATTCACACACCCCAAACACAGAGAGCCCAAGGTGGGCAGTGCTGTGGGTGGAACACCTTTGGGATTTATCAGATCCACCACAGAGAGCCCAAAGTGGGCAGTGCTGTGGTGGGACACCTTTGGGATTTATCAGATCCACCAGCACCTTGTTTGTCAGGGCTCAGGAAGGGCTGCTCCGCTCAGTCCTGGCCACAGCCCTGGCCCTGGGACCCCAGGTCTGTCCCCTCAGCTCGTCCCAGTGACAGATCTGACTCTGAGGCCCTCCTGCCATTTCCTGGACGTGTCCTGCAGCACATAAGGGGTTACTGTGCAGCCAGGGAGCTGGGGGTGGGCCAGGGCAGACAAGGAGAGCATTGATCCGGAGCAGAAATGTGAGGAATGTCACCCTCTGCAGAATCAAGCCCTTGTTATCAGTCTGCAGGACAACCCCTCTGGAGGGGCCTGGGGTTTGCCTCTGCCCAGCCAGCCCAGTGGCAGGAGGCAAAGTCACCTCTGTCCCTGCAGCCTGGGCACTTGGAGGGTCACTGGTCACCCTGCAAGGACAGGCCAGAGACCTCCCCTGCCCTGCCAGGTGTGCTGGGACCCTGCAGGAATGTGCAGCCTCGAAAATCCGGGTGACAGCGCTCCAGGGGAGGCACCAGCAGGGTGGGAGGGCTGGCTCTGCAGGGGCTGGGCCACCGGGCACACCGAGGGAGCCTGGAGGGTTGGGGGAGCGTTTGTTCATGCCTGGGAGGAGTGAAGGGCAGAAGTGGCAGAGCAATGATGAGGAGCTTGCTGGGGTTGTGGGGCAGCTCCTGTGGGAAAGGAACAGCGTCCCCAGGGGCCAGGAGGAGGGTCCAAAGCCTTCCTTTCCCTGGATCCAGTCAGGTCTCCCTTATTTTGGGTGAGTTTATGGTTAGATGGAGCATCCCTGCAGTACAAGCAGCTGCAGTAACCAGGACAATTCAAGTGTCCTCACATGAAAGAAGGACAACCCTGAAAAGCTTCCAGGCACGTGGAGCACCCCCAAAGGGCCACAGAAGCACAGAACTGTTGGGGGTGGGGGGCTTTTAGAGGCCATCCAGTTCAGCCCCTCCCCTGGGCAGGGACAATTCCACTGGACCCACCCTGGCCTGGGGCACTGGCAGGGACGGGGCAGCCACCTGCTGTCAGTGAGGACAGGAACAACAGCTTCCAGAACATTCCACCTCCACCCCCGAGTCCAGGCAGTCCTGCACCTCTGTCCCACCTGCCCCAACAGCCTCAGGTCTGCTCCTGCTGAGAGCTGCAGCTCCTGCAGCCCCCCAGAGCTGGGGTGGGCTCCTGGGCTGGGGCTGCTGCAGCTTTCACTGCAGGAGGTTGAGGAGGGGTGCCCAAAAGGGAAGCTCTCCCTGTGGCTCTGCTCCTCTGTCCTTTCCAGCTGCTGGAGGCCACAGCTCCATCCCGTGCCTGGAGGCTCTGGGTGAGCACTGAGCAGAGGTGGCTCGGGCTGGACAGGCCTTGGGGCAGCCTGGGCTGCTGGAAGGTGTCCCTGCCCATGGAGTGGGAGGGTCTCCAAGCTCCCTTCCAACACAGACCATTCCATGACCCCGTGCAGGGCTCTGATCCCTCCCTCCACTCACCATCAGGTGGCAGAAGGAGCTCCTCCCTCTCTGAGGTCCCTTTCACACGGAGGGGGACACGGGGAGATGCTGCATTTGCTGCTGGGAAGGGTTTTCCTGGTGGGGAGCTTCTCCCAGTTCCACAGTTTCTATAAAACAGGGGTTGTAGCCCTGAGGGTAAAGGTGCTGGAGAAGCCAAACGGTGTCCCCTGGCTCCTTTGAGGCCACACAAGTCCCAGCTTGTAAACGACGAAGCTGAGACACAGATTTTGGAATCATGGGATGGTTTGGGTTGGAGGGACCTTAAAGCCCATCCAGTTCCAGCCCTCTCCCACTGCACCAGGAGGCTCCAGACCCTGTCCAGCCTGGCCTGGAGTGGTTCCAGCTGGGCCATCCCTCTTCCATGCCTCTGATCCAAGGTCTTGGAGTACTTTTTTCACCGAGGACTTAGGGGGAGCCAACATTTCTTTTGCAACAGCAGAGACTTTTCCAGGCAGACACACGAGGGCAGAAATGCAGCATGATGTTCTGGTGGGGAGCTGTACTCACAGCCCCAGGCTGCTCACTTGGGGCTTTTGGCACCTTTTCCACTCTGGGAGGTAAGGGAGGACAATTCCCAGGACAGCTCCCTGGAAATAACACCAACGGACGGGTGAAGCTGGCAGCAAAGAAACAACCTTCAGGGACTGGGAAAGGCTGGGACACCAACATCTCCATCCCTGGAGGCGTTCAGGGCCAGACTGGACAAAGCCCTGACCCTGCTTTGGGCAGGATTGGGAAAGCCCTGGGGCCCCTTCCTGCGAATCAACCTGTGACCCCTTGGGTGGTGAGCACAAACCTCCCACTGCTCCTCTGCCCGAGCCACAACTCTGACCAGAACCTGGAGGAGAGGAGAGGAGAGGAGAGGAGAGGAGAGGAGAGGAGAGGAGAGGAGAGGAGAGGAGAGGAGAGAGAGGAGAGGAGAGGAGAGGAGAGGAGAGAAGGAGAACCTTCTCCTGCTTTGCTGCCTCAGCTGCAGAGCTGCTGAGCCAAGCACGAACTCTTTGAGGATCCATTGGCTCCTGGGCTGAGGGAGCTGAGGGGGAGCTTTGCAGAACATTTTGTCTGCTGGGAGAAGCTGGCTCAGGTTGGTTTCCTTTTCCACCAGGAAAATCAGCTGGAAGCATGCAAAGAGATGGGAAAGGGTTCCCCAAAGCTGATAATTTACTTTGTGGATTAATATCATTACAGATTTACTTTTCAGAGGAAATTTTTGCACCTTCACTCCTTTATGAAGGAGATTCTCTACAAAAAAAAAAAAAAAAAAAAGACAGTGAAGTCAAAAGAACAAAGGCTTATCTCTGATTTATCTGAGTGGAAGCGGGCTGGGAGCATTGCAAAAGTGGTCAGTTTTTCTTGTGTGGTATTGCAAACATTTTGATATTTATTCTGTGTGGATTGTTCGTGGCATTGGACCACTTTAGTGAAATTACCATGCAAAAAAATTGACTGTGTGAATTTTCAAATTGTGATGCTTTCCAACTGCACAGATCTTCTGGTATTCAGTGACCCCAAATGGCCAGGAGCAGCTTTCACATCTCATTGGGAATCACAATGATTCAGAACTGAGCAAAATTGATGAGAAAATTGATTTTTAACAGAATTTCAGTGTGGAATAACCCAAAGAAGCATTCTCATTTTGCACTGGCACTCCGCTCTGCCTGCCAGCTCCTCAGGAAGCGTGTGTTCCCAGGTTGGCTTTATGTGCTACTCTTTCCACCTGCACAGAAGCTCAGGGGACATTCCCTTGTGTTGCTGAGCTAAATCCCACCACCCTGAAGATAATTTTTCACCTTCTCCAATCCAAATGTTCCTCAAGGTATTGATTGCCTGCACTTCATTCCAGAGAAGGCCAAACGTCAACACCAGGGAGATTTTTCAGAAGGTGAAACTTCCTGCTTTTGAACCCTCGTTAATTAACTTTCCCTTTTGTCCTCCTCCCCAAACCTGACTGAGTCAATTGCTGGGAATTGCTGCGGAGGTCACGGCCCTGGGACAGGCGTGGAACTCCTGCCACTCCTGCTGGGATGGGCTGTGATGGCTGTGATGGTCGATGGTTGATGGCTGTGATGGCTGTGGTGGCTGTGATGGTCGATGGTTGATGGCTGTGATGGCTGTGGTGGCTGTGATGGTCGATGGTTGATGGTTGATGGCTGTGATGGCTGTGGTGGCTGTGATGGTTGATGTCTGTGGTGGCTGTGATGGTCGATAGGTGATGGTTGTGATGGTTGATGGTAGATATCTGTGGTGCTGTGGTGGTTGATGGCTGTGGTGCTCTGGTGGCTGTGATGGTTGTGATGGTTGATGGCTGATGGCTGATGGTTGATGGCTGTGGTGCTGTGATGGTTGATGGCTGTGGTGCTGTGGTGGTTGATGGTGATGATTGATGGCTGTGGTGCCGTGGTGGCTTTGATGGTTGTGTAGGTTGATGGTTGATGATTGATGATTGATGATTGATGGCTGATAGCTGTGGTGGCTGTGATGGGTTGATGGTTGATGGTTGATGATTGACGGTTGATGGCTGTGGTGGTTGATGGTTGATGGTTGATGTCTGTGGTGCCGTGGTGGCTCCCAGGTTGTGAGGGGCCCACGAAGCCCCATCCCTGGTCCTGAGCTGCCCCAGGCTGGGATGAGGGCCGGGAGGTTTTGCACAGAGGATTTGTTTGGCCCTGTGCATTTTAACCTTCAGTCTGCTGGGCTCAGCCCCCCGGGCCAGGCTCCTGCCCCAGATGCTCTTTGTGGGTTCCAGAGCTGCTCACAGCCCCAGAACACTCTGGGAACTGAGTGCCCTGGAGAAATTTGTGCAAGCCTGGCTGCATTTCAGTGGGATCTGGGCTCCTGGGTTCCTCTGGCTGCCTTTGAGGCTTTCAGCCTTTAACAAATTAATAACAAGGGGAGGACAAACAGCATTTAAAGCACACTGCAACCCACCCTCAGCAGAGGTCACAGGATGTCTGTCACTGCAGCAGCTGGGGATCTGACCTAAGGACAATTAGCTCTGTTTCAGGGGGAAAATTCCTTCCTGAGCATTTCAAACAGCCAAGCTTTGGGCTTAAAATCCACCCAATTACCTCTGGCACAGGCGTCCCTCAGCCTCCGAGGAGCGTTAGGAAAAGTGCAGGAAGAGTTCCCCAGGTCCAAGATGAGTTTCAGTCAGCCAGGGGAGCAGAGCAGGCTCCTTAGCCTCGCTGCTGTGCTCCTGCCACGGCTGTGGCACTTCCCAGAGCTGCTTCTGTCCGGGGAGACAGACACCTCTGTCCCCAGCAGGGCTGCAGGACAGGAATTTGGCCAGCCAGGCCTGCCTGTGTGAGCAGCATGCTGTGCCCTACCTGCCACCTGCCATCCCGGGCAAAGGGAGGGATTTGTTTCAGTAAAGCCAGCCCTGGAGCGCCAGGGGAGAACGGCTCTGCCTGCAGAGCCACTGTGCCAGCTGCAGTTTGTGCCCCAGCCTGGCTGCTATTAAAAGCTCCCCCAGAGTCCCTGGTGTCAGTACCAGAGCAGCACTGCTGCACTTTTCCTCCAGGCACAGCAGGGCTGCCTCAGAGCTGGAGCAGGCAGCGCTTTTGGGGCGGCTTCAGCAGGGTTTGGGTCGGTGCAGGCACGCTCAGGGGCTCACTCAGAGCAGCTGCTGGCCTGAGCAGCTCTGCCCCCAGATTTTGGGGATTGAAGCCCCACCAGGAGTGTCTCAGGGCACTCAGCCCCGAGGAGCTGCAGCTGCAGCGTGGGAATGGCAGAGTCACTGAGGCTGGGGAAGCCCTGTGAGCTCCACGCTGGAACAGCCTGCCCAAAGAGGTGCTGGGGGCATCCCTGGCCCTGGAAGTGCCCCCAGGGATTGGTGCTCAGGGTCAGGGGCTGCTGCTGGCCTTGGCTCTGAGGGGTTGGGGTCGATCCCCAGGGGCTTTTCCAGCCTCTGTGGTTCTGATTCCCTCGTTCTCCCTGACAGCCTCACCCCTCCTGGCTGATCCCTGCCATCCTCAGTGCTGTGGGGATTCCAGGTCTGATCTCTGCTCCGCACATCTTCTCATCCTCCTCCTCTCCTCCTGTCTGCCTCCTTCTTCTTCTTCCCCTCGGTGGTGTTTTCTCTCATCTGCCCTTCACTTCTCCCTTCATCTTCCTGTTCCACATCTCATGAAGCTTTTGGCAGTAAATGGTGCCTGCTCAGGAAACTACGACAAAATAAAGCTTTGGAAAAACAACTGAACTCTGTCTTAGGGACAGCAAAGACATTTCTGAGTATTTAAATTTACACTTAAAAAAAAAAAAAAAAGCAAAAACAAACAAACAAACACGTAGATGCAGGCGCTGGTGTTTTTTTTCATCAGGAGGCACGGACCCTGGAGGGGCTGGAGCTCCGATGCTGCCCCGGGCAGGAGATGTGCTGATGTTCCCCAGGCTCACACAGCTCCCCCCTCGGCCCTCCCCGTGTGATCAGATGGACCCAGGTGTAAGAAGGCACGGAGAGGAGAGAGGAAGGATGCTGCGGCGGCGGGCCAGGAATAATGCAGTTACCATTGCAGGATTGCAGCTCCTGCAGGGCCTCCCCGGTGCCTGCGGCTGCCGTGGGGCTGCAGGCCGAGCCCACGCGGGAATTCTGCAGCTGCACGTCCCGGAGGGGCCCCTCGGCCTCTGGCTCGCCCCGCTGCCCTGTCCCAGCGGCGCTGGGCGATGCTGGTCCCCCCCGGCCGGGCGGGAGCTGCCGCTGGGAGCATCGCGCTGGGAGCACCGGGGGCACCGGGAGCAGGGATGTGACCGCTGCGGGCCCTGGCGCTGTGGCCGGGGCAGAGCGGGCACTGCCGCTGCCCAACCGCGGCAAAGCAGCCCGCAGGAGCTGCGGCTCTGCTGCCGGGCGGGAGGAAGGGTAATTAACGGGTAATGAGAGGTAATGAGCAGGGTGGAGCCGCGGTGGGCTCCGGTCCCTGTCCCGACCCTGCCGCTGTGCCCGTGCGGGACATCCCTGTGCACACCCATCCCTGTGCACGACACATCCCTGAGCACACACATCCCTGTGCACACACATCCCTGTGCGGACATCCCTGTGCACACCCATCCCTGTGCACACACATCCCTGTGCACACACATCCCTGTGCACACCCATCCCTGTGCACACCCCTCCTGTTCACACCCATCCCTGTGCACACCCACCCCTGTGCGGGACATCCCTGTGCACACCCATCCCTGTGCGGGGACATCCCTGTGCACATCCCTGTGCACATCCTGTGCACACCCACCCCTGTGCACACCCATCCCTGTGCACACCCATCCCTGTGCACACCCGCCCCTGTGCACACCCACCCCTGTGCACACCCACCCCTGTGCACACCCGCCCCTGTGCACACCCACCCCTGTGCAGGACATCCCTGTTCACACCCACCCCTGTGCACACCCACCCCTGTGCGGGACATCCCTGTGCACACCCATCCCTGTGCACACCCGCCCCTGTGCACACCCATCCCTGTTCACACCCACCCCTGTGCACACCCACCCCTGTGCGGGACATCCCTGTGCACACCCATCCCTGTGCACACCCATCCCTGTTCACACCCACCCCTGTGCACACCCACCCCTGTGCAGGACATCCCTGTGCACACCCATCCCTGTTCACACCCACCCCTGTGCACACCACCCTGTGCACACCCATCCCTGTGCACATCCCTGTGCACACCCCTCCTGTTCACACCCCTCCTGCCTGGCCCCGCCGGTGACCTTCCTTCCCCAGAGCACAGATGGAACCGGCCGTGCCCGGCTCCCACTGCTGAACGCGTTAATTAGCGCTAATTGCTAATTGCGCCGGGGGTGCAGGCAGTGGGCAGGAGGGGCAGCAGCGGCTCCCGGGCTCGGCGGGTTTCTTTCTTCCTTCACTTGGAAATGCAGGAATGTGTGCGGCGGGTGCGCGTTCCAGCAGGACGTTTGCTCAGGACGGGGATTCCATTCGAGGCAGAAAGAAAGAACGAAAGAAAGAACGAAAGAAAGAAAGAACGAAAGAAAGAAAGAACGAAAGAAAGAAAGAACGAAAGAAAGAAAGAAAGAAAGAAAGAAAGAAAGAAAGAAAGAAAGAAAGAAAGAAAGAAAGAAAGAAAGAAATTAATTCCCGGCTCTCCCGAGGAGCCGCTGAGCGCGGTGCCCGCGGCCAGAGGAGCAGGGCGCTGCCTCACTCTTCCCGCCGAGCAACAGGAAAACCTTTGGGGTGCCAAAAACAAGCGAGAATCTCTTAGATTGGACAACGCACGCTTTTATTAAGCCCTCAGACAGACAGGACTGGGCTTCAGCCCTACAGCCTTTTGAGATTGTTCTGTTCTGTCTTCTCCTCCCCTCGGTGTCATTTCACTGCCCGGGGAGGAACGATGGCGATCAGAGTGGAAATGTCTCGTTTTGTGCCTCGTCGTTACCTTGATTGCCCTCGCAGGAGTGTTGTGACCCCCGGTGCCCCCCATGCCCTCCCCGGGTGCCCCCCATGCCCTCCCCGGGTGTCCCCCATGCCCTCCGCGGTGTCCCCCGTGCCCTCCGCGGTGTCCCCCGTGCCCTCCCCGGTGTCCCCCGTGCCCTCCCCGGTGCCCCCCATTGCCCTCCGCGGTGTCCCCCGTGCCCTCCCCGGTGCCCCCCATGCCCTCCCCGGTGTCCCCCGTGCCCTCCCCGGTGCCCCCCATGCCCTCCCCGGTGTCCCCCGTGCCCTCCCCGGTGTCCCCCGTGCCCTCCCCGGTGCCCTCCATGCCCTCCCCGGTGCCCCCCGTGCCCTCCCCGGGTGCCCCCCGTGCCCTCCGCGGTGCCCCCCGTGCCCTCCCCCGGTGCCCCCCGTGCCCTCCCCGGTGCCCCCCGTGCCCTCCCCGGTGCCCCCCGTGCCCTCCCCGGTGCCCCCCGTGCCCTCCCCGGTGGCCCCCATCCCCTCCCCGGGTGCCCCCCATGCCCTCCCCGGTGCCCCCCATGCCCTCCCCGGGTGCCCCCCATGCCCTCCCCGGTGCCCCCCGTGCCCTCCCCGGTGCCCCCCGTGCCCTCCCCGGTGGCCCCCATCCCCTCCCCGGGTGCCCCCCGTGCCCTCCGCGGTGCCCCCCATGCCCTCCCCGGTGCCCCCCGTGCCCTCCCCGGTGCCCCCCATGCCCTGCCCGGTGCCCCCCGTGCCCTCCGCGGTGCCCGGGGGTTTCTGTGCGCGGCTCTGCCCGCAGCCCTGCCGGGCCGGGGATGCGCTGGGAGCTCAGGGGCGCTCGGGGAGCAGCTCCGTGCTGCTGCCTCCCAACCTCTCCGGCGGTGACCTGCACCCCCCTGGCTGCGGCGTGCCCGCCAGCCCGAACTTCCCGCTGTTTCTGTAGGAAATAAATGCTGGAGATGCCCCGAGCGTCCCCCGGGGGTGCGGGGTGGCAGCTCCGGGGCTGGGCTGCTCATCCCGCACAAGGATCATCCCGCTCATCCCCTTGAGGCACAGACCAGGGGATGAATTCCGAGCTGCAGTTCATCCTCTGCCGGCTGGCTCGGGCCAGGAGGGGCAATGACTGCAGGGGCGAGGGGGACACTGAGCCAGGCACGGCCGGGACATTGAATTCCGGGTCTGAAACCCGCCCAGAACAGCGCAGACAAACCGAGCCTGGGAGAGCAGGCGGGAGGGGGATTCCCAGAAACCCTGAACAGACACAGCACCAATCAACCACCCGACGCTGTGCTAAAAAACCCACTAAAACCCAAATTTCTGAACCGGAAATTGCAGAGTTTAGGAAATAAAGTGGAGCAAATGGTGGGTCCCTTTCTAAGGAGAAAGGGAAGGTGCTGGGGAGGATCTGAGGGAAGAGCCTCACTCCTCTCTGCCTCTGCCGTGGCCAGCTCAGGTGCTGCCAAAGATGCTTCCTGCTTTTTCTGCAGCCGTGGGAGGAATGCCGGCATCCTGCACCCAGGGCTGTGCAGGAACAACCCGGCCAAGCTCAGGAATTCACCGTGACTGCACGAGTGGCACCCCACCCCTGCCAGGCTGCTGGAAGGAAAGAGAGGGAGGGAAACTCTAAAGCCAGAATAAAAAAAAGCCAATTAAAAAAAAAAAAAAAAAAAAGAAGAAAAAAAAAGAAAAAAAAAAAAAAGAAAAAAAAAAAAGGCAGTCACTGAGAAAGAAGAGTGATTCTGGAAATTGTAACTGCAACAAACAGAACAAGTATTGAGCAGAATAAATTCCTACACAGTGGATAAAGGAAGGGAGACCAGCTCAAACCCACAAGCATATGCCCAAGTATGTAAAGAGTAAATCTCAGCAGAGAAATTTGTTGCCTATTTTTGGCTGAAACTATTAGTGGATAGAGAGTTTCTGTTTGGATTTTATTAAAACCCTTGCAGCCCTGCTCTCAGGGCAAATTCAAATTGGTGCTGCTGGGCTGGGCTGCAATGGAGGGAAACTGGGGAGAGAAATGTGCTCCCCAGGCCTGAGCCTGGCAGGGGGACAGGGCAAACAGGGAGAGGGACAGGAGGGGAGGGACAGGAGGGGAGGGACAGCAGGGAGAGGGACAGGAGGGGAGGGACAGCAGGGAGAGGGACAGCAGGGGAGGGACAGGAGGGGAGGGACAGGAGGGGAGGGACAGGAGGGGAGGGACAGGAGGGGAAGGACAGGAGGGAGAGGGACAGCAGGGGAGGGACAGCAGGGAGAGGGACAGCAGGGGTGGGACAGGAGGGGAGGAACAGGAGGGAGAGGGACAGGAGGGAGAGGGACAGCAGGGGGGGGACAGCAGGGGTGGGACAGGAGGGGAGGGACAGCAGGGGAGGGACAGCAGGGGAGGGACAGGAGGGGAGGGACAGGAGGGAAGGGACAGGAGGGGAGGGACAGCAGGGAGAGGGACAGCAGGGATAAGTCCCTGGGTTTCAGAGGAAGGGCACACCCTCCCAGGAGTGTCTGCCAGGCTGCTGGGGAGGAGAGAAGCAGGAGTGCAGTTCCTTTGTGTGAGTGCTGCTGAAGTCCCTGGGACACTGCTGCTGCTCTGGCAGCCCTGAAGGGAAATGCTGCTGTCCCTCTGCACAGCTCTCAGCCCCTCGCTGGATTTCCAGCTTCTCCTCTCTGGGCACAGCCACAGAGCCCAGTGTGCAGTGACCCCTGAGCCCTGAGCCCTGAGCCCTGAGCCCTGACCCCTCATCCCTGAGCCCTGATCCCTGGCCCCTGAGCAGGATCCCAGCTCTGCCCTCTGCACCACAGCCACAGAGCCCAGTGTGCAGTGACCCCTGAGCCCTGATCTGTGATCCCTCATCCCTCATCCCTGACCCCTGGCCCCTGATCCCTGACCCCTGACCCCTGATCCCTGACCCCTGGCCCCTGAGCAGGCTCCCAGCGCTGCCCCCGTTTCCCAGCCCCCAGCAGGCAGGGCTGAGGGGTGCTGGGCTCGGGGCTCTCAGGCAGGCTGTGCTCAGTGCCTGGGGAGGGGCTCTGCCTGCCCCTGCTGCCTGCCCAGGCCATTCCCATCCATGGCCATCGTCCCGGGGCAGCCGAGGAGCTGGGGCAGCACTGACCCCACACCAGACAAGGGATGGTTCCACCATCTCCAGGGACTCCAGCAAAGCCCTCCCGTGGCAGCAGGCCCAGAGAACGTGGAGCCCCCTGCACCTGCTGCTGCTTACCTCGTGTCTCACCTGTGGGCTGGGACAGTGCTCCAGGTGGTGCCCCTGTGCCAGCCAGAGCTCCACGGGTGCCTCAGACACCCCAGGCCTTCTCAAATGGCCCCAGACACCTTTTCCTGGCTGCTCACCCCCACAGCTGCTGCTTTCTCTGCTGATGCCCTGCTTTCCTTCAAGCTGTGAAAGCTTCTGGAGCCCTTACATGGGACCAGAGAATCATTAATGCTGGAAAGAGCCCCTGTTGTATCCCTCTGGGGATGGTTTACCCCAAAAGGAGCCCCAAAGCCTGTCACTATGTAGTTTGACCCTACCTTCCCCCATCTCTGACCAATTGGCTCAGTGCCAGCTCTCTGTCCTGGGACAGAGGGTCTGGATAAACCCCTGCTCTTCCTTGTTTGCCCTCTTTGCCCTTGGAACCCCTTCAAGAATAAAGCCCTGGAACATCCTGAGGTAAGGAGCCTCTTTGGGGTCTCTTTCCCTCTCTCTTGAAGTCTTCCTTGCCCAAAGCCCCCCAGAATCTGAGCTGGCAGCCCAGCCAGGAGGGCAGAGGGAGGGAACACCGAGCCCCGAGATCACCAACCCTTCCAAGGAACCCCCCTGCCCACCCAACCACCCAGCACAGGGCCAGAGCTGCTCGTGGCTCAAACACTCCCAGGGATGGTGACTCCCACTGCTCCCGGGCTGGCCACCCCTGCAGTCACGGTTCCCAACCTCCAGTCAGGATTCCCAACCTCCAGTGAGGGTTCCCAACCTCCAGTCAGGGTTCCCAACCTCCAGTGAGGGTTCCCAACCTCCAGTCAGGGTTCCCAACCTCCAGTGAGGGTTCCCAACCTCCAGTCAGGATTCCCATCCTCCAGTCAGGATTCCCAACCTCCAGTCAGGATTCCCAACCTCCAGTCAGGGTTCCCATCCTCCAGTCAGGATTCCCATCCTCCAGTCAGGATTCCCAATCTCCAGTCAGGGTTCCCATCCTCCAGTCAGGATTCCCAACCTCCAGTCAGGGTTCCCATCCTCCAGTCAGGATTCCCAACCTCCAGTCAGGGTTCCCATCCTCCAGTCAGGATTCCCATCCTCCAGTCAGGATTCCCAATCTCCAGTCAGGGTTCCCATCCTCCAGTCAGGATTCCCAACCTCCAGTCAGGGTTCCCATCCTCCAGTCAGGATTCCCAACCTCCAGTCAGGGTTCCCAACCTCCAGTCAGCATTCCCTGCCCTCCCCTGCCCCCCCCGAGCCCGTTTCCCTCTGTCCTGGCCCCTGTTTCCTGGGAGAGGAGGCCAAGCCCCTCCATCTGCTCTCCCCCTGCAGCCAGCTGGGCTTCCTGAGCAGCTTCCAGAGCAGCCGAGGGGAAGCAGCACCTCCAGCAGCTCCCCTGTGCCTCAGCAGGGAGCCAGGCTGGGAGCCAGGGCATTCCAGCAGGGATCCAGGGTGGGATGCAGGGGATTCCAGCAGGGATCCAGGGTGGGATCCAGGGGATTCCAGCAGGGATCCAGGCTGGGAGCCAGGGCATTCCAGCAGGGATCCAGGGTGGGATCCAGGGGATTCCAGGGTGGGATCCAGGGGATTCCAGCAGGGATCCAGGGTGGGATCCAGGGGATTCCAGCAGGGATCCAGGATGGGATCCAGGGGATTCCAGCAGCTCTCCCTGTCACTCCAGCAGGGATCCAGGATGGGATGCACAGGGCATTCCAGCAGGGATCCAGGGTGGGATGCACAGGGCATTCCAGCAGGGATCCAGGGTGGGATGCAGGGAGCATTCCAGCAGCTCTCCTGTCACTCCAGCAGGGATCCAGGGTGGGATGCATGGGGCACATGGAGAGATTAAAAGCAGAGGCTCCAAGTCAGAGACATTTTAAAAATGTGTGTGCTCAAGTAAAGGACTTTTTAATGTTTTAATAACAAATATTACAAGATATTTTTCTCCATGCCCAGTGCCTGCTGAGCCATCATGCTGAGCCTGTATTTATGGCACTGTAAAGCACAATGAAGGCAGCAGCACCAGGAATACTAATAGCCTCCAGTTTATTACACTAAGCCTGAGTGCTTCATTTTAATTGCATGGAAACATTTAATTTGTTAGATGAGGTGTCATGTAGTTTTCCTCAGGCACCAGTAACTCATATCCACACTGGGACAATCGAGCAATCTAAGGGAGGCTTTGAAATGAGATGGGTTTTACTATTTCTCACCTTGTTGGGGTGGGTGGGTGGCCAGGCTCTTGGACCTTGTAGGGTTAAAATATTTTTGTCTCTTTTCTGCAAGACTTGGTTGGGGTTGTGGGAGCCGGGGAGGACGGTGATGGGAGATCTCTGGAGTCTGGGCTGCTCCTGGAGCAGGGGTTTATTGCACAGGGCTGGGTGAAGGGGCCCTGCTGGGAGCTGCCAGCTGCAGCTCAGGGCAGAGCTGGGAGAGAGAGAACAGCAAGAGAGAGGAGTAAGAGAGGAGCTGAAGAGAAGTGAGAGCAGTGAGAGCAGTAAGAGGTGAAGTTCCTGTTACAATACATTAAATCATCTCCTACACTAAATATTCTAACTGACACCAACCAATCTAATACAAGATACAAACCCTACAGCATTTACACACAGCCTGTGAGAATCATTCCATGGCCATGCTGTGTTATATTTTAAACCCTAAAAACGACCCTATGGACCCCTCCTGCCAAGCTATGGGGTCTGCTCTGACCCTTGGGCTCTTGGTGAGGAGAAGGGCATTGTTTAATCCAAAGGGGATTAATTACCTTCAGCAGCCACACTGCTGTTCTCCAGTTGTCCAGTAACTAAAGCTCTAAACATCCAAACTCGCTTTCAATTCTATTTCACCCATAGGTTTCATATTCTCAAACCCTAAGCAGTCATATTTATAAGGTTTTCCTTTTTCATCCTCCCCAACAGGGGTAACCCAGCCCAGGCCAAAGGCAGAAAGCATTTTGTGTCTCCCCATCTGCCCCCACGGCCCCAGGCTGTTCCTGCCTGCTCCTGGAGCCTGGGCCGGCTGCTGGGGCCCAGCAGAGCCCTTTGCTGCAGCCAGGGGGGCAGATTTTGGGGAGGGCAGGGTGGGAGCTGAGGGCACAGCCGGGCACTGCAGCTCTGAGCTGGCTGGGCTGGGCTGGGCTGGGCTGGGCTGGATTTTCTCCCAGGGCTGTGCTGGGGTTCTGCTGCCCCAGGGCTGGGAGCACAGCCTGGGCTCTGTCCTTGCTGGCCTTGCCTGGCCCTGCGTGGTCACTCTGGGGGGCTGGGGCTGCCTGGGAGGCCAGGACAGGGACCCCGACTGACCCCAGGGACGTCCCAGAGCTTGTGACATCGTTCCCAGCACATAAAGGGGGAAGGGGGAGGAAGGGAGGGACATTTGGAGTGAGGGGTTTGTCCCCCCAGTGACAGTTCCCTGGGAAGGGCCCTGCTCTCCTGGAGGTGCTGCCAGTGGGAAGGGGAGAGTCAATCCCTTGGTTTTCTTTGCTTGTGTGTGGTTTTTGCTCTCCCTGTTACACTGCCCTTGTCTCAGCCCAGCAGCTGAGACACCCTCCAGCTTTTACCCTCCTGATCCTCTGCTGATCCCTGCTGGGGAGGGAGGGAGGGGCTGTGAGGGGCTGGGGGCTGCTGGGTCACCCCTGCACACCCTGTCCTGCTGTCCCTCAGCTCCCTCCCCAGCTCTGCTCTGGGCATTTATTGTGGCAACACTTAAGGAGTGAAAGGGAAAGGAAACCCAACTGGGCAGGAATGGGTGTCAGAGAATCAGGGAATCCTGGAATGGCTTGGGTGGAAGGGACCTTAAACCCCATCCCATCCCATCCCACCCCATCCCATCCCACCCCATCCCATCCCATCCCATCCCATCCCATCCCATCCCATCCCATCCCATCCCATCCCATCCCATCCCATCCCATCCCACCCCACCCCACCCCATCCCACCCCATCCCATCCCATCCCATCCCATCCCATCCCATCCCACCCCACCCCACCCCATCCCATCCCATCCCATCCCACCCCATCCCATCCCATCCCACCCCACCCCACCCCATCCCATCCCATCCCATCCCATCCCACCCCACCCCATCCCATCCCATCCCACCCCATCCCATCCCATCCCATCCCATCCCATCCCATCCCATCCCATCCCATCCCATCCCATCCCACCC
The DNA here is from genome assembly GCA_027886175.1 of Phylloscopus collybita. Classification (NCBI taxonomy): domain Eukaryota; kingdom Metazoa; phylum Chordata; class Aves; order Passeriformes; family Phylloscopidae; genus Phylloscopus; species Phylloscopus collybita. The sequence goes on along the minus strand of JAJNNQ010000055.1, from coordinate 1,105,612 downwards.
CACCCCACCCCACCCCTGCCCTGGCAGGGACACCTCCCCCTGTCCCAGGTGCCCAGCCTGGCCTGGGGCACTGCCAGGGCTCCAGGGGCAGCCCCAGCTGCTCTGGGCAGCAGAGGGATGGTGACATGGAAGGAGCAGTGTTCAGGTGGAGCAGAGGAGCAGTGACATGGAAGGGCAGAGTTCAGGTGGTGCCCTGAAGTGATGCCAGCCCAGAGCAGGGCAGGGAAAGGGACGTTTCCATGGCAAGAACCCATCCAAGCAATAAAAAGGGAGACTGCCAGGCTGTGCCGTGGGGAAAAGGGCCGGGGCAGGGGGAGGCCAAGGGGGTTTGGAAGGAGCTGGTTCTGTCCAAGCTCCCACAGCAGCTGGTGTGCCCTGTGCACACACACACAGTTGCAGCTGTGCACACACACACACAGCTGGTGTTCCCTTTGCACACACACACACACACACACAACAGAGCTGGTGTTCCTGTGCACACACACACACACACACACACACACACAGAGCTGGTATTCCCTGTGCACACACACACACACACACACACACACACACACAGCTGGTGCTCCCTGTGCACACCCACCTGCTGACACGGGGATGAGGGGTTGGGGGCAGTGCCTGAGCCAGCACAGCTCCATTCCTGCCGCAGCTCCCCTGGGTTCCATCCTCCCACGCTGACCCAGCCTGCTCGGGCAGGGCTGGAGAGCCCCGGCAGGGCACTGAGAGCTGAGGGGGGCTTGGTGCTGCACAGAGGGGAGACTGCCAGGGCCTGGCAGGGCCCTGCTGAATGCCTTCAACACTGTCCTGGTGAATGCCTTCAATAATATCTTGGTAAACACCTTCACTACTGTTGTGGTAAATACCTTCAATAGTATTGTGGTCAATACCTTCAATAATACCTTCAGTAATATTGGGGTAAATATCTTCACTGCTATCATGGTGAATACCTTCACTGCTGTTGTGGTCAATACCTTCACTGCTACAATGGTAAATACTTTCACTGCTATCGTGGTGAATACCTTCAATAGTACTATGGTTAATACCTTCACTATTATCATAGTAAATAACTTCACTGCTGTTGTGGTGAATACCTTCACTGCTATCTGTTAAACACCTTCACTGCTATCTGTTAAACACCTTCACTGCTATCCTGGTGAACACCTTCACTGCTATCTGTTAAACACCTCCTCAGTGCAGGTGTGCAGGTTTGCAGGAGTTACTCAGAGATGTGCTGCAGCTCAGCTCCGACTTTATGGGCTCCGTGCTGTCATGTCTGTGCTATGGAAGAATAATTCTCCCAGCAGGAATGACTGGGGAAGAGGAACATTATGCAGAAGAGGAGACTCTCTGCTGTCCTTAATAGCCCCATGATGGCCTTTGAGGCAGCCAGGAGCTGCCGTGGCAATGAGCAAACAGCAGTGACACACTCGGGGGCAGCCGTGTGTTAGTGACAAATGTCCTGGCCAAGTCCCACATTTCCAGGCACTTTTGGGGAGCCAGGATTGGGAGGGAGGGGTGAGCCCTGGCCCAGGGTGCCCAGAGCAGCTGGGGCTGCCCCTGGAGCCCTGGCAGTGCCCCAGGCCAGGCTGGGCACTGGGGCTGGGAGCACCTGGGGCAGGGAGAGGTGTCCCTGCCATGGCTGGGGTGGGGCTGCAGGGACTTTCAGGTCCCTTCCCACCCAAACCTTTCCAGGACTCTGTGAGGACTTGCACATCACAAACCCGTGAGGCCAGTGGTGTGGGAGCAGGGGATGCAGGGCAGCCTCACCTGCTGTCACTGCCCCAAAAGAAGGAAGTCCCTGGGGAAGGGTCAGGGCTTGGTCCCCTGAGGGTGGATTTCTGACCACGAAAGGTGCTGCAGTACCAGCTGAGAAAGCTGAGAGGGACTTTTCCACCAGCAGTTTTTGGAACAAACCTCTTCAAAAGCCTCCGTGACCCTTTTTTGCGTCTGCATTTTCTGGGAACGCTCCTGGCTCCAAAATCTAGAGCTGCACACAGTGGCTGCCCCCAGGCAGCACCTGAGACTGGTCCTGGGTGGGTCTGGATTTGATTTGTGAGCTTAAAGAGGCCCTGCACGGGAATGGCTGTGGGGTCCCAGCCCCTGCTCCCACACCAAGAGCGACAGCTCAGGTGGAGCCGAGCACAGATCCTGGGAACTTCCAGCCTTGAAACTGCCCCAGAAACCCAATTCTAAATTTCTGACTGAAAGCACAACCTTTATGAGGGCCCCTCTCTGCATTACTGGCTGAGGAGCTTCCCCCTGCCCTGCAGTGATGGGAGCTCAGGGCTCCTGCAGGCACCAGGCACTGCTGTTACCCTTCCCTGTGAGCTCAGGGCTCCTGCAGGCACCAGGCACTGCTCTGTTACTGCCCCAGCAGCCCCAGCCAGGACAAGGAGGGCTCAGCTCAGAGGCTCTGGCAGCCCAGAGGCACAAGGGGTGAGATGAGGTCAGCTGGAGATGCCTTGTCCCACTCACCTCTCCTGGAGGCCACGATTCCCAATCCTCAGGTCTGTCCCTGCCCTCAGACCCTTAAAGGAACAGAAAGGCCAAGAACACCCACAAGGTCATCCCTGAATAATTCTGAATAATCAGCAACCCTGGGAAAATCACAGGTCACCGGCAGGGAACTGAGGAGCAGAAAGAGATTTTAAAAACTTGGAATTAATCCAGACACTTATCACTACTTTGCTGCTGCTAAAATGAATTATTGTTCATGAACAGCAGAGGAAAATCTCAGTGGCCAACCACTTTTAATTTCTCCAGCCATGGAAGGCTGTGCCCGAGCAGCCACAGCCCAAACCCTTCAGTGCTGCCAGGAGGGGTTGCCTGGTCCTGCTCCCACCCCTGTTCCCCCACCCAGCTGCAGAGCTCGGGGCTCCCTGAGCTGCTCTGGCTCCGCAGCTCGGCAGCAATTGGCACCTTGTGATCTCCACAGACGGAGAGCTGATTTGGCTTTCAGATGTGACATTTCCATCACTAAGGCAAGGGAAGCCCAGGAGCCAGCGCCGACAGTGACAAGTGACAAGTGACAAGTGACAAGTGACAAGTGTCCTGTTGCTGTCCCAGGTTCAGCTGGGACCAGGTCAGGCTGTGGGACCTCGGGGCCATTCTGGGGTGGGGTTCAGAGCAGAGTCCTCTCCCCCCAGCACCTTGCACAGGAGGGTGCAGCTCCAGCTCCCTCCCACAGCAGCCCCGAGGAGCCCCTCAGGTGCCTGAGGGAGAGCAGTGGGGCCAGGCACCGGGCAGGGGGGGCTGCTGGTACCCCAAAAGGGCAGAGGATGTCCCTGTCACCCCAAAAGGGCAGAGGATATCCCTGTCACCCCAAAAGGGCAGAGGATGTCCCTGTTATCCCAAAAGGGCAGAGGATATCCCTGTCACCCCAAAAGGGCAGAGGATGTCCCTGTTATCCCAGCACAGGGCAGAGGATGTCCCTGTCACCCCAAAAGGGCAGAGGATATCCCTGTTATCCTATAAAGGACAGAGGGTGCTGCTGTTACCCCAAAAGGGCAGAGGATGCTGCTGTTGTCCCAGGGCTGTGGCAGTGATGTCCCAGTGTCCCATAAAGGGCAGAGGATGTCCCAGGTGCCCCAGGCCCATGGAGAGGAGAAGGCACACAGGGAGCTGTGTTCATCAGCAGCTGGAGTGCCAGGACAAGGGGGAAGGATTCAGAGTGAGGGAGGGTGGATTTCCATGGGACCTTGGGCAGGAATTCCTCCCTGGGAGGTGCAGAGGCCCTGGCCCAGGGTGCCCAGAGCAGCTGGGGCTGCCCCTGGATCCCTGGCAGTGCCCCAGGCCAGGCTGGGCACTGGGGCTGGGGGCACCTGGGGCAGGGGGAGGTGTCCCTGCCAGGGCAGGGGTGGCACTGGGTGGGGTTTAAGGTCCCTCCTGCCCATTCTGGGATTCTGTTTATGAACCTCACTATGGGCATCTAATTTCATAACTCTTGACCAATGGCCCAAACTAATTTGTAGTAGTCCTCTTAGCAATTAATGAATTTATAACAGAAGAATAATTTGCCTCTTTGTGCCAAAATCAGCACGTTCAGCTGGGGGTGGGGAGGTGCTTTTTTTTCCGAGGATCAGACAAAGGTGCTTTGTTCCTGATTTGAATTTCAGACAAACATTGAGCAGATCACTTTGCTTTCCCAAACGCACAGTGCAGGCTCTAAGAGCAGCTAAATTGCTATAAATTAAAGTTAAATGTCAAAAAGGCAAAGCTGTGCAGGAATGCAGGAGACAATCTCAGTGCAATTGGGGTTGTTCCTGAGCTGCTTTTATCCACTTTGCTTGCACAGAGTTAAGTGCTCTTCCTGGAAAGGGGGACGTTTTTTTCTTTTTCTTTCTATTTTTAAGTGAGTCCCAGCCCCCAGTTCCACTGAAATAGGATGTCATAATTTCTCATTCTCAAATATCATCAGGGAAAGAACTGTGATTGTCCACTCGTTGTGCTTATCATTCCACTGGAGTTTTCAGCCTGTTTGTAGAGAAATGCCGTCCTTTGGCTGTACAGGCACCAACCTGCTCAGTAAAAGAGAAATGAAGATGCCATTTCTGCCTGTGCTGAGTCCTTGGCCCCTGTGGGAGGGGAGTCATGAAATCCCTGCTTCTTCTGGCACTTCAAAGTAGAAAATACACGGGGAAAGGCAGTGTGAGCTGTGTGTGACAGATAGGAAAACAAGGATCAGTGTTCTGAGAGCTGAGTCTCAGCTAGAGAGGAGTGACCCCGGCACGGCCAGGCTGCTGCTGTCCCCTCCCTGTGCTCAGGAGCTGTGCCCAGCCCCAGTGCCCCAGAGCAGGAGCTGCAGGGTGCCAGAGCCCCGAGCTGTCTGCACAGCCCCGAGGGGCCCTGCCACCCCCAGCCCCTGCCATCCCCTGCCATCCCCATCCCCAGCCCCTGCCATCCCCAGCCCCTGCCAGCCCCATCCCCTGCCAGCCCCATCCCCTGCCATCCCCATCCCCTGCCAGCCCCATCCCCTGCCAGCCCCATCCCCTGCCATCCCCTGCCAGCCCCAGCCCCATCCCCTGCCATCCCCAGCCCCTGCCATCCCCAGCCCCTGCCACCCCCATCCCCTGCCATCCCCAGCCCCTGCCAGCCCCATCCCCTGCCATCCCCAGCCCCTGCCAGCCCCATCCCCATCCCCTGCCATCCCCTGCCACCCCCAGCCCCTGCCAGCCCCAGCCCCATCCCCATCCCCTGCCATCCCCATCCCCTGCCATCCCCAGCCCCATCCCCTACCATCCCCAGCCCCTGCCATCCCCTGCCATCCCCATCCCCTGCCATCCCCTGCCAGCCCCAGCCCCCTGCCAGCCTCTGCTGCCCTTCCCTGCTGAGCCCTGGCCCTGGAGCCTCCCTGGCCCTGGAGCCTCCCTGGCTCTGGAATCTCTCGTGCCCAGAGCCCCCAGCTCTCTGCACGGCCCCGAGGGTCCCTGCCAGCCCCAGCCCCGAGGGGATGTGGTGCCAGGGTTGCCTTCCCTGGCTGTGGCACCCCCTGTGCCCACAGCCCAGGGCTCCTGCTCCACCCTGGGGTTCCCCCCGTACCCCGAGGGCTCCCAGGGGAGGAGCTCACCCCACAGCCCCGGACAGGAGTGGAGGGAATGTGGGACAAAGGCAAAACCTGTCCTCTTTGCTCTGGGGGCCCTGCTCATTGCCCCAGCCTTGGGGAGAGCTTCAGCCCTCAGGCAGGAGAGGCACCCCAGGACAGGGGGTGGAGCTGAGCAGGGCAAAGGGAGGAGTTTTTGTCATGGGAGGGAAAAGCACCGGCACAGGGGGCCCAGAGAAGCTGTGGCTGCCCCATCCCTGGAGACATCCAGGGTCAGGGTGGGCTCTGAGCACCCTGGGGTAGTGGAAGCTGCCCCTGCCCATGGCAGGGGGCTTGGACAGATGGCTTTTAAAGGACAACCCAACCCAAGCCAATCCAACGGAACCCAACCCAACCCAATCCAACCCAATCCAATCCAATCCAACCCAATCCAATCCAACCCAACCCAATCCAACCCAATCCAAACCAATCCAACCCAATCCAACCCAATCCAAACCAACCCAATCCATTCCAATCCAACCCAACCCAACCCAATCCAACCCAACCCAATCCAACCCAACCCAACCCAACCCAATCCAATCCAACCCAATCCAACCCAATCCAAACCAACCCAATCCAACCCAACCCAATCCAACCCAACCCAACCCAACCCAATCCAATCCAACCCAATCCAACCCAATCCAAACCAACCCAATCCATTCCAATCCAACCCCACCCAACCCAACCCAACCCAACCCAACCCAATCCAACCCAACCCAACCCAACCCAACCCAATCCAATCCAACCCAATCCAACCCAATCCAATCCAACCCAATCCAATCCAACCCAACCCAATCCAATCCAAACCAATCCAATCCAACCCAATCCAATCCAACCCAACCCAATCCAATCCAATCCAATCCAATCCAACCCAACCCAATCCAACCCAACCCAATCCATACCATTCCATGATTCTCTGTCCTACTGTACAGGGCAGGCACTGCTTTTTTAGCATCCCAGTTCACCCAGGCCCAGATTCCCACATCCCAGGTTTCCAGGAGATGCAGTTTCAGTGCTCTCCAACACCTGTGCAGCACTTTTACCTGCTGGGAGCTGGCACGGTTTGGGACACTGGGTGCCAGAAGGGACCCAGCAGCTCTGTGGCTTCATCTGGAGTTCTGGAGGAGGATGAAAGGCTGGAGGAGAATCAGGGTGGAAGGTCCAGAGGGAAACCCATGTGAGGGATGGCTGGGGGCACGTGGGATGTTCAGCTGGGGCAGAGGAGACCGAGGGCAGAGCTCAGCAGGGGCAGCTCAGATCCCTGGGACAGGGACAGGAGCAGGGAAGGGCTGGAGCTGGGCCAGGGCAGGTTTGGGATTTCAGGGAAAGGTTCATCCCCAGAGGTGCTGGCACTGCCCAGGCTGCCCAGGGATGGGCACGGCCCCAGAGCTGCAGGAGCCTTTGGGCAGCGCTGCCAGGGGTGCCCAGGGTGGGGTTGCTGGGGGTCTGTGCAGGGCCTGGGGTGGGGCTGAGTGACCCCTGTGGGTCCCTCCCCACTCAGGACATTCCATGTTTCTGTTATGTGTCTATGGCCAATCCCAATGGATCTCTGTGCTCATGAGCCCTCAGCAAGCCCCAGTAATTTAAAATGGCCCTTCTGAGCACAAGGTACAGCAGGGAGCCCAGGAGCCCTGGCTTTATCTAAGATCTTGTATTTCCTCATTTTCCATGTGAGAGACACCAAGAGCTGCAGTGCTGTGCCCCCTCTGCACCCAGCACGGAGCAGGATTCCTCCCTGGCAGGCCAGGAAACACATCCTGGAGGTGAAGCTGCAGTTCCTGACTGACACCCTAGACTTGCTGTGCTGAAAGAGTTAACCCAGTTCCAACCCCAAACTGAACCTTTCAAACCAACCCCATGGAGGTCAGTAACTTCCCTTGCCCTGCTCCCTCTCCTCCCAGCACCTTGAATCCCTGCCCAGGGTGTGCCCAAGCCCACGCTGCAGATTTGTTTCAGCACGCTGCCTGCAGGGCAGATGGGTGTCCTTCACGGGAGTTCCTGGGTTTCCCACCCATGGGCTGTGTGCCTCCAGCTGGCCTGGCTGCTCCAGCTCCCTGCACCAGCACTGCCCAAGCTCTGCATCCCCAGGGACCTCAGACCTCCCTGGGCAGGAGCCAGAAGGGAAGCAAAGCAGAGGGAATCTGCTCCTGTGCAGCTGCAGCAGCAGCAGCAATGCTGATTTGTGATTTGTGACCCATCCATCCGTGGCACAAAGGCTCAGGAAGTTCAGAGCTCCCTGGCCTGAGAGGCAGAGGAGGTGGGGACTGCCCCGGCTCACACGGAGGCACAAGGACAAGGACCCTGCCAGCCCAGGGAGCAGCTGAGCCGGGGAATCCCTGCAGGGTGCTCCTGTCAGCTCTCCCCTCCTGGCCCGGCAGAGTCCTGTGCTGCTCTCAGCACTTTGAACCATCACATTTTTTATTTCAGAGTTTCCCTTTCTGCGTTCAGCTGGTTCTTCCAGAAACACAAATAAATACTGTTCCCCTGTACACACACACACATATATAAATGTATGCACTCACACACACATGTATGTTACACCTCATAAACCTCCCGGAGCAGCCACAGCAGGATTGATTGAAACAGCAATTCCGTAGCAAGCTGCAGAGTTCTTCCCTGAATCAGTGACTCACGATGCCCTACAAAGCACCCACTAAAACGTCATAATGAGCTACTGCAATTATTGGTGCCTTAAATCTTCCTGTGAGAGGAGCAGAGGGGGGCAGCAGGGGCTGAGGGGAGTGCAGCCCAGCCCGGGGCTGTGCTGGGCACACCTGGGGAGGGAGGGAGGGAGGGAGGGCTCTGCCTTGCTCACAGCCCCGTGCTTTGGGGTCAGGACACCTGTCTGTGGGGTCAGCACATCTATCTGTGGGGTCAGCACATCTGTCTGTGGGGTCAGCACATCTATCTGTGGGGTCAGGACACCTGTCTGTGGGTCAGAAGCGCCCAGGTCACCTGTTTCCCTTTCTAGGAGCAGAACGGGGCTCTCAGCAGCGTTTGCCATTCAGCCCATTGTTTCTGAGCTGTGGGGTGAGAGCAGAACCTGCCCCAGCTCAGAGCCCCCAGCCCCGGGCTGATCCCAAAGGAAAGGTGGGGATTGTGTCCCTGTGCCCCCCGAGGTGAGACCCCCCCTGTAGAGCTGCCCCAGCCCTGGGGCCAAGAGCAGAAGGACGTGGAGCTGCTGGAGAGAGTCCAGAGGAGCCCCGGAGCTGCTGCAGGGCTGGAGGCCCTCTGCTCTGCAGCCAGGCTGGGAGAGCTGGGAATGTTCCCCTGGAGAAGGGAAGGCTCCAGGGAGAGCTGGGAGCCCCTGGCAGGGCCTGCAGGGGCTCCAGGAGAGCTGGAGAGGGGCTGGGGACAAGGGCTGCAGGGACAGGAGACAGGGAATGGCTTCCCACTGGGCAAGGGGAGCTTGGGCTGGGAGCTTGGACAGCAATTCCTGGCTGGGCTGGAATTCCCAGCTTGGCTGGGGCTGCCCCTGGATCCCTGGCAGTGCCCAAGGCCGGGTTGGACATCACTGGGGCTGGGATTGGAGGGTTCCCTGCCATGGCAGGGGATGGGATGGGGTGAGATGAGCTTTGAAGTCCCATCCAACCCAAACCATCCCACAATTCCAGAGCAGGAAAGAGACAACTGAGGGAGAATCAATTCCCATCCAACCCTGCCCCCAGCACTGAGAAACCACTGCCCCTCGTGCTGCCACTCCAGGCCCTTGTCCAGAGCCAGAACCCCCCTTGGGGGATCAGCCCATCCCAGTTTGCAATTCCAGCACTGGTTCCACTGAGGGATCAGCCCATCCCAGTTTGCAATTCCAGCACTGGTTCCACTGAGGGATCAGCCCATCCCAGTTTAATTCCAGCACTGGTTCCACTGAGGGATCAGCCCATCCCAGTTTGCAATTCCAGCACTGGTTCCACTGAGGGATCAGCCCATCCCAGTTTAATTCCAGCACTGGTTCCACTGAGGGATCAGCCCATCCCAGTTTAATTCCAGCACTGGTTCCACCGGGCAGGTCCCACCTCAGGGAGCTGAGGGATCCCCTGGGGCAGCCTGGCAGCTCCAGGGTCAGTGAGTCCTTCTGGGTGGCAGGGGATGCCCTGTGGATGCCCTCGGTGCTGTTGACACTTGCTGGGGCAGCTCCCGGGGTCTGTCTGGGGTTTCATGAGCAGGCACAGCAGACTGGGTTGGGTTGACACCACAGGAGCAACAATGGCACTGGAAGGAGGCAGCAGGACACCAAGGACGATGGAGCACCGTGATATGGAGGATGAATAGCATCCAGACAATTTATTTCTTAACTTAATTTTTGGTGTCCAGATCCAGTTATCGACTTCTCAGCAGGAGAGAGCAGATTGAAGTCTGTGAGGGAAGGTACTGGTGATGCTGCCAGTTAAACACATCTGTGAGTCTCTGCAGGACCAAAGGCTCGAGTGGCAGAAGAAATTTAGGGATACAAACATAATAATTAAAAAAATTACTTTCAAGTCTTTCCTCCCCTCCCCTCAAACGAAGAGGCTCTGCTGGTTTGTTTGTCTTATTTTTGATCAAACTCTGGTTTTTGTTGTCAGCATTGCTGAACGTCTTGAATTTCCTTTGATGGGATTGAAAAGCTGTTTCCAAAAGGGGGAAAAAAAAAGAGAAAAAAAAAAGAAAAAAAGAAAAAAAAAGAAAAAAAAGAAAACCTTTCCAATGCTGCCTTCGTTGTTTGGTGGGGGGGTTTTTTTGCGGTTTTTGTTTTTTGTTGGTTTTTTTTTTTTTTTTGCGTTTTTTTTCCCTGACTTAATTACACAGTAAACAAAGCAGATTTATTTCTGTGCACACCTGTATTATTTCTGAAGAGCTGTTGAGCATCTGTGAAATGAACAGATTGTCTCCGCTTTACAAATGAAAAAGCCCCGACCCAGAACAGGCAGGGCTGGGGGCTCCTCTGTGTCAGCACCCGGAAGGCAGCAGCTGGGGTTTGGGGCGCTGGGTTCAGCCCCAGCCGCTCTCCAAAGCTCCTCCCGGGGCAGGGCTGCCTACAGGAAACCCGAGGCTGTGTCCCAGGGCTTTTAATTACGGCAATCAGCGGTTCTGGGGGAGCTCGGGACGAGTCTCTGCTGTCTCATGGGGTTTTCTGGAGCAGAGTCACGGAACCCCAGGCTGGCCAGCTTGGAGGGACCCCAGTGGGGACCTGGTGCCACCCCCTGCCCCAGCAGGGCCATCCCAGAGCTCAGGGCACTGCAGGGTGTGCAGAGGGCTCCGGAACAGGAGGAGACCCCACAGCCCCCCTGGGCTCTGCCCAGGGCTGGGCACTGCCAGGGCAGCTCTGCCTCCTGTGCAGGGCAATTCCTGGGCTCAGCCCTGCCCGGGGCTCTGGGGCCATTGCTGGGCCTGGAGCAGAGCCTGGGGCTGCTCTGCCCTCCCTGGGACAAGGACAGACACACGGACACACAGGGACAGACACAGGGTTGAGGCCCCTCTCAGCTGGGGCTCCTCTCCAGGCTGAGCAGCCCCAGCTCCCTCAGCCTTTCCTGGTGCAGAGGATGAACCTATGGGCTTCAATAATAAAGATGCTTTCTGCTGCCCAGCTGGTGTTTTCATTAAGTCCAAATGAGTTTAATGCATTCACAGTTTAATATATTGAAGATGCTCCCTTTGGTTGGAATTATCGAATTATCAAAAGGCACTGCCCACATGCAGACAGACAGAGGAGTGGAGGCAGCACCTCCTGATCTAAACTTCTGCAGGAAACCAGGGCCACAACTGGGGGATGCTGCTGCTCTGGGGTTGTGGACTTGGACCTGAACTCCACAGTCAGGTCCCCAGCTGCAGTGCAGGGGCCCCAGCTGCCCTGTCAAACCCCAATTGTTGCAGCAGCCCTCTTATTAGAGGGTGAAAGTGAGCCAAGACACAGACCTCCTGTTAAACATGGCAAAAAAGGGGTCCAGGTTTATTCCTCTTGACTCCAGCCATTCCCTGCCTCTGGCTGCAGCAGCTCCTGCTGGGGGCTTCCCTTGCAGCCTCTGCCTGCTGGGCATTCCCTGCTGAGCTCTGACTGCAGGGATGGGTGTGTGCAGGGTGTGACTGCAGGGATGGGTGTGTGCAGGGTGTGACTGCAGGGATCAGTGTGCAGCTCTGACTGCAGGGATGGGTGTGTGCAGGGTGTGACTGCAGGGATGGGTGTGTGCAGGGTGTGACTGCAGGAATTGGTGTGCAGGGTGTGAGTGCAGGGATGGGTGTGCAGGGATGGGGGTGTGCAGGGTGTGACTGCAGGAATTGGTGTGCAGGGTGTGAGTGCAGGGATGGGTGTGCAGGGATGGGGGTGTGCAGGGTGTGACTGCAGGAATTGGTGTGCAGGGTGTGACTGCAGGGATCAATGTGCAGCTCTGACTGCAGCTTTTCCCCAGCCAGACTGTGACTACAGCCCCAGACTGACCTCCCAGCAGGGATTCTCTCTCCCCAGGATCCTGCTCCATGCTCCTCTCCTTCATGCTCCTCAAAGTTCTTCCTCCAAGATGATCCCCACTGACCACCGAACCCCCTCTTCTCTCACCCATCCTTACTGGATACAGCTGTGACTCATCAGGGGCCAGGCTGGATTGGTAATTAACACAGCTGTTACTGATCGGGGGCCAGGCTGGATTGGTAATTAACACAGCTGTTACTGATCAGAGGTGAGGGCACCTGTGTTCCCTTCTCCTACACCCAGTGAGCTACATCAGCATCCACCTGGAATCACAGGATCATGGAATGGTTTGGGCTGGAAGGGACCTCACAGCCCCTCCAGTGCCCCCCTGCCATGGCAGGGACACCTCCCACTGTCCAGGGTGCTGCCAGCCCCATCCAGCCTGGCCTGGGGCACTGCCAGGGACAGGGAGAACATGCCTGATGAAATCCTTTCCAGCCCCTCACCAACCCTCTCATCAAACACAATCAGCTGGACACTTTGTCCAGCTGATGATGCAGCTCATCACCACGGGGATTTACAGCACAGGAGCTCTTTTGGGCGATGAATTTGTCCATCACTGTTTGGGTCAAGTAATTTTTAACTTCTGCACCAGCAAAAGACTCTCTAGAGCTTTATTGTGCCTTCATCCCCATCAGAGCTGCTGATTGTGGGAAGGCAAGCACTTCACATGGGCTGGTGCCAGGTCAGGCTGAGCAGTTTGCTCTCCACGAGGGCAGACTGGTGGGTGCTGCAGGACGAGGCAGGAATCCAGCAAAGAGTTAAAGGACATGAAAGCCCTTGCAGCAGCAGCAGCTTAGTGCACACAGGCAGAGCAATTGGGAAGCGAGCACATTACTGCCTGAGTGAGTGACCCGGAACGTCATCATGACACATCACTATTGTTCCCCAGCAGAATATTTCCTTTGGGAGCAGGATGAGTGAGGAACGAGTTCCCAAATGATTGCTAACAAGGAGAAAAAAAAAAAAAAAAAAAAAAAGAATTGGGGAAGGGGGGAATAAAAGAGAGAAAAGAGCCCAGAAAGGCTTCGTAGGCTAAGAGCAAATTACTCTGCAATTCAGCGAGCGATTTCATGGACATGCTGCAGGGATAATGCATTCTGAGTGGCTGGAATTTCATTTAATTCCACTTCATTGTTGAGCATCTTTTCCAGTGGTTTTATGACTGAACACTGTGTGCCCATTTTCCTTGTTCCTAATCTGGCTCTTTGACAGTCACGCTGGATGTGCCGTGCTCGTGTTTGTTTGTGCCTCTTGTGTCCTGAGACAGAAACACTAAAAGGAAAACGTTCACAAATGAGCCTTAATTTTGCCACCATTGCTGCTTGGGCTGGTGACTGAAGGTTTTTGTCTCTGCTGTGCACCCAGAGTAAGGCAGGCTGTCAATCACGCATGGATCAATTAATTGATCCATCAATCCATTTTCCTACCTGGCAGAAATCCCTGCAGCTGCCTCCAGTGACTGATGGGGCACAAGGCTCTGAGAACCTCGGCTCAATGGCATTTGCACTGCTCCAGAAGGAGCTCTGGGACAGCCCCATGTGGAAATCAGGAGGCTCTCTCCATTTTCTGTAGCTTCCTCATGAAGCCAGAAGAAACCTCAAGTACCCTGAGCATATTAACAGAGTTATGGAATGGTGTGGCTTGGAAAGGATCCTAAAAACTCTTTTGTTCCCTCTGCCATGGCAGGGACACCTCCCACTGCCCCAGGTGCTTCAGCCCCAATGCCCAGCCTGGCCTTGGGCACTGCCAGGGATCCAGGGGCAGCCACAGCTGCTCTGGGCACCCTGTGCCAGGGCCTGCCCACCCTCCCAGCCAGGAATTGCTGCCCAATATTCCCACCTAAGCCTCTTCCCTGGCAGCTTGAATCCATTCCCCTTTGTGCTGTCACTCCAGGCCCTTGTAAGGAGTGCAATTTTCTGGACCAGTCCTGGACCATTTGTATTTGCCATAGTGCCACCAGCTGGAAACATCAAATTATCCCATTTTTGTAGCCTTTTTGTTTTATTCTCTTCCCTTTCTGTGGTGGCTGGATCAACCTGGTTTCCTTGGCAATAGCAATGTGACAGCAAAATTGTCCCATGTTATTTTTCTCTTGGATTAGTTCCATCCTTGGAAGGTCTTTTTCTTACAGAGAAAGACAGGGAGCTTCTTGGACCATGTTAATGGCTATTTGCTCCCCAAAAAGTCATCTTTGGGAATTAACCTCACCCTCTTCCTCTGGCTGTGAGCTGTCCATGCTGGGGGAGTGGTGGCTGGAGAGGAACGGTGGCATCCCAGGGCTGCTGTCCCCCCGGGAGCGAGCGGCCACGGAGCAGGACAGTGCTCAGATCTGCTGGACACTGCTCAGATCTGCTGGACACTGCTCAGATCTGTTGGACACTGCTCAGATCCACCAGGACAGTGCTCAGATCTGCTGGACACTGCTCAGATCTGCTGGACACTGCTCAGATCCGCCAGGACAGTGCTCAGATCTGCCAGGACAGGGCTCAGATCTGCTGGACACTGCTCAGATCTGCCAGGACACTGCTCAGATCTGCTGGACACTGCTCAGATCTGCTGGACACTGCTCAGATCCACCAGGACACTGCTCAGATCTGCTGGACACTGCTCAGATCTGCTGGACACTGCTCAGATCCACCAGGACTCTGCTCAGATCTGCTGGACAGTGCTCAGATCTGCCAGGACACTGCTCAGATCCACCAGGACAGTGCTCAGATCTGCTGGACAGTGCTCAGATCTGCTGGACACTGCTCAGATCTGCTGGACACTGCTCAGATCTGCCAGGACAGTGCTCAGATCCGCCAGGACACTGCTCAGATCTGCTGGACACTGCTCAGATCCACCAGGACACTGCTCAGATCTGCTGGACACTGCTCAGATCCGCCAGGACAGTGCTCAGATCTGCTGGACACTGCTCAGATCCACCAGGACACTGCTCAGATCTGCTGGACACTGCTCAGATCCACCAGGACACTGCTCAGATCTGCTGGACACTGCTCAGATCTGCCAGGACTCTGCTCAGATCTGCTGGACAGTGCTCAGATCTGCTGGACACTGCTCAGATCCACCAGGACAGTGCTCAGATCTGCTGGACACTGCTCAGATCCACCAGGACACTGCTCAGATCTGCTGGACACTGCTCAGATCCACCAGGACAGTGCTCAGATCTGCTGGACACTGCTCAGATCTGCCAGGACACTGCTCAGATCTGCTGGACAGCGCTCAGATCTGCCAGGACTCTGCTCAGATCTGCTGGACACTGCTCAGATCTGCTGGACAGTGCTCAGATCTGCCAGGACTCTGCTCAGATCTGCTGGACAGTGCTCAGATCTGCTGGACACTGCTCAGATCCACCAGGACAGTGCTCAGATCTGCTGGACACTGCTCAGATCTGCCAGGACATTGCTCAGATCTGCTGGACACTGCTCAGATCTGCTGGACACTGCTCAGATCTGCTGGACACTGCTCAGATCCACCAGGACTCTGCTCAGATCTGCTGGACAGTGCTCAGATCCACCAGGACACTGCTCAGATCTGCTGGACACTGCTCAGATCCACCAGGACTCTGCTCAGATCTGCCTGGATGAGACACTTTCCATGCAGTTGGGGATAATTGAGTGTTTTCTTGTGCAGCCCCATCTGCCCGTGGCCACTGTTCCCTCCTGCTTTATAATTAGCTCTTGCACTGTTGCGAGGGTTGATTTGTCATTCTGTCTCTGTACCGTCTCCAGCACTGATACAAAGCACATTTCCATGTACAACCACTATTTGCAGATCAAGTGAAAGGACAGCCTGACCTGAAATCCCATTTTGGCCCGTGGTAAAACCAAGGCAACAATTACAACTGAAAGGACAATGGGGGAAGAACGGAACCGGGAAGATGGTGATTAGCACAAATGAGAAGCTGTGAAATTCAAATAGTTCGCTCAGGAAACTAAAGGCATTAAGGAAAGTCCCAGGAATAAGGAACTGCAGAGCATGGTAGAACCACGAGGGATGCCAGCAATGACATTTGGCTCTGCAGTGGTGGAAGAGAAGAAAGTAATAACCTGTTCTGCAGCCCTCAATATGTTCTCACCTTCCCCTCCCAGTTTTAAAATGAAAAGAAGAATTATTTGTATTTCATGAATATGATTAGGAATAATTACCAAGGAAGATATTAAGAAAATACTAGAAATGAGTTTGTTTAAAAACCAATTGGTCATTTTAATGCATTTAAAATGTTGGCTGAGGGGGAATCTGCAGAGGAGTGTAGGAAACCCCACACGGCTCAACACGAGCTGCTACTCCGAGTAAATCCATTTCTGCCCATGACAGGGACAGGGAGGATTTTAAACAGACCATTTCAAAGGTGCCCACAGAGATTCAGGGAATGCAGGCTGTGTTAGGGAGCAGGGTTCAGGGGTCTGGGCGAGCAAGCAGAGCAGCAGAAACTCCGCCGAGGGCTGCAGCAGAGACATCAACAGAGAGCCTGGAGAAAACGAGAGGGAGCTGAAATGAGGGAAGGAGAAACATCTTCTGCTCCAGTGAGAGGCACCACGGGACTGAGGCCAGTGCACCAGCAGTTGGCTGCTGTCAGCTTCAGAAAGGACTTTGGGGAAGGATTGGAAGAGAGTCAAAAAAAAAAAAAAAAAAAAAAAAAAAAAAAAAAAAAAAAAAAAAAAGTGTAAGAAAAACTACTGGAGATCTGCAGAAAGCACCTTGAACTGAGACTTTCACAATCCAATCTGCTTATAAAAGAAAGTTTATGAAAGAAAAAAAAAAAAAGAAGATGGAGAGGTGACTAATTTGATTAAGGTGTGTAAGTACTTTCATAGGAAGAAAATTGTGGTTAACAAAGTAGTCTTTAATCTTGTGAAGAAAGGAATATTTATGACTGGAAGTGGAATCCTGACATAGTCAAACAGAAATAATTTTAACAGAGTGATGGACTAGGTGAAGGCAGTGTCATGGAAAGCACTGCATCTCTCTGCTGCTGAAGGCTTTCAAATCAGGACTGAATGCCTTCCCCAGAGAACCACTTTCGATTCCGGCCCTTCACTCTGGAGCTAACCAGCTCAGTGCAGTAACAAATCACAGCGCACACGAAGTGGCCAGCGGTGCCTTGTGGCCGGGAGCTGCTGCAGCACCAGCACAGGGCTCCAGTCTAGTGGTGCATTGTTTTATTTGCCTTTTAATTGTTAATGTTGAATGCCCAGTCAGGTTTATCCCACAGCCGTATCGCCGGCTCTGCTCCATGTCAATCCCTGTTCCCCTGTCAGCCCTCACGCAGTCTCCGCCCGCCTCTGGAAAGTTCCGGGGAAAGCGTCGAGTGATTGGCCGGGATGTCGGGGTCCCCCCCAGGGGATTGGTTCTCTCTCCTGTCTCTCACCTCTGGAGCGCTCTCTGATTGGTCTCTTCCCCCTGTCGTCCCCCCCCCGTATTAAAGCAAGAGGCACTGGGCAGTCCCCGCCTTGTTTGGGGAGACTCTCTGAGGTGGAATTGGTCCCGTGCTCGGGGAGTCCAATAAACCTCAGTGATAAACCGCCGCAAAGCCTTCCCTTCATCATTCCTTCGCCGTAGTCACACTGCTGCTAAAAGGACTCGGCGGGGCGGAGCGGCAGGCAGGCGGGAGAGGCGGTCTCGCGGAGCCCCCGCGGCCTCACTGCAGGGCTCGGCTGTCCCACGGGATCCTGAGGGGGCAGGGGCAGCTCAGGAGCTCCTCTGGCAGCCACCCCCTGAGCCCGGTGTGTCACAGCCAGCCTGGGCAGAGCAGGGGACGCCTCAGCTCAGGGAATAACGGGGCTGTTCAGCCGCGGGAGGAGAGGCTGTGGGGGCTCCTGAGGAGGAACCTCAGAGAGCACAGACACTTCGGGCAAGGTTGTGTGGTGACAGGACGGGGATTGCTTCAGAGGGACAGAGAGAAGCCTTAGATGAGATGCTGGGAATAAATCCTTCCCTGGGAGGCTGGGGAGGGGGCCCAGGGTGCCCAGAGCAGCTGTGGCTGCCCCTGGATCCCTGGCAGTGCCCCAGGCCAGGCTGGACACTGGGGCTGGAGCACCTGGGGCAGGGGGAGGTGTCCCTGCAAGGGCAGAAGGTGACACTGGATGATATTTAAGGACCTTTCCCACCCAAACCATTCTGTGATTCACTGATTAAGAAGAACCTCTCCGCTGCATTCAGGGCTCTGGCACAGCCCAGCCTGCGAGGCCTTTGCCATTCCTGGGGCTGGGGGAGAGCCCAGGAGGATCTTCCCTGGGTGAGATGGCTTTGTCCCTAGGACAGTGCCCTCCCAGCAAAGCACCCAAACCCAGTGGCACCTTTCCTGGGACATAAATCGTGGGTCAGTGTGAGCACAGCTCTGCCCCGGGGGCTGCCCCACACCAGGGTGGGGATGTGAAGGGCGTACAGGGCAAGGCACAAGTGGAAAACTGCTGGCAGCTGGCAGAGTTTGGAGGGGATGTGCAAGCAGGTGGCAGCCAGAGGACACTCTGCGTGCCTCCCTGCACCCCAGGGAGAGCCCCTGGAGCGTGGGGCTCACCCACACAGAGCCCCCCTGACCCCCCCGGAGCCTCAGCCCAGCCAGGAGCTGAATTCAGCACCGAGGGAGAGCCGAGCTGCCAGCTGGGGCCTGGGGCTGCCTGCATCCACCATGTGAGTGTCATCCCACTGAAGCAGAAAATAGGAACGTGTTGAGCCATCACGTGGCCTCCTGCAAGGATTGAAGTGCTACCAGGGGTTTCTATTTGTGTGCATCTCCTCATTTCCTAATTATCGTGTTTTCTCCCGGGCCCTTTCAGCGACAAACAAATAAATAAATAAATAAATGCCCAAGTGTTCCCATCCCTGGGATAAGGGCTGGAGCATCTCCTTAGCCCACAGCCCTTCTTTGGAATTCACAAGGCTCGGGCTGGCAGCGGTGACCACGGTTTGAATTAAAAATATGTAGAAGGGAATTTAAAATCACTGGGCCAGATCATCAGCTGCTGCAAGTCAGTGAGGACCAGCTGAAGCCAACAGAGCCACAATTATTTCGATTAAGCAGTGGGATCTGACTGTATGCAGGAGAAGCCATGCCCAAGCTCAGTCACACCTCCCAGCTCTCAGTATTTGCTGTCCTCTGCAGTAAGAGAGGTTAATTATCATCATCTGGAAGCACCGGAGTGAAATTAAGTGAAGGAGAATTTAGGAGGCATGTCAGGAGCTGCAGCTCTGCTAGCACAGCATATTCTCCCCAGGAAAGGGAGGCATGGCTGGTCACCTGTGTCAGGGACACGTGGGGTGCTCAGAGGCTGGCAGGGATGCTGCAGGGAGCAGCTCCCCTCCATCCCAGCCAGGAGATCTGGTACCCAGACGAGCTGCTCCAGTTCTCTGATCCCCTGTTGCTGAGTGATGGCATTTCCCAGTGGGAGTGCTGAGCAGGGCACAGGCTATCTGAATTATTATCCAAGCAAACACTCTCATTCTCCAAATCTGGGAAGTTTTCCAGCTTAATTAACATGAACATTTGTTTTCACTAAGCCGTCTGTCAGTGTGCCACCGGCAGCACTGAATGTGAGCTCTGAGCACACACGGGCAGGTAGCGACTCAGGTGGAGCAGGAGCTTCATTCCCAGCTCTGTTCCTTGCAAGGTTCGTTATTCCTGGGCTCTGTAAATCATCCCCTCCTCAGCTCAGCAGCCTCTCCCTCGACACAGGGTCTCATTGCAGGCTAATGAGCAAACATCCTGTAACATCCTCGCCTCAGCTGCACCCAGACACGGGCCCTGATTGCCTTTTGCTGCTGCTGCTGCTGGCTGGGAAGGCAAGGCAAGGCAAAAGGAAGATGGCTTTTGAGGGGCACTCTGTCCCAGTTCTCCTCCCAGCTCTGTTTAAAGGCAGATTTCTGATATATCACAGAATCCTAGAATGATTTGGCTTAGGAGGAATTTTAAAGCCCACCCAGCCCCACCCCTGCCCTGGCAGGGACACCTCCCAGTGTCCCAGGCTGCTCCCAGCCCCGGTGTCCAGGCTGGCCTGGGGCACCCCCAGGGATGGGACAGCCACAGCTGCTCAGGCCACCTTGTGCAGTGGATCCACAGGGATCAATTCTTCATCTTCTTGGGGTCTCTTTTCCTTTGGTCACCTCGTGGCTTTGGTGACAATCAGCACCCAAAGGATGGTGAGGCAGGGATTGAGTCCAGTCCTGAAGGGGGCTGACACTGGCCAGGCTGAGAAATGGGAATACAGCATGGGACAGGTCCCAGTCGTGGCAAATGCCACCAGGATTTGCAGTGCTGGCACAAGCACAGCCCCACGCCCAGAGCTGGCACAGCTGAGCATCCTTGGGGCAGGTCCCTGGGAGCAGCTTTAACCTTGTCTGGCTGGCACATCAGCCCTGGCCTGAGCAGCCTGCACAGCCTCCAGGTGCCGTGGCTGGATGGGCTCTGAGCAGCCTGGGCTGCTGGGAGGTGTCCAGGGCAGGGCTGGAGCTGGAGGGGCTTTCAGGTCCCTTCCAGCCCAAACCCTTCCCTGACTGTGGCTCTGCTTCTGCCCTGGCTGTGCTGCTCCTGGGGAAGCTGTGTGGCACAAACAGGTCCCTCCTCATCTCTCAGCTCGCTCCCTCTTCTCTTTGCTCTCTGTAAAAGGCCAGTTCATTTCTTCTGTCCCCAGCAGCCAGCAGGGCTGCCCTCATCCCAGCCCAAATCCCGGAGCAGGCCTGGCTTCACCCGGTCCCAGCAGAGAGGAGCCTCCCACAGACACTGCCAAGGGTTTGGCACAGGGTGTCAGAGTCCCCCTGGTTCCTCAGAGTCAGCCTCTCCCTTCTGCCCGAACCTCCCCCGTGGAACCTCCCCTGTGGAAAAGGCACGACAGTAACTCGGTCCTGTCCATGGCTGTGCCAGGAGCTGGCAGAGCAAAGAGCTCAGGCACAGCCACCAGGTCACTGCTGGGGTTCCTCACTCACTCACTCACTCACTCACTCACTCACTCACTCACTCACACACTCACTCACTCACTCACTCACTGCTGGGGTTACTCACTCACTCACTCACTCACTCACTCACTCACTCACTCACTCACTCACTCACTCACACACTCACTCACTGCTGGGGTTTCTCTCTCACTCACTCACACACTCACTCACTGACTCACTCACACACTCACTCACTCACTGCTGGGGTTTCTCTCTCACTCACTCACTCACTCACTCACTCACTCACTCACTCACTGCTGGGGTTTCTCACTCACTCACTCACTCACTCACTCACTCACTCACTCACTCACTCACTCACACACTCACTCACACACTCACTCACTCACACACTCACTCACACACTCACTCACTCACTCACTGCTGGGGTTTCTCACTCACTCACTCACTCACTCACTCACTGCTGGGGTTTCTCACTCACTCACTCACTCACTCACTCACTCACTCACTCACTCACTCACTCACTGCTGGGGTTTCTCACTCACTCACTCACTCACTCACTCACTCACTCACTCACTCACTCACTGCTGGGGTTTCTCACTCACTCACTCACACACTCACTCACTCACTCACTCACTCACTCACTCACTGCTGGGGTTTCTCACTCACTCACTCACTCACTCACTCACTCACTCACTCACTCACTCACTCACTCACTCACTCACTGCTGGGGTTACTCACTCACTCACTCACTCACTCACTCACTCACTCACTCACTCACACACTCACTCACTCACTCACTCACTCACTCCCTCCCTCCCTCCCTCCCTCACTCCCTCACACACCCGGGCAGGGTGAGGGGTTTGCCACGGGCTCTGTGCAGACTGTGGAGCTCTGGCACTGCTGCCCCTTCCCAGGTCAGGAGATGGCTCCTCTGAGGTGCTGGGGCTGGGTTGGGAGCTGCCCCTCCATCCTCTGCTTGGCAACAGGAGGAAAGGTTGGCATGGCAACTTCTTCTGACGCGGAAAGGTTGTTAGAAAGGGACTGAGATCAGCTTTGTCTTGTCCACTGAGAGAGGGACAAGAGGGAACACAGCTTAATTTGAGTTAAACCCCCTCAGGGCCGTGAGTGCTCAATATTCCCCAGGGAAACGTGTCCTCCCTGGGATGTTTGATGGGTGGGCAGGATGAAGCTGCCAGGGCTGGTCTGGATTCACTCAACCCCTCCAGGGCTGAGCCTTGAGTGGGGCCTTGTCTTGATGCTATTTCAGCTTCAAGGGCTCCCCGGGACCTTGAGCTCCTCTGCCTGCATTAACAGCCAGAATCTCTCCTTTCCCAGCCGCTCCCTGGCTCTGCCAGCTGCTCCCAGGGGCTCTCCAATCCCTGCACTCCCGTCCTGCACCCTGCTGGACACCAGCCCAGTCTGACTGCCCCCTTTCCGCCTTTGCTCTTCAAACTCCCAATGAACAACGCAACTATTCCCACTTTCCCTAGCTGAATCCACCTCATCCCATGGAACCACAGAGCCACAGAATCCACCTCATCCCATGGAACCACAGAACCACAGAGTCACAGAATCCACCTCATCCCATGGAATCACAAAATCACAGAATCCACCTCATCCCATGGAACCACAGAATCCACCTCATCCCATGGAACCACAGAACCCACCTCATCCAATGGAATCACAGAACCACAGAATCCACCTCATCCCATGGAACCACAGAATCCACCTCATCCCATGGAATCAGAATCACAGAATCCACCTCATCCCATGGAACCACAGAACCACAGAATCCACCTCATCCCATGGAACCACAGAACCACAGAATCCACCTCATCCCATGGAATCACAGAACCACAGAATCACAGAATCCACCTCATCCCATGGAACCACAGAATCAGAGAGTCACAGACTCAGAGAATCACAGACTGGTTTGGGTTGGAAGGGCCCTTTGGGATCATCAGTTCCACCCCCCTGCCATGCCCACCAGGTCAGGAGTTTACCAACTTCTAAACCAAAGCAGGAACCATCTCTCTTGCACCCAGTCCTTCCTTCTGGCTCCTTCTCCTGCAGGACATCCGGCAGGTACCAGCCTGAACTGCACTGGCTGGCTGCTCTTGGAGAATTTCCACTTCACAGTTCCAAATTTGGGCTTGGAAGTGGATCTTTGGAGGGTTCAAGTGGGGCGAGATGGGAGATGGGAGCTGAAGGATCCCACCCTTAGATGGGGTTCTTAGGGAATTTCGAACTCTTACCCATCAGACTGAAATCTCTGTGGGCTCTGAGCCCACACTGCCTCTGTCTTCCAGCTAAAATATCTGGGCTGAACAGCAATGACCCAGAAAGGAGGGATCATCTCCCTGCAGCTGCAGGGCACCCTTGGTGTTGGATGCATTCCAAAGGAACACAAAAAAAAATAAATGGAAAAGGAGTCAGGGACCCTCTGGCAAGTGAATTCACCCCAGCACAGGCCCCGAGCCCTGTGCCCGGTGCCCTGTGCCCTGTGCCCTGTGCCTGTGCCCTGTGCCCTGCTGTGCCAGCTGAGCTCTGTGCCCTGTGCCCTGTGCCCGGTGCCCTGTGCCCGGTGCCCTGTGCCTGTGCCCTGTGCCCTGTGCCCTGTGCCCTGTGCCCGGTGCCCTGTGCCTGTGCCCTGTGCCCTGTGCTCTGTGCCTGTGCCCTGTGCCCTGTGCCCTGTGCCTGTGCCCTGTGCTCTGTGCCTGTGCCTGGTGCCCTGTGCCCAGTGCCCTGTGCCCTGTGCCCTGTGCCTGTGCCCTGTGCCCAGTGCCCTGTGCCTGTGCCCTGTGCTCTGTGCCCTGTGCCCTGTGCCCTGTGCCCTGTGCCCTGTGCTCTGTGCCTGTGCCCGGTGCCCTGTGCCCTGTGCCTGTGCCCTGTGCCTGTGCCCTGTGCTCTGTGCCTGTGCCCGGTGCCCTGTGCCCTGTGCCTGTGCCCTGTGCTCTGTGCCTGTGCCCGGTGCCCTGTGCCCAGTGCCCTGTGCCTGTGCCCTGTGCTCTGTGCCCTGTGCCCTGTGCCCTGTGCCCTGTGCCTGTGCCCTGTGCCCTGTGCCTGTGCCCTGTGCTCTGTGCTCTGTGCCCTGCTGTGCCAGCTGAGCTCTGTGCCCTGTGCCCTGTGCCTGTGCCCTGTGCCCTGTGCTCTGTGCTCTGTGCCTGTGCCTGTGCCTGTGCCCTGTGCCCTGTGCCTGTGCCCTGTGCCCTGTGCTCTGTGCTCTGTGCCTGTGCCTGTGCCTGTGCCTGTGCCCTGCTGTGCCCTGTGCCCTGCTGTGCCAGCTGACCTCTGTGCCCTGTGCCCTGTGCCCTGTGCCCAGTGCCCGGTGCCCTGTGCCCTGTGCCCTGTGCCTGTGCCCTGTGCCCTGTGCCCTGTGCCCTGTGCCCTGTGCCCTGTGCCTGTGCCCTGTGCCCTGTGCCCGGTGCCCTGTGCCTGTGCCCGGTGCCCTGTGCCTGTGCCCTGTGCCCTGTGCCCTGTGCCTGTGCCCGGTGCCCTGTGCCCTGTGCCCTGTGCCCGGTGCCCTGTGCCCTGTGCCCTGTGCCCTGTGCCTGTGCCCTGTGCCCGGTGCCCTGTGCCCTGTGCCCGGTGCCCTGTGCCCTACTGTGCCAGCTGAGCTCTGTGCCCTGTGCCCTGTGCCCTGTGCCCTGTGCCCTGTGCCCGGTGCCCTGTGCCCTACTGTGCCAGCTGAGCTCTGTGCCCTGTGCCCGGTGCCCTGTGCCTGTGCCCTGTGCCCTGTGCCCTACTGTGCCAGCTGAGCTCTGTGCCCGGTGCCCTGTGCCCTGTGCCCTGTGCCCTGTGCCTGTGCCCGGTGCCCTGTGCCCTACTGTGCCAGCTGAGCTCTGTGCCCTGTGCTCTGTGCCTGTGCCTGTGCCCTGTGCCTGTGCTCTGTGCCCGGTGCCCTGTGCCTGTGCCCGGTGCCCTGTGCCCTACTGTGCCAGCTGAGCTCTGTGCCCTGTGCCTGTGCCCTGTGCCCTGCTGTGCCAGCTGAGCTCTGTGCCCTGTGCCCTGTGCCTGTGCCCGGTGCCTGTGCCCTGTGCCCTGCTGTGCCAGCTGAGCTCTGTGCCCTGTGCCCTGTGCCTGTGCCCGGTGCCCTGTGCCCTGTGCCCTGCTGTGCCAGCTGAGCTCTGTGCCCTGTGCCTGTGCCCTGTGCCCGGTGCCCTGTGCCCTGTGCCTGTGCCCTGTGCCCTGTGCCCTGCTGTGCCAGCTGAGCTCTGTGCCCTGTGCCTGTGCCCTGTGCCCTGCTGTGCCAGCTGAGCTCTGTGCCCTGTGCCCGGTGCCCTGTGCCCGGTGCCCTGTGCCCTGTGCCTGTGCCCTGTGCCCTGTGCCCTGTGCCCTGTGCCTGTGCCCTGTGCCCTGTGCCCTACTGTGCCAGCTGAGCTCTGTGCCCTGTGCCTGTGCCCTGTGCCTGTGCCCTGTGCCCTGTGCCTGTGCCCTGTGCCCTGTGCCCTGTGCCCTGTGCCCGGTGCCCTGTGCCCGGTGCCCTGTGCCCTGTGCCTGTGCCCTGTGCCCTGTGCCCTGTGCCTGTGCCCTGTGCCCTACTGTGCCAGCTGAGCTCTGTGCCCTGTGCCCGGTTCCCTGTGCCCGGTGCCCTGTGCCTGTGCCCTGTGCCCTGTGCCCTGTGCCCGGTTCCCTGTGCCCGGTGCCCTGTGCCTGTGCCCTGTGCCCTGTGCCCTACTGTGCCAGCTGAGCTCTGTGCCCTGTGCCCTGTGCCTGTGCCCTGTGCCCTGTGCCCTACTGTGCCAGCTGAGCTCTGTGCCCTGTGCCTGTGCCCTGTGCCCTGCTGTGCCAGCTGAGCTCTGTGCCCTGTGCCCGGTGCCCTGTGCCCGGTGCCCTGTGCCCTGTGCCTGTGCCCTGTGCCCTGTGCCCTGTGCCCTACTGTGCCAGCTGAGCTCTGTGCCCTGTGCCCGGTGCCCTGTGCCCGGTGCCCTGTGCCCTGTGCCTGTGCCCTGTGCCCTACTGTGCCAGCTGAGCTCTGTGCCCTGTGCCCGGTGCCCTGTGCCTGTGCCCTGTGCCCGGTTCCCTGTGCCCTGTGCCTGTGCCCTGTGCCCTGTGCCCTGTGCCCTGTGCCCTGTGCCCGGTGCCCTGTGCCTGTGCCCTGTGCCCGGTTCCCTGTGCCCGGTGCCCTGTGCCCTGTGCCCTGTGCCCGGTGCCCTGTGCCCTACTGTGCCAGCTGAGCTCTGTGCCCTGTGCCCTGTGCCCTGTGCCCTGTGCCCTGTGCCCTGTGCCCGGTGCCCTGTGCCCTGTGCCCGGTGCCCTGTGCCCGGTGCCCTACTGTGCCAGCTGAGCTCTGTGCCCTGTGCCCGGTGCCCTGTGCCCGGTGCCCTGTGCCTGTGCCCTGTGCCCGGTGCCCTGTGCCCTGTGCCCGGTGCCCTGTGCCCGGTGCCCTACTGTGCCAGCTGAGCTCTGTGCCCTGTGCCTGTGCCCTGTGCCCGGTGCCCTGTGCCCTGTGCCCGGTGCCCTGTGCCCGGTGCCCTACTGTGCCAGCTGAGCTCTGTTCAGAAGGGCACCATCCCATGGGCCTGGAGAGCACCCTTAGGCTGGGCTTACACTGCGGGTCCTTGAACTGCCCTGGGACACCCCGGCTCTGCTCAGCCCAGAGCTCCGGCTGCTCCTGCGCCCCGAGGGAGGCGCCCTCCCCGGGAGAGGGGCAGGGGCAGGGTCTGTGGGGTCAGGGTCTGTAGGGTCAGGGTCTGTGGGGTCAGGGTCTGTGGGGTCAGGGTCTGTGGGGTTAGGGTCTATGGGGTTACAGTCTGTAGGGTTAGGGTCTGTAGGGTTACGGTCTGTGGGGTTACGGTCTGTAGGTTCAGGGTCTGTAGGGTCAGGGTCTGTGGGGTTAGGGTCTATGGGGTTACAGTCTGTAGGGTTACAGTCTGTAGGGTTAGGGTCTGTAGGGTTACGGTCTGTAGGGTTACGGTCTGTAGGGTTAGGGTCTGTAGGGTTAGGGTCTGTAGGGTTACGGTCTGTGGGGTTACAGTCTGTAGGGTTACAGTCTGTAGGGTTAGGGTCTGTAGGGTTACGGTCTGTAGGGTTACGGTCTGTAGGGTTACGGTCTGTAGGGTTAGGGTCTGTGGGGTTACAGTCTGTAGGGTTACAGTCTGTAGGGTTAGGGTCTGTGGGGTTACAGTCTGTAGGGTCAGGGTCTGTAGGATTACAGTCTGTGGGGTTACAGTCTGTAGGGTTAGGGTCTGTGGGGTTACAGTCTGTAGGGTCAGGGTCTGTAGGATTACAGTCTGTGGGGTTACAGTCTGTAGGGTTAGGGTCTGTGGGGTTACAGTCTGTAGGGTTACAGTCTGTAGGGTTAGGGTCTGTGGGGTTACAGTCTGTAGGGTCAGGGTCTGTAGGATTACAGTCTGTGAGGTTACAGTCTGTAGGGTCAGAGCTGTGCTGAGGGCAGCAGTCCCCAGGGATCTCAGCCTGGCCTTGGCCTCAGGGACACCCCTGGACCAAAGAAGAGGGAACCGCAGACCTTGGGGTGAAATTCCTTGGGACACCCGGGTGGGGCAAGGAGGAACCTCCGACGGAACACGTCAGCCCAGCAGGGGAAATAGGGAAATAACCCCCAGGAGTTTCCTCGGGAGGCTCAGACTTTGACAGGCACAAAGCTGGCAGCAATCGTTTCCAGCAGTTCCACAAAGGATCAGCGTGGTGCTTGCTCCGGGGGAGGAGGGAGAATTCCTGGGATCCCAGAATGGCCCGGGTTGAGAGCGGCCTCGGAGATCACCTGGTTCCAACCCCTGCCATTCCAATTCATTCTTCAGCTTTCCCTGGTTAATAAAAGTAACACAAACCCCACAAAACCACGAGGCACAATCTCGATCTCCCCACAAAATAAATAACAGAAACAAGCAAACCTCAAACCTTTCTGATCCCAGCGCAGAACCTCAGCCTGCTATAAACACTGCTGGATTTAAATATCAAGAATATTCAGCGCATCAACAACAAAATATAATCCATGTTATTTCATCTGACAGTGCACAGAGGACGAAAATAGAAAGGCCCGCTCCATTAAGCTTTGCATCTCCAACTGCACTGAAATTATAATCAACAGCTTCTTCAGGGCAAGGGGAGAGAAAACAAAGGAAGGCAGGAGGAGAAGGGAGTACATGGAGGGTTTGTTTTTTCCCCATGGCACTCAGAAGAAGGCAGTTCCAGCCCGTTTCTGCCCCCTGCACAAGGGGCTCTGCCGAGTTCCGGGGCCTTGACCAAACCCTCTCACTTTCCAGCACAGCACATGGGCCTGAAGGCAGGACAGGAACCCAGCAGCAGCGTCCTCACAGCTCCCTGTGCCCGCTCCCTGTGCCCCCTCCCTGTGCCCCCTCCCTGTGACCCCTCCCTGTGCCCCCTCCCTGTGCCCCCTCCCTGTGCCCGCTCCCTGTGCCCCCTCCCTGTGCCCCCTCCCTGTGCCCCATCCCTGTGCCCCCTCCCTGTGCCCCCTCCCTGTGCCCCATCCCTGTGCCCCATCCCTGTGCCCCCCTTCCTGTGCCCCCTCCCTGTGCCCCCTCCCTGTGCCCCCTCCCTGTGCCCCATCCCTGTGCCCCATCCCTGTGCCCCCTCCCTCTGACCCCTCCCTGTGCCCCATCCCTGTGCCCCCTGCCTGTGCCCCCTCCCTGTGCCCCATCCCTGTGCCCCATCCCTGTGCCCCATCCCTGTGCCCCATCCCTGTGCCCCCTCCCTGTGCCCCATCCCTGTGCCCCCTGCCTGTGCCCCATCCCTGTGCCCCCTCCCTGTGCCCCATCCCTGTGCCCCATCCCTGTGCCCCCTGCCTGTGCCCCATTCCTGTGCCCCCTCCCTGTGCCCCCTCCCCTCTGACCCCTCCCTGTGCCCCCTCCCCTCTGACCCCATCCCTGTGCCCCCTCCCTGTGCCCCCTCCCTGTGACCCCTCCCTGTGCCCCCTCCCTGTGCCCCCTCCCTGTGACCCCTCCCTGTGCCCCATCCCTGTGACACCTCCCTCTGACCCCTCCCTCTGACCCCTCCCTCTGACCCCTCCCTGTGCCCCCTCCCTGTAGTCACTGCCTGTCATGTTTGGGTTTTCTGAAGTTCTTTCCCAGGGACCCAAACTGCTAAACAAGGTCACACTTTTTAAACTCTCTTGTTTTTCACATTTCTCTCCTAAGGAGGGACTTTGCTTTTTGACCCTTGGTGTGACCAATGGTTCAAAGGATCCCACCTCTTAGGTGGGCACATTGTAAAAAGTATAAAAATAGGTGCTGAGAATAAACCAGCCCCTTTTTAGAGTATCAGCCTTCTGAATCACGAGTCTGTGTCTTCGTGTCCAACAGTGACACCTCCCTGTGCCCCCTCCCTGTGCCCCCTCCCTGTGCCCCCTGCCCTGCCGTGCCCAGCTCACTCCCCAGGCAGCCCAGGAGAGCCTGGGCAGGCTCTGCTCAGCTCCTCAGGGCAGGGGGCTCCGGGCAGCTTTGGGGTGCAGGGCCCTGACCCCCAGCCCTGCTCCCTGCCCTGCCCCTCAGGCCTCTGCTCCCTCGCTCATGGGGAGATGTCACTGGTTCCTCCTGGTGGCTTTCCAGCGAGATTGGCCAATACCACACAGAGTATTTCCATCTGCTTCTATTTTTGGTTTGGTTTTGGTGGTTTTTGTTTTTTTTTTTTTACTAGCCAGAAATGGTTGAGTCACCATTTTAAAAGACAACATTTTGTGGAATATCAAACCAACGAACCAAAAAACCACAGAGTTTGCAATGACAATTCCGTTGGTTTTTTCCTGGCATGATCTCACCCCTGGGATGGGGAAAACGGGAGCTAACTTCTCTGAGCAAGGCAAACCAGAAAAGTTCAGACAAATCAGCTGCTCCATGCTGCTTTCTTCAGAGCATGTCTCTAATCCCCAAACTCCTTCTCCAGGTTCCCCGGGTTCCCTGCAGCTACAGAATCTGAGTCCTGTTATTACCTTTTTTTTTTTTTTTTTTCCATCATTGATTTATGTAAATTAAATAGGAAGAAATACCAGCACTCCAGCCCAAAAGAGAAATGCCTCTTTTACAGGCTTAATATTTCACACCGAATATTCATCCTTCCCTGTGAGCAACTTCTTCCCCGGCCTCTCCCATTATATTTTTACCGATAGCATTAAATGCTGAATGCAGGCAATAGCTTTGATATATGGACAATTTACAGCACACACAGAGAGCCCTGACAGGACCCTTTTTCCTTTCTTTATCATCCTGTTCATAAATTACAGCTGCTCCAGGGGGGCTGCGTGTGACCTGGGCCCCGTGGGGCTGCAGTGGGGCCCTGCTGGGATCTCCGGGGCACTCCCCTGGCACCCAGGGGTGCCTGCAGGGATCTTAGCAGGGCTCTCCCGAGCGCTTTCCTCTGTTGGGGACAGGGATTGGAGTGGGGGAAGGTGCTGGGGTGGATTGGTGCAGGGACAGCCCCAGCAAAGGCTCCTCCAGGCCAGCTCCTGCGGCTGGTGACAGACAGCGGCTGCCAGGGAGGGGGCACAGGGAGGGGGCACAGGGAGGGGGCACAGGGAGGGGGCACAGGACACCTCAGGGAGCTTCTGAGGGACCGGGGACTCTGCTGGCCTCCAAGGACACCCTGGCAAGCTGCTGCTCTTGGTGCCACCCATCTGCGAGGGCTCCAGTGCATTGCCAGCCCAGCCCTGCCTGTGCCGTGCCCCTTGTCCCCATTTACACCCCGTTTACACCCCGTTTACACCCCGTTTACACCCCGTTTACACCCCGTTCACAGCCCAGGCGAGGTGCCAGCCTCGCCTTTGTTTGGCAGCAGAATGAGCAGAGCTGACACTCTCCCCCAGCACGGGGACAGGGGAGGGGCTGTCCCTGAGGGGCCCCAGGTGTCTCCATCCCTATTCCAACAGTTCCCAAAACAGCCGGGCACAGAGCCTGCCCTTCCTTTGGGGGTGAGAAGGGAGATGCTCATCTCTCAAGGCCTCCACTTCTGGAGGGGAGAAGCACCTGGGAAGAGCAGAACTGGGTGAAAGGCAAGGAGGAGAGGGGCAGATCCATTATGAGTTTCCTCCTGCTCCTCCTCTTCCTCATTCTTTGCTTTCTTGGGCTCTTGAGCAGCCTGGCCCTGTGGGAGGTGTCCCATGGCAGGGGCACTGAAAACAGAGGAGGTTTAAGCCCCTTCCAGTGCACACCACGCTGGGTTCTCAGGTTCTCTGGCTGAGCCCTTCCCTGGGGCACAGCAGCAGCAGCAGCAGCAGCAGGAGCACCCAGCAGTGCCCCAGGGCTGGGCTGCTGGGAGTGCAGAGCTGAGCCCCAGGGTGTCAGCTGCAAACACCTGGGGCTCTGTGCTGGCACTCTCCAGTCCCCTGCTCAGCTGCTGCTCTGGAGATGCAAATGTGTCACCTGCAGTGTCCAGCAGCACAGCCCAAAGCTCACAGGTGTCACCTGCAGTGTCCCAGCAGCACAGCCCTGGGCAGTGTCACCTGCAGTGTCCAGCAGCACAGCCCAAAGCTCACAGCCCTGGGCAGTGTCACCTGCAGTGTCCAGCAGCACAGCCCAAAGCTCACAGATGTCACCTGCAGTGTCCCAGCAGCACAGCCCAAAGCTCACAGGTGTCACCTGCAGTGTCCCAGCAGCACAGCCCAAAGCTCACAGCCCAGGCAGTGTCACCTGCAGTGTCCAGCAGCACAGCCCAAAGCTCACAGCCCCTGGGCAGTGGTGTCAGAGCTGCTCCTGCCAGAGGCACCATCCTGCCCTGCCCAGCCCTGCCCTGCCCAGCCCTGTCCTGCCCTGCTCTGCCCTGTCCTGTGCCAGGGAAACACAACCTGCCCTGCCCTGGCTGCAGCTCCAGGTCCCAGCCTGGTTCTAGAGGATCATTTCAGAAGACAGCACTACATGTGTTAGTGGTAAATTGTTTAGTGCTGAATTAATCTCTCTCTTCATGCATCTGTAGTCATTTTCTGCTGGCTGTAAGCAGCATTTCTGTGCATAATTGTCTATTACCCCCCGGGGCCTGCTACAAACGGAGCTCCTGTTTAAGACAGAGCTGTTAATCTGCTTGCCTTTTTTTTTTTTGTTTTTTTCCAAGTTACAGGTCAATGCACACCTGCTACAGAACATCTGTGTGGAATTCCAGCAGCCCCTCGGTGCTCTCCGGAGCGCTGGGCCCTGCCTGGCTCCTGGCTCCCCGTTCTGGATCAGGACAAACACAGAGCCAACACTGACACCCTTGGCACAGGCTGTCCTCCCCAGCAGCTGCCTGGTGGCTGTGCCTGCACAGCTCCTGGGCATGGATGGGCTGCCCCAGCCAGGCCCAGGGCCCTCTGTGTGGGTTCAACCCCCAGCCAAAGGGAGCCTGCACACGTTGGTGCTCAGTGAAGGAGCGCTGGTGCCAAGCAGCTGGGAATGGTGGCACTCACACTGCAGGCCAGAGCTGCAGGAAAAGAAGGAACTTTCCTCTCCTGCTCCCAGCCCCTGCTGTGGTTCCTTTTGCCTTCTCCTTCAGGGTGCCCGGGGTCTCTCCCCTTTATTTCCAGCCTGAGCCTGGAGAAGGACCATCCTCCCTGAGAACTCTGCACTTTTCCACCAGAAATGAGTGCTTGGTAGCCAAAAGCGTGGGACATGGAGCACTGAACAGTGGGATGGGAAAAAACCCTCCATTTTTCCCCCACTGTGCATCAAACCCAGGAGTGGCTCTGTCACGGGCTGGGCTGCCTCCCCTGGGGTCACAGCCAGCCAAGCTGCCTCCCCACTGCCACCACCGAGGGGTCCCTGGGCCTGAGCTCCTGTGCCAAGGCAGCCAGAGCACAGCCACAGCCACGGAGCCACGGGAGGGAGGGGTGGGAGGGGACCTGAACCACGGGCAGGGACCCCCCCACTGCCCCAGGCAGGGACCCCCCCACTGCCCCAGCCCTGTCTGCCCCAGCCCTGTCTGCCCCAGGCCTGGGCACTGCCAGGGACCCTGGGGCAGCCACAGCTGCTCTGGGCAAAAGCCACACGTACGAGGTGGCCCTTGGACCTGTGACTTGTCCGTCTGGTGCTTTCCCTGAGGGAGACACATTTTAATCCTTCATTTACAGGAAAGGGATCCCTCAGCACCGACCTGCCCGGGTGTAGACGCACCTGATGGTCAGAGTCTCCTGGAGCTGACAAATTTAACCCCAAAGGGGCAAATACAGAGCCTGTTACTGTGGAAAATGTCACCCCTAATTCCCTGACCCTTCTCACAGCCCCAGCAGAGGCTCCTGTTTCCCCTCTCCTGCAGGCCTCGTGCTCTGGTGTGAGCCAGACAGGAATTCCTTCGGAAGCAGAAGACTTTAATTTCATTAATGCTAAATCCCTGGTAGAGGCAAGCCCAGTAGACAAAAGAGGAGCTCAGGATGTGGAAGTGGAGATCAGCCTGCGTGGTGACTCATGGGACTCATGACAACACATCAGTGCACAATGAACTGTCACACCATGAAAAATCCTCATTGTCTGCCCACAAACCCTGCTCCCAGCTGGGCTGGCTCCCCATCTTCTGCCCTGCTAAAGGCCACCAGCTGCTCAGGCTGGCCTGGAGAGCTCCCTGAGCAATGTGCCCTCAGGAAGGGAGCCAGCTCCCTCCTGCTGGGCCTGGGAGGGCATCCCCTTCATCCCTTGGCCCTGCTGGGCTCTGGGGTGATGTTTCTCTGGAGCTGGGGCTCAGTGCCCATCAGTGCCCACAGCAGCAGCCCAGCTCAGGAGCAGGGTCCCATCCCTTGGCCCTGCCAGGCTCTGGGGTGACATTTCTCTGGAGCTGGGGCTCAGTGCCCATCAGGGGAGGCACAGCAGCCCAGCTCAGGAGCAGGGTCCCATCCCTTGGCCCTGCTGGGCCCTGGAGTGACATTTCTCTGGAGCTGGGGCTCAGTGCCCATCAGTGCCCACAGCAGCAGCCCAGCTCAGGAGCAGGGTCCCATACCTTGGCCCTGCTGGGCCCTGGGGTGATGTTTCTCTGGAGCTGGGGCTCAGTGCCCATCAGTGCCCACAGCAGCAGCCCAGCTCAGCCTGGGCAGCAGCAGAGGGGGCAGTGCCCGGTGCCCCTGCTGAGCTCACAGCTCCTCTGCTGTTCCACGAGGATGTGCAGCAGCCCCAGCTGCTCTCAGCAGGGAGCTCCTGGCCCTGGAGTGTCCTGTCCTGGAGCTGGCACAGGGACAGGCACCCAGAGGACACACAGGCCCCTCTCTGGGCCCCTTGGGTGGCTGCACAGGGACAGCAGGGCCCTGCTCCCTCTCTGGTGTGCCCCAGGCAGGCTGGGGAGGGGCCCTGTGCTGGGACAGGAGAGCTCTGCTCTGGCCTGGGATGGGCATTCCCTGAGGGTCTGCACATCCAGCACCTCTGACATCAGCATGGGCAGGAGCAGAACAGGGTCCTCAGGGCCCCTGGGACTCCAGCAGGGCAGGAACAGGTTCCTCAGAGCCCCTGGGACTCCAGCAGGAGCAGAACAGGTTCCTCAGAGCCCCTGGGACTCCAGCAGGGCAGGAACAGGTTCCTCAGAGCCCCTGGGACTCCAGCAGGAGCAGAATAGGTTCCTCAGAGCCCCTGGGACTCCAGCAGGAACAGAACAGGTTCCTCAGAGCCCCTGGGACTCCAGCAGGAACAGAACAGGTTCCTCAGGGCCTCTGGGACTCCAGCAGGGGCAGAACAGGTTCCTCAGAGCCCCTGGGACTCCAGCAGGGGCAGAAGAGGCTCCTCAGGGCCTGCCCTGAGCGTGGAGCAACATTCAGGGTCTGTTTTTCCTTGCACAAGAGAGGGGAGAGGGGGTGATAACCTGGCCATTGCTCAGAGCAGGGAACGAGTGCTGAGAGGGACACTGCCACATGAACAAAGGGACACTGCCACCTGGGGAAAGGGACACTGTCACACAGAGAGAGGGACAGTGTCACCTGGGGAAAGGGACACTGCCACATGGTGAGAGAGATACCATCACATGAACAAAGGCACACTGTCACCTGGAGAGAGGGCCAGTGTCACACAGAGAGAGGGCCAGTGTCCCCTGTAGAAAGGGCCAGTGTCCCCTGGAGGGAGCTGAGCTCCCAGCCCGCAGCAGAAGGTGCCCCCAGCCCGGTGTTGCCCGGCAGAGCCGCAGCTCAGGCACTCGGGGTCCCTCTGAAGCAGCACCCTTGGGTCACCTGTTGTCTCCCCGAGCACAAAGCCACCTTCCCCCCTGGAAGGGTGTGTGCTGGGGCTGGCCAGGTGTCCCCACACGGGACAGACGGACAGACAGCTGCTGGCAGGCACAGGAGAGGCTGCTCGGGGCTCCTGTGCTGCAGAGGCCAGGCTGGCAGCACAGCCGTGCTCCTGGGCACTGCCAGGGTGTTTGCCACCTTCTGAGCAGGCTGTGTGTCACAGCTGACATGTTGTAGTTGGCATGGACACTGCACTTGCACTCGAGGTGCTTCATTAGAAGTTTCATCAGGAGGCTCCAAGTATCAGCACCTTGCTATTCAAAAGTCTCCCCTGTACCTTTTCTCTGTGTCTCCCAAGAGCAGCTCCACACAGCTCTGGCTCTGTCTCTCCTTCAGTTCTGGCTCCTTCCTGTCCCTGTCCCAGCCCCCTCACCCTGTCTGTCCCACCTGCAGCAGCTCACCTTTGCTGGCCCTGGCACCACCTCCTGTCCCTGTCCCAGCCTCCTCACCCTGTCTGTCCCACCTGCAGCAGCTCACTCACCTTTGCTGGCCCTGGCACCACCTCCTGTCCCTGCTCTGCACAGCACAGCCAGCAGCCTCCAACCAACCCTGCCCAGCTCCCTCACTCTTTATCCTGCCCATGGCTGTGAGGGCAGGGCTGCTTCTACTCCAGGGTAATTAACACAGGTGTGAGATATCAGAGGGGAGGCTGCCCTCAGCAGCATCTCCTTTGTCTCCCCACAGCTGTGCACCAGGAGAAGCGCTGGGATTGCTGCCCCAGGCACCTGCAGGCAGCCAGGTTCCTCTTCTCCACTGACATCACCCGGAGCTTTCTCACTGACCTGGCAGAAACCAGGATCGGGCCATGGAAAACAAGTTTTTCCTTTGGATGGTTGGAGTCTAAGTAAAAACTGCTTTATTCCATCCCTGTGGGATGGAACAGCCCCAGCTCCAGCTGGAGGAGATTGCATTTCCATTTCATGGAGAAACCATCCTGGCATGGCCCAGGGAACAACCAGAGCATGGGAATTCCCATCTCAGCCCAGATGTTTCCCATAACCAGCCCTGGCTCTGGCTGCCTGCACTCAGCTGCCCAGGAGCTTCCCCTCCTGGATTTGGATGAACATTTCACTGCCCATTCCATGCCTGGCAGCCAAATCTTGGGGCCTGCAGCACTGAACGGTGCTGGAACAAACCTGACCTGCTGGAGCTCCTGGTGGTGCCCCCATGAGCACAGATGGGACCTTTCCCACTGTTTTTGGGGACAGAGCTCCCCAAAACACCCACGGACAGACCCCAAGGTCAGAGCTAAACAGGGCTGCTGCCTTCTTATTCCACCCACCAAACAAAAGTGGGTTTTTACAGCAGCTCCCCCAGTGGAAGGATGCCCTGTGCTGTGCTGGGTGGGTCACTGCTGGCAGCAGCCTTGGGCCCCTCAGTCTCACAGGGACTCAGGAGGGCATTCCCACCCCAGGGAATGTGGTGCAGAACACCTGCAGATTTATGTGGCACCAGGATGCAATGGCTCATTCTGTGCCCGGTCCTCATTACGTCTGTGACATGAAGAAGTGACTTTGCTGGGATTTCTGCCTCAGGTGACATCTTTCTTTCCTGTGCAGGTGGCAGGAGCTGAGCGGGGTCTCCAGGCTTCGGGCTGCACTGGGAGCTGGCTTTGCTGAGGATTTTGTCTCTCAAAATGCAAAAGGCTTTTCCTTCCTGCCTGGGCTGAGTGATGCCCTGTGAGAATGAAGGGCTGATTGTGCTGTGGTGCAGTTCAGCCAAGGAGCAAGGCCAAGAGCACAGAGATGGCAGTGGGCAAAAAGCACCCTCAGGAATGTGCCCAGTGACCAAACCCCGACTGCCAAAGGATGTGACCCCAGCAGCAGGCTGGGGAGCGTGGTCATGAACTCCAGACAAAGCCAATCCTCATTTGGGGATCTGAGGGGCTGAAACTCCTGAAGCCAAACGCTCTGGCACGTCTGGGTTTCCTGGAATTAGCAGGCTGAAGGAAAACTCGGAGTGTCAATGTTTTCAGCCCAGTGTGCAGGGGAAAGCCAATGCTGGCACTTCCCTGGGGAGGGGAAGGAACTCCCCATTCTTTTCTGCTGAGAGCAGCCTTGACATTTCAGAAGGGGTGCAGGATCCCTCAGTCACAGAAGAGGGGCTCTGTAAGCACTGCAGTGCAGGGATGGAGGGAGCATTTCTCCCCCAGGGCTGCCCTTCCTCCACTGCCTTTGTTCTCCTCTCTCCCTGAGGAGGCAGCCCCAGCCTGCAGCTCCCGGGTCCTGCTCTCCCTCTGTGCCACCAGCTGAAGAGCTCTCACTGCAGCTTAGTGCTCCCCAGCAGACAATGACAAATTACCCCTTCACCTCTGCTCACAACGGCAGGGAGCACAGCTCCCACCCCCAGCTCTGCCCTCCCCATCACTCCCCAGCTGCTGCTGGGCTCTTCCTGAGCTGTCTCCAGGGACAGAGCTTCCTTCTGGAGCAGAGACAGGGAGCTGAGCTGAGCCCAGCCAGGGCCAAAGCCCCCTGTGCCCCCTGGCTGTCCCTGCTGCTGCTCCAGCACACATCTCCTGGGCACTGCTTCTCCTCACAGTTGGTGTAAGATCCTCCACAATGCCTCCCCAAGTCCCACCAACCTCTCCCTTCCCCAAAAGGGCACCTAAAACACCTCCTCTCCTCTCCTCTCCTCTCCTCTCCTCTCCTCTCCTCTCCTCTCCTCTCCTCTCCTCTCCTCTCCTCTCCTCTCCTCTCCTCTCCTCTCCTCTCCTCTCCTCTCCTCTCCTCTCCTCTCCTCTCCTCTCCTCTCCCCAGGCTGTTGGAGGCAGTGACTGCACTGGGCAGAGCTGGTTCTATCTCCTGGCAGGGGAGGGGGTGTCGAGGATCCCTTGGCTCCAGATTTCTGAGCTGTGTGAGATCCCAGCCCTCAGACAGGGAGCCCTGGGAAAGGACAGAGACCTTGTGGAGAAACCCCGAGAGGTTCCTGCCCCGTCCGGGGGGGTCATGTCTGCTCTCCTGACCTGGGGGCACATCCTCTCCCTTTCCTCTGGCCCAGGCAAACACAGAAATGAGCTCCAGACGAGCCTGGCAGCTGCTCCTGTGCCCCAGCTGCTCCCCTCCCGCTGCCAGGGCTGGGCAGGGACAGCCTCTGGTGCCCCATCCCTCACCTCCAAGGAGCCGGGGCCAGGGGCTGCCCCAGGAGCTCTGGGGAGGTGAAGCTGCTCCTCCTCTCCACCCCAGCTGCAGCAGGGCCAGCACAGGGCTCCGTGCAGTGCCTCTGAGCTCCAGGCTGCCCTGGCACTCTCCCTCAGTGCTGCCCCTGCCTGGGACGCCCCCAGGAGGGGGAGGGTCCCTCCCAGTCTGTCAGAGGATGATCCGAGCAGCAGGAGCCGTGCTGGGCAGGAGGCAAGGGCAGCAGTGGCCTTCTGCCCAGGGAAGGAGCTGCCTTGTGTCTGGGGGAAGCAGCAAGGGCCTGTCAGCTCCAATGAGCAGCCTCAGACGTGGGGAGCTGTTTATGGCTCCTTCTAATTGCTGTAATATTCCTGCCACTGCCACAATGCTTCTCGAGCTGCTTCACTTGCTCTGATAAATCAGCTGCCAGGAGAAGAGAAAACAGTGAAGTAAATAATGTAAGCAATGAAAGGGAGGGTGACCCATCCTGCTGATCTCTCATCTCTCCTCTCTGCTGGCAGGAAGCTCCAAGTGCCACCCAGGGACCGGCCCATCCCCTCAAGAGCTGGCCCTGTCACCTCCAGCTGTGGCCACTCTGCTGGCTCCTTGCCATGCACTGCATCTCGGGGTTCATCACGGAATCATGGGATCCCAGCACCTTGGAAAAGCCCCCCAAGGTCATCGAGTCCCCCTCTGACTGATCCCCCCTTGGCCCGAGCCCTGAGGGCCACATCCAGGTGCTCCTGGGACTCCTCCAGGGATGGACACTGCAAACCTCCCTGGGCAGCCCCTGCCAATGCCCACCCCCCCTTTCCATGGGGAAATTCCTGCTGCTGCTGCCCCCCCTGAGGCTCCCCTGGCCCAGCCTGGGGCCGTTCCCTCTCCTCCTGTCCCTGTGCCCTGGGAGCAGATCCCAAATCCCCCCCGGCTGTCCCCTCCTGGCAGGAGCTGTGCAGAGCCACCAGGGCCCCCTGAGCCTCCTTTGCTCCAGGCTCAGCCCCTTTCCCAGCTCCCTCAGGAATCCTCCAGCCCCTTCTCCAGCTCCCTGGGGAATTCTCCAGCCCCTGCCCAGCTCCCTCAGCTGCTCCTTTGCTCCAGCCCCTTCCCCAGCCCCACAGACTGAGCTCTCCCAGCTGTGCACTGTCCCTGTGATACAGGATGTGGTTTTGGGGAAAATAAACTCCTGTTCACTGCCAAAATCTCCTTTGTAATTTATCAGTACTAAAAAAAAAAGTTTCTGAAAATCCAGGGGCTCATTTTAGGTGTCTAAAGCTGTTTTCCCTCAGTTTGGAAATCCAAATTGGACACACTTGTAGCTGGTGGGGCTCAGTGTCTTGCATTGGGAATCCCTGAGGCGTGGACAGATGTCCCCATGAAATACCCGTGGGCTGGGGGGGCTGAGCTGTGTGAACCCTGCTCTGGGACAGCAGAGAAGCAGCAGATCACAGCAGCACTGGGCCAGCTGCCCCATCAGCTTGGCCACTGCTTCAACAACACCACAAAGTATTTACACTCCGTGCTGGATAGCTGGGAGACAAAAAAGAACATCTTCCTTCTTCCCAACGCCTGGAGATTGCTGGATGCCCCAGGATCACCCCTTCACCCTCAGCAAGAAACTTCGCAGTCCCCAAAGCTCTGCAGAAAATTGCCAAGCCATTTGTGATTATTCAGAAGTGCTGAGAAGATTTCTTCTGTTGAGATTTGATGGGAAGAGCTCTCAGGAAGCACAGCTCGGGGCTCTCATCACTCCAGCCACGCTGACGGGAGGGCGAGGCGGGAGTAAAACGCCTTTGAACTCCCCGCTGCTAATTAGACTTGTTAGGCCTATTGTGCCTAACGAGGCTATTGTCAGCAAATTGCTGCCGGTGGCCTTTCATCTCCCAGGAAGGATAAAGCGCCTTTCCCAGGCACGGCTGCAGGGCTTGGCAGGATCGGGTGTCTCTGCAGGTGGAGGCCCGGGGGGCGGCCGGGCACGGCCCTGGGGCAGAAGGGATGCCAGGGTACCCCAAACTGCACGGAGCTCTCACAATGTCCCTGAACTCTCACAATGTCCTTGAGCTCTCACAATGTCCTTGGATTCTCACAATGTCCTTGAGCTCTCACAATGTCCTTGGATTCTCACAATATCCCTGAACTCTCACAATGCCCTTGGATTCTCACAATGTCCTTGGATTCTCACAATGTCCCTGAACTCTCACAATGTCCTTGGATTCTCACAATATCCCTGAACTCTCACAATGCCCTTGGATTCTCACAATGTCCTTGGATTCTCACAATGTCCTTGGATTCTCACAATGTCCCTGAACTCTCACAATGTCCTTGGATTCTCACAATGTCCCTGAGCTCTCACAATGTCCTTGGATTCTCACAATGTCCCTGAACTCTCACAATGTCCTTGGATTCTCACAATGTCCTTGAACTCTCACAATATCCCTGAATTCTCACAATGCCCTTGAGCTCTCACAATGTCCCTGAACTCTCACAATGTCCTTGGATTCTCACAATGTCCCTGAACTCTCACAATATCCCTGAATTCTCACAATGCCCTTGAGCTCTCACAATGTCCCTGAACTCTCACAATGTCCTTGGATTCTCACAATGCCTTTGAACTCTCAAAATGTCCTTGAACTCTCACAATACCCTTGAGCTCTCACCATATCCTTAATTCTCACAATATCCTTGAATTCTTACAGTATCCTTGAGCTCTCACAATGTCCTTGGACTCTCACAATATCCTTTCCCTTTTCCTCCTCCCCTCGCTGGGGCCGAGGGGAGCAGGGTTCCAGGTGAGGCTCTGGGGGAATCAATCCCAGCTGCAGAGGGGAGCAGGGTTCCAGGTGAGGCCCTGGGGAAATCAATCCCAGCTGCAGAGGGGAGCAGGGTTCCAGGTGAGGCCCTGGGGAAATCAATCCCAGCTGCAGAGGGGAGCAGGGTTCCAGGGGAAATCCCAGCTGCAGAGGGGAGCAGGGTTCCAGGGGAAATCCCAGCTGCAGAGGGGAGCAGGGTTCCAGGTGAGGCCCTGGGGAATAAATCCCAGCTGCAGAGGGGAGCAGGGTTCCAGGGGAAATCCCAGCTGCAGAGGGGAGCAGGGTTCCAGGTGAGGCCCTGGGGAATAAATCCCAGCTGCAGAGGGGAGCAGGGTTCCAGGGGAAATCCCAGCTGCAGAGGGGAGCAGGGTTCCAGGTGAGGCCCTGGGGAATAAATCCCAGCTGCAGAGGGGAGCAGGGTTCCAGGGGAAATCCCAGGTGCAGAGGGGAGCAGGGTTCCAGGTGAGGCCCTGGGGAAATCAATTCCAGCTGCAGAGGGGAGCAGGGTTCCAGGTGAGGCCCTGGGGAAATCAATTCCAGCTGCAGAGGGGAGCAGGGTTCCAGGTGAGGCCCTGGGGAAATCAATCCCAGCTGCAGAGCCTGGGCAGCAGCTCCTCCTCCCGCAGAGGCCCCAGGGTTCCAGGCTGTTGTCCCCACGGAGCACGGGGGCAGGAGCAGCAGCTCCCATTCCCCTGCCAGCCCCAGCCTGTGGTGAGCTGGGACAGGACAGCACAGCAGGGATGTCCCCCTGCCCTGAAACTGGGGTGTGTGTTGATAAAGGACCCAATAATTGATTGCCAATTAGATAAACTTCATCAAAGCCAGAAGCCGAAGTGAGCAGCTCTGGGAAAGCCGGAGAGCACAAGTCTCAGCTCATGCTCCATGCACAGCTTTCAGCTTTCCCCCCAGTTTCCCATTTTTATAACTTTTTGGTTACACACACCCCTCGGTCCCTCCCCAGTCCCTGTTTTCCCCCCAGTTTCCCATTTTATAACTTTTTGGTTACACACACCCCTCGGTCCCTCCCCAGACCATGTTTTCCCCCCAGTTTCCCATTTCTATAACTTTTTGGGTCACACACACCCCTCGGTCCCTCCCCAGACCATGTTTTCCCCCCAGTTTCCCATTTCTATAACTTTTTGGGTCACACACACCCCTTGGTCCCTCCCCAGTCCCTGTTTTCCCACATTTGGTCACAGTTGGGTCTCCAGCCCCGGCAGTCTGGGGTCTCCTGCCCTCTCATGGTGGTCGGTGGATGAAGTCTCTCCTCTTCCTTGCAGCACATCCCTGGGGCCTTTCTTCCCCACACCTGGAGATTGCTGGATGCCCCAGTATCACCCCTTCATCCTCAGAAACTTCTCAGTCCCCAAACCTTTGAAGAAAATTGTCAATGTGCCACTGTGGTCACGGGTTTCACCACATCTCCCGTTTTCTCCCTTCTTCATGTCCTGGATACAAAGCATCCTGTACCAAGGCTGGGCTCTCTGTGACTTTTCTGTTTCTGCAGTTTCTGCAACTTACAGTTATTGCTTAATATCTTCTAAGTATTAATTATTAACTGTAACATGTAACACAAATTACCTAAATCATTAATGTCATCTATAACAGTGTCCCCCTGTGCAGACCAGAGCTCCTGGGCCTGAACCCCTGCCTGTGCCAGCTGCTGGAGATGTTTTCAGGGATCTGAACTGCTCCTCAGCCCCGTGGGGAAGGAGGCTTGGGCAGCCCCAGGCCGAGACACGGAGACTGCAGGAGCCAGCAGCTGAGCCAGGCCCTCCTGGCTCCCCTGGGATGCACACCCAGGCCTGGGTAACCCTCCTGGGGCCAGAAACCCATGGGAGGGCCCTAAAGAGAGCTGAGGATGGACAGAAGATGCTGGGGGTGGCTGCTGTGTGAGGTCAGAGGGAAGCAGCAAACACCTCCCACCTCCCCAGGGACAGAAACAGCCCCTGGAGGGACAGGGTGGTGCACATCCCAGGGCACCTCTGTCCCTCACCCAGGGCAGGTGTGGCACTGACAGCCCCTGTCCCTCACCCAGGGCAGGTGTGGCAGTGGCACTGTGCCACACTGCAGGTGTGACACTGACAGCCCCTGTCCCTCACCCAGGGCAGGTGTGACAGTGACACTGTGCCACACTGCAGCTGTGGCACTGACAGCCCCTGTCCCTCACCCAGGGCAGGTATGACAATGGCACTGTGCCACACTGCAGCTGTGGCAGTGACAGTCTCTGTCCCTCACCCAGGGCAGGTGTGACAGTGACACTGTGCCACACTGCAGGTGTGACAGTGCTATGGTGACCTGCCCCTCCCAGGCAGGACGCTGTCAGGCACAGGAGCACTCGTGGCCCTGGGTCACTCCTGTGCTGCTGCTCCCGTGGGTGGCTCTGGTGGCTCTGGGGAGCTCCAGCCCTGGGGCAGGTGAAGCCCAGGGTGCCCCTGGTCCCTGCTCCCATGGGTGGCTCTGGTGGCTCTGGGGAGCTCCAGCCCTGGGGCAGGTGAAGCCCAGGGTGCCCCTGGTCCCTGCTCCCATGGGTGGCTCTGGTGGCTCTCAAGAGCTCCAGCCCTGGGGCAGGTGAAGCCCAGGGTGCCCCTGGTCCCAGCTCCCGTGGGTGGCTCTGGTGGCTCTCAGGAGCTCCAGCCCTGGGGCAGG
Organism: Phylloscopus collybita; assembly: GCA_027886175.1. Classification (NCBI taxonomy): domain Eukaryota; kingdom Metazoa; phylum Chordata; class Aves; order Passeriformes; family Phylloscopidae; genus Phylloscopus; species Phylloscopus collybita. Next base: position 1,061,988 of record JAJNNQ010000055.1, on the reverse strand, counting down.
TGAAGCCCAGGGTGCCCCTGGTCCCTGCTCCCATGGGTGGCTCTGGGAGCTCTCAGGAGCTCCAGCCCTGGGGCAGGTGAAGCCCAGGGTGCCCCTGGTCCCAGCTCCCATGGGTGGCTCTGGTGGCTCTCAAGAGCTCCACCCCTGGGGCAGGTGAAGCCCAGGGTGTCCCTGGTCCCTGCTGGAGCAGCAGTGCTGCAGGAACAGAGGGCCTGAAGGTTCTGTTGTCTCTGCAGGGCAGATTCCTTGATGTGGAACTGAATCCCACCCTCCCTCCCTTCAGCTGGGCATGCAGGGGCTGTGTCAAAGCTTTTAAAAAGGGGGGAGAAGGTCGGGTGGGGGAGTTCATGCTGCCTGTCTGTCCGAAAATCCCGCCCAGCTGGAGAATGAAGGGCAGGATTGTTCGGGTGTCTGCAGCCCAGGGCGCTGCAGCCAGCCTGGCACAAACGCTCCTTTCACTGCCAGACAGGGCCCGGCCTCCAGCCCTGTGCCCCAGAGCAGGGGGGACAGGGCAGGGCAGCCTGGGACACCAGATCCCTCTGGGACCAAGCACAGGGACACGGGGACACGGGGACACACACAGGGACACAGGGCTCTGTTGGGCCTGGTTCTGTTGGGCCTGGTTCTGCCGGGCCTGGCTCTGCCGGGCCTGGCTCTGCTGGGCCTGGCTCTGTTGGGCCTGGTTCTGCTGGGCCTGGTTCTGCTGGGCCTGGTTCTGCTGGGCCTGGCTCTGTTGGGCCTGGCTCTGTTGGGCCTGGCTCTGCCGGGCCTGGTTCTGCTGGGCCTGGTTCTGCTGGGCCTGGCTCTGCTGGGCCTGGCTCTGCCGGGCCTGGTTCTGCTGAGCCTGGTTCTGCTGGGCCTGGCTCTGTTGGGCCTGGTTCTGCTGGGCCTGGCTCTGTTGGGCCTGGTTCTGTTGGGACTGGTTCTGCCGGGCCTGGTTCTGTTGGGACTGGTTCTGTTGGGCCTGGTTCTGCCGGGCCTGGTTCTGCTGGGCCTGGCTCTGCCGGGCCTGGTTCTGCTGGGCCTGGTTCTGCTGGGCCTGGCTCTGTTGGGCCTGGTTCTGCTGGGCCTGGTTCTGCCGGGCCTGGTTCTGCTGGGCCTGGCTCTGCTGGGCCTGGTTCTGCTGGGCCTGGCTCTGCCGGGCCTGGCTCTGCTGGGCCTGGCTCTGCTGGGCCTGGCTCTGCTGGGCCTGGCTCTGCCGGGCCTGGTTCTGCTGGGCCTGGTTCTGCCGGGCCTGGTTCTGCTGGGCCTGGCTCTGCCGGGCCTGGTTCTGCTGGGCCTGGCTCTGCTGGGCCTGGCTCTGCTGGGCCCCGGGCCAGGCTTGTGCAGGCCTGCAGCAGTCAGGGAACAGCGCTGGGTTGGGTTGGAAGGGACCCCAAATCCCCCCCAGTGCCCCCCCTGCCCTGGCAGGGACACCTCCCCATGTCCCAGGTGCTCCAGCCCCAGTGTCCAGCCTGGGCACTGCCAGGGCTCCAGGGGCAGCCACAGCTGCTCTGGGCACCCTGTGCCAGGGCCTCAGCACCTCCCAGGGAACAGTATTATATATAATTATATATAATTCCTGCCCAGTATCCCATGTAACCCTCTCCTGTCTTTGACAGGACCAAAGCTCCAGGGAACTGATGCTGTACTTGTTAAGAGTCCAGTTGGAAAATCTGCCCTGGAAGGTTTCACTGATCCTGCAGTGGAACACGCTGGGGAAGAGTATTAAATAAAATAAAGAAGTGAAAAAAAATTGGAATTTCTGTCCTGGGGTAAGTTCTGATGTTTCCTGTTTTGAATCAGAATGTAAACCTAAAGTTTTAAAGAAAACTAAGTCATCACCTTTTCCTTTTGTTTTTTTTTAGGAGCAAAACTCCTAATTACTTTATTTTTTTCCCTAGAAATAACAAAACTGAAGTTCTGGGGTTGTTCATTGAAATGGCCCCAAAAGTCCCTCCTCTCAAACACCCGTCATGCTTCCAGCACTGGGATTCTCAGCCCATTTTTGGGTTTGCCTGTGCTTTGGTCCATGGCACCTCCAGTGCAGGCAGTCAGTGCCCAGGTGTGCAGGGGCTGTGTCCGTGTGTCCATGCAGGAGCCCCTTCCTCCCATCCCAGGGGTGTTTCACATCCATTCCCACACATTTCCATCCCCTAACATCCCAGGGGTGTTTCACATCCCTTCACCTTTTGCCGTGGATTTTCACATCCAGCTCAGCCCAAACCCAGCCCTCTGCTCTGCCTGCAGCCCAGACAAACTCCTGTCAAACCCAACGGGAATTTCATAGCTGGGAGTGATTTCCGAAATCCGAGCGGGTTTGAGTTCCTCTCGTCCCCAGCTGCCCTCCCTGACCCTGCAGTGCTGCCAGCCCTGGCTGAGGCACAGCAGGGACCTGAAACACCCAGCCAGCAGGAGCTGCTCGGGGTTTGAGGCACTGTGTGAGCTTTCCCAGGCAGGGAGGAGCAGGCACTGAGCTGGGGGAAAGCCCCTGGAGGAGGTGAGGGCTCCTGGCTCTCAGCTCTTGCTGGACTCTCCTTCCTCCCTCCCTCCGGGGGATTTACTCACTAAAAGCAATTGCTGGCAGTTCTCTCAGCACACTTACTTGTTAAATTAGGCTGAGCTGTAAATATTTACCTTCCTTTTTATTGCATCTGGGGAACTTCCAGCTCTCTGTCAGTGTGGGTGTTTATCTGTGAGAGCACAGCACGTCCAGGGTGCTCCCAGCTCACCCCTGGCTGGCCCAGGAGACCTCGGAGTCCGGGGCTTTGTGGCTCAGCTCTCAGCTGGGGCTGCAGCAGCTGTGCCTGCGAGGGGTGGGACTGCAGCTGTAGATCCCCCCCAGGGAAATGTCCCCAAACCCCCCGGGGACAAAAAGGACCAAACTTGAACTCAAGGCTGGAGCTGGAGCTGCAGGAGCTGAGAGGGGAGAGGATCTGTGCCCTGGCTGGGCAGAGCATCACTGAGCACCAGCACCACTGCCTGTGGGGCTTCTGCACGTGGGCTCAGAGCCATGGAATGGCCTTGGCTTGGAAGGACCTGAAAGCTCCCCCAGTGCCCCCCCTGCCCTGGCAGGGACACCTCCCACTGTCCCAGAGTGCTCCCACCCAATGTCCAGCCTGGCCTTGGGCACTGCCAGGGATCCAAAGCTGGGAATTCCAGCCCAGCCAGGAATTGCTGCCCAAGCTCCCAGCCCAAGCTCCCCTTGCCCAGTGGGAAGCCATTCCCTGTCTCCTGTCCCTGCAGCCCTTGTCCCCAGCCCCTCTCCAGCTCTCCTGGAGCCCCTGCAGGCCCTGCCAGGGGCTCCCAGCTCTCCCTGGAGCCTTCCCTTCTCCAGGGGAACATTCCCAGCTCTCCCAGCCTGGCTCCAGAGCAGAGGGGCTCCAGCCCTGCAGCAGCCCCGGGGCTCCTCTGGGCTCTCCCCAGCAGCTCCACGTCCTTGCGCTGCTGTGCTCGCTAAGCCGGGCTCTGCTGGGCTGGGCTCTGGGCTGTGCTCCATGAACCCATCTGTGCCTTTCCAAATTGCCACTTCCCTTAATCCCAGCCCCGAGGGCAGCGCTGTGGTGCATGCGGCAATGGGCTGTTGTGTGGGATGGCTGCAGGGGCAGGAGAGCAAGGGGAGGGAGCTTTTTTCGGAACAGCTCGCTGACATTGGAACAAATCGGTGTCGTGATGCTCCTTCCCTGCTTGGCAAAGCGATTACTCTGCTTTAGAACCATTTGTTCTCCTTTGATTTGTCTCCAGCCTTGCTTTGGGGGGGAATTTTATGCAATTTTACTGCCTCATATAACACTTATCGCTGGCAATCAATATTGATTTTAACATAATGTTTTGTTTTAAGACTCCTTTTGTTGTTTTGCATTCATTCTGCATGTTAATAAGGTTTATAAAATCCATGATATTTTCTCCTTTCGTGAAATCTTATTGGGATAATTACCCTGCTCTGCTGACAGATCGTTGTGCCTGAATTATATAAAGAACACCACTGTTATCTGCTTCCCTTTCATCTCTTGAGGGATGCTTTCCCACCTTGACGTGCGGGGTGTGTGTGAATAGAGAGTAAATACCGAAAAACTCTTCCCGAGTAACCTTATTTACTTCTGTTCCTCCTGGAAAAGGAGCTCCCAAATGCCACCCAGCGTTTCCAGCAGGGTGACCTTGGCTGGGAACAGGAAATCCAGCAAAGGAGAAGGGAAAGTGGCCAAGCCTTGGGGCCAGGGGAGGCACCCCGGGGCTCTGCCTGGCTCTGCAGCGCCCAGGCTGTCCTGGGAAAACCCTTCCTGCTGAAGGAATTCCTCTTCCATGGAATTGTGTCCAGGAGTTCTTGATGCTTCTGCTCTCTGGGCGTGCCTGGGAGACGGAGCACTTGGATCCTCTCTTGCCTTGCTCGTGCTCCAGGTCCAGGGATGTCTCCCTGCTCCTGGAATCACTAAATCAGCTCTGGGGTGTCCCAGCCCTGCTCCCTGCCACCCTCTCTCCTCTGTGGGGCACCAGGGCTTCCCTGGCTCCTCCCCAGGAGCTGGGCACCAGGAGTCACCTCTGCCCTGGAGGGATGCTGGAGCAGGAGCCCCAGACCTTGAGCTGCTGGAGACCCCCAGGCAAAGACCTCAAGGAAGGGAAAGGGAAGCCTGGGAGAGCTGAGGTCTTTGCAGCCCCGATGGTTCTGTGGTTCCGTGCTTGGGAGCAGGGCTGAGACCATCCCAGGAGCTGGGCAGTTAGGGGATGAGATGGAAGAGCAAGAGCAGCACTGTGTCTGACAGCCTCAAGGCTGCCCCTAATTAACATCACAGAAACACAGCTCCCTGGGCCAGCAGCTCCCGGGGCTGGCTGCTCACTCCGACAAGATGGATTTGTCAAACTCTGAATTATTCCTTGTTTCTCTCCTTCCTCGGGGCTGATGCCTCCAGACAATCATCTCCCTATGAATCAGACTCCCAAAGTCATTGCTCCTGGGGATGTCTCCTGCAAATGCAGAGCACAGAAAAGGTTTTGTTTCCTTCTCATCTTCCTCAGACCTTGCACCCCCTGCACATTCTCCCCGTGCTGTGTCACAGGGTGCTCCGAGCCCATGGACAGCTGCGATTCCCGAGCTCCCAGAGACACAGCCAGGCAGAAATGGAAGAGATAAACCCGTCCTGCTTTTGGGTAATCCCCAAAAGCAAACAGCACTTCCCTTAATCCCTCACAGGACGCTTCAGTGTGTGTCTGGGCTCTAGCTGCTGCTCCTCAGTTTGCTCCCCAGTTACTGAGCACAGGGCTCTGGTGAGGGGCTGCTCCTGCTCAGAACAGCCCCTGGGACCAGCCTGGGCTCCCCTCCCACTGCCCAGGGTTTGCAGATGTGACAGGAGAGCTCAGCACCTCTCTGGGCTCCCCTCCCACTGCCCAGGTTTGCAGGTGTGACAGAGGAGCTCAGCACCTCTCTGGGACCAGCCTGGGCTCCCCTCACACAGCCCAGGGTGTGCAGGTGTGACAGGAGAGCTCAGCACCTCTCTGGGACCAGCCTGGGCTCCCCTCCCACTGCCCAGGGTTTGCAGGTGTGACAGGAGAGCTCAGCACCTCTCTGGGACCCCTGACAGGCAGGAGAAAGGGGCCAGCAGGAGCCTCCTGAAGTCACCCAGGGGAGGTCAAAGTGCCAGCCATGGGTGGAACCTCCCCTGGCACCACAATGTGCTGGGGGCTGGGAAGCAGCTGGGCAGGAAAGGGCCCGGGGGTCCTGCAGGGCACCCAGCCCCCTGAGCCAGCAGGGAGGGCACAGGGTGTCCTGAGCTGGGGACAGCAGTGCCAGCAGGGCAGGGAGGGCACAGGGTGTCCTGAGCTGGGGCACAGCACTGCCAGCAGGGCAGGGAGGGTGTCCTGAGCTGGGCACAGCAGTGCCAGCAGAGCAGGGAGGGCACAGGGTGTCCTGGGCTGGGGACAGCAGTGCCAGCAGGGAGGGCACAGGGTGTCCTGGGCTGGGGACAGCAGTGCCAGCAGGGAGGGCACAGGGTGTCCTGGGCTGGGCACAGCAGTGCCAGCAGGGCAGGGAGGGCACAGGGTGTCCTGGGCTGGGCACAGCAGTGCCAGCAGGGCAGGGAGGGCACAGGGTGTCCTGGGCTGGGCACAGCAGTGCCAGCAGGGCAGGGAGGGTGTCCTGCCCCTCTGCACAGCCCTGCTGGGGCCTCACCTCGGCACAGGACCAAGTCAGCTCCCCAGGACCACACAGACCTGGGCCCTGGGGCCAGAAGAGCAGGCAGGGTGTGGGAAACAGGCCGGGGTGTGTGAGGAGAGCTGGCAGGCAGGCAGTGCCTCCCTGGGATCCACACTGCTCCATGCAGGGACCATGCAGGCAAATCCCCAGCTCCATGGGAGGGGATGGGTGGTGGGAGGGAGCCCACGGTGTGTGAGCACTTGAGGCTCTTCCCTCTGCAGCTGGAGGGAGGCAGGATTGTGGGGACCCAGGGAACTCAGAGCAGACAAATCCCCACTCTCAACCCAACAGGAGCCCAGTGCAGGTCTGTCCTTCAGCCAGGAACTGAAACCAGCCCCTCTACCCTTGGGAACAAAGCAGAACAAAATTTAAGAGAGCCCTCCCTCCTCTTGGGGCTGGAAATGTGCCAGTTTGGAAGTGCTAACCCTGATTTCAGCTTCCCCCCTCGGTGCCTGGAAAGTGCCAATATTCTTGGCTCTGTCCCAGCTGACCTGACCTTGCTGACATCCCACGTCCCCTGGACAGCCTCCTGCAGGTCTGCCCAGCTGATGGTGCCATAAAACAGCAGGGAAGGGGAAGGAGGAGAGGGGCTGGGGAGGGGAGAGAAAGGAATGATTAAACAAAGCAATAGCCAGGCACCCACATAAAAATCTATCTGGGTGATGGAGCTGCAATAAATGTGGCACATCAGAGCTTCCCTATAAATGGCCGGGGTGAAATATATTTTTATATATATGAAAGAGTAGTTTAAGAATTACCCTGAGCCCATCTTCCTCCTCCAACAAAAGAAGAAAAAATTGTCCGGAGTGTAGCAGGTTATTGATTTTTTATAAGTCAGGGACAAATTTATTGGAGAGAAAAGTTCATTATTTAGTAATCCCACAGCTCAATCTGCTCTGCTGGCCATTAACCCGCAGCAGTTCCCGTGATAAACTCCCCGTGAACTCTCCCTGTGCTGCCTCACTGAGCTGCAGATGGATTCTGCTGGGGGCTCCTGGGCCTGGCCTGCCTGCTCCTGGGGTTCTGCTGGCACAGGGCTCAGCTCCCCGGGCTCAGGGCAGTGTCCCTGCCCATCCTGGGCTCAGGGCAGTGTCCCTGCTCACCCTGGGCAGTGTCCCTGCCCTCCCTGGGCACAGGGCAGTGTCCCTGCCCACCCCAGGGCAGTGTCCCTGCCCTCCCTGGGCACAGGGCAGTGTCCCTGCCCACCCTGAGCACAGAGCCATCCCTGCCCATCCTGGGCACAGGGCAGTGTCCCTGCCCTCCCTGGGCACAGGGCAGTGTCCCTGCTCACCCCGGGCACTGTCCCTGCTCACCCTGGGCACAGGGCAGTGTCCCTGCCCTCCCCGGGCTCAGGGCAGTGTCCCTGCCCTCCCTGAGCACAGAGCCATCCCTGCCCACCCCAGGGCAGTGTCCCTGCCCACCCTGGCCCCACACAGCCCCTGCCAGGCCCCTGCACCCCCAGCCCCCCTGTCTGTGCTGGCTGAGAAGCAAAGGCTGCAGTGATTGCACCCACTGCCTTGATTGCCCCACAGTTCTGAATTGAATCGAATTGGTACCAACAGCTCCTGAAGTGCAAATGTGTGGGGAAAGGAGCATTTCCCTGATTGTCTTGGCATCGCTGGGTGCCCTGTGGGTGCCAGTGTGTGCACCCTGTGCAGTCCCTCTGAGCTCACACAGCACCCTCCCCAGCAGGCTGCTGCTGCAGCTCAGGGCAAGAGCCACAATATTTTTCTGACCCTGCTCTGTGTTTCAAATGACATGGGAAATGCTGTGCCACAGGAGCCGGGGCAAAATACCATTAAACACTCCTTTTCTTATCCAATGACATTTTATATCCACCTTGCACAGATGGAAAGCTCTGCTGTGGGGAAAGGTTTGCTGGGAGGAAGGCATGGGAAGCAGAATTCTAAAAAATCGTGCTGTGAAATCATGAGGGGAGGCAAAATCTATTTGCCTTGTATGTGAAATCTATCTTGGTAAGTCATTTGATGGAGTAGATGAATTGCTCATTGGAGGCAGCTGGAAATACAGAGTGTGAAGGGAAGAAATAATTGAAAGCAGCCCCGGTCACCCTTCAGGGGGAGGGAAGTGCTGCATCCAGGAGAGGCCCTGCTGGCGTGGTGACCGCAGGCAGGTGAGAGAGCACAGGCAGCTGTGGGCAAGGAGCTGCTGCTGCACTCACCCTTCCCTGCAGAGCCCTAAATCAGGGCTCCTTCAGCATCCCCAGCTCCCAGGGGCTCCAGGCACTGAGCCCACCGGGCTTGGATGGAGCTGCTCTGGCCCAGCACCAGGAGCAGCGCAGGCACAGGTGGGCAGACAAATAAATGATCGTTCATTAATTGAGTCATAACTAATGGCTGAGGCTCCCAGCTTACAGCAGCCTCTCGCCCTGTGTCTGGTGGCAGTGTAATTTATTAATTAGTGCTGATGGATTTGGGAGCATGCAGAGGAGCAGCACTCAGCTGTCCCTGAGGTGCAGGACAGTGGGCAGCTGCACAGAGGCACCTGCAGCCAGGTGGGACGAGCAGAGCTCAGTGCAGGGTGTTCCTGGGCTGGGGCTTTGCCAGGAGGCAGCAGCCCCCCCAGGGGCTCTCTGGGTGAGGCTGCTCCCGTGATCCCAGCTCCCTGCACCCAGGGGATCAGCCACAGGGAAGCACTTACAGCCTGAGCCCATCACTCTGTTCCCAGCAGTAAAAATCTGCCCTGAGAGGGGACACCTTACACTGCAGGGGGCCAACCATCAGATCAGGAAGAGGTGAGGAATTTATTTTGCAAATCATTTGGAATGGCAGAGCCCCAGAATGGTTTGGTTTGGAAGGAGCCATGGAGCCCATCTGGTTCCAGCCCTGCCAGGGACAGGGACACCTGGCTCCTCGCCCTGTCCAGCCTGGCCTGGAAGGGTTCTCACAACTGCATCACTTCCACCAGCTCTGGAGGCCCAGAGAGTTTCCAAGTCACACTTCTGAGGGGGCTCAGGTGCTTCCTCCCTGCCCTAAGGAAGCAGGGATTTGGGGCAGGAAAGGTGAGAAATTCCCATTACTGGGGGATTTTCCAGTCTGGGGACACGCATGTCACAACACACAGCAGACCTGGCAGGTCTGGCCAGGTGAGTAGATCAGGAGGGTTTAAAAGCCTTTCTCTCCCTCTCACCTTGCCTGGCTCCTGGCTGGGGTGGAGGGCAAGGGAACCCAGGAGAAAACGCTGCCACCAAATAAAACTGCACCACCAAAATGGCTCTGGCCTTTGATAAAGCTTCTTGTCATGTGTGCAGACAAATCCCTCCCCCAGGGCAGCCCACTGCCTCCTAAGCAGCTGCCCAGAGGTCTCTCAGGTGTAGGAAACAGCAGGGCTCGCTGCCTGGGGCTGCTTTATTTATGTGGTGCTGAATTCTGGGCCCTGGGCAACAAAAGCCTGGGGGAGAACTGACTCTGAGCAGGTGTTTGAGCTCTGAGTGTGCCAGGGCAGTGCCTGACAGGGCTGTGTGTGTGCCAGGGCAGTGCCTGACAGGGCTCTGGGTGTGCCAGGGCAGTGCCTGACAGGGCAGTGTGTGTGCCAGGGCAGTGTGTGTGCCAGGGCAGTGCCTCACAGGGCTCTGGGTGTGCCAGGGCTGTGTGTGTGCCAGGGCAGTGCCTGACAGGGCAGTGTGTGTGCCAGGGCAGTGCCTGACACAACTCTGGGTGTGCCAGGGCTGTGTGTGTGCCAGGGCAGTGCCTCAAAGGGCTCTGGGTGTGCCAGGGCAGTGCCTGACAGGGCTCTGGGTGTGCCAGGGCTGTGTGTGTGCCAGGGCAGTGCCTCACAGGGCTCTGGGTGTGCCAGGGCTGTGTGTGTGCCAGGGCAGTGCCTGACAGGGCAGTGTGTGTGCCAGGGCAGTGTGTGTGCCAGGGCTCTGGGTGTGCCAGGGCTGTGTGTGTGTGCCAGGGCAGTGTCTGACACAGCTCTGGGTGTGCCAGGGTCTGGGTGTGCCAGGGCAGGGCCTGACACTGCCAGCACCCCCAGGGGACAGGGACTGGCACTGCCCAGCCTGAGCTCTGTGGGGCTGCTGGGAGGGGCAGCAGTGTCCGGGGGGACAGGGACAGGGACCTCCCTGCCCTGTGACATCAGCCAGGCTGTGACATGGGGACAGGCTGTGACATGGGACAGGCTGTGACACTGGGACAGGCTGTGCCATGGCCAGACTGTGCCATGGCCAGGCTGTGACACTGGGACAGGCTGTGACATGGGACAGGCTGTGCCATTGGACAGGCTGTGACATTGGACAGGCTGTGACATGGGCCAGGCTGTGCCATGGCCAGGCTGTGCCATGGGGACAGGCTGTGACACTGGGACAGGCTGTGCCATGGGGACAGGCTGTGCTATTGGGACAGGCTGTCGACATGGGACAGGCTGTGACATGGGACAGGCTGTGACATGGGGACAGGCTGTGACATGGGACAGGCTGTGACACTGGGACAGGCTGTGACATTGGGACAGGCTGTGACATGGGACAGGCTGTGACATGGGCCAGGCTGTGCCATGGGGACAGGCTGTGCCATGGCCAGGCTGTGACATGGGGACAGGCTGTGACATTGGGACAGGCTGTGCCATGGGGACAGGCTGTGCCATGGCCAGGCTGTGACATGGGGACAGGCTGTGACATTGGGACAGGCTGTGCCATGGGGACAGGCTGTGACATTGGACAGGCTGTGACATGGGCCAGGCTGTGACATGGGCCAGGCTGTGACACTGGGACAGGCTGTGCCATGGGGACAGGCTGTGACACTGGGACAGGCTGTGACACTGAGACAGGCTGTGCCATGGGACAGGCTGTGACACTGGGACAGGCTGTGACATGGGACAGGCTGTGACATGGGGACAGGCTGTGACACTGGGACAGGCTGTGACATGGGACAGGCTGTGCCATGGGGACAGGCTGTGACATGGGGACAGGCTGTGACATGGGCCAGGCTGTGCCACCAGCCTGAGCTGAGCTGTCTCCAGGCCCCTTGCTCTGCAGGCCGGGCAGGGACACTTTGGGGCTCAGTTTCAGCAGCACAGGGGTGAAATGTTTCTGAAATCATGGGAATAGATTCGGGGGATGGAGGGAAAGGCTGGGCCTGGGGAGGCCTGGGAAAGGGAACCAGGCCTGGGGAACAAAAACAAATGTTCACCTCTGTTTGTAGCAGGTCAGGTACAGCTGCACCTGCATGATCCCCAGGTGATAAATGGTAGGATTGTTTGATGCAGTAATCGTGGGTAATTGAATGGGATTATTGTTTAATCTCAATAAGAATCATCATGTTTGATGTTTGGGGGGCCTGATGGAAACCACAAGAATTCATTCTTGGTTAGGATCAATGTATGCAACAGAACAACGTGGGATTAATAATGAAAATAGAGTTATATAACAGGAAGGGTATAAAACATGTTCATCTCTAATCCAGTGTCAGATTTGGGTCTGTGCCCCTGGTTCCCAGAGCTCTTCAATAAAGATTTCACCTGGGTTTTAATGTTCACAACAGGCCAGCTCAGCTCTGCTCTGCCCCGGCCCTGCCGCCAGCAGCCAGGCACGGAGCTCCAAACCCTCCCTCTGCTGCCAGGGCTGGGAGCTGGGCAGGGTCCCAAAGAGTGCCCAGCCATGAGGAGAGGGAGCACAAAGCTGGTCCTGGGAGGAGCTGGGCTAAAGAGGCTTCAAAAGGAGAAATCTCTTTGCCTTCGGGACTTTTGGAACCAAAAAGAGTACACAGAACCCTTCTATGGGGCAACTTTGGTGGTTGCGTTTTTCAGTGAAGAATCTGTTTGGTTTTTGGGTTTTTTTGGGCAGACTTTTGGACTGGTTTCACTTTTGGACTTGAGACTGCGTCATCCAGTAGCTGGAGTGGGTCCTGAGCGTGTTTTGGAGAGGAATAAAGTGTGAAAAGCCATCATGTCTTTACCTCAAGGAGGCACTTTAACAATAACCAATTTCACAATACCTCCATGTCTGCACAGCAAGGTGTGCCCTGGTTAGCAGAGCAGGTGTGAGCCCAGGGACGTTTCCCTCTGTGCAGGTTCAGCCCCAGGCCCTGGGTGACGTCCAGCTTGCTTGGGGAACACCTTCCCTCTTTCCAGGACAATTCTGGGCTGCTGGAAGCCCTTGCCAGCCCTCCAACTTGTTTCAGCTTTTAAAGAATAAGCAAATCAGCACAGCTGTGTCTCACAGGAGCTGACTGGCAGCCTTTAAATCTCCTGCAACAGCAGCCAGGGAGCTGAGCTTAAATGGCACAAAGAGCCAAGATTTGTGGCCCTTGCAAGACTTGTGATTTATTGCCCAGAGACACAGGAAAAGACTCTTTTCCATCCCAGCCCTTATTAAGCTCCTCCATTGGCTGCTCGTTAAGTTTTGCCTGGGAATTGCTCAGAATAAACATTTAAATCTCCCAGAGAATATTGAGTAACTTCCTTCCAAGCAGCATAAATAAAGCAGCTCCGGGTCTGCAGCCCCTGCAGGTGCAGGCAGGCAGACACGGGGGGTTTGTGCCTCCAGCCCTGGGCCCGTGAGCTCCAGGAGGTCATTTTGGGGGAGAGATGCTTCAGACACCCGAGCTCCTCCCCAGGCCCCCAGCGCTGCTGGCCTGGCTTGTGGAGCCAGGGGTGTGTTTCTATTTTCATCTGTTAAAAAGCAGTTTGGGAGAGGGTTTTTTTTCCTTTATCTCTGGTAACTCAAGGGAGAAGGGGGCTGGACGCCTTCTGGCAATGGGCCATTAACACCTCCCGAATTCCAGCATCCTGTGGAGATGCATCACATTCCCCTGGCTGGGGGGGCAGGCATTCCTGCTGGATAAACCTGAGAGACAGGGACAGGAAAGCTGTGAGCTTCACCCGATTCCTGGGAGGAAGACTGGACCCCTTCTGACCCACTGGACCCTGGTTCTCCAGGATCATCTCTGCCCCACCAGAACCACCTCTGCCACCCCAGCAGGACTCACTGTGGGGCTGCTCCCAACCCCCTGACCCACAGGGTGTCAGGTTGGAGCTCTGACTCTGTCAGGGTTCTCCAAAATCGTTGTTTTGTTTGTTTGCTGGTTTGGTTGGGTGGTTTTGTTTTCTACTCCATTTGTATTGTTAACATTCCCAGTACAGAACTGTTATTCCCATTCCCAAATCTTTGCCTGAGAGCCCTGAATTGCAAAATGATCATTTGGAGGGGGTGAGGGGTTTGCATTCTCCATTCCAAGGGAAACCCCAGCTTTCCCTGGCAGATCCCTGTCTGTCCAAACCAAGAGAGCTGGTTCAGAGCGGGGAGGAGAGGATGGTTTGTGCAGGGCAGGGCTGGCAGGAGGGAGTTCCTGGTTCCTTGTCTCTGCTCACTGACAGAGGGACAAAGGGCCAGGGAACGCTGATCCCCCGGGCTGCTGGGTCTGGAGAGATGGGATTTGGTGTTTCACTGCAGCTCCCACTGCAGACACCCCCCAGTTCTGCTCTTCAGCCTCCACCAAACAGATCCCATTCCCATAAAAGAGCTCCCATTCCCACCCCACAGCTCCCATTCCCACCCCACAGCTCCCATTCCCATCCCACAGCTCCCATTCCCATAAAACAGATCCCATTCCCACCACACAGCTCCCATTCCCACCCCACAGATCCCATTCCCACCCCACAGCTCCCATTCCCACCACACAGATCCCATTCCCACCCCACAGATCCCATTCCCACCCCACAGCTCCCATTCCCACCCCACAGATCCCATCCCATGGCAGCCCAGGGCTCCCTCCCAAGGCCTCCCCCAGCTTCCAGCAGGACAGATGGACAGACAGAGCACAGACACCCTCCAGGGACAGACCCAGCAGGAGGGGCCTGGGGCCAGAGAGCCCCCCAGAGCAGCTCGGGCTGGGTCACAGGGATGGGTCAGGGATGGTCCTCTCATTTCTTCCTCTTCCTCCTCCTCCTCTTCTTCCTCCTCCTCTTCTTCCTCCTCCTCCTCCTCTTCCTCCTCCTCCTCCATGCCCAGCCCTGGGATCTGCACCCCCAGCATTTCCCACCCTGCAGGTTGCTGGGGCACAGGAATGTCGGGGGCATTGCTGGAGCAGCCTGGGCAGAGCTCACACCTTTGTCCGTGGGGTTTCTCCTGGACAGCCCAGAAAGTTCCCTGCCAGAGCCTCAATGATTTCTGATCTTCATTTGCTGCTGTCAGCAGGCTGGCTCCGTGTGGGTGGGTGAGACAGAGAGGACAAAAATCCCTCTGCTCTCCCCGCAGTTTCTCCCAGTTTGTGATTTTCCCTGGTTTATTTTAGTTTCCTTTTGACACGTCAATCCTAGTTTATGCAAGGAAAACAACAGAAAAAAATAAACATTTCCACCTTTTTGTGAGGTTTTCTGGCTGAGAGCAGGACTGCAGAGCTGGAGCTGCTGTGGGCTTGGCACGGGGGGTGCAGGGGGACAGCTCCACCCTGCCAGGTGTGCCCAGGTGTGAGCAGGGACAGCCACCTCTGCCCAGCCCCAGCCCCAGAGCTCTCCTGTCCCCACCTGGCTGGCTGGAGGTGAGTTCCAGGAAACTTCCTGCATTTGGTGACACTGCCTTGGAAGGGATTTACAGCACCACACCAGAGCTTCCCTCAGGAAATCCTTCAGGAACCTGTCCCAGCTTTCTGGGGCGCTCCCCAGTGAGGATTTCCACGCCAGTACCTTCGAATTCCAGAAAGGCTGTGGAGGGAGTAATTTGCATTTTCACTCATGGCTAATTATAGACGGGGTGAGCTGAACAGAAAGATGTTGAATGAAGATCATGGAATCCTGGAATGGTTTGGGTTGGAAAGGACCTGAAATCCCACCCAGCCCCACCCCTGCCCTGGCAGGGACACCTCCCACTGCCCCAGGTGCTCCAGCCCCAGTGTCCAACCTGGCCTGGGGCACTGCCAGGGATCCAGGGGCAGCCCCAGCTGCTCTGGGCACCCTGGGCCAGCCCTGCCCACCCTGCCAGGGAACAATTCCTGCCCCAGATCCCACCCAGCCCTGCCCTGGGCACTGGGAGCCATTCCCTGTGTCCTGGCACTGGAGGTGGGAGAGGGTCTGGGCTGGGTTAGAGAAGGAGGATGAGGAGGGGTTTCACAGACCCATGGAGAAGGAGTGCAGGACAATCCCCACCCCTCTCATTTCGGGGGAGGATGCTCTGCTCTCCAGCCCCCCGGGATGGATTCCCCAGCCTTTCTCCCAGGCTTTTGCTCTGCCCTCAGCTCTGACTGCTCCAAAGCCCTGCAAGGAGTGTTTCCCTGTCTCCCTGCCCAGGAACACTCCCTGCTCCTGCAGCCTCTGCCCCCAGCCCAGGGAAGGGATGAAGTGAGGAGCTCCCCTGGGGCTGGGCTGTCCCAGCCTCTGCTCCTCCTCTGGGGCCGCATGGAGCAAAGGGGAAAGGCCGGGAGGGGAGGGGAGGGGAGGGGAGGGGAGGGGAGGGAAGGGAAGGGAAGGGAAGGGGAGGGGAGGGGAGGGAAGGGAAGGGAAGGGGAAGGGGAAGGTGTGAAAAACACGATTCACATATTAAGTAAAGTTTGTAAGTTTAATAAAAGTAAAATAAAATAGACAATAAGGAGAAAAAAAACCAAAGCTTTTTCGGCCAAGGTGCTGATACCAACAAGATCAGCACCCCGTCTCTTTTCAGATCCTTTGTTTTAAGAGCTTCTGGGTTACATATTTAAATGAGCTAATGCATGATTCAAATATTCATTTTGGGTTCAAGACTTCCCTTAATTATACAGTTTTTCTATGAGGCCTTGCTAAGTCTAGATAGAGGTAGTGAATCTCTCTTCTTCAACAAGGCTCAGTTGTTCCTTATCTTCAGGAATTCCAGAAGGCCCTCCTGTCTTCTATCTCTTTGAGGAATCAAAAAAAAAAAAAAAAAAAAACCCAACAGTCCCATCTCTACTTTGTT
This sequence comes from Phylloscopus collybita, assembly GCA_027886175.1. NCBI lineage: Eukaryota > Metazoa > Chordata > Aves > Passeriformes > Phylloscopidae > Phylloscopus > Phylloscopus collybita. Next base: position 1,045,942 of record JAJNNQ010000055.1, on the reverse strand, counting down.
ACAATCTAAGAATATTTATCTATCACATTTTTTAAATTCTATTAATAAAAAAACCCCATGCAATATAACCTTCCCATATTATACATAAAGCAATCTGCTTGTTATATGCGAAAAGCCAACTCCAAACTATGCCTTCATAACAGAAGGGAAGCTGTGGAGCATCCCCAGAGCTCACAACTGATTTTTCAGCGTGTTTGGGTTTGAGTTCTGGGCAGCCTTTCCGGATGGCCGTGCTCCTGTGCGGGTGGGGCGGCCCCTCTGTGCTCGCTGGGATCAGTGCGCTAATGAAGGCTTGGAGGGAAACGCTGGGAAAGCCTTTTATGCCTCTAATGACACTTAATTTCCATAGTAAATGCCTAATGTTTAACGAGTGTTTTATTCTCCCCCAATTTACATATTTATAGTTAACGTCGGTGGCTGCTCCTGAGCAATTAGCCGTCTGTTTAAAAGGAGCCTGTGAACTCTCCAACCACATGCTCATCCCAGCGAGGGGGGAAAAAAACCCAAACAAACCCTGGGCACTCCTTTTGGAGAAACGTTTGATTACAGGTTGTTGAAGGATAGTCGGGGGGGAGAAAGAGAAGGGGTTTGCATAATGAATGAAACAGGAGGGAGGAAGAACTGGGACAAAATGGCATTGCAGCTCAGAGAGAAGGGAATTTCCCAGCCAGGAGAGCATCTCCAGGGCCTCTGGGGAAAGGCACCCAGCTGTGGGAACTGCTGGAGTTGTGTCCGTGCAGCTTTGGCCAAACCCAGAAATTTCCCAGAAATCCCAAACCCTGGGATCCAAGGTCTTTGCTTCTCAGAGGGCAGGGGGAGAGCTGAGAGCGGGACAAAGGCACAGAGAAATCAGAGCTGGGCCATAGAGCCCTGCAGAAAACCATGACATCCAACCTTTTCCTTTTGCTGTGGCTAAATAAGAACCAAAATTCGGAGCTAACAGCAAGTGCAGAGAAAATCCTTTGGAGAGATATTTGCTGAGCGTTGCTGCTGAGGGGCAGTGCAGGAAAGGCCAGCGGTGTGCCTGGGGCTGGGGCTCAGCAGACATTAACCAGGCCATTCCTCCTGCTGGCCCATCACCTCGGCACCAGCACCAGAATTGCCTCTTTAACCTTTCCCCTGAGCACATCGAGTGCTCCTGCTCCTCTCCTTGCCCAGATTTGCCTGTGGCTGGAGTCTGCAGAAAATGGCAAATTCAATTTGTGTGCGAGAGTGTGTGGTGTTTGCATGTGCAGCTAGGCCAGGGATTGTCAGCCAGCACCAGGTCAGTGAGTCCCAGGGCTCTGAACCCCTGTTATCAGCACAGATATCAGCACAGCTATCAGCACAGCTATCAGCACAGACAGGTGATGGCATCAAACCCTCTGAACCCCTGTTATCAGCACAGCTATCAGCACAGCTATCAGCACAGACAGGTGATGGCATCAAACCCTCTGAACCCCTGTTATCAGCACAGCTATCAGCACAGATATCAGCAAAGTTATCAGCACAGATATCAGCACAGATACCAGCACAGGTATCAGCACAGCTATCAGCACAGGTATCAGCAAAGTTATCAGCACAGATATCAGCACAGATATCAGCAAAGATATCAGCAAAGATATCAGCACAGATACCAGCACAGATATCAGCACAGCTATCAGCACAGATACCAGCACAGGTATCAGCACAGCTATCAGCACAGCTATCAGCACAGCTATCAGCACAGGTATCAGCACAGATACCAGCACAGATACCAGCACAGGTATCAGCACAGATACCAGCACAGGTATCAGCACAGATATCAGCACAGCTATCAGCACAGATATCAGCACAGACAGGTGATGGCATCAAACCCTCTGAACCCCTGTTATCAGCACAGATATCAGCACAGGTATCAGCACAGCTATCAGCACAGATATCAGCACAGTTATCAGCACAGATACCAGCACAGATACCAGCACAGGTATCAGCACAGATATCAGCACAGCTATCAGCACAGCTATCAGCACAGATACCAGCACAGATATCAGCACAGCTATCAGCACAGCTATCAGCACAGATATCAGCACAGGTATCAGCACAGATACCAGCACAGCTATCAGCACAGATACCAGCACAGCTATCAGCACAGATACCAGCACAGATATCAGCACAGCTATCAGCACAGCTATCAGCACAGATACCAGCACAGGTATCAGCACAGATACCAGCACAGACAGGTGATGGCATCAAACCCTCTGAACCCCTGTTATCAGCACAGATCTCAGCACAGATACCAGCACAGCTAGCAGCACAGCAGGTGATGGCAGCCCGGTTCCAGGTGCTGGTCCCTGGCTGAGGCTGGTTCAGGTGTTCAGGGCCTCTCTGATTCCTGCCATGGGCCGATTCCTGCCTGGGCAGGGTGTGACCCTGGGCATGGTGTGACCTGGGCAGGCTGTGACCCTGGGCAGGGTGTGACCCTGGGCATGGTGTGACCCTGGGAAGGGTGTGGCCTGGGCAGGGTGTGACCCTGGGCAGGGTGTGACCCTGGACATGCTGTGACTCTGGGAAGGGTGTGACCTTGGGCAGGGTGTGACTCTGGGCAGGCTGTGACCCTGGGCAGGGTGTGACCTGGGCAGGGTGTGACCTGGGCAGGGTGTGACCTGGGCAGGCTGTGACTCTGGGCAGGCTGTGACCTGGGCAGGGTGTGACCCTGGGAAGGGTGTGACCCTGGGAAGGGTGTGACCTGGGCAGGGTGTGGCCTTGGGCAGGGTGTGACCCTGAGCAGGGTGTGACCTGGGCAGGGTGTGACCTGGGCAGGGTGTGGCCTTGGGCAGGGTGTGACCTGGGCAGGGTGTGACCCTGAGCAGGGTGTGACCTGGGCAGGGTGTGACCTGGGCAGGGTGTGGCCTTGGGCAGGGTGTGACCTGGGCAGGGTGTGACCTGGGCAGGGTGTGACTCTGGGCAGGCTGTGACCTGGGCAGGCTGTGACCCTGGACATGCTGTGATCTGGGCTGGGTGTGACCCTGGGCAGGCTGTGACCTGGGCATGGTGTGACCCTGAGCAGGGTGTGACTCTGGGCAGGCTCAGACCCTGCTGATTCCAGCCCCCCCTGGCCCCAGGGCTCAGAGACCTGGTGCTCCTCCCAAGGCTCCTGGCACCATTCACGGTGAGGGTTTGTACCCAGTGGAGCTGCCACAGAGCTGAACTGCCCAGCAGGAATTCATCCCAGGGTCTGCAGGACATGGAGCATGGGCTCCCAGAGTGGGCTGGGTTGCACTGGACCTGCCAGACCATCTCATCCCACAGCCCAGAGCAGCTGGGGCTGCCCCTGGAGCCCTGGCAGTGCCCCAGGCCAGGCTGGACACTGGGGCTGGAGCACCTGGGGCAGGGGGAGGTGTCCCTGCCAGGGCAGGGCTGGGGCTGGAGGGGCTTTCAGGTCCCTCCCTCCCAACCCAGCCCAACCCAACCCAGCCCAACCCAACCCAACCCAACCCAGCCCAACCCAACCCAACCCAACCCAACCCAACCCAATCCAATCCTATCCAACCCAACCCAACCCAACCCAACCCAGCCCAACCCAACCCAGCCCAACCCAATCCAATCCAATCCAATCCAATCCAATCCAATCCAATCCAACCCAGCCCAACCCAACCCAATCCAATCCAATCCAATCCAATCCAACCCAACCCAGCCCAACCCAACCCAACCCAACCCAGCCCAACCCAACCCAACCCAACCCAGCCCAACCCATTCCATGGTTCTGTGATGGAACCATGCGGCAGAGCAGGAGCCTTTGCCTCAGTGAAGTCCCTGCAGTGACAGCAGCGCTCACATTCCCCAAACTTTTCCGTTTGCTGCGTTCCGGGGTCTTTGCTGGAGGCACTGAGTTGGTAACTTCACAGAGAAGGAGTTGAGGAAAGGAGAAATGAGTTTCACCTCGATTTTAATGACTGTAATTTTCCCTTGTAACGGTAATTTCAGTAATTAATGGCTGCATTCTTCTATTGTTGCAGTGTGTGGAGATGACACGAAATGAGCAAGTGTTTTTGTGTCGGTGACAAAAAGAGAAGATTAGCTGCTGAATGCTGATAGGAAATGTTTGGTGGGAGGAATAAGCAAGGAAGGACTGATAACAAGTTTGGGGGGCATTGTTTCTCTGCTGCATTATCTCTATTTTACTGCAAGGGAACTGCAGCAGGAGCAGTGATCTGATGGGAGGCTGAAAATCCCCTTCTCCTCCACGGAGCTGGGTGGTTTCTGCACCTGGGCAGTGACAGCCCTCAGGCAACACCCAGAAAGTGCTGTCACAGCTGGGACCGGGGCACTGGGCTGGTTTAAGAGGGGTCCCAGTTCCAGGCTTGGCTCTTCCCAGGTTTCACAGCAGAGCAGTTAAACTCCTGCCCTGGGTGTAGTGAAGAGAGCAGTCTCTCCTGCCCTGGTTCCAAGGAAGGTCCCCAGAAAGGCTGTGCCCTCCTTGTGCTTCCAGTCAGATCTTGGACACTGGGAATCTCACCACAGGTAGGTTTTTTTGTGGTTTGTTTTTCATTTCAAGGGAAATCTCCAACATATTCTGATAGCAGGAATGAGAATAGCAGTGAACAGCAGTGCTCATCTGTTGCTGTTGGACACGAAGGAAAGACACGGACTTGAGATTCAGAAGGCTGATGCTCCAAAAAGGGGCTGGTTTATTCTCAGCACCTATTTTTATACCTTTTTACAATGTGCCCACCTAAGAGGTGGGATCCTTTGAACCATTGGTCACACCAAGGGTCAACAAGCAAGAGAGGAGAGAAACGTGAAAAACAAGAGAGTTTACAAAGTATGACCTTGTTTAGCAGTTTGGGTCCCTGGGAAAGAACTTCAGAAAACCCAAACACGACAGGCAGTGACTACACCCATCCATGTCAGCCTCTGGGATTCCTGCCCGAGGTGCAGGCACAGCGTGCCCGCTGCATTCCCAAGGGATTCTGTCTGCAGCAGGGGAAGGCAGGGCTGAGCAGGGCTGCGAGGCCAGGGCTGGGAGTCCCTCACCCAGGAGCAGCTGCCCAGGGGCCCAGCACTTCCAGAGCCTCCCTGCAGAGCCCAGCCCAGGCTCCCTCACCTCCAGGGACCATCTCCTGCCCTTTGGGCACCTCCTGCCTTTGCTGCTGAGGGCAGGGCTGCAATGAAATCCAGGCTTGTGTAACCCCCACGGGAAAATGAACATCACTGCAGCCATCCCTGGGGCCAGGTGGAGCCATGGGAAGCTGCACAGCCTGCCCACAGTGGAGCACAGTGAGCTTTGGGTTGTGTTTCAGGTGTTCCCCTCTGCCTGTCACAGGGGGAGGTTGTTTCACCTCCTGACACTCAGGGGTTTTGTTTTTTTCCCTCTTTTTCTCGCCAGGTGATTTCTGTTTGTTCAGCACTGACGCTGTTCAAGATCACAACGACACAGACTCTGAACTTTTCAGCAGGCTGAAATGCCTCCAGTCCATCTTTATTGCCTGGGAATTCCTTCCCTTTATGCTCTTTTACAAAGAACCCACCCAAGGGGTGGAGGAAAGACAAACTTCTTGAGCTACATTGGTCAAGTCAGAGGGACATCAAGAGGAGGTCCCTCCTAGGGAAAGGAATAAACACAGGTCACAGTCAGGAAAACGTGTGACTTGGTGACAGAACAGTGCCTGGGAAAGAGTTTCAGAGAAATCAAAACATCACAGCACCAACCAGGGCTACAGATCACCCTGCACTCGTGCTGTGCCAGGGAGGGAGGATGTTCCTGGCTGTGTCGTCCCTTCCCCTGGAGCAGGGATTTGACTCAGGGCTTTTTCTTCCTGCCCTTGAGCTGCCAAACCCCAGCTGCAGCGTCTGACCCTGCCAGCTGCCCTGTCCCAAAGGACACAGGGCTCTGCCTCCTTCGGCTGCAGGAATGGCAGGAAGAGGCCTTTGAGCTCTGCTTTAGCACCAGAGCTTCTTCCAGGGCTCACAGAGCAGACCCAGTGCCTCAGGGATTGCCCAAGGGGTCACCTTAGGAATCAATCCTTGGCTTTGCTTTGCTTTGGAAGATCTGACTCCCCACAGCCCTGGTGTTCCCTGGCTGGGGAGGCTGAGCTGTGCTCTGCCTTTTGCAAAGTGCTTTTTGCTGCTGGGATGGAGATGTCCCTGCAGGGCCAAGCCCTGGGGTGCCAGCTGGGGAGGGGCTGCAGCTGGCACGGCCCATGTGCCACCCAGGCAGGCGGGGCCCGGCTTGCCCCTCTGCTGTCTTGGGGTTTTTTCTCTTTTCCTCTGGTTTTTAAAGTTTTTTTTTTTTAAGTTTTTTTTTTAAAGTTTTTAAAAGTTTTTTTAAAGTTCTGTTTCAGCCTTCTGTATTTACCTCTTGCAATGGAGTCTCTCAAATTTTCACATAAACAACCCATTGTTATCATAGCTGTTCTGTCATGTTTGCACTCTTCTCATCAGGAGGAGAGAACTGATGGGCTGTTGGGTTCCCCAGTGTGGTTGGAGAGGAAGATTTTCCTCCTCCAATCCATGGTCACTGCTGGAATTCTATAAATGCTGAAGTCTGTAAATGAACTGCCCCTTTTCCTGCATTGGACACCTCAGTGTGTGAGTGTCCTTCATTTGTGTCGTGCTGTCAGCCCTCCCCTGATCCCCGGGGCACAGAGCAGGGGGGTTTCTGGAGCAGAGGGGCTTCTGGTTGTGAAAAACGACCTTTCACCTTTTTATATTTATTTATAAGTTTAATAAAAATAAAATAAAATAGGATAAAAATAGACAATAAGGAGACAAAAGAATATAGCTTCTCAGCTGAGGGTGCAAAGCAACACACCCCACCCATTCTAAATTCTCTGGTATTTAAAAGTCTTGGTGTTACATATTTAAATGAGCTAATGCATGATTCAAATATTCATTTTGGTTTCAAGACCCCCCATAGCATACAGGTTATCTGTGAGACTCCACAAAGTCTAGAAGTATGTTGGAAATCTGTCTTAAATCTTCAGTTCAGTAATTCCAGACGTCCCTTCTGTCTCCTATCCAGTTGAGGAGTTAAAAAAAAAAAAACAACAACCCCCATCTCTACTTCGTTACAATCTGAAAATACACCTCCATTACATTTTTAAATTCCACAAATTAAAGAAAATACAGTACAACTTTCTTACACTGTATGTATGACATTCATTTCGATATTTGTGAAAAGCCAACTCCAAAATGTGCGTTTATAACATGGAGCATGCCTGGGGGGCACAGAACCCCTGCCCAGGGTGGGGAGTGGTCCTGGGGGGCACAGAACCCCTGCCCAGGGTGGGGAATGGGACACAGAACCCGTGTCAGAGGTGGGGAGTGGTCCTGGGGGGCACAGAACCCCTGCCCAGGGTGGGGAGTGGTCCTGGGGGCACAGAACCCCTGCCCAGGGTGGGGAGTGGTCCTGGGGGGCACAGAACCCCTGCCCAGGGTGGGGAGTGGTCCTGGGGGCACAGAACCCCTGCCCAGGGTGGGGAGTGGTCCTGGGGGGCACAGAACCCCTGCCCAGGGTGGGGAGTGGTCCTGGGGGCACAGAACCCCTGCCCAGGGTGGGGAGTGGTCCTGGGGGGCACAGAACCCCTGCCCAGGGTGGGGAGTGGTCCTGGGGGCACAGAACCCCTGCCCAGGGTGGGGAGTGGTCCTGGGGGTACAGAACCCCTGCCCAGGGTGGGGAGTGGTCCTGGGGGGCACAGAACCAGGTGGGGAGTGGTCCTGGGGGGCACAGAACCCCTGCCCAAGGTGGGGAGTGGTCCTGGGGGGCACAGAACCCCTGCCCAAGGTGGGGAGTGGTCCTGGGGGGCACAGAACCCCTGCCCAGGGTGGGGAGTGGTCCTGGGGGGCACAGAACCAGGTGGGGAGTGGTCCTGGGGGGCACAGAACCCCTGCCCAAGGTGGGGAGTGGTCCTGGGGGCACAGGACCCCTGCCAGGCCCAGGGCAGGCCAGGGCTGCTCTAAAGAACCGTTCCCCTCTCTGCTCTTGTCCGAGGCCTTTGGAAAGGAGGAGACTGGAGGGGAAATGTTCTCCCAGGCCTGGTCTGGAGCACAGAGCCCAGGAGCTGGGGCAGAGCCCAAGGGGGGGACCTGGGGTGGGCAGGGTGGCAGGGTGGGCAGGGTGGGGTGGGTGGGGAAGGTGGGCAGGGTGGGCAGGGTGGGGAAGGTGGGGAAGGTGGGGAAGGTGGGCAGGGTGGGCAGGGTGGCAGGGTGGGGTGGGTGGGGAAGGTGAGCAGGGTGGCAGGGTGGGGAAGGTGGGGAAGGTGGGGAAGGTGGGCAGGGTGGGCAGGGTGGCAGGGTGGGGAAGGTGGGGAAGGTGGGGTGGGTGGGCAGGGGGGCAGGGTGGGGTGGGTGGGGAAGGTGGGCAGGGTGGGGATGCTGGGAGGCTGCAGGGTCAGGGAACAAACCCAGAGCCACCTCCAGCCCAGAGTGCCACTGCAACTGCAGCTCCCAGCCACAGACAGGGCAGGGGGAACCTGGGCTGCAGCTGCAGCTTTTAAAAACCTTTCTCCTGCAGATATGGAAATAGGAAAAAAACCCCTAAATAATGCACTTGATTGTGAGTTGGAGCAAACCTGTAATAAACCCTTCGTTGTTTCAGCTTTTGCTAAAAATGCAGGCTAATAGAGGTCAAATTTGAAATATCGCTTCCAACCTCCAAAAAGGAAGGATTTTATGCTGAAATTAGAAATCAAAATCCATTTTACATCCCTTCCCAAAAAAAAAAAAAAATATATATATATATATATATTCCCATCTTCTCTGTGTGCTTTTAACCAAAATGTTTTGCTAAGCCCAGCCAGAATGAACAAGCATTTCTGGTCAGCCTGAATAGATTTTTACTCCTTTTCATCCAGGGAGATAAAATATTCTACCAAACGTATTCATTTGTTTATTATGCATTTTGGCTGTAAATACAAATGCTGCTTTATGCCCACCCAAATGCACAAGCTATCATTTAAAAAAAAATGTTTATATTAGCACTGGAAGTTGGGCGTAGTGCCTAGCAGAGAAAATAATGTCAATTACCCACACAAATAGCTTTCCAAATCTCCCAGTGCTGCTTTCTGCATGAGCAGTTCGATTCGGAGAAATTAGAGATGGGAAAAGATCTTATTAGAGCCTCTCATCTCCCTCTCTGCTGGCAGAGGTCTGTCCCCCACTGGGTGTTTTCCACTTAGCTTTGCCCAGCCTGGGTTTAAAATGATGGGGGTCTCTGGGGTAGTCTGCATTGTTATTATTATTTATTTTTTTCCATACAGATATATCTTTGTTAGCCAGCAGAAATAGTGAAATTCTGCTGTGAGAAGCCCTGGCTCGGAGTCACTCAGAGTCAGTGAAAAAGTCCCTCAGCTGCAGTCAGGGGGCAGGACCTGGGAGCCAGCAGTGCCTGGGCTGGGCTTGGCAGCCCCAAGGGCCTGGAGACGGTGTCCCCACCGTCCCTGGGTGTCCTGGCAGGGACAGGGATGGTGTCCCCACCGTCCCTGGGTGTCCTGGCAGGGACAGGGATGGTGTCCCCACCGTCCCTGGGTGTCCTGGCAGGGCTGGCACAGGCAGGGATGGTGTCCCCAACGTCCCTGGGTGTCCTGGCATGGACAGGGATGGTGTCCCCACCGTCCCTGGGTGTCCTGGCAGGGCTGGCAGGGACAGGGATGGTGTCCCCACCACCCCTGGGTGTCCTGGCATGGACAGGGATGGTGTCCCTACTGTCCCTGAGTGTCCTGGCATGGACAGGGATGGTGTCCCCAATGTCCCTGGGTGGCCTGGCAGGGCTGGCAGGGACAGGGATGGTGTCCCCAACGTCCCTGGGTGTCCTGGCAGGGCTGGCACAGGCAGGGATGGTGTCCCCAATGTCCCTGGGTGTCCTGGCAGGGTTGGCACAGGCAGGGATGGTGTCCCCAACGTCCCTGGGTGTCCTGGCAGGGACAGGGATGGTGTCCCCACCGTCCCTGGGTGTCCTGGCAGGGACAGGGATGGTGTCCCCAATGTCCCTGGGTGTCCTGGCAGGGCTGGCACAGACAGGTTTGGGCCGCTGCTCTTCCCCTGGACTCTTTCCCCTCTGCACTTTGTTAATGCTGGAAGTGCTCTCCTGGTGACATGAAAATGCTCTCCTGGGGACTCCCTGTCCCTGTCCCCATCCCTGTCCCTGTCCCTGTCCCCGTCCCTGTCCCTGTCCCTGTCCCTGTCCCTGTCCCCATCCCTGTCCCCATCCCTGTCCCTGTCCCTGTCCCTGTCCCTGTCCCTGTCCCTGTCCCCATCCCTGTCCCTGTCCCTGCCCAGCCCGGTGGGGCTCGGGGGCTCTGGGTGTCTGTGGGAGGCTCTGACCCTGCTGAGCTTCCCACAGAGCAGGGATTCCATGAACACCTCGGACACCTCGGACACCACGGGCACCACGGGCACCACGGACACCACGGGCACCACGGGCACCTCGGACACCACGGACACCACGGACACCACGGACACCTCGGACACCTCGGACACCACGGACACCTTGGACACCACGGACACCACGGACACCATGGACACCTCGGACACCTCGGACACCTCGGACACCTCGGACACCACGGACACCTCGGACACCATGAACACCTCGGACACCTCGGACACCTCGGACACCACGGACACCTCGGACACCACGGACACCTCGGACACCATGAACACCATGGACACCTCGGACACCACGGACACCTCGGACACCTCGGACACCTCGGACACCACGGACACCTCGGACACCACGGACACCTCGGACACCACGGACACCATGAACACCACGGACACCACGGGCACCACGGACACCTCGGACACCTCGGACACCACGGACACCTCGGACACCTTGGACACCTTGGACACCACGGACACCTCGGACACCTCGGACACCACGGACACCTCGGACACCTTGGACACCTTGGACACCTCGGACACCTCGGACACCACGGACACCTCGGACACCTCGGACACCACGGACACCTCGGACACCTTGGACACCTTGGACACCACGGACACCTCGGACACCTCGGACACCATGGACACCTCGGACACCACGGACACCTCGGACACCATGAACACCACGGACACCTTGGACACCACGGACACCACGGACACCATGGACACCTCGGACACCACGGACACCTCGGACACCATGAACACCACGGACACCTCGGACACCACAGGCAGGGGCTGCTGGGGTCAGTGCAGGATTTTGGGGCAGGGGCTGCTCAGATCAGTGCAGAAGAAGCAAATGTGTCACTTCCCACCCCCTGACCACCTTTTCCTAATGTCTCGTTTATTTACCATTGTTTTATTCCTCTCCAATTAATTCCCATCCCTCACTTGATTTCACTTTCTAATTCTCTTATTCCTTTTTTAATAACTTACAGTCTTACTAATTGACCAAGGAACTCAGGGATAGGGGTGTTATTTTTTTTAATAATCCGTTTTATTGCTGCTCCTCGTTTGACATTCTCCTGCTGCAGCGGCTCTCTGATGCAGCCCAGGAGTGGCTTTTCCCATTTCCAGCCCCTGCTCACAGCCAAGATTCATAAACCCGAGCAGGAAAATTAAAATAGCAATAATAATAATAACGATAATAATAGCAATAACAACAACAAGAGCAGATAAAGCTGGGGCAGCCTGCAGGCAGGGAAGTGCCATCAACAGCAGCACTGAGAGCTGCTGTTTGCCAGGGGTTTGTCAATGTGAGCAGCCTCCCTTGCACTCTGGAGCAGAATTTATTCATCACAGCCCGCAGATTCCAGGCACTCGAGCTCTTCTGCACGAAGGAGTCCCCCAGGAGCTGCTGGCAGAGCTCTGGGGCAGTGCCCAAGGCTCTGCCAGGCCGAGGAAATCAGGGATTCAGCTCCAGGGGTCCCAGGGACAGAGGCTGTGGGGACTTCAACTCCCCAGCCTGCTGCAGCCCCTCACCCTCCTGGGCCTGCTGCAGCCCCTCACCCTCCTCAGCACGGCACTGGGGCCAGCCTGGGGGGGGACAAGGGCCAGCCTGGGGGGCACCGGGGCCAGCCTGGGGGGCACCAGGGCCAGCCTGGGGGGCACCGGGGCCAGCCTGGGGGGCAGCAGGGCCAGCCTGGGGGGCAGCAGGGCCAGGGCAGTGCCCGTCCCCTGTGTCCCCTGCTGGGGCACCTCCAGTGCAGGGGCAGCTCTGGAGAGCCCTGGAGGGGCTGGAGCGAGCCCAGGACAGGGAAAGGAGCTGGGCAGGGCCTGGAGCATTCCCCAGGGAGCTGGGAAAGGGGCTGAGCCTGGAGCAAAGGAGGCTCAGGGGGGCCCTGGTGGCTCTGCACAGCTCCTGCCAGGAGGGGACAGCCGGGGGGGATTTGGGCTCTGCTCCCAGGGCACAGGGACAGGAGGAGAGGGAACGGCCTCAGGGGAGGCTCAGGGGGGATTTTGGGGAAATTCCTGCCTGGAAAGGGCTGGAGTCCCCATCCCTGGGGGGATTTCAGGGCCCTGAGGATGTGGCTACATCACAACCCCGGCCTGCGGGGAGGAATCCCTCTCTCTCTGTGTTCTCAGCTGATTTAAACCCTAACGAGCCAATGACCAGCAGTGAGCGGAATAACGGGAGCAGTAACGGGGCCGTAAAAACCGCGGTGCCTGCGGCTCTCCGGGGGTTTCCAGGCACCTTCCCCAGGTATTGACGGTGCTGATGGTGCTGATGGTGCTGACCCTGCTCCGGCAGCAGGAGGGGCTGGGCCGGGCCGGGCCGGGCGGGGCTGGGATGGGATGGGATGGGATGGGATGGGATGGGCAGGGATGGGCTGAGCTGGGCAGGGATGGGCTGGGCAGGGATGGGCTGGGCTGTCCTGTCCTGTCCTGTCCTGTCCTGTCCGGCTGTGCCCAGCCCAGCAGCCAAGGCTGAGCCAGGGCAGCAGCTGTGGGTGGGTTTGTGCCGTGCTGGGAGGGAGAACTCTCCCAGGTGGGGTCTGACTCTGTTTGTGGGATGGTGACATTGCCCTGCTGAGGTTTGTCCCCTCACCGGGAGGTCACGCAGACATTGGGGAGATGTTTTATAGAGAGCAGGATCTTGGAATCACTGAGGCTGGAGAAGCCCTCTGGGATCGAGTCCAACCATCAGTGCCAAGGCCACCACTGCCCCGTGTCCCCAAAGTGCCACATCTGCACCTTTTGAGTGCCTGGGGGTGATAAGCACCCCCAGCTGTGATACCGGGGGTCACCTGGATGAGCAGAGTGAAGGACAGGGGGCTGTTTGTGCTCTCTGCAGGGTGCTGGAGGTGGCTGTGCCCCCAGGAGCAGAGAGCTCCCCGTGCATGGCTGGGGTCACAGCCCCCAGGAGCCCCCAGGAGCCCCCAGGAGCCCCCAGGAGCCCCCAGGAGCCCCCGAGTGAATCTCACCCCCCTTGCACAGGAAACATCTCTGAAGCAGCCCCCGTCCCAAAGCCAAGCAGGATGAAAGCAAACCCCCGTCCCAAAGCAAAGCAGCCCTCGGTTTCCAGGCTGGAAACCTCTGGATTTTCATAAGAAAGGCTCCTGCTCCTCCTCACTCCTCAGGATTCTATTTGCAGCCTTTTCTCTGCGGTGGGAAATAAGCTGTTCCATTTTAATTGGGAGGATTGCAGAAATAACTTGTTTAAATGCGTTTTTGGGCTCAGAATAAAACCCAAAGAATGGAACAAAATTAAAAATGCAGCATTACCCCTGTTCCCCCCTTCAAATCAGAAAAAATATCCTTTCCGGATGCACAGTGATAGGACATTATTTTTTTCCTCTCTCAGAGGAAAGGTTTCAGCTTGTTGCTTTCTTCCCCTCATTTTAACTGTACAGTAATCATCGCATTTTTGATAAATTTTGAAATGGAGCAGCGCTGGAAAATAAAAATGAAAAAGCAAAATATTCCACGTGATAAAATTATTACAATTGAACTGCTGTGCCTGTTCGGAATAATTTTTAAAATCAGCCCCAAAAAACGGGGAAAAAAAATATCCTGTAAGTGGCTTTTGATCAAATGACTGGAGAACTGGTTTGCTGAGAGCTTGGCTGGAGCCAAATCTCCATTTTCCAGCGGGATCAGCTGTGTGAGCAAACACCATCCCCTGTGCTCCGGATCCCTGGGAAGGCTTTGGGAAGGATCCTGCCCAGCTGGATGTGCTGCTCAGGATCAATCTGGGGCTCCTTTCCTGGTCTCACACTGTCTGGGAGACAAGGGAGACAAGGGAGACAAGGTGCTCCTGTCAGCGGGGACAGCGGGTTCCCTGGGCTGGGTTCCCTGGGTTTGATCTCTGGGTTTGGATCCCTGGGTTTGATCCCTGGGTTTGATCCCTGGGTTTGATCCCTGGGTTTGATCCCTGGATTTGGATCCCAGGTTTGATCCCTGGGTTTGATCCCTGGGTTTGGTTCCCTGGGTTTGATCCCTGGGTTTGGTTCCCTGGGTTTGATCCCTGGGTTTGGATCCCTGGGTTTGATCCCTGGGTTTGATCCCTGGGTTTGATCCCTGGGTTTGGATCCCTGGGTTTGGATCCCTGGGTTTGATCCCTGGGTTTGATCCCTGGGTTTGGATCCCTGGGTTTGATCCCTGGGTTTGATCCCTGGGTTTGATCCCTGGGTTTGATCCCTGGATTTGGATCCCAGGTTTGATCCCTGGGTTTGATCCCTGGGTTTGGTTCCCTGGGTTTGATCCCTGGGTTTGGTTCCCTGGGTTTGATCCCTGGGTTTGATCCCTGGGTTTGGTTCCCTGGGTTTGATCCCTGGGTTTGGTTCCCTGGGTTTGATCCCTGGGTTTGGTTCCCTGGGTTTGGATCCCAGGTTTGATCCCTGGGTTTGATCCCTGGGTTTGGTTCCCTGGGTTTGGATCCCTGGGTTTGATCCCTGGGTTTGATCCCTGGGTTTGGTTCCCTGGGTTTGATCCCTGGGTTTGATCCCTGGGTTTGGTTCCCTGGGTTTGGATCCCTGGGTTTGATTCCCTGGGTTTGGATCCCTGGGTTTGGTTCCCTGGGCTGGGTTCCCTGGGTTTGATCCCTGGGTTTGGATCCCTGGGTTTGGATCCCAGGTTTGATCCCTGGGTTTGATCCCTGGGTTTGGTTCCCTGGGTTTGATCCCTGGGTTTGGTTCCCTGGGTTTGATCCCTGGGTTTGATCCCTGGGTTTGATCCCTGGGTTTGATCCCTGGATTTGGATCCCAGGTTTGATCCCTGGGTTTGATCCCTGGGTTTGGTTCCCTGGGTTTGGTTCCCTGGGTTTGATCCCTGGGTTTGGTTCCCTGGGTTTGATCCCTGGGTTTGATCCCTGGGTTTGATCCCTGGGTTTGGTTCCCTGGGTTTGATCCCTGGGTTTGATCCCTGGGTTTGATCCCTGGGTTTGATCCCTGGATTTGGATCCCAGGTTTGATCCCTGGGTTTGATCCCTGGGTTTGGTTCCCTGGGTTTGATCCCTGGGTTTGATCCCTGGGTTTGGTTCCCTGGGTTTGATCCCTGGGTTTGATCCCTGGGTTTGATCCCTGGATTTGGATCCCAGGTTTGATCCCTGGGTTTGATCCCTGGGTTTGGTTCCCTGGGTTTGGTTCCCTGGGTTTGATCCCTGGGTTTGGTTCCCTGGGTTTGATCCCTGGGTTTGATCCCTGGGTTTGGTTCCCTGGGTTTGGTCCCTGGGTTTGGTTCCCTGGGTTTGATCCCTGGGTTTGGTCCCTGGGTTTGGTTCCCTGGGTTTGATCCCTGGGTTTGATCCCTGGGTTTGGTTCCCTGGGTTTCATTCCCTGGGTTTGATCCCTGGGTTTGATCCCTGGGTTTGATCCCTGGGTTTGGTTCCTCCTTCCAGCCCTGAGCTCGGCCCTTCTCCCGCTGCTCCCGCAGCCCTTTCCTCACCCCGAGCCGTGCTGCTGCTGCTGCTGCTGCTGCTGCTGCTGCTGCTGCTGCTGCTGCTGCTGCTGCTGCTGCTGCTCTCGGGCCGGGCAGGGAGGGCTGGGACCCCCGGCTGGCCTGGCCCAGCCCCTCCCGGGGCTCCCAGGGAATCTCCTTCCCGCGGGACGGGGGCACAGCCGGGCCGGACCCGGCATGGCTCAGGGGGCCTGGGGACAGACGGGGACAGCCCAAAGGCGACAGGCCAAAGGGGACAGGCCAAAGGGGACAGTCCAAGGGCCTGGGGACAGGCCAGAGGGACGGGGCAGAGCCCCCCGGAGCCCCCCGGAGCCCCCCGAGCCCCGCAGGGAAGGAGCTCATTTGTCCGCAGCAGCCTTTGATTGCCCCATTCCTGCGGAAGATGAAGCGGGAAAAGGAATGGGTATTTACTCTTCTCCGCTCGTGTACACAACAGAATTGTGTTTCTTTTAATGGGAGCTCTGTGCTAATTGCCGTCATTAACAGAGTGAGGCTCCGAGCTGCACCATCTCCCACCCTGCGTGTGACGCCGCCTCTCTGCTCTCAGATCCCTCCCGAACACCCCACTTGGACGGGATCCGAGCCGTGGCCCGGCTCACCCTCCCCAAAATCCCTTTCCCATCCCCTGGCAGCCTCCCCTGTGAGTGCGGGGGATGCTCTGGGGGATGCTGCCACCGCTCCGGGATGCGGCTCCCGCGGCTCCGATCGCGTCCGTGAGCAGCACAGGGCACAGCACAGGGCACAGCACAGGACACAGCACAGGGCACAGCACAGGGCACAGCACAGGGCACAGCACAGGGCACAGCACATGGCACAGCACAGGGCACAGCTCATGGCACAGCACAGGGCACAGCTCATGGCACAGCACATGGCACAGCACATGGCACAGCACAGGGCACAGCACAGGGCACAGCACATGGCACAGCACAGGGCACAGCACAGGGCACAGCACATGGCACAGCACATGGCACAGCACAGGGCACAGCACAGGGCACAGCACATGGCACAGCACAGGGCACAGCACAGGGCACAGCACAGGGCACAGCACATGGCACAGCACAGGGCACAGCACAGGGCACAGCACAGGGCACAGCTCATGGCACAGCACAGGGCACAGCACATGGCACAGCTCATGGCACAGCACAGGGCACAGCTCATGGCACAGCTCATGGCACAGCACAGGGCACAGCTCATGGCACAGCTCATGGCACAGCACAGGACACAGCACAGGGCACAGCTCATGGCACAGCTCATGGCACAGCTCATGGCACAGCACAGGGCACAGCTCATGGCACAGCACAGGACACAGCACAGGGCACAGCTCATGGCACAGCTCATGGCACAGCTCATGGCACAGCACAGGGCACAGCTCATGGCACAGCACATGGCACAGCACAGGGCACAGCACAGGGCACAGCTCATGGCACAGCTCATGGCACAGCACAGGGCACAGCTCATGGCACAGCTCATGGCACAGCACAGGGCACAGCACATGGCACAGCTCATGGCACAGCACAGGGCACAGCACAGGGCACAGCTCATGGCACAGCTCATGGCACAGCACAGGGCACAGCTCATGGCACCGGCCCGGCCCCGCCCGGATCGGCCCGAAATCGCTGCAGAGCTCCTCTGCTTCGGGGACACCCGGGATGTCGTGGGGGACAGGCTGGAGATGAAAGGGGAGAGGGAGCAACAATGGAAATGAGCTGAACTCGGAGTTCTGCATCATCCGGAACCTGCCCAGGGCAGGGAAGGGAGCTGGGCAGGGGCTGGAGAATTCCCAAGGGAGCTGGGAAGGGGCTGAGCCTGGAGCACAGGAGGCTCAGGGGGCCCTGGTGGCTCTGCACAGCTCCTGCCAGGAGGGGACAGCCGGGGGGGATTTGGGGTCTGCTCCCAGGGCACAGGGACAGGAGGAGAGGGAACGGCCCCAGGCTGGGCCAGGGGAGCCTCAGGGGGGGCAGCAGGAAGGAGTGCGGAGCTCTGGAGCCAGACTCCCCTCTGCTGCCGGTGTGGAGAGGGGCTGGATCATTAACATTCCCCACCATCCCGGGCAGAGACTCGGACGCTGGTCAGACAATAGCTCAGCGCATCCAATTTACAATGCAATTACATTTTAATAAGCTGTGACCCCGGAGGTGGGACCGGCCACCTGCCAGCCGGGATCCAGCGCTGCACGGCCCTGCCCGCGGCTCGGGGGGGCAGTGCAGGGGCTGGGTCTGTGTCTGTAAAACTGAACCTGTGTCTGTAAAACCCAGCCTGTGTCTGTAAAACCCAACCTGTGTCTGTAAAACTGAACCTGTGTCTGTAAAACCCAGCCTGTGTCTGTAAAACTGAACCTGTGTCTGTAAAACCCAGCCTGTGTCTGTAAAACCCAACCTGTGCCTGTTAAACCCAACCTGTGTCTGTAAAGCCCAGCCTGTGTCTGTAAAACCCAGCCTGTGTCTGTAAAACTGAACCTGTGTCTGTAAAACCCAGCCTGTGTCTGTTAAACCCAGCCTGTGTCTGTAAAACCCAGCCTGTGTCTGTAAAACTGAACCTGTGTCTGTAAAGCCCAGCCTGTGTCTGTAAAACCCAGCCTGTGTCTGTAAAACCCAACCCCTGTCTGTAAAGCCCAACCTGTGTCTGTAAAACCCAGCCTGTGTCTGTAAAACCCAGCCTGTGTCTGTAAAACTGAACCTGTGTCTGTAAAACCCAACCTGTGTCTGTTAAACCCAACCCCTGTCCGTAAAACCCAACCTGTGTCTGTAAAACCCAGCCTGTGTCTGTAAAACCCAGCCTGTGTCTGTAAAACCCAGCCTGTGTCTGTAAAACTGAACCTGTGTCTGTAAAACTGAACCTGTGTCTGTTAAACCCAGCCTGTGTCTGTAAAACCCAACCCCTGTCTGTAAAGCCCAGCCTGTGTCTGTAAAACCCAGCCTGTGTCTGTAAAACCCAACCCCTGTCTGTAAAGCCCAACCTGTGTCTGTAAAACCCAGCCCGTGTCTGTAAAGCCCAGCCTGTGTCTGTAAAGCCCAGCCCGTGTCTGTAAAGCCCAACCTGTGTCTGTAAAACCCAACCTGTGTCTGTAAAACCCAACCTGTGTCTGTAAAACCCAGCCTGTGTCTGTAAAACCCAACCTGTGTCTGTGTCTGTAAAACCCAGCCTGTGTCTGTAAAACCCAGCCTGTGTCTGTAAAGCCCAACCTGTGTCTGTAAAGCCCAGCCTGTGTCTGTAAAGCCCAGCCTGTGTCTGTAAAACCCAGCCTGTGTCTGTAAAACCCAACCTGTGTCTGTAAAGCCCAGCCTGTGTCTGTAAAACCCAGCCTGTGTCTGTAAAACCCAGCCTGTGTCTGTAAAGCCCAACCCGTGTCTGTAAAACCCAGCCTGTGTCTGTAAAACCCAACCTGTGTCTGTAAAACCCAGCCTGTGTCTGTAAAACCCGACCTGTGTCTGTAAAACCCAGCCTGTGTCTGTAAAACCCAACCTGTGTCTGTAAAGCCCAGCCTGTGTCTGTAAAACCCAACCCGTGTCTGTAAAGCCCAACCTGTGTCTGTAAAGCCCAACCTGTGTCTGTAAAGCCCAGCCTGTGTCTGTAAAGCCCAGCCTGTGTCTGTAAAGCCCAACCTGTGTCTGTAAAGCCCAACCTGTGTCTGTAAAGCCCAGCCTGTGTCTGTAAAGCCCAACCTGTGTCTGTAAAACCCAACCTGTGTCTGTAAAACCCAGCCTGTGTCTGTAAAAGCCAACCCCTGTCTGTAAAGCCCAACCCCTGTCTGTAAAGCCCAGCCTGTGTCTGTAAAACCCGACCTGTGTCTGTAAAACCCGACCTGTGTCTGTAAAACCCGACCTGTGTCTGTAAAACCCAGCCTGTGTCTGTAAAACCCAACCTGTGTCTGTAAAGCCCAGGCTGTGCCGTGTCCGGCCCGGCTGCCCCCGCTCGGCACTGCGGTGACTCCGCTCCCCTCGGCTGTGACAGAGATCCCGCTCCCGGCCTTGGGAGGATCTGCAGAGCCTCGGGAGGTCCTTGGGCTGCTCTCCCGGCAGCCGGGCAGGGAAATGCTCCTGCCCGGGCGGAGGGGAGGCCAGAAGCAGCCGAGCGCTGCACAGGCTCCTCGGGCCCTGCGGGGCTGCGCTGAGAGCGGCTCCCGGCAGCTCCGCCCGGCACAGCTCTGACTGCTGCGGGCACTAAAGCGGGAATAAAACCCATCCATCATCCCCAAGGACAAATTCCAGAGAGGGTCACATTCCCTCCTGAGGATGAACCGAGGGGTTTATGATCACACTGTCTCAGTTCCACGCCGCTCCCTGTAGGGTCACACGCATCCTAAGAGCCAGTTGCTGTGTAACTCGCTCTGCAGCAGCATTAGCAGCAGAATAACTCCTGAGTGTCCCTGCGCTGCCAGAGCTGCTGCTTTCGTGGCAAACCTTCAGGATCCTCGCCCTCGCAGAAGGGCCGAAGGCACTGCGGAGGAGGGAGGTGGGCTCTGTGCTCTTTTCCGGGCAATAAAGGCTGATTGCCTCATTTGTGTTGTGGTGGGAGAGTGCCGAGCCTCTGAGCGTGCTGGCTGCAGGGCACGAGGCTCCTGCTTCAGCTTTGACAAGAGACTTCCATCTGCAGAAGTGAAGAGTCTCTGGCTCAAGGGCAGAGAGCCAACTGCTTCCTTTCCCCTTCTCCTTTTCCCCTTCCCGTTTTCCCTTCTCTCTTCCCCTTTTCCCTTCCCCTTCATCTTCTCTGTTTCCTTCACCTGTTCCCTTCCCCCTTTTCCTTTTCCTTTTCCTTTTCCTTTTCCTTTTCCTTTTCCTTTTCCTTTTCCTTTTCCTTTTCCTTTTCCTTTTCCTTTTCCTTTTCCTTTTCCCCCTTCCCGTTTCCCTTCCCCTTTTCCCCTTCCCCTTTTCCCCTTTTCTCCTTTCCCCTCTTCCCCTTTTCCCCTTTTCCCTTTTCCCCCTTCCCCTCTTCCCCTTTTCCCCTTTTCCCCTTTTCTCCTTTTCCCCCTTCCCCTCTTCCCCTTTTCCCCTTCCCCTTTTCCCCTTTTCTCCTTTTCCCTCTTCCCCTCTTCCCCTTTTCCCCTTTTCCCTTTTCCCCCTTCCCCTTTTCCCCTTTTCCCCTTCCCCTTTTCCCCTTTTCTCCTTTCCCCTCTTCCCCTTTTCCCCTTTTCCCCTTCCCCTTTTGCCTTCCCTCTTTTCCTTTTCCTTCTCCCCCTTCCCCCTTCCTCTTCCCGTTTCCCTTCCCCTTTTCCCCTTTTCTCCTTTCCCCTTTTCCCCTTTTCCCTTTCCCCTTTCCCTTTCCCCTTCCCCTTTTCCCCTTTTCTCCTTTCCCCTTTCCCCCTTTCCCTTTCCCCTTCCCCTTTTCCCCTTTCCCCTTTTCCCTTTCCCCCTTTCCCTTTCCCTTTCCCCTTCCCCTTTTCCCCTTTTCCCTTTCCCCCTTTCCCTTCCCTTTCCCCCTGCCCTGCCCCTTCCCCAGGCCCTCCCCAGGCCCTGGTTCCTGCCCGGGCAGTGGGCTCGGAGGGAGCTGCTGGAGCAGCGGGAGCCGGAGGGGGCCCGGGGCAGCCCGGTGAGCTCGGTGTCCGTGGGCAGCCCGGTGAGCTCGGTGTCAGCCCGGTGAGCTCGGTGTCCGTGGGCAGCCCCTCGGTGTCCGTGGGCAGCCCGGTGAGCTCGGTGTCAGCCCGGTGAGCTCGGTGTCCGTGGGCAGCCCGGTGAGCTCGGTGTCAGCCCGGTGAGCTCGGTGTCCGTGGGCAGCCCGGTGAGCTCGGTGTCAGCCCGGTGAGCTCGGTGTCCGTGGGCAGCCCGGTGAGCTCGGTGTCCGTGGGCAGCCCGGTGAGCTCGGTGTCCGTGGGCAGCCCGGTGAGCTCGGTGTCCGTGGGCAGCCCGGTGAGCTCGGTGTCCGTGGGCAGCCCCACGCCTGGAGCTCGGCAGCTGATTGTCCTTCAGAGGGGGGCGGCCGATGTGTGGGGAAAGGGGATTTCCTTCCTGCAGCGACTCAGAGCCTGTCAGGATCCCTTTCACCTCCCTTTTGTGTTCCCTCCCTTTGGCTTTATTTATTTGTTTTATCTCCCGGTTCCTTTCTTGTAGAGCCCTCAGCCTCCTCTCTCTTCCCTTTCTTCCTCCTTTTCTTATTCAAAGACACCTTTGGCAGAGAGAGGAGGCAATCCCACGGAAACTTCCTTCTTCTGTATTGTCAGGCTTGTTCAGAAGAGAAGTGGGAGCGGGGGAGAGAGAAAGCCCCCAGGCCGAGCCCCCCGGAAAGCTGCTGCTGCTGCTGCTGCTGCCCCTGGCACGGCAGGGGAGCCTTATCTGGCCTGGCACACACACTCTGTGTGCAGGCTAACAGCGAGCACACAGCCTAATGGAAAAATCGTTTGCTTGTAGCATTTAATTAAACATGTAAATTTATGAGCGGCCCTGAAATCATCAAATTAAAAGGCAGAGCTGTCGTGAATTCTGATTCTGTTCCCTCCACGGGCTTTCCCTCCACGGCCCCCACTGGCTCTGCCTTTCATCAGAGGGGGCACCTGGGGACAGCTGAGCCATGGCCAGGGCTGGCCTGGGGTGTCCCCAGGTGTGGCACACACAGACACACACAGACACACACACAGGCACACACACAGAGATACACACAGATACACACACACAGACAGACAGACACAGACAGACAGACACAGACAGACAGACAGACACACAGACACAGATACACACAGACAGACACACACACACACAGACAGACACACGCACAGACACACACACAGATACACACAGATACACACAGACAGATACACAGACAGACACACACAGACAGACACACAGACACACACACAGACACACAGACAGATACACAGACAGACAGACACACACAGACACACACACAGACACACACAGACACACACACACACAGACTAACACACTCACACAGGCACAGACACACACAGACGGACATACACAGACAGACACACACACACACACACAGACACACAGACACACACAGACTAACACACTCACACAGACACACACACACACACACACACAGACACACACACACAGACAGACACACACACACAGACACACACAAGCACACACACAGAGCTTTATTCCCTGCACACCCACGGGAATGAATCCCTGCTGCTGCTCCAGGAGCTGTGTCTGTGCTCTTTTCCTGCAGGGAGCCCAGGGACACTCCAGTTGTCACCATCTCAGCCAGAGCTGGCTGGTGGCAGCACGGCCCTGGAGACCTGGCACAACAACTGTCCCTGGCAGCTCCAGTGTCCCCAGACCTGCCTGATCACAGCCCCTCCTGCACCTGGAGGTCTGGCTGGATTTATTCCAAAATCTACCTGGAGCTTCTCCTGCAGGCTCAGAGGACTGGGACAGGGGGACTGTGGCACAAGGAGCACTCCCCAGGGGCTGTCACTGCTCAGTGGGGATCTCTGGCCACCCCTCAGAGCCCAGGGGGTGACCTGCTCATCACAGCCAGGTGATGAATTTGGCCCTCTGGCTTTGCAGCTGACCGGGCAGAACCTGGAGCTGCCTCCCCCTTGCCATGCCCAGCTCAGCTTTTGGGTGTGATGCCTGAGCTTGGGGTGAGCAATTCCCACTGCTCCTTTCAGCCTTGCACAGTCCCAGCTGGTGCAGAGCAGCAAGGGCTCTGTCCCAGCCCAACCTCACTGATCTGTCCCAGCCCAACCTCACTGATCTATCCCAGCCCAACCTCACTGATCTGTCCCAGCCCAACCTCACTGATCTGTCCCAGCCCAACCTCACTGATCTCTGTCCCAGCCCCACCTCACTGATCTGTCCCAGCCCCACCTCACTGATCTCTGTCCCAGCCCAACCTCACTGATCTGTCGCAGCCCAACCTCACTGATCTCTGTCCCAGCCCAAACCTCACTGATCTCTGTCCCAGCCCCACCTCACTGATCTGTCCCAGCCCAAACCTCACTGATCTGTCCCAACCCAAACCTCACTGATCTGTCCCAGCCCACCCTCACTGATCTCTGTCCCAGCCCCACCTCACTGATCTGTCCCAGCCCAACCTCACTGATCTCTGTCCCAGCCCAACCTCACTGATCTGTCCCAGCCCAACCTCACTGATCTCTGTCCCAGCCCAAACCTCACTGATCTGTCCCAGCCCAAACCTCACTGATCTCTGTCCCAGCCCAGACCTCACTGATCTGTCCCAGCCCAACCTCACTGATCTCTGTCCCAACCCAACCTCACTGATCTCTGTCCCAACCCAAACCTCACTGATCTGTCCCAGCCCACCCTCACTGATCTCTGTCCCAGCCCAACCTCACTGATCTGTCCCAGCCCAGACCTCACTGATCTGTCCCAGCCCAACCTCACTGATCTGTCCCAACCCAACCTCACTGATCTGTCCCAACCCAACCTCACTGATCTGTCCCAACCCAACCTCACTGATCTCTGTCCCAGCCCAACCTCACTGATCTGTCCCAACCCAACCTCACTGATCTCTGTCCCAGCCCAACCTCACTGATCTGTCCCAACCCAACCTCACTGATCTCTGTCCCAGCCCAACCTCACTGATCTGTCCCAGCCCAAACCTCACTGATCTGTCCCAGCCCAACCTCACTGATCTGTCCCAGCCCAACCTCACTGATCTGTCCCAACCCAACCTCACTGATCTGTCCCAGCCCAACCTCACTGATCTCTGTCCCAGCCCAGACCTCACTGATCTGTCCCAGCCCACCCTCACTGATCTCTGTCCCAGCCCCACCTCACCCCCCTGTGTCCTTGTCTGGCTGGTGCCTGCACTGGCTGTTCAGGTGGCAGAGCAGAGCTGGTTTCTCCCAGCTCAGCGTGGGGAGCTCACCCTGTCCCAGAGGATCTGAGGGACAGCAGAGCCCCGTGGCAGCCAAAAATGAGTGCTGAGCTCCAGAGGAGAGAACAACCTGGAACAGGAACACACTGGGGTAACAAAGGGTGGGTTTAGTGAGGAAAAGGCCAATGTGCTGGGGGTCGTGCAAGGCAGCAGTGAGATGGAGCTGCATCCATCAATCCATGGCCATGGCTTTGTCCAGCACAGCCAGCCTGGCACAGGACACAGAGCTGGGACCATTTTAATGCCCTTGCTGCAGTCCAGTCTCGGCTGGAGTGCCACCTGTGCCTGTAGGGTGGCCTCATTCCCCCAGACACCCCCACAGCAGGGCAACCTCTGCGTGTGCACTGTGAGTCAGCAGGGAGGAAAATCCACAGATTTGGGCAGGTTTCTTCTAAATTCCTCAGTATTTCCTTGAAATCCCTCCGTGAGTGACTGCAAGGCATCCCTGCAAGAGGTGCCTCAGCATCTCCAGCTCTGGGATGCAAAGACAAGCCCAGCTCAGGGGGTCTCAGCTCTCCCGAGAGCAAAACCCAGCCCAGGGCTCAGCTCTGGGCTTAGAGGCAGCTGGGGAGCTACTGCTGCCTTCCCAGGCTGGGC
Source organism: Phylloscopus collybita (assembly GCA_027886175.1). Lineage (NCBI taxonomy): Eukaryota > Metazoa > Chordata > Aves > Passeriformes > Phylloscopidae > Phylloscopus > Phylloscopus collybita. Next base: position 1,020,748 of record JAJNNQ010000055.1, on the reverse strand, counting down.
TGGGCTGGAGTGAGCGGGTCCAGAGGGACACAGAGGGGACACAGAGGGGACACAGCCCTGGGGGGACATGGAGGGGACACAGCCCCGGGGGACACAGAGGGACACAGCCCTGGGGGGACACGGGGGGACACAGCCCCGGGGGGACACAGAGGGACAGAGCCCCGGGGGGACACGGGGGGACAGAGCCCTTGGAGGGACACGGAGGGGACACAGCCCCTGGAGGGACACAGCCCCGGGGGGACACGGGGGGACACAGCCCCTGGAGGGACACAGCCCCGGGGGGACACGGGGGGACACAGCCCCGGGGGGACACGGGGGGACACAGCCCCGGGGGGAGCACAGCCCCGGGGGAGGGGACGCTCCCGCTGCCGCCCCCGCTGTCGCTGCCGGCCGGGAGCAGGAGATGCTCGGAGCGCATCCCCGGCCCCACAGGCAGCCCGCAGTCCCCGCAGCAGTCTGTTTGCACAGCTGGCCGAGGGGAGCGTGCTGGCCGGCACCGGGCCGCCTTCATCCTGCCGAGCTGCTGCCCGGCACAGCCGGAGCGGCGGAGGGAAGGGGCTCCTCTCCCGCTCACTCCTGTCCCTGCTGCTCCGGAGGGACCGGGGCAGCTCCAGCTGAGCAAATGAAATCTAAGAGACTTAATAACGTTTTAATGCACGCTCTTAGCGTTGAGGGCTGAGTTCTTCCCCTTCTTGCCTTCTCTTTGATGGTGATAAATGAAGGGGATGTCATTTGCTTGTACAGCTGCAGGGCCGCGCCTCTGGAGGGGGAAGGGAGGAGGAGGGAGATGGTTTTATCAGGACTTGGAAGGAGGACAGAGCAGCGCCGGGGGTGTGCTGGTCCTGGGGGCTCCACTCAGGGATTGTCCCGGCTGGCAGCCTTCTCAGCGCTGGGGAGCCTCCTGGGGGGGGAGAGCCCTCCTGGGATGAGAGCCCCGTGCAGGGATCCCAGAGCAGGGATCCCAGAGCAGGGATCCCATAGCAGAGATCCCAGAGCAGAGATCCCAGAGCAGGGATCCCAGAGCAGAGATCCCATAGCAGAGATCCCAGGGCAGGGATCCCAGAGCAGAGATCCCATAGCAGAGATCCCAGAGCAGGGATCCCAGAGCAGAGATCCCATAGCAGAGATCCCAGAGCAGGGATCCCAGAGCAGAGATCCCATAGCAGAGATCCCAGTGCAGAGATCCCATAGCAGGGATCCCAGTGCAGAGATCCCAGAGCAGAGATCCCATAGCAGAGATCCCAGAGCAGGGATCCCAGTGCAGGGATCCCAGAGCAGGGATCCCAGTGCAGTGATCCCAGTGCAGGGATCCCAGAGCAGGGATCCCAGAGCAGAGATCCCATAGCAGAGATCCCAGAGCAGAGATCCCATAGCAGAGATCCCAGAGCAGGGATCCCAGTGCAGGGATCCCAGAGCAGGGATCCCAGAGCAGTGATCCCAGTGCAGGGATCCCAGAGCAGGGATCCCAGTGCAGTGATCCCAGCCCAGTGCAGAGATCCCAGAGCAGAGATCCCAGAGCAGGGATCCCAGAGCAGGGATCCCATAGCAGAGATCCCAGTGCAGGGATCCCAGTGCAGGGATCCCAGTGCAGAGATCCCAGTGCAGAGATCCCAGTGCAGAGCAGTGATCCCAGCCCAGTGCAGAGATCCCATCCTCCCCATCCCTGGGGGGTTTAAACCATGGATGTGGCACCTGGGGACAGGGGCAGTGGTGGCCCTGGCAGGGCTGGGCATGGTTGGGCTGGGTGGGCTCAGAGCTTTTCCAAGCAGAACCATTCTGGGATCCCCTGGCTGTGAGGTCAGAGCTCCTGCAGGCAGGGGCTCTGTGCTGGCTCTGCTTGGTGCACAATGCTCCCCGCTGTGCCCTGCTCATGGGAGCTTGGCAGGGACTCCAGGGATGAGCAGGGTGCTCTGGGGGGAGGCTGGGCTTTGCAGGGTGCTCTGGGTGAAAGTTGGGCTTTGCAGGGTGCTCTGGGGGGAGGCTGGACTTTGCAGGGTGCCCTGGGTGAAAGCTGGGCTTTGCAGGGTGCTCTGGGGGAGGCTGGGCTTTGCAGGGTGCCCTGGATGAAAGGCTGGGCTTTGCAGGGTGCTCTCGATGAAAGCTGGGCTTTGCAGGGTGCTCTGGGTGAAAGCTGGGCTTTGCAGGGTGCTCTGGGGGGAGGCTGGGCTTTGCAGGGTGCTCTGGGGGAAAGGCTGGGCTTTGCAGGGTGCTCTGGGGGAAAGGCTGGGCTTTGCAGGGTGCTCTGGATGAAAGTTGGGCTTTGCAGGGTGCTCTGGATGAAAGGCTGGGCTTTGCAGGGTGCTCTGGGTGAAAGTTGGGCTTTGCAGGGTGCTCTGGGTGAAAGTTGGGCTTTGCAGGGTGCTCTGGGGGAAAGGCTGGGCTTTGCAGGGTGCTCTGGGGGAAAGCTGGGCTTTGCAGGGTGCTCTGGGGGGAGGCTGGGCTTTGCAGGGTGCCCTGGATGGGAGGCTGGGCTTTGCAGGGTGCTCTGGGTGAAAGGCTGGGCTTTGCAGGGTGCTCTGGGGGGAGGCTGGGCTTTGCAGGGTGCTCTGGGGGAAAGGCTGGGCTTTGCAGGGTGCTCTGGGGGGAGGCTGGGCTTTGCAGGGTGCTCTGGGGAAAGGTTTGGCTTTGCAGGGTGCTCTGGATGAAAGGCTGGGCTTTGCAGGGTGCTCTGGATGAAAGGCTGGGCTTTGCAGGGTGCTCTGGGGGGAGGCTGGGCTTTGCAGGGTGCTCTGGGGGAGGCTGCAGGGGCAGAGACATTTCCCAGCCCCTCTGTGGCGAGCACAGCGTCACACCAGGGCTGGACTCCCCGGTGACAAGTCCAGAGGCTCTCATGCTGCACCGGCTCTGTTCTCACCTCCTGCAGATGGGGCTGACAGCTCTCAGGGCTGCTGCCCTGGCCAGCCTGGAGCTCTGCCCAGCACTGCCCAGCCAGGGCACAGCTGGGCCTGGGCACCTCCTGTGCCAGGGGCTGTCCCTGGGGCTGCTCCTTCCCAGGGAGAGGGAATGGCAATGGACAGTGGGCAGAAGGGAGCTCCTGGCTGTGCCCACAGCTGGGGCACCCTCAGCTGCTCCCTGCTGCATCCTCCTGCCAGGGCAGAGCCAGCCTCCCAGGGCTGGGCTAAGCTAAAGCCAGGCTCCCAGGGCTGGGCTAAGCCAGGCTCCCAGGACTGGGGACAAAGCCAGGCTCCCAGGGCTGGGAAAGCCAAAGCCAGGCTCCCAGGGCTGGGGACAAAGCCAGGCTCCCAGGGCTGGGCTAAGCCAGGCTCCCAGGACTGGGAAAGCCAAAGCCAGGCTCCCAGGACTGGGAAAGCCAAAGCCAGGCTCCCAGGGCTGGGAAAGCCAAAGCCAGGCTCCCAGGGCTGGGGACAAAGCCAGGCTCCCAGGACTGGGCTAAGCCAAAGCCAGGCTCCCAGGACTGGGAAAGCCAAAGCCAGGCTCCCAGGGCTGGGAAAGCCAAAGCCAGGCTCCCAGGGCTGGGAAAGCCAAAGCCAGGCTCCCAGGACTGGGAAAGCCAAAGCCAGGCTCCCAGGGCTGGGAAAGCCAAAGCCAGGCTCCCAGGGCTGGGGACAAAGCCAGGCTCCCAGGGCTGGGCTAAGCCAGGCTCCCAGGGCTGGGAAAGCAAGGCCAGGCTCCCAGGGCTGGGCTAAGCCAAAGCCAGGCTCCCAGGGCTGGATAAACCCAAAGCCAGGCTCCCAGGGCTGGATAAACCCAAAGCCAGACTCCCAGGACTGGGAAAGCCAAGGCCAGGCTCCCAGGGCTGGGAAAGCAAGGCCAGGCTCCCAGGGCTGGATAAACCCAAAGCCAGGCTCCCAGGGCTGGATAAAGCCAAGGCCAGGCTCCCAGGGCTGGATAAAGCCAAGGCCAGGCTCCCAGGGCTGGGCTGAGCTCCAGGCCTGCCCAGGGCACCTGGGGGTCACTGCAGGGCCCGGAGCTGCCAGAGCAGCTGCAGTTCTGCTCTGCTGTCCCACCCTCCTGGGCCAGGAACCAGCAGCTCCCGTGGCAGGAGACACCATCCATCTCCTCATCCTCCTGGCTGGGCCTCTGAAGGCACCAAACTCAAGGTGCTTTCCTGACTCTGGAACCTGAGCTTCTCTGGCTTAATAAAAAAAATCACTTTCCTTTTACATCTTCTTCTCCAAAGGGAAAAAAAAGGAAAAAAAAAAAAAAAGAAAAAAAAATCTTTCACTGCTTCCAGCAAAGAGAAGGTGGCAGAGTTTCTAATTCTGAAGCTGTCAGCTCCTTTGTTTCTGTGGCAGCTGGAGCCAGCCCGAGTGACAAGGACCTGGGGTGGCTGAGAGCTGTGTCTGAGCCAGCAGTTCTCACCTGGCTAATAATATTTATAATTGCTTGGCTGCTATTAGAGGCAGGCAGAAGGAAAATCAGAAGGTTGAAAATCTGGTCTGGAGATTTTAATGTTGTTGAGTGCCAGGCAATGGAGAGGAGAGGAGAGGAGAGGAGAGGAGAGGAGAGGAGAGGAGAGGAGAGGAGAGGAGAGGAGAGGAGAGGAGAGGAGAGGAGAGGAGAGGAGAGGAGAGGAGAGGAGAGGAGAGGAGAGGAGAGGAGAGGAGCTGCTGGGTGAGAATGGAGAGGTTCACTCTCTGGGTCGTTGCCCTCCTTTTCAGCATCCTGCTGCTGCCAGGCCGGGCTGGTTCAAAGCCCAGAGCGTGGCTCTGAACCCAGCAGGAGTCCCTGTCCCAGCCCCAGAGCTGAGCTGTCACACAGGGGAACGGGTCAGGGAGGAGGGGAATCAAAGGGAGCTGTGCCAGGGGGGAGCCAGGCAGGCACAGAAGGTTCCTTTGAGGGTATTTTGGGAGTTCAGGGTACCCAGCGTGCTGCACTCCTCAGCAGCAGAGCTGCTCTGGGTGCAGGTGGGGCAGAGCTGAGCACTGCCACCTGTGCCTCGGAGTGCTGCTCATGGGGTGGGGCAGTGACCCTGTCCCTGCTGGCCCTGGGACAACTGGGTGGGGCAGTGACCCCGTCCTTTGGTGCCCTGGGACAGTTGGGTGGGACAGTGACCCTATCCTTTGGTGGCCCTGGGACAGTCACTGAGGTGTCTCCTGTCCCAGACCCCAAACTGCACCTGGTCCCAAAACAACAGAAGGGCCACGGGGAAGAGCTGGGGGTGGGTGAAGGTTTTGTGGAGCCAAGACCCTGGGAAGGGCTGTGGGAGCTGTGGAGAGCTCAGGGCCAGAGCAGGAGGATCCAGCTGAGAACCAGAGCAGGAGGATCCAGCCCAGGGGCAGAGCAGGAGGATCAGGCTGAGAACCAGAGCAGGAGGATCCAGCTCAGAGCCAGAGCAGGAGGATCCAGCCCAGGGGCAGAGCAGGAGGATCCAGCCCAGAACCAGAGCAGGAGGATCCAGCCCAGGGCCAGAGCAGGAGGATCAGGCTGAGAACCAGAGCAGGAGGATCCAGCCCAGGGGCAGAGCAGGAGGATCCAGCCCAGGGCCAGAGCAGGAGGATCCAGCCCAGGGCCAGAGCAGGAGGATCCAGCTCAGAACCAGAGCAGGAGGATCCAGCCCAGGGCCAGAGCAGGAGGATCCAGCTGAGAGCCAGAGCAGGAGGATCCAGCTGAGAGCCAGAGCAGGAGGATCCAGCTCAGAGCCAGAGCAGGAGGATCCAGCCCAGGGGCAGAGCAGGAGGATCAGGCTGAGAACCAGAGCAGGAGGATCCAGCCCAGAACCAGAGCAGGAGGATCCAGCCCAGAACCAGAGCAGGAGGATGACCCCCGTGCCGGAGAGCAGTAGCAGCAGCAGGAGGGGCTGCAGGGGGGCCCAGCACCCCGCAGCCAGGGCTCCCTGCTCTGCAAGGCTCTGCGTCTGAGGCTGCTGTGGGCGGGGATGGCCGGGCCTGTGTGTGGGTCTGGGTGTGGATCTGGGTGTGGATCTGGGTGTGGATTGGACATGGATCTGGGTCTGGATCTGGATGTGGATCTGGGTGCCAGCCCCTGCTGCCCCTGTGGCACCCTGAGGAGGAAGGGGGTCTCCGCCAGCTCTCCAGGCTGGGCTCTGGCTGCTGCCCGGCCTCAAAGCACTGAAGGTCCCTCTCTCTGCTCTGGATGGCAAGGAACTCTGACTTCTGGATTGACAGGAGGGAATCTTAATTTCTCCTTCAGCCAGAGCAGCCTGCAGTAGCTGGCAGTGACCCTGGCTGTCCCCAGCCCCCTGGGGAGTGCCAGCACTGCCTTTGCTCTGCCCCCAGGGGCTCTCCCAGGGAGGGCAGGAGGAGGGAGGGCTTTGTTTGGGTTTTGACTTCGCTGGAGTCCCCCAGGGGCTGCACTGACACAGCTTTTCCAGAAAATTCCTCCTAAAGTCCTGAGCAGACCAAAGGAGTTTTATCCTGATCCTCTATAGGGTTATGGTATAAAGCCATAATTGTCTTCCCCTCTGCTGGAAGGAATTATTTCCTGATTATATGCTAGGGACAAATCCTTCCCTGTGAGGGGAGGCCAAAGACCAATGTTTAAAGATCAGCAGTACTGTAGAATTCATTTGTTAAGTGGTAGTTTAAAGAAAATATGGAGGTCAATCAAATGTTATGCTCGTGCTTTTTGCTTGCTTACTTTTAGTAATTTGTTTGCTTTTAGTAACACAAATTTGCCAGTTAGTCAATGTAAAATGAATGTCTAAAGGGCTTTAGCTAATGCAGCAGGGTTAAACACCACGTGTCTGCCCAACACAACCCCAGAAAAGCCATTTCCAGACTCTGGTTGCTGGGCCAACTCCAGAAGAAATGACCAGAGTCACTCAAGTACATTCCCAGGATCATCCACAGGATCCTCAGTCCCCAGTAAATGCCTGGCCTGGTGAGTTCCTCACCTTCCCAAGGCATCCTTTGAAGGATTCTCACCCTTGGCTCTGCCAGCAGGACTTTGGTGCCCACTTCTGCAGACACAGGGGGTGCCCAGAGCAGCTGTGGCTGCCCCTGGAGCCCTGGCAGAGCCCCAGGCCAGGCTGGGCACTGGGGCTGGGGACACCTGGGGCAGGGGGAGGTGTCCCTGCCAGGGCAGGGGTGGGGCTGGATGATCTCTGTGGTCTCTTCCAACCCAACCACTCTGGGACACCAAACAGAGCCACCAAACCCCTCTGTCGCACACAACCAAAGAAATGACACTCACACGCTGAGATGTCCAAGGCAGAAAGGGGCAGTTCATTTACAGACTTCAGCGTTTATAGAATTCCAGCAGTGACCATGGATTGGAGGATGAAAATCTTCCTCTCCAACCACACTGGGCAACCCAAGAGTCCATCAAGAGTCTCCTTGTGAGAAGAGTGCAAACGTGAAAGGACAGTGACAACAACAATAGATTGTTGTCACACAGGACACAGAGAAATGACACTCACACACTGAGATGTCCAAGGGAAAACAGGGGCAGTTTATTTACAGACTTCAGCATATATAGAATTCCAGTAGTGACCATGGATTGGAGGAAGAAAATCTTCATCACCAACCACACTGGGCAACCCAAGAGTCCATCAATTCTCTCCTCCTGATGAGAAGAATGCAAACATGGTTAGATGGTTACCAGGGTTGATGTGAAATCCTGTCTGACTCCACTGCAAAAGCCAAACACAGAAGGGCTGAAAGAGAACTTCAGAAAAACTTCTTAAACAGAGAGAGGAGAGCAGCACAAACCCAGCCAACACCCCACCCCCAGCCCTACAGCGAGGAGCAGCATCCTCCAGAAGAAATGGCAGGAGATGGGGAAGCCCTGTGTGCACTCTGCTCCCATCCCTCCTGTCTCTGCCTCCCAGCAGAAGGGGGCCTGTGCTGGAGCTGGAGCTGAGTCCTGTGGGGAGTGATCACCCCGGGCAGCACAGGCTCTGCCGGGTGCAGCCAGCCCCGCAGCAGCCCTGGGTCAGCTCTCCCAGGCACAGGGAAAGGTCCCTTCCCAAAGCCCGAGGCAAAGCAATTGAAGGATTCAAGCGTTTAAGAGATTTTCTGCAAAGATTTTCACTTGGATTGACCTTTAAAAGGCCAATTCTGAGGCCTTTGTAGTTAACGCTTATCAGTGGGAGACACTGTTAGCACTTATTTCTATTTCTTTTTATTTTACCCCTTGGTTTCCCAAAACGGCTCCGCAGCCCCAGCCTCAGGTGACGCGCAGGGACAGCAGCAGTCAGTGACTCAGTGACTCGGCACCACACGTCCTCACCCCGTGTGCTCCCAGCGCAGCTGCCCCTGCCCCTCGGCCCCCAGACGTGAGGATTGTGCCCCGTGTCCCTCTGTGTCCCCTGTCCCTCTGTGCCCAGTGTCCCTCTGTGTCCCCTGTCCCTCTGTGTCCCCTGACCCTTTGTGTCCCATGTCCCTCTGTGCCCAATGTCCCTCTGTTTCCCATGTCCCTCTGTGTCCCCTGACCCTCTGTGTCCCCTGTCCCTCTGTGTCCCATGTCCCTCTGTGTCCCCTGACCCTTTGTGTCTCCTGTCCCTCTGTGTCCCATGTCCCTCTGTGTCCCCTGACCCTTTGTGTCTCCTGTCCCTCTGTGCCCAATGTCCCTCTGTGTCCCCTGTCCCTCTGTGTCCCCTGACCCTTTGTGTCCCCTGTCCCTCTGTGCCCAATGTCCCTCTGTGTCCCATGTCCCTCTGTGTCCCCTGACCCTTTGTGTCCCATGTCCCTCTGTGCCCAATGTCCCTCTGTGTCCCATGTCCCTCTGTGTCCCCTGACCCTTTGTGTCCCATGTCCCTCTGTGTCCCCTGTCCCTTTGTGTCCCCTGTCCCTCTGTGTCCCCTGACCCTTTGTGCCCAATGTCCCTCTGTGTCCCATGTCCCTTTGTGTCCCATGTCCCTCTGTGTCCCCTGTCCCTTTGTGTCCCATGTCCCTCTGTGCCCAATGTCCCTCTGTGTCCCCTGTCCCTCTGTGCCCAGTGTCCCTTTGGGTCCCCTGTCCCTTTGTGTTCCCCTGTCCCTTTGTGTCCCATGTCCCTCTGTGTCCCCTGTCCCTCTGTGCCCAATGTCCCTGTGTGCCCAATGTCCCTTCATCCCCCCTGTCCCTCTGTGCCCAGTGTCCCTTTGTGCCTTGTGCCCCTCTGTGCCCAGTGCCTCTTTCTGCCTCCTGTCCCTTTGTGTCCCGTGTCCCTCTGTTCCCAGTGTCCCACTGTGTCCCCTGTCCCTGTGTGCCCCCTGTCCTTTCATTCACCTGTCCCTCTGTGCCCCCTGTCCATCTCCCCTGTCCCTCTGTGCCCCCTGTCCATCCCCCTGTCCCCGTGTGCCCCCTGTCCCTGTGTCCCTGTCCATCCCCCTGTCCCCGTGTCCCCTGTCCCTCTGTCCCTGTCCATCCCCCTGTCCCTCTGTCCCTGTCCATCCCCCTGTCTCCCTGTGTCCCTGTCCATCCCCCTGTCCCTCTGTGCCCCCTGTCCCTCTGTCCCCCCTGTCCATCCCCCTGTCCCTGTGTCCCTGTCCATCCCCCTGTCCCTGTGTCCCTGTCCATCCCCCTGTCCCTCTGTCCCTGTCCACCCCCCTGTCCCTCTGTCCCAGTCCCCAGCTGGTGCTGCTGGGGCCCCGTGGTTCCCTCTCCCCGCAGCTCAGGACGTGCCAGCAGCGCTGTCCCGGGGGTGGTGGCCTCTCCCCAGGGAAGGGGCTGGGGCAGGAGCAGCTGCTGCCTCGGGCTGGCTTTGGGGGTTTGTCCTGGCAGCACAGGGAGCACCAAGGGCCAGCCTGAGACCCTGGCACTTCCCCTTCTCAGGGGGCAGAGCCTCCCGGCTGGAATTGCTGCTCGTCCCCGATGCCTGAGCTGGGACCAGCCCCATCCCCATCCTGTGCTCCCTGTGCTGCTGGGGGCCCTGCAAAGCCACCTGCACAGCCCTGCCCTGCCTCTGGCCACGTCCCAGGGCATGAACCACCTCATGCTGAGGGCAGCCTGGCTCCCCAGGGGCTGCCCAGCCCGGCTGGCTCAGGCTGGGAGCTCCCTGCTGCCAGCTCCTGGGCCCTGGGCAGGGCTGTGTGCTGGGGAGCCACGGGAGCCACCAGGGGAGCTGCTGACCCAGGGCTGGCCAGGCTCTGTTCCTGACCCAGGGCTGGCCAGGCTCCGTTCCTGACCCAGGGCTGGCCAGGCTCTGTTCCTGACCCAGGGCTGGCCAGGCTCCATTCCTGACCCAGGGCTGGCCAGGGCCTCTCCTGACCCAGGGCTGGCCAGGCTCCGTTCCTGACCCAGGGCTGGCCAGGCTCCATTCCTGACCCAGGGAAGGCAGCTCCAGGGGCTGGGGGCCACAGCCCAGAGGGCTCTGCTGTCCCTCTGGTGTCCCTGAGTGACCACGCCAGGCCTGGACTCTTGTGTCCCTCTGGTATCTGTCTGGTGTCCCTCAGGTGTCCCTGAGAGACCCTGCCAGGCCTGGACACTGGTGTCCCTCTGGTGTCCCTTTGGTGTCCCTGAGAGACCCTGCCAGGCCTGGACACTGGTGTCCCTCTGGTGCCCTTTTGGTGTCCCTCTGGTGTCCCTGGGTGACCACACCAGCCCCGGGGGTGGGGCAGGACGCCCTGGGGTGTCCCTGGGCTGAGGGAGGCTCTCCAGCAGCCCCAGCCCTGGCCCAGCTGCCAGCAGCAGCTGCTGGGGAAGGGAGGCTGAGCCCAGCCAGCAGCTCCCTGAGAGCTCCCCCACCCCTCCTCTCCATTTACCACTCCTGAGATGTTTTATTGATTTCCCCCGGTCACCCCCAGCCCTTTGGCAGCCCCACATCCCGCGGGAAAGGGCCACGGACCGAAATCCCCTCCCCAGGGCCCTCTCTGTGCTTTGGGGCAGCACCTGCCCCATCCCACCCTTCCCTGCTGGAGGAGTCTCTGCTGCTCCAGCTCATCCATCTCCTCCGTGAGCATCAGCAGGTCACCCTGGCACTGGCAGCACTGGCAGCGTGTGTGTTTATTGCTGAATTAAAATTACATCGAGATACACACAATGGAGACATACAAATATGCATTTCTACATAAAACTGAGAGGAAAGAATCCTTCCTTAGGGCCTGAAATGCCCCCAGAAGAGCCACTCCCATCCTGCTGCTCCGCTGCTGCTGTACCTCAGCTAATGAATTAAGGATTTTGTAAGCTGAGAGGGCACAAGTGTTGCCACCAAGTAAATCACCTTATCTTCCCCAGCTGAGAGCACAGACAACAGGTGAGCTGTGGAAAATCATACAAAAGATGCATTGATTTCTCTTCTCTTTATTCCTTTTCCCACTTTCACACCTCCCAGCTGGTGCCAAAGAGGAGATAAGAGCTGCCCGGGCTTCTGAGGGGATGAGTCACCTTCCTTCAAGCCTCTGGGACTTGACTTAAGAAAGTCGGTGGAAGAAAAGCCTCGGCCGAGGGAAACCGAGAGTCAGGGGGAGAACAGCTCCCCGGAGTGCCGGCCGGGGCTGCAGCCTGAGCCGGCCCGGGAGCCGCGCTGCCGGGGCACGGGGAGCGGGCGGCTCTGGGCGCGGGTCAAACCTGGCTCTGGGTATCCCGGGACAGCCCTGAACCCGAGGGGACGGGCGGGGAGCTCAGCCAGAGCTGAGGCGGGGACGGGCGCTCAGCCGGAGCTGGATCAGCCCCGGGAGCAGCTCCCGGTGCTTCCCGAGCTGCCTGCGGGTGAGGGTCCTGCCGGGCAGCACTGGGGCATCGTCCCGTGTGGGGCTGCACTGGGACATCATCCCGTGTGGGGCTGCACTGGGGGAACATCCCGCGTGGGGCTGCACTGGGGCATCGTCCCGCGTGGGGCTGCACTGGGGGAACATCCCGTGTGGGGCTGCACTGGGGGAACATCCCGCGTGGGGCTGCACTGGGACATCATCCCGTGTGGGGCTGCACTGGGGCATCGTCCCGCGTGGGGCTGCACTGGGGGAACATCCCGTGTGGGGCTGCACTGGGACATCATCCCGTGTGGGGCTGCACTGGGGGAACATCCCGTGTGGGGCTGCACTGGGACATCATCCCGTGTGGGGCTGCACTGGGGGAACATCCCGTGTGGGGCCGCACTGGGACATCATCCCGTGTGGGGCTGCACTGGGGGAACATCCCGTGTGGGGCTGCACTGGGACATCATCCCGTGTGGGGCTGCACTGGGGGAACATCCCGCGTGGGGCTGCACTGGGGCATCGTCCCGCGTGGGGCCGCACTGGGGGAACATCCCGCGTGGGGCCGCACTGGGGCATCGTCCCGTGTGGGGCCGCACTGGGGGAACATCCCGCGTGGGGCCGCACTGGGGCATCGTCCCGTGTGGGGCTGCACTGGGGGAACATCCCGTGTGGGGCCGCACTGGGGGAACATCCCGTGTGGGGCCGCACTGGGGGAACATCCCGTGTGGGGCCGCACTGGGGGAACATCCCGAGTGGGGCTGCAGCCTGTCCGTGTGTCCGTGTGCCCGTGTGTCCATATGTGTGTCCTGTGTGCCCGTGTGTCCATCTGTCCGTGTGTGTCCGTGTGTTGGTGTGCCCGTGTGTCCATTTTTCCCTGTGTCCATCTGTCCGTGTGTCCATCTGTCCATGTGTCCATCCATCCGTGTGTCCCGGGAGGGGGCCGGGCTGTGTCCCCTGGCTGAGGGGCTCTGTTCCCGGGCAGGGCATGGCAGGGACACACCAAGGACACACCAGGGACACACCAGGGACACACCAGGACGTTTGGTGGCTCCGTGTCCCCGCTCCCTGCGGCTCCCGGCGCGGCTCCCGCTGGCAGCGCTGGCTCACAGGGGCTCCCAGCTCCGTTCCCAAACTGCCGGGCCCGGGTGACTCAGGGCCGGGGCCAGCCCGGCTCCCTGCCCTGCTTTCCCCCGGGAAGGGCAAGGGGAGGAGGGGGCTGCCCCGAGCCCGCACGGCTGCCCCAGCGCAGCGCCGGGGGCTGAGCTCTCCATCCCTCCCAGCAGGGTCGGGCTCAGCTGCTTGGGGCCATCCCGAGCTCCTCAGCAGCCTCCTCTCATCTCCCTCAACAGCGGCCCAGAGCGAGTGCTGCCTGTGCCCAGCCCCGGCTCCACATCGCCCGGCACCGCTGCAGCCCCGAGGGGCAGCCCCGGCTCCCCGGAGCGCCCCGCACCTTCCCAGCCCCGCAGCCCCCGCGCTCAGGGCACCCGGCACGGCCCTGCTGGGATCACTGCCCGTGTGTGAGTGTGTGTGTGTGTGCACTGTGTGTGTGCACTGTGTGTGCGTGCATGCCCGTGTGTGTGTGTGTGTGTCTGTCGCTGTTGGACACGAAGGAAAGACACAGATTCTTGATTCAGAAGGCTGATGCTCCAAAAAAGGGGCTGGTTTATTCTCAGAACCTATTTTTATACCTTTTTACAACGTGCCCACCTAAGAGGTGGGATCCTTTGAACCATTGGTCACACCAAGGGTCAACAAGCAAAGTCCCTCCTTAGGAGAGAAACGTGAAAAACAAAATAGTTTAAAGAGTGTGACCTTGTTTAGCAGTTTAGGTCCCTGGAAAAGAACTTCAGAAAACCCAAACACGACAGGCAGTGACTATGTGTGTGTGTGTGTCTGTGTGTGTGCGTGTGTGGCACTTCCACCCTCCTGGGAGCCGTGCAGCACGGGGTGGAACCAGCCTGGATGGGACCAGGTGGGATCAGCCTGGGTGGGACCAGGTGGGATCAGATGGGACCAGGTGGGATCAGCCTTCCCACCTGTTCCCCAACAAACCCAGAGCCTTCAGCCCTCCTTGTGCAGGATGTGGCACCAGGAGTTCTCCTCCCACCTCCCGGATCTCCTGAGCTGGGAAGGGCCCCCCGGGCTGGTCCAGCCCAGCTCTCCCTGCCCAGACAGCCCGGCAATGCCAGGCTGTGCCTGAGGGGCTGTCCCAGCCCTGCTGGGGACACCGAGCCCCAGGGCCAGCGCCTTGGGGTGCCTGCTGTCGGCTGGGAATCTCTGTCCCACACAGACGCCAGCATCCCGGGCTGGGGTTATCCTGGGAGCCTCCAACCCACTCCCAGAGCATAGATTGGGAATCCCTGAGCAGAGGGACAGACAGGCCCGGGAAGCTCTGCTGCCCCAGGGGCTGCTCCCGTCCCCAGGTCGGGATCTAAATAAAATACACTGCAGCAGGGCCTCAATCACACATTTCCTAGCAGTGCTCATTATCACAGCATCAGACTATGTCACAACCCATTAATTAACTAATCTTCCTGTCCTTTGAGTGCATTATCCCTACTTACAAATGGAGATTTGAGGTTCAGAGAGATTAAAACCCGAAGTTTCCAGGAATGCTGATTGCTCTGTACTGCCCACGATGGGAGTGCAAAGCCTCTGCCCCCTCCGTGCTGCCAATTATTCTGTTTCCCATTCCTCCCCTTTGGCACGGCTCTGCCTGACCCTGGCTCCGTTCCCCTCTTTGCCCGTGTCAGATCTCTGGGACAAACCTCCCCAGCGTCCCACCTGCTCCTGGCGCTGGGGTTTGAGCTGGAACACGGCACGTGGTGATATTTTATCCCAGTCCCTCCACCCTCCTCCTATACCCCGATTGCTAACTCAGATTCTTGAGGGCTTTGGGCTAGAATTATATCAGGAAAGGGGAAGAGACCCAAAGAGGCTCCTTACCTAGGATTGTTCCAAGGCTTTATTCTTGAAGGGATTCCAGGGGCAAGAAAGAGCCAAGGAGGTAGAAGAGCACGGGGTAAAGAGGACGATCCAGGAAGAACAGGGGTTTATGTAGACCCTCTGTCCCAGGATAGATATCTGGCACCGAGCCAATTGGTCAGAGATAGCAGGGGAAGGTAGGATCACATCACACAGTTACAGCTTTGGGGCTCCCTCTGGGGTAAACCTCCCCAGAGGGATACAACAACGTGGCAGGTCCTGCTGGACCCGTGGGTGCCCTGCTGAGCTCTCCCTGCTGCTGGGGTGTTGCCATGCTTGTGCCTGCCTGTTTTGGTTTTGGAAATTCCATTCCCAGGCACGGTCTCGATGCACAAGGTCATGTTCTGTAAACTACCGAAGCTCCCACATCTGTTCCCAGAGGAGGGGCTTCGGTGATGGTCTCTGGAAAATGACCAGTGGTTCCCAAGGGTCCCACCTCTGGGGTGGGCACATCTGTAAATGGACAAAAAGAGTCAGGAGAATAAAGGAGGGGTCTCTTGCTTGCAAGAGCTCCACGCAGCCTCTTTGATGCACTCCCTGCCTCGTTCCTGTGTGTCCCACAGTGATACTGGGGTGCTTCTCTCTCCTCACAGCGACACCCCTCAGCCCTGGCTCAGGCTCCTCTCTGGTTCTTTATAAAATCCCTGGTGCTCAAACCGCCCCGGGACGCAGCAGAGAGAAGGGAAGAGGAGGAGCTGGCAGCTCTGGCTGCGAGCACGGTCAGCAGGAGGCTCAGCCCAGGCCAGGCCAGTGCAGCCCCTGCTGGGATGGCTCTGGGCACTGCCCTGAGCCCCCTTCCCCGTGCCCAGCCTCCCCACAGCCGGCCCTGCTGCCTCCCCTCACGGCCTGGTGCTGCAAAGCTGAACTCTTCCTCCCCGCAGACCTCTGCGGAGCCGCCCCCACCTGGGGAAGAGCAGCCTGAGGGAGGGCAATGCCACCACAGCCCTGGAATGCAGGAGTCACCTGTCCAGGTGTGCCCGGTGTAGCCAGGACAAGGGCAGGACCAGGGCAGCCCCCCAGAGGAGTCAGGGGGCTGGGGAATGAGCCCCCAGGGGCTCTGTGCCCCAGAGGTGCCCCGGCCAGCCACACACCCCCTCCCCAGGTGATTGTACATCCCAGGGAGGTGCTGTCATCCAACAGCGATCATCAGCTAAACAGCTCCAATTGCCTATGAAATGGAGAAATTCCCAAATGGGAGAGCAATCTGGGAAGCACTTTCTGATGGATGTTTAATGGGAATATTGACTCTCTGGGCTTTTCTGCCTAATCAGTGCGGTGGATTTATGTGAATGTTCATTGTTCAGCCCTCGGTGTCATCAGGCAGCTCTGCTTTGATTATGGTGATTGATTCTGCTCTGCTGCTCTGTCTGTAGCAGCTCCCAGCCGACTCAATTCCCTCTCAGCTCCCTCCCCAAAAAATCAGCTGCGTTTGGGACTTCATAGATTTTTCAGGAGAGCACGGAAAAAAAAATCCATCAGCATCATTTTCCCTGACCTGCTCGTCAGCCTGTCCCCTGAGCTTTGAATTCCCACCTCGGATCGGGTATCAGGGATCGAAGGAGGCTCCCTGCGTTTGAATCCCAGCCCGGCTCGGTGCCATCCCCTCCCTGGCACCAGCAGGCTCCTGCTCCTGCCCTGAGCTGCCTGGCTGCAGCTCCCAGCCACTCTCTCTCCTTCCACTCCTGCCTGCAGGGCCAGAAATCCTCTGACATCGATTTCTGCTCTCCGGAAAGCCTCTCCTTAATCCTCTCTTTGTTAAGCTAAACACACCAAGATCCCGGAGCTGCTGGCAGTAAGCAGGTTCCCAATCCTTTAAGCGTTTTTCTTGGCTCTTCCCTCCACCCTCCGCAGGCACCTGTTGATCCCAGGCCGGGCAGAGCCCTCCCGCAGCCCTGCCAGGAGCAGAGGGGACCCAGCCTCCCCTTCCCACTGGAGCATCCCTTGTTTGCAGGGCCAGGGATGCCCCGGGAGCTGCTCTTCAGCCACCGGGGCTGGTGCAGCTTCTGCTCCCTGGAGAGGGCTCTGCTGTCCTGTGAGTGTGGCCAGAGCCCACCCAGGAGCTGAGCCCAGGTCCTGCCCGGGCTCTCGGGGGGTCTGAGACCCCCTGTGACAGCTCCTGCCCACTGAGACCACCTGATCCCTCCCCAGGGTGGGACAGGGCCAGAGAAACGGCCTCAGGCTGCACCAGAGGAGCTTCAGGTTGGGTGTGAGAGCAGTTCCTGCCTGGGAAGGGTGGGCAGGGCTGAGGAGCTTCAGGTTGGGTGTGAGAGCAATTCCTGCCTGGGAAGGGTGGGCAGGGGCTGGCACAGGGTGCCCAGGCAGTGCTGGAATCTCCATCCCTGGAGGTGTCCCTGTGCCTGTGGCACCTGGGGACGTGCTCAGGGTGGACAGGGTGGGCTCAGGGCTGGACAGGGGGATCTCATTTCCAGCCTGTGTGATCCTGTAGTGACAGGACAAGGGGGATGGTTCTAAACTGGAAAGGGGGAGGTGGGGAAAAAATCTTTTTTGTGAGGGGGTGAGGCCCTGGCCCAGGGTGCCCAGAGCAGCTGGGGCTGCCCCTGGAGCCCTGGCAGTGCCCCAGGCCAGGCTGGACACTGGGGCTGGGAGCACCTGGGGCAGGGGGAGGTGTCCCTGCCAGGGCAGGGGTGGCACTGGGTGGGATTTGGGGTCCCTTCCCACCCACGATTCCATCATTCTCCATCTGCTGAGCCATTTAACTGCCTCCCCAGACCCAGAAATGCTCTGAGGTGGGTAAGTGCCTCTCCCTGGATTCCCACATTTGGGTTTTACTCTCCCACGCAGGTCAGTGACCCCACTCCTGTCCAGGCTGGGTCCCACAGAAACATCTCCTCAGAAAGCTCCATGTCTGTCGCTGTGGGACACGAGAGAAAAATGAGAGACTGCAAATATTCCAGCAGGCAAAGAGCAGAGGGGAAAGGCTTTGTTGTCTAATTCTCACTGCCTTTTCTGAGGTGTTCTGATGGAGACTAAACATGAGTGGTGAATGGGAAGTGTGAGATCCAGGGAGGACGGTGATGGGAGATCTCTGGAGTCTGGGCTGCTCCTGGAGCAGGGGTTTATTGCACAGGGCTGGGTGAAAGGGCCCTGTGAGAGCTGCCAGCTGCAGCTCAGGGCAGAGCTGGGAGAGAGAGAACAGCAAGAGAGAGGAGTAAGAGAGGAGCTGAAGAGAAGTGAGAGCAGTGAGAGCAGTAAGAGGTGAAGTTCCTGTTACAATACATTCAGTCATCTTCTACACTGAATATTCTAACTGACACCAACCAATCTAATACAAGACACAAACCCTACAGCATTTACACACAGCCTGTGAGAATCATTCCATGGCCATGCTGTGTTGTATTTTAAACCCTAAAAACGACTCTTTGGACTCCTTCTGCCAAGCTGGTGGGGTCTGCTCTGAGCCTTGGGCTCTTGGTGAGGAGAAGGGCATTGTTTAATCCAAAGGGGATTAATTAATTACCTTCAGCAGCCAAACTGCTGCTCTCCAGTTGTCCAGGAACCAAAGCTCTAAACATCCAAACTTGCTTTCAATTCTATTTCACCCATAGGTTTCATATTCTCAAACCCTAAGCAGTCATATTTATAAGGTTTTCCTTTTTCATCCTCCCCAACAGGGAAGGACACCTCTCCCATCCCATGGGTTAAACCAGGGAAACAGCAGAACACCGCCTGGGGAAAGATCGTTTGGAGAAAGGGGAGTTGTTCACCAAGGCTGTTTGGAGAAGCAGCTTCCTTGAGGAACTTCTCCTTGGGAACAGTCAGCAGCTGAAATCTCTCAGACCCAGAAATGCCAGGCCCACAGACAGCAGAGTCAGGTGAGGAGCAGCCTCTGCTGAACTCCTGTTTGCAGTGAGCTGAAGTGGCTGCACAGGATCCCTCTCCCTGTTCCACCCCTGTCCCTGCCACCGCAGGCTGGCACAGCCCCAGGGAGTGAAACCTCCTGCAGGAGCACATTTCCCTGTCCCAAAAGCACATTTCCCTGCCCCAGGGAGTCAAACCTCCTGCAGGAGCACATTTCCCTGCCCTAAGAGCACATTTCCCTGTCCCAAGGAGTTAAACCTCCTGCAGGAGCACATTCCCCTGCCCCAAGGGGTTAAACCTCCTGCAGGAGCACATTTCCCTGCCAAGCCTGGCCCTGCAGCTCCCAGGAGCTGTCACACACCAGCTGAGGCCCTCTCCTCAGCGCTGCCAAAGCCCTGCCTTCCCGAGGCTGCCAGCCCTGGGCACACATCTGACACCTCCCTGAATCCAGGGAATGCCAGAGGCTGGGGGCAGGGAGGGGAGAGGGGGAATTTCTGCTGCAGGGATGTCCCTCCGTGGGTGGCCCGGCTGAGCTGGGAATCTGGGCACCAGGGAATGGTTCAAACACGGCCCTCAGCCTGTGCTGGGACACAGCCACGCACGGGGTGGGGCCCTCTGGACAGGGATCCTTCGTGGAATGGTGGAATGGTGGAAACATGGAATGGTGGAATGGTGGAATGGTGGAAACATGGAATGGTGGAATGGTGGAAACATGGAATCATGAAAACATGGAATCATGGAAACATGGAATCACAGAATCATGGAAACATGGAATGGTGGAATGGTGGAAACATGGAATTATGGAATCACAGAATCGTGGAAACATGGAATCATGGAATCATGGAAACATGGGAACATGGAATCATGGAAACATGGAACCATGGAATCGTGGAATGGTGGAATTGTGGAATTGTGGAATGGTGGAATCATGGAAAAATGGAATCATGGAATCACAGAATCATAGAATTGTGGAATCATGGAATTGTAGAATCATGGAAGCATGGAATCATGGAGTCATGGAAACATGGAATCATGGAATCGTGGAATCATGGAATCATGGAATCATGGAATCATGGAAGCATGGAATTGTGGAATGGTAGAATCATGGAATCATGGAATCATGGAGTCATGGAATCATGGAGTCATGGAAACATGGAATCGTGGAATCATGGAATCATGGAATCATGGAATCATGGAAGCATGGAATCGTGGAATGGTGGAATGGTGGAATGGTGGAATTGTGGAATCATGGAATCACAGAATCGTGGAATCACAGAATTGTGGAATCATGGAATCATGCAATCATGGAATCATGGAATCGTGGAATGATGGAATCATGGAATTGTGGAATGGTGGAATGGTGGAATCATGGAATTGTGGAATGGTGGAATGGTGGAATCATGGAATTGTGGAATCATGGAATGGGCTGGGTGGGAAGGGGCCTCAAAGCCCAGCCCTGCCCTGGCAGGGACACCTCCCCTGCCCCAGGTGCTCCCAGCCCCAGTGTCCAGCCTGGCCTGGGGCACTGCAGTGGCTGGGAAATGCTCTTTGTTTCCCAGCCCAGAATCCATGGCGATCCAGCAGGATCCAGTGGCCAGAATCCATCCTTTACCACCTGACCCACTGCTGCTCTGGCTTTCTTCTTGACTTCCAGCAGCCCCAAGCTTTAAAGGAAAATCAGCTCCAAAGTGAGGGCTCACAGACCAGATTTTGGCACTCGGGAGCAGCCTTTGAACTGCTGCCAGCTCCACTCAGGCACTGGGGAGCCACCAGCACCCTCGGGAGAGGTGGGCAAGGCTGCAGAGAGCGGCTGGGATCACTCACCTGGCTCCTGTGGAGCTCCCCCGGGTGGAAGTGTCCCTGCCCACGGCAGGGCGTTGGGCCTGGGCGGTGTTTGGGGTCCCCTCCAGCCCAGCCAGGCCATGGTTCTGTGAAATGTCCCAGCTGGGGCTGGAGGCTGGGCTCAGCAGCGGATGGAACCTTCTCCATCTCCCCCTCCCCTGCCCGGACAGGACCCCTTTTCCTGCCTGTGGCTGAGCAGGAGCCAGGCAAACCTCCCCAGGCTGAGAATCTTCCTCTCCTCAGCAACCGGCTTTGGGAAAGAGTTAAAGAACATGGCTCTGTCTCAGGCTGCCCATGTGATTTTTTAACAAGTTTTATCAGGCCAGGGATTTCAAAGAGCTCAGTTCCTGTTAGAAACACCAAAAAAAAAAAAAAAAAAAAAAAAAAAAAAAAAAAAAAAAAAAAAGAGCCAGATTTGTTCCTGACCACGAGGCATCTGGCAAGTCCTGCTGTGACATGAAGAGACAGACCTTCAAAGGGGCTGGTGGAGATCCAGCCCTGCCTCACCCCAGGGCTTCTCTCCCTTCATCCAAAAGGAGAAAGCAGCCTCAGATCACCGAGGTGTTCTGAGGCCAGATTCACAAATATCCCCTGCAAGCCTTGTCAGTGGAGGAAGGAAAGGCAGATCAGAGGTTTGGCTGGACAGATGGAGAGATTTTCCTCTTCTCTCTCTCAATCCTCCTAGCAATGGCAAAAGGATTTTGCTCTGAGCGGGAAATGCTGGAAGAACTATTCCCCCCAGCCTTTCCCTTTGGGTTCTGGGACAAAGGCTGTCCTGAGCACGGCCCCAGCAGCCAGCCCTTGGTGCCAGCAGTGCCCAGCACCTCCCACGCCCAGAACGCTCCTTCCCAAGGAACCTCCCCAGTCCCCTTCCCTCCCTCTGCCTCCCCCCTGCTGAAACCCAGCTCAGGGAGGTTTCTGCTGGTGGGACCTCCACAGGGAGCCTTTGTCCTCTTGCTGTGGTCCTGACATGGTCCAGTCCCCTCCAGGGCAGCTCTTGGGCAGCAGGAGCTCATCCCACAGCGCGCTGAGACCGCTCCCCTGGCTGAGTGGGACGGCAAGAGGAAAGGACCTGGCTCACAAAGCCAAGCAGTGCCCTGCCAGGCCCCTCCTGAGCTGAGCTTGGGGCTGAGGAAGAGTGGAAGAGTGGCCAAAGCCCACCCTGTGTCTCAGATCTGCTGATGAGCTGCCATTTCACAAGCGAAAAACTGCTTTAATCCATTTTTAAAGGATTGCTGAGAGGCCCAAGGAGTTGATCTGTGCTGTGGGAGCACAGATTTTGCACCCAGAGCAGGTCCAGCTGCCTGAGTTCAGACCTCCCAACTCTGCCCACCACAGAGCTCACCTGCAGCAGCTTTAACTCCGCAGAGCTCCAAGCAGAGAATCCAGAACTCCCACCACCCAGGGTGCTTTACCTGGGCAGGAAGCTGTTCAGCTGTTTGCAGGGCCAGGTGAAAGGAACAGCTCCTAGATTGCCCGGATCCATCGGTTTGTGGCCAGGCTTTGCTCTGGAAATCCTCTCCCTGCTGCTGTGCCCCAGGGAGCGAGAGGGAGCAGCAGCTGCTGGGGTTTGCTGGGGGGCTGCAGTGGGGGCTGCAGCCAGCCCTGCCCAGGTTTGTGCTTTGCAGCCTGAGCTCCTTCACCTGCTGCTTGGGGCAGCTTCTGTTCCAGCCGAGACTGAGGGCAGGGGCTGCTGTGGTGTTTGTGACCCTCCTGCCGGCCCGGGGCTGCTCCTCTCCCGGCTCTGCAGCTTTTAATGAATGCCACACCCAGCACGGCTCCGGGCAGCTCTGGAACTGGGACAAAGCCCGCGTCCTCTCTCCTGGCTGGGCTCAGGGATGGGCAGCCAGCCCTGCCTGGGGTGGGGTTTGTGGCCAGCTGGGAGGTGCCCTGGGACCCTGGGCAGAGGAGGGTGTGGGGGTCCCTGCTCTGCCCCAACCCTGCCAGCAGCTGCTGCTGGATTTCCTCCCGGGTCACCTCCTGTCCTGGTGTCACTGGCACGGGGCTGTCCTCAGGCTGCTCTGCCATCCCTGCCTGCCAGCCCCTGCTCTGGGCTCTTCCACACACTCTGCATCCAGAAGTGTGGATCTCAAAGCTGCTGCTGCTCTTGTGCCCCCATCCCCTGGGTTTTGTCTCCTTCCAACTCCTGCAGCATCTCACTGCCCCGTTCCCCGCAGCAGCTGTGGCTGCCCCAGCCCGGCAGTGCCCAGGGCCGGGCTGGACACTTGGAGCAGCCTGGGATGTTGGAAGGTGTCCCTGCCAGGGCAGGGGATGGATCTGGGGAGCTTTCAGCCCTTCCAGCCCAAACCATTCTGGGATTTGGGGATTCAGCTTCCAGCCCCGCACATCGCAGCGGCTGCCTGCTCTGCTGAGCAGGGATAAGAGTATTGCCAAAGCCTGGTGAATATTTCTCCTAAGCCTTCAGCATCCTGACACTCACACCGCCATTATTTATGCTGCAGAGTGGAAAGGCAGGCAGGATTTTAATGGAAACATCCTCTAATCCATCTGCAGGAGCATTTCCAGCTCTGTGTCACTCGGCAGCCCGGCTCTCCCCAGCCCGGCGCTCAGCACCTCCCACGCCGAGGCTGGCAGCCAGAATAACTCTCCCAGATGGCCAAACGCCAGCGAGGAGGGTCTTGGTGATGGGAACAGAGAGGAGAGACTGCTGCTGCCAGGAGCGGGGGGGCTGCCCTGCCCGTGCTCAGCAGCAGCAGCCACGCTCCCCCCGGTGAGCCCGGAGCCGGGGGCTGCTCACTCAGGTGAGCCCGGAGCCGGGGGCTGCTCCCCGAGGTGAGCCCGGAGCCGGGGGCTGCTCCCCCAGGTGAGCTCAGAGCCGGGGGCTGCTCACTCAGGTGATCCCGGAGCCGGGGGCTGCTCACTCAGGTGAGCCCGGAGCCGGGGGCTGCTCCCCCAGGTGAGCCCGGAGCCGGGGGCTGCTCCCCCAGGTGAGCCCGGAGCCAGGGGCTGCTCCCCCAGGTGAGCCGGTGAGCCGGCTGAGAGGAACGGCAATTCAGCGAGAGCTGAAACACGCTGTCCCCTGGAAGGAAAGGGAATTGCCACGGGGCTGGGGAGCAGCAGGATAGGACTGGGAGCAGCCCGTCAGAAGCCCGGCAGCTCCACTCTGGGCCAGCAGTCCTTGTCCTTCAGAGGTCTCCCTGGGATGGAGAAGGAGTCACTTAAAACAACATTAGGGCAGCGGCAACAGCACCGATTTGCCTGATGAAGCCTTTATCCCCGTCTTGATAGGAGCTGACAATTGGTGTCATCCCGAGTTAGCAGCTCTGAGCTGCAGCTCCTGGAGGGATTTTCCTGCCCTGGGAGCTCGTGCAAAACACAGACACTCTGGTTTCCCAGAGTTTCCCGGAGTTTTCTCTCGCTCCTTCGGAGTGCCTGGCAGAGGAATTGGGCACTGGGCAGGAATTGTTCCCTGGCGGGGTGGGCAGGGGCTGGGCTGGCATTCCCAGCTTTGCTGTGGCTGCCCCTGGAGCCCTGGCAGTGCCCCAGGCCAGGCTGGGCACTGGGGCTGGGAGCACCTGGGGCAGGGGGAGGTGTCCCTGCCAGGGCAGGGCTGGAATTAAATTGTCCCCAGGGCCCTTTGCATCCCAAACCCTCCCGAGATTCGGTGGAAAGCTGGGCGAGTGTGCCTCCATGGGGACACAGAGGGAACACAGAGGGAACACAGAGGGAACACAGAGGGAACCCAGGGATCCAGGATCTGCCGGGGGAGCTCCGCAGGTTCCTGTTTGTGTTCTCCTCGCAGCTCCCTGTGCCTGGCAGCTCCGATAACCGCCGGGATTTACAGCCCTGGCTGAGCTCCCTCTCCCCGCCATCCATCCCTGCGCGGCTGACAGCTGAAAGTGGGTCAGGTTCATCTGAGCGCGGACAAATGGATCCTGCTGCCGGTGACAACTTGTGTCATGTGCGATTCCCCCTTCTGGGCGCCGTGCCGGGAGCAGAGCGGCGTGTGCAGC
The DNA here is from genome assembly GCA_027886175.1 of Phylloscopus collybita. Classification (NCBI taxonomy): domain Eukaryota; kingdom Metazoa; phylum Chordata; class Aves; order Passeriformes; family Phylloscopidae; genus Phylloscopus; species Phylloscopus collybita. The sequence goes on along the minus strand of JAJNNQ010000055.1, from coordinate 996,586 downwards.
CTGCAGACAGCGCCGGGGGCTGCCCCGCTCCCGTCGCCCCTTCCCGGCTGGCACTGGCGATGTCACAGCGGGGCGACACCCGGGGGGGGGCTGGCAGAGCCCCACGGGCCGGGGGGTGGCCCCTGCTCCACACGGTCCCGGCTTCACCTCTTCCCTGCTGCCCGGGGACGGGCCAGGGAGCCGGGAGTTATCAGAGCAGAGTTATCAGAGCAGAGTTATCACAGCAGGGTTATCACAGCAGAGTTATCACAGCAGTTATCAGAGCAGTGATCTGGGTAGGAAGGGCAGCCTGGGCTGGTTGGGCTCTGAGGTCCCTTCTGACCCGGGCCTGTCGCTGTAGGACACAAAATCAGGACAAAGACTCAGAAGGCTGGGGTGACTCCACAACCCGGGTTTATTCCCAAAGCTCCTGTCTTTATACCTTTTTACAATGAGGCCACCCGCGAGGTGGGATGTAGGGAACGCGCTGTTGTGGTGGCTGATGAAAGACTTTTGGAGACTGGGGTGCTCTTAGGACACGTGTTTATTGGTGGTGGGCGTAGGCAACTTGAGGCAGGGAGCAGCCCAGAGAGAGTCTAAGATATTAGAAAGCTCGCTGGTTGTCCGGCGAGAGAGATGATCTGAAGATCAGGACACTCTTTGGAACACGTGCTTTATTGGTCGTGGGGAGGCAGCCTGACTGGGGAAGGGTCCAGGGATCCAGTGCAAAGTCCAAGAGGGTCCAAGGGAAGGCACGCAAAGAGCAGGGCGAAAAGAGAGAGCACGAAGAGAGGCCGAGCTCCTTGTTACATTCCATTTTAACCCTTTCTATCGTGAATATTCTAATGAACATTAACCAATCACCTCAAGGTACAAACCCTACAGAATCTACATACAGCCTATGGGAGCTACAACATTACAATACTACTCTACAGACCAAAATCCTGAAAAACCACCTTTTCCCTGATACCTGAGAAGGTCCAGCCTTTTATTCATCCTTTTGTCTTGGCAGGGGTGTTACTGATTCACTCAGCCAAATCTTTTCAGCTGCCTAATCACCTTCTTCCTGTCCAGCAACTTACAGTTCAAACTTTGCTTTTAATTCTATTCCTCTTGTGGGTTTCATACTTTTAGAATCTTTTACTAATAAATCATCTCTGCAGGGCCGAGCTACTTCATCCTCCCCAACACTAAGAGAGAGAGGGTGTCTAAGAGAGAGGGTGTTCAAGAGACCGAGTTCCCTGTTACATTTCCTTTTACCCTTTTCCTTGCTGAATATTCTGGGCAGCATCAACCAACCAGCACAGGGTACAAAACCTACAGAATCTACACACAGCCTATGAGAACTACTACATTACCATGCTACTCTACATACCAAAAACCTGGAAAACCCCCTTTTTCCTGCTACCTGGCAGGGCCCAACCCCTTATTCACCCCTTTGTCTTGGGAGGAGGTGTTGCTCAATCACCCAGCCCTGTCTTTCAGCTAGCCTAATCACCCTCTTCCTGCCTAGCATTCCACAGTTCAAATTTTGCTTTTAATTCTATCTCTTTGGTAGGTTTTACACTCTTAGAATCTTTCACTAGTAAACTATCTCTGCAGGGTCTTCCTGCTTCATCCTCTCCAACAGTGGGATCCTTGGACCCGTTGGTCACATCAGAGGGTCATCGAGCAAAGTCCCTCCTTGGGAATGGAGTGCAGGAAAAGAGGATGGTTTACAATAACATACTCCGTGTTTACCAGAGGTGTGCCTGGGAAAGAATTTTCCAAAAATCAAAACATCGCAGGCACCAGCCGTGGCTACACGGACCCGTGAGGGTTTCTGGCTCTGTGTCCTTCCCAGAGCAGCCTGACATCAGCAGGGCAGGGCAGGGCTGTGGGGGGCTCAGCCAGGCCCAGCAGTCGGGGAGCCTGTGCCCCCTGCCCCAGGTGCAGCAGGGAGGGGACAGCGGCCACCCCGGCTCCCTGCAGGGCTGGGGGAGCCTGGGGGGGCAGAGCAGCCTTTGCCAGAGGTGCCCCAGTGCAGCCCTGGTTGGTGCTGTGGTGTTTGGGTTTCTCTGAAACTCTTCCCCAAACACTGTTCTGTCAATGAGTCACGTTTTCCTGACTGTAACCTGTGTTTATTCCTTTCCCTAGGAGGGACTTCTTCTTGCTGTCCCTCTGACTTGGCCAATGCAGTTGAAGGAGTTTGTCTTTCTTCCACCCCTTTGGGTGTTCCTTTGTGAAACAGCATAAAGGGAAGGAATTCCCGGGGAATAAAGATTGGAGCCATTGTCAGCCTGCTGAGAACTCAGGCTCCGTGTCACTGTGACCCTGAACAGCGTCACCCCAGGGTGCCCCAGCCCGGGGCAGCGGGGCCCTTCCCCTCCTGCAGGAAAAGGGGCAGGGGAGGCACCGGGGCCAGGCAGGGGAGGCACCCGGGCCAGGCAGGGCTGCTCGGGGGCAGCAAACCCGGCAGGGGAGGGTCCCACCGGGGCAGGGGCTGCTCCCTGCACCTCACACCTCCCCGGGGGATAAGGGACTGCAGCCCTGGTCGGTGCCTGAGATGTTCTGGTTCTCTGAAACTCTTTTCCCAGAGAATTTCCTGTCAACACGTTTTCCTGACTGTGACCTTCGTTTACATTCCTGTCCCTAGGAGGGACTTGTTGCTGTCCCTCTGCTCTGACCGGTGTGATTGAAGGGGTTTGTCTTTGTGTCACCAATCCAATTGCTCCGTGTAGAACAGGATAAAAGGGAAGGAATTGCTGGAAATAAACGGAGTCACTGTCAGCCTGGTGAAGGCTGTGTCCTTGTGGTCTTCAACAGCCTCAGGGGACACTGCAGAGCTCCCCTCACACCTGTGCCTGGCCTCTGGGCAGGAGGAGCAGCAGCACTGCTCCACAGCCCCCAGTGCTGGGGAATGTCCCACCTTGGCCTGTGCTCTGCTGCAGCACCAGCAGCTCCGTCCTGCAGCTCTCCCAGCCCTGCAGCTCCATCCTGCAGCTCTGTCCTGCAGCTCTGTCCTGCAGCTCTGTCCTGCAGCTCTCCCAGCCCTGCAGCTCCATCCTGCAGCTCCTTCCTGCAGCTCTGTCCTGCAGCTCTCCCAGCCCTGCTCAGCCCCGGGCCAAGGGCACAGCCCCAGGGCTGATGTTTGCCTTTTCCTGCCCGTGGAGACGGAAAAGCGACCAGCAGGGATTTCAGTGTGCTGGTGGGCTGCTGCTGCTGCTGCTGCTGCTGCTGCTGCTGCTGCTGCTGCTGCTGCTGCTGCTGCTGCAGGAAGGCCTGAGCTCCTCTCACAGTGTGCCTCCCGTGGGAGGCGTGGTGGGATTGGCACAGGGCACTGAAAGGCTCCTGCCCACTCCCCAGCCATGGTAACGAGGGGCAGGGTCTGGGTTTGTGTCTCTGCCTGCCCAGGAGACCCCTCCAGGCCCACTGGGGGATTTCTCTGAAGTGCCCCTCAGTCAGTGCAGGGCATGCTGAGCAGGACCTTGCTCACCAGGGTTTGGTGGCAGCTGCTCTCTCCTCTGCCCTGAGCTCTCCTCTGCTGCCGTGGAGCTGTTGCTGTAACTGCAGGAAGGAGTTATCATCACCTGTCCTCTCCAGGGTGCACAAAGGAGCCGGGATGCTGCTCCATCTCCACCTCTGCACTGGGATTCAGGCAGCGAGCAGGGCTGCTCTCCAGCCTGTGCACTGAACAAGGCCCGGGCAGATCCTGTGCTGAGGAGATCGGTGCCACCAGCAGTAACCAAACCACCAGTGAGACCCACCATGCTCCTCCAAACCATGAGTGAGACCCACCACGCTCCTCCAAACCATGAGTGAGACCCACCATCCTCCTCCAAACCACCGGTGAGACCCACCATGCTCCTCCAAACCATGAGTGAGACCCACCATGCTCCTCCAAACCACCAGTGAGACCCACCACGCTCCCCCAAACCACCAGTGAGACCCACCACGCTCCCCCAAACCACCAGTGAGACCCACCACGCTCCTCCAAACCATGAGTGAGACCCACCACGCTCCTCCAAACCACCAGAAAGACCCACCACGCTCCCCCAAACCATGAGTGAGACCCACCACACTCCCCCAAACCACCAGTGAGACCCACCATGCTCCTCCAAACCACCAGTGAGACCCACCACGCTCCCCCAAACCATGAGTGAGACCCACCACGCTCCCCCAAACCATGAGTGAGACCCACCACACTCCTCCAAACCATGACTGAGACCCACCACGCTCCTCCAAACCATGAGTGAGACCCACCATGCTCCTCCAAACCATGAGTGAGACCCACCACGCTCCTCCAAACCATGACTGAGACCCACCACGCTCCTCCAAACCATGAGTGAGACCCACCACGCTCCCCCAAACCATGAGTGAGACCCACCACGCTCCCCCAAACCATGACTGAGACCCACCACGCTCCTCCAAACCATGACTGAGACCCACCACGCTCCTCCAAACCATGAGTGAGACCCACCACACTCCTCCAAACCATGACTGAGACCCACCACGCTCCTCCAAACCATGAGTGAGACCCACCACGCTCCTCCAAACCACCAGTGAGACGCACCACGCTCCCCCAAACCACCAGTGAGAGCCACCACGCTCCTCCAAACCATGACTGAGACTCACCACACTCCTCCAAACCACCAGTGAGATCCACCACGCTCCCCCAAACCACCAGTGAGACCCACCATACTCCTCCAATCCACCAGTGAGATCCACCATACTCCTCCAATCCACCAGCTTCAGGTTAAAGCCTCTTTACCAAGACCCAGTGTGGATGTTGCCCGGGGCTCTGCTGGATGTCCAAGGACACAGAAACCACCCCCACAGGTGGCACTGCCCAGCCCTGGTGTCCCACAGGACATCCCTGGGGGCATCAGGTGACACAAAGGGGCTGGCAGTGGCTGTCACAGCCTGCCCAGGGCTCAGGGCCCTGCTGGCCTCCAGCCTGTCCCACCACCAGCCAGGCCCAGGGCCTGGGAGCGGCCACCAGGGATGGGCACAGGGAGCTGCTGGGGCTGCTCCTGCCCTGCTCCTGCCATCAGCAACCCCCAGCAGGTCCCCACTGCTGGCTTCTGGGCCAAGAAGAACCCCCAATCCAGGTGTCCCTGCCCATGGCTGGGTGGAGTGAGGTGCTCTTCAGGGTCTCCTCCAACCCAAACCACCCCGGGGTTCCGTGGTTTTCGGAAGAACCTCCCCAGTCCCCCTCAGCTCTCAGTGCTCCTCTCATGAACGCTTTGGGCACCTCCAGAGAGCTTTTAAATGCAATTTATTTTCCCCTCAGAGGAAGCCAGGATTGAGTGTTGGAAGGAGAGGGGAAGGTTGGGGAGGAGCAGGAGGTGCATCCCGAACAAATCCCCGCTGGCTGCGGTCCTTGTGTGGAATTGGGCTGCATCTGTCACCTCTGATTAGATTGTGTTGTCCTTTTTTATCTCCCTGATCTGTGCCATGATTCTCCTGCTTTTATGTGACATTTCCTTGGCAATGGAACTGCCTGGATTAGACATTCAGAGTGCTTCCCTCCCCATAAAACACCCAAATTGCAAAGGGTATTTATTTGCACAGTTATGTTCTGCTTTGTCTCTTTGTTTATTTTTAATGTTGCCTTTTTTGATGTTTTTTTTTTTTTTGTGTGCTGGTGCTGCCTGTGAAGAGGATCCGTGTGGCTTTTTGCATCAGCAAATGCCAGGGTTGCATTCAGAGCAGGGCTCCCAAGTTTGTGCTTGGGCAAGGACAGACCTGGAGCCTGGAGCTCCTTCCCTTGGCCGGGTGTCAGGAGATCAGCAAATCCACGGAGCCCTGGCAGAGAGTGGCTTTGGAGGGACCTTAAAAATGACCATGGGCAGGGACACCTTGCACTAGACCAGGTGTCCAGCCTGCCCTTGGGCTGGTGGGGCAGCCACAGGTGCTCTGTGCCAGGGCCTTTCAGGTCAGAACCTTCAGGGGAGGCAAAAATCCCACCCCAGGTGAGCATTACCCACCCTGACTTTGCTGCAAGGACTCTGGGCTCTGTCCTGGCTTGTAAAAAACTGCTGGGAATGGTGACGGAAATGGAGACCAGGGGGTGGTGTTCCCCAAATTCTGACATCTCCAGGGGCTGGTGTTCCCCAAATTCTGACATCTCCAGGGGATGGTGTTCCCAAAGCTGTGGTAGCTCCATGACTCACCATGGTTTCACACAGCTCCAGACTGCTGGATCTCCAGGACACTCCATGGTTCCACACAATTCCAGACTGCTGGATCTCCAGGACATTCCATGGTTCCACACAATTCCAGACTGCTGGATCTCCAGGACATTCCATGTTCCCACACAGCTCCAGACTGGACATTCCATGGTTCCACACAGCTCCAGACTGCTGGATCTCCAGGACACTCCATGGTTCCACACAGCTCCAAACTGCTGGATCTCCAGGACACTCCATGGTTCCACAGAGTTCCAGACTGCTAGATCTCCAGGACATTCCATGGTTCCACACAGCTCCAGACTGCTGGATCTCCAGGACATTCCATGGTTCCACACAGCTCCAGACCGTGGATCTCCAGGACATTCCATGGTTCCACACAGCTCCAGACTGGACATTCCATGGTTTCACACAGCTCCAGACCGTGGATCTCCAGGACATTCCATGGTTCCACACAGTAACTCACATGGACATTTCCCCCAGCCCAGGCCTCGGCTCCTCCTGCTCCCCCTGTCCCCAGCAGCACCCTGGATGTCACAGCCAGTTCCTTCAGGTGACAAAGGCACAGCTCCTGGGCAGCTCTGTCCTGGCTGCTGCTCCTGGAGCAGGAGCTGCACTCCTTGCAGCAGCAGAGATCTCAGCACTGTGTTCCTCTGAGGGTCTCCCCATCTCCAGGTTCTGCCCCAGGACCCAATGTAACTCAGATTTTCTGCCCCAGGACTGACTGTAACTCGGATTTTCTGTCCCAGGACCCAATGTAACTCAGATTTTCTGCCCCAGGACTGACTGTAACTCGGATTTTCTGTCCCAGGACCCAATGTAACTCAGATTTTCTGTTCCAGGACCCAATGTAACTCAGATTTTCTGCCCCATGACCTAATGTAACTCAGATTTTCTGCCCCAGGACTGACAGTAACTCGGATTTTCTGCCCCAGGACTGAATGTAACTCGGATTTTCTGCCCCAGGACCCCCCAGTGCAGCTCTGGGGATGAGCAAGGCACGGGAAATTGCAGCACTTGCCCTTGGCCAGCCCCCTCCTGAGCCCTGCCTGGCTCTGAGCTCAGCACAGCGGGCTCTCCCGTGGATGCTGGGGGTGAGTTTCTGAAATGACATTTCACAGGCAGCATTTTTTCCACCCAACAAATTCTTTGCCTTTGTATGGCCCTGAGCCGAGGCTGCAGGCTGCTCTTGCCATCCCAGGGATGTTCTGAGCTTCCCAGGCTGCACCCCCAGCCCCCCCTGCTGTCCCTGGGGCTGCAGAGCTTGAGGGGCCAGTGCCAGGGCTGAGCACCTGGAGCTGTCCTCAGCCAAGGCTGATCAGCCTGCTGATCAGGCTGCTGATCAGGCTGCTGATAAGGCTGCTGATAAGGCTGCTGATAAGGCTGGTGATGATCAGGCTGGTGGTGACCAGGCTGGTGATCAGGGTGATGATCAGGGTGGTGATAAGTCTGGTGGTGACCAGGCTGCTGATAAGGCTGGTGATAAGGCTGGTGATGATAAGGCTGGTGATCAGGGTGGGCTCACTGGCTCAGGGCAGCCTGAGAGCCACATTTGGCATTTCCCAGCCCAGTTCTGCTGGCCTGGAGCCAGAGGAGGCTCCTAAAACAGGAGCTCAAAGGAGAGGACAAAAGTTGGAGCACAGGGTGTGGGGCAGAGCTGTGGGGACGCTCCTGGTCCATTTTCCCCTTCTGGCTCTCCCCAGGGTGGCTGTGGGGAAGCAGCAGCAGCAGGACAGGTTCTGGCTCTCCCCAGGGTGGCTGTGGGGAAGGAGCAGCAGCAGCAATCCAGGTTCTGGCTCTCCCCAGGGTGGCTGTGGGGAAGCAGCAGCAGCAGCAATCCAGGTTCTGGCTCTCCCCAGGGTGGCTGTGGGGAAGGAGCAGCAGCAGCAATCCAGGTTCTGGCTCTCCCCAGGGTGGCTGTGGGGAAGGAGCAGCAGCAATCCAGGTTCTGGCTCTCCCCAGGGTGGCTGTGGGGAAGGAGCAGCAGCAGCAGGACAGGTTCTGGCTCTCCCCAGGGTGGCTGTGGGGAAGCAGCAGCAGCAGCAATCCAGGTTCTGGCTCTCCCCAGGGTGGCTGTGGGGAAGGAGCAGCAGCAGCAATCCAGGTTCTGGCTCTCCCCAGGGTGGCTGTGGGGAAGGAGCAGCAGCAGCAGGACAGGTTCTGGCTCTCCCCAGGGTGGCTGTGGGGAAGGAGCAGCAGCCCAGGATGTCCCAGCCCCAGCCAGGAGACGCAGCACTCCCTGCTAGCCCAGGGCTGTGGCAGCATTTGCATTTAGATGGAACAGTTATGAGCTCAAACAGCCTTTTGTCAGCACAGCTGCTGCCCACAGCTGCTCCTGGACGGAGAAAGGTCCCTTCTGGTGGTCACACGTCGGGCACTGCAGCCCCGGGGTGCCTCCCCCCTGCATCCCAGGGACAGCCCGGGCTGGAGGTGCCAGACAGCACAGAACCCCCGTGGGGTTTCCCTTTGCCCACTGCAGCCCGGGCTCTGGCAGGGGGGTGGGAGGGGAGGCTCTGCCCTGTTGCCATGCTTCGTGCCTGCCTGTTTTGGTTTTGGGAAATTCCATTCCCAGGCACGGTCTTGAGGCACAAGGTCATGTTCTGTAAACTACCGAAGCTCCCACATCTGTTCCCAGAGGAGGGGCTTCGGTGATGGTCTCTGGAAAACGCCCAGTGGTTCCCAAGGGTCCCACCTCTGGGGTGGGCACATCTGTAAATGGACAAAAAGAGTCAGGAGAATAAAGGAGGGGTCTCTTGCTTGCAAGAGCTCCACGCAGCCTCTTTGATGCACTCCCTGCCTCGTTCCTGTGTGTCCCACAGCGATACTGCCCAGCCCCTGCCCAGGAGCATTTCACTCTGAGGGGTGCCCAGGCCGGGGCTGAGTGTGACCCGGGGCAGGGGAGGTGCTGAACATCATCCACAGAGGGGCACAGCCCCCGTGGTCTGCGGGCACAGGATGCTTTGGAACCCTGGGGACAATTTAATTCCAGCCCTGCCCTGGCAGGGACACCTCCCACTGCCCCAGGTGCCCCAGTGTCCAGCCTGGCCTGGGGCACTGCCAGGGCTCCAGGGGCAGCCCCAGCTGCTCTGGGGACCCCGTGCCAGCCCTGCCCACCCTGCCAGGGAACAATTCCTGCCCCAGGTCCCCTCTGAGCCCGCAGTGGAGCCGTTCCTGTCCCTCCAGGCCCCTCCAGGTTTCCTGGTGCTGCTGCAGTCCCCCCGGGGCTCTCTCCCTGCAGGGACCCTCCAGGTCACACCCCCGGGCACCCCCAGGAGCTGAGCCCTGGAGGGAGCCCCCGAGCCTGGGCAGGGATGCAGCAGGGCCTGGCTGTGCCCCGGGGAGCAGAAGTGCCCGGGTTCCTGGGCAAATCCCAGCAGATCCCAGCCCAGCTGCTGCCGGGGGGAGCTGGGGCTGAGCCTCTCCTGCTTTGGAAGGGAAGGAAAAGACAATTCTCCCTTTAAACAGGTTTTGTAGGGTCACAGGAGGGTCCAGGCTGGGAAAGACTTCAAAGGTTGAGTCCAACCATTCGGTGCCAGGACACAGCAGCACCAAGAGCCCTGGTGCAGCCCTGGGGGTGACACTGTGACACTGGTGACACTGTGACACTGTGACACTGGTGACATTGGTGACACCGTGACACTGGTGATATTGGTGACACCATGACACTGGTGACACCGTGACACCAGTGACACTGTGACACCATGACACCATGACACCGTGACACGGTGACGCTGTAACACTGGTGACACCGTGACACTGGTGACACTGTGACACCGGTGACACTGGTGACACTGTGACACTATGACACTGTGACACCGTGACACTGGTGACACTGGTGACACTGGTGACATGGTGACACTATGACACCGTGACACCGTGACACTGGTGACACTGTGACACCATGACACCGTGACACGGTGACGCTGTAACACTGGTGACACCGGTGACACTGTAACACTGGTGACACCGTGACACTGGTGACACTGGTGACACTGGTGACACTGTGACACCGGTGACACTGGTGACACTGTGACACTATGACACCGTGACACCGTGACACCGTGACACTGGTGACACTGGTGACACCATGACACTATGACACCGTGACACCGTGACACTGGTGACACTGGTGACACTGGTGACATGGTGACACTATGACACCGTGACACCGTGACACTGGTGACACTGGTGACACTGGTGACACTGTGACACCGGTGACACGGTGACACTGTGACACTGGTGACACTGTGACACCGGTGACACGGTGACACTGTGACACTGGTGACACTGTGACACGGGTGACACTGGTGACACTGTGACACCGGTGACACTGGTGACACTGTGACACTGGTGACATTGGTGACACCGTGACACTGGTGACACTGTGACACTGTGACACTGTAACACTGGTGACACTGGTGGCACTGTGACACCGTGACACCGTGACACTGGTGACACTGTGACACTGGTGACACTGTGACACCATGACACCATGACACCGTGACACGGTGATGCTGTAACACTGGTGACACCGGTGACACTGGTGACACTGGTGACACTGTGACACTATGACACCGTGACACCGTGACACTGGTGACACTGGTGACACTGTGACACTGGTGACACTGGTGACATGGTGACACTATGACACCGTGACACCGTGACACTGGTGACACTGGTGACACTGGTGACACTGTGACACTGGTGACACCGGTGACACGGTGACACTGTGACACTGTGACACTATGACACCGTGACACCGTGACACCGTGACACTGGTGACACTGGTGACACCATGACACTATGACACCGTGACACCGTGACACTGGTGACACTGGTGACACTGGTGACATGGTGACACTATGACACCGTGACACCGTGACACTGGTGACACTGGTGACACTGGTGACACTGTGACACCGGTGACACGGTGACACTGTGACACTGGTGACACTGTGACACGGGTGACACTGGTGACACTGTGACACCGGTGACACTGGTGACACTGTGACACTGGTGACACTGTGACACTGGTGACATTGGTGACACCGTGACACTGGTGACACTGTGACACTGTGACACTGTAACACTGGTGACACTGGTGGCACTGTGACACCGTGACACCGTGACACTGGTGACACTGTGACACTGGTGACACTGTGACACCATGACACCATGACACCGTGACACGGTGACGCTGTAACACTGGTGACACCGGTGACACTGGTGACACTGTGACACCGGTGACACTGGTGACACTGTGACACTATGACACCGTGACACCGTGACACTGGTGACACTGGTGACACTGTGACACTGGTGACACTGGTGACATGGTGACACTATGACACCGTGACACCGTGACACTGGTGACACTGGTGACACTGGTGACACTGTGACACTGGTGACACCGGTGACACTGGTGACACTGTGACACCTTGACACTGATGACACTGTGACACTGTGACACTGTGACACTGGTGACACTGGTGACACTGGTGACACTGTGACACTGGTGACATTGGTGACACCGTGACACAGGTGACACTGGTGACACTGGTGACACTGGTGACACTGTGACACTGTGACACTGTGACACAGAGACAGCCTGAGAAGGGCAGCTCAGGCCCCCCAGCCAGCACAGCCCTCCCTTGGTGTCAGGGCCATGAAATCCCATTTTCCCTGAGGTGTGCAGAGGTTTCCAGGGCCCCTCAGGGCTCCGGGCTCATCGCCCTCACCCCAAAAACACCAACCCCCTGCAGCTGAGGGGTTTTCCTGGCCACCAGCTCGGGGCAGGTCAGTGACCAGGGGCGTGGGGGAGCTCCCCCTGCCCAGCCCTGGAGCTGGGGATGGGATGGGGTGGGGTGGGATGGGATGGGGTGGGATGGGGTGGGATGGGATGGGATGGGATGGGATGGGATGGGATGGGATGGGATGGGATGGGATGGGGTGGGGTGGGATGGGGTGGGATGGGATGGGATGGGATGGGATGGGATGGGATGGGATGGGATGGGATGGGATGGGATGGGATGGGATGGGATGGGATGGGATGGGATGGGATGGGATGGGATGGGATGGGATGGGGTGGGATGGAAGCCAAGCATCCAACCTGGGGCCTGGCCAGGGCCACCACCCCTGCGGGTCCCTCTGCAGGGAGAGCCCCCTGCCTCCTGCAGCTCCACTGCTGCTTTGTTTACCAACCTCATCTTAAAACCAATATTAACCAGTATTAGGCTCTTGACAGGGACGGGTTTTTTCCCCTTCAGTGGTGAAATTGGATGTGAATTTTGAATTTTCCAGTCAATTGAGCAAGCTAAGCACTGGTGATGCAACAGGCCCTGTAACGTGTGTGTGTTTTATTCCATTTTTCCTTGAGGGATCTGTATCAGAACAGGCACAAGGAAAAGATGAAAAGAACAGGAGATACTGTAAATTACAGGGTGAGTCCTTGGGGGACTCTGAAATCCTTTCCAGGTTATTTTCCTTGGCATCCTGGGGCTTACCCCAGGGTCCCCCCTAAGCAGTGATCTTCCTATCAGGAATAAAACCTGAATCAGGATAAAACCTGTCAGCTTTGGAGGCTGAGAGGGAAAAGGGTTCAGGCAGAACTGGGAGGAGCAGAGTTGGTTGGAAAGGGGACACCAGGAAATGGCCAGGCTGGGGTGGAGATTTCAGCCTTTCCCGTGGAACCAGGAGCCCTGGGACAGGTTCAGGAGCTCAGGAGCAATTCAGGAAATCCTGGGTTTAGGAGGGATCGTGGCAAACCCACAGCTCAGACCTGAACTGGGGTAAGCCAGAAAAACCCTCACCAAAAATTCACCTCTCTGGCCACTTTCCATGGAGCCAGCCCAGGAGCCTTCAGCACTGGGGGATATTTCCCATGACAAATCCTGTCCACACCCCCTGAAGCACCAACCCCAGCAGCTCCAGGATGAGGAGAAACTGCAGGTCAGGTCCTTCCCTGCCCCTCCAGAGCCCCCAGCAGCACAAATCCAGCAGGACAGCGCTGAGATCCAGCCAGCCCTGCTCCCCACAGCCCCTAAATCTGCATTTGGGCAGTTCCAGCCAGCCCTGCTCCCCGCAGCCCCTAAATCTGCATTTGGGCAGTTCCAGCCAGCCCTGCTCCCAGCAGCCCCTAAATCTGCATTTGGGCAGTTCCAGCCAGCCCTTCTCCCCACAGCCCCTAAATCTGCATTTGGGCAGTTCCAGCCAGCCCTGCTCCCCACAGCCCCTAAATCTGCATTTGGGGAGTTCCAGCCAGCCCTGCTCCCCGCAGCCCCTAAATCTGCATTTGGGCAGTCGGGGTTTATGTGCCATATGCTCCCTCTTGACAGGGTGTGTTTTATGTGAGGAAGGATTTGCATCAGGAGCACCCCGGGGAGCAGCAGATGGGCACGAGCAGCAGGGTGGGAGCAGCGGGGCTGCCAGCACCTCCTCACCCTGCACAGGAGCACCAGGGCTGGCAGCTCCTCACCCTGCACAGAGCTCACTGCCCACCCTGCACAGAGCTCACTGCTCACCCTGCACAGAGCTCACTGCTCACCCTGCACAGAGCTCACTCACTGCTCACCCTGCACAGAGCTCACTCACCCTGCACAGAGCTCACTCACCCTGCACAGAGCCCACTGCTCACCCTGCACAGAGCTCACTCACTGCTCACCCTGCACAGAGCTCACTGCTCACCCTGCACAGAGCTCACTCACTGCTCACCCTGCACAGGGCTCACTGCTCACCCTGCACAGAGCTCACTCACTGCTCACCCTGCACAGAGCTCACTGCTCACCCTGCACAGAGCTCACTGCTCACCCTGCACAGAGCTCACTCACTGCTCACCCTGCACAGAGCTCACTCACTGCTCACCCTGCACAGAGCTCACTGCTCACCCTGCACAGAGCTCACTCACCCTGCACAGAGCTCACTCACTGCTCACCCTGCACAGAGCTCACTGCTCACCCTGCACAGGGCTCACTGCTCACCCTGCACAGAGCTCACTCACCCTGCACAGAGCTCACTCACTGCTCCCCCTGCACAGAGCTCACTGCTCATCCTGCACAGAGCTCACTGCTCACCCTGCACAGAGCTCACTCACCCTGCACAGAGCTCACTGCTCACCCTGCACAGAGCTCACTGCTCACCCTGCACAGAGCTCACTCACTGCTCACCCTGCACAGAGCTCACTGCTCACCCTGCACAGAGCTCACTCCTCCTCAGCCCAAACGTGAGCCAGGTGTGACTGGCACCGACTGAGAGTGCAGCAAATCCCCTTCCTCTTCCCAGACCAGTGTGACTGTCCCCCAGCCTGAGCAGGAGCTCTGCTTCCCGGGGGGAAGATCCAAGTGCTCCCCATCCACAGCTTTGGGATGTTCTTACAGCAGACAGGGACTGAGTTCCTATTTTTAACCTGAATTTTGGTGCCCAGAGAACGGTTCTGACTGAAATGCTGCCCTCAGGTTTCCCATTTCTTTCTGTCCTCATGCCAGGACCGAGATTCCAGGATTCCCAGTCTCCCCAGTTCCCCCCTGCCTCTCCCTGGCCGTTCAGGGTGCGCTCCCAGCTCAGGCACTTTCCCTCCTCCCCTGCCGGGGTTATCGATGACTCCCGGTGAGCTCCGGGGTTATCGATGACTCCCCGTGAGCTCCGGGCTCTCCCTGCCCACGCCCGCTCCCAGGGCGCTGCTGCCGCTGCCAGAGCCGCTCCGTGTGCCGGGGACTCGGAGTCACAGCCACGGTGCTGCTGCAGCTTTCAGCCGGGCCTTGCAGGAGCATCCCTGCTCGGAGCAGGACACGCTCATTCCCCAGCTCACACGGGCTGTCAGGATTTTATTAAACCCCAGACAAGCCTGACACCTTGGTGACAGAATGTAATTTCCCTAACCAAGTGTCTTGACACCAAAAATTAGGCCAAATTGCATTATTTTAAAGGAGCAGATGGGAATGCTAAACATTTGCCCGGGGAAGAGCTGGGGCTGCCAGAGTCCAGGGAAAAGCTGGGGCTGCCACAGTCCCAGGGAAAAGCTGGGGCTGCCACGGTCCAGGGAAAAGCTGGGGCTGTCACAATCCCAGGGAAAAGCTGGGGCTGCCACAGTCCCAGGGAAAAGCTGGGGCTGCTACAGTCCAGGGAAAAGCTGGGGCTGTCACAATCCCAGGGAAAAGCTGGGGCTGTCACAGCCCAGGGAAAAGCTGGAACTGCCACAGTCCAGGGAAAAGCTGGGGCTGTCACAATCCCAGGGAAAAGCTGGGGCTGTCACAGCCCAGGGAAAAGCTGGAACTGCCACAGTCCAGGGAAAAGCTGGGGCTGCCACAGCCCAGGGAAAAGCTGGGGCTGCCACAGCCCAGGGAAAAGCTGGGGCTGCTACAGCTCAGGGAAAAGCTGGGGCTGTCACAGCCCAGGGAAAAGCTGGGGCTGCCACAGTCCAAGGCCACATTTCCCTGGGGAGCAGCAGCAGAGAGGGGAATCAGGGAAGGGGAAGGGGAAGGGGAAGGGGAAGGGGAAGGGGAAGGGGAAGGGGAAGGGGAAGGGGAAGGGGAAGGGGAAGGGGAAGGGGAAGAAATCTCTGTCACCCCATCCCAGGAGCTGGGAGGGCCCTGCAGGTCCCAGCACAGCTGAGGGAAGGGCACCAGGCCAGAGGTGGAAGTCCCTGCCCGGGGCTCTCTGCCAGCCCTGGCACGGGGGGCTCTTGGCCAGGGCACAGCTGAGCTCAGCACGCCCAGCTCAGCTGCCCAGGGCGGCTCTGACCCAGGCCAGGCTGCATCTGAGCACTGCTGAGCTCCGGAGCTGGGGAAGCCCCGAGTTTGCCAAGTCTGCCTCCCGCCTGCCCTGGAGCCCTTTGGAGCTGGCTGCAGCGAGGAGCAGAGTGACAGAGTGACAGAGTGACAGAGTGACAGAGTGACAGAGTGACATCCACGCTGACACTCAGGGCTTCCCCTGGACAGCAGGGCTGCATTTTCCAGTGGCACTTTTCGGGATGCTCTCCAAATGTGCTTCTGAATCCCGGGCTCCATACCCAGCTGTCACATCCGCAGCCTGGAGGAGGATGACACGTTTGGCCCTCTGACCTCTCCCTTGTTCCGTGTCTGAGGTCCCTCACCCCTGGGCAGAAACACCACCAAAGGAAGGCTCTGCACAAACTAAACAACCCCAAAGCTCCGGGGATGGTTCTGTAAATGCAAACCCGAGTGCAAATTGGAGCAGATTGGGCAATTTCTGCACGCTCAGGGAGCAGGAATGCAAGGAGTTTTTAGGAAACAGTTGGGGAGAAAGCAATCAAAAGGACAACTATTAGATTCATCCTCCCCAACAGACAACAACAACAACAACCACCAAAAAAAAGAGATGTAAATGTGGGGAAAAAAAAACAAACCGGTGTGCTGGAAATGGCAGCGTTTATCTGGAAAGGAACCCCCCAGGAGAGCAAAGAGATAATGCCGAGGGAGGGGGAGACGGGGGAAGCAGCAGCAGAGAGGAAAAGCAGCAAAGAGGCTGAGCCGGGGGAAGAGAGGGAGAGCCGTGAAAGCAGCAGAGAGAACACAAACGATCGTTAATTAGGGGAGCAAGCAGAAATAACGAGCAAGGAATTGCAGGGAGCTTTGGCTCCGGGAGAGCCTCCCCTGCAGGGAGCTGGGCAAGGCTGGGCTCAGCTGCTGTGCAGGGCTCCAGCCCAGGGCAGGCTGGCACAGCTGGCACAGCTGGCACAGCTGGCACAGCTGGCACAGGTGTGCCACCAGAGGGAACAGCTGGGGAAGGCACAGGGGATGGAGAAGGGAGGCTGGCAAAGGATGTCAGGTATTGGAAACACGCTGTACTAAAAACCTAAAAATCCACCTTTTCCCTGATACCTGAGAAGGTCCAACCCCTTATTCATCCTTTTGTCTTAGCAAGTGTCACTGAATCACCCAGCCCAGTCTTTCAGCTGGTTTAATCACTCTCTTCTTGCCCAGCACCCTACAGTTCAAATTTTGCTTTCAATTCCATCTCTTTTGTAGGTTTCACACTCTTAGAGTCTTTCACTAATAAACTATCTCTGCAGGGTCCTCCTGCTTCCTCCTCTCCAACAGTCAGGGAGGCCTTGCAGTTTGATAATGCTGAGCAAGGTGAGTGAGCACTTGGTGCCCGGGGCAGGAATTGCTCCCTGGAGGGTGGGAGGCCCTGGCACAGCCACGGGCTGGGAGCCTCCCACAAAGCTCGGGCAGCAGCAGGAGCCTCAGCATCCCCAAACACACCTGGGCTGCTGCTGAAGAGGCAGCACCCAGAGGGGTCTGACCTGGCCCAGGTGTGTCTGCAATTCCAGAACCCTGGAATGGTTGGGGTGGGAAGGGACCTCAAAGCCCATCCATGGCAGGGACACCTCCCCCTGTCCCAGGTGCTCCCAGCCCCAGTGTCCAGCCTGGCCTGGGGCACTGCCAGGGAGCCAGGGGCAGCCCCACCCTGTGCCAGGTCAGTCCCCCCTGGCCTGCACTGGAAGGAGGAGATGGCAGAGAGGGGCTGTTCCTTCCCTTCCTGCCCAGAAAGGGAATTTCCAGCAAAGGGAACCCTGGAGATGGAGCCTGGACAGAGAACCTGGACATGGAAATTGGACACGGAGCCTGCACAGAGAGCCTGGACATGGAGCCTGGACACAGAACCTGGACACGGAGCCTGGACACAGAACCTGGACACGGAGCCTGGACACAGAACCTGGACACGGAGCCTGGACAGAGAACCTGGACAGAGAACCTGGACACTGAGCTTGGACACACCATGGGATCAGCTGCTCCAGATGGGCAGCTGGGATTTACAGGGGGAAGGCAGCAAATGACAGAGGGTTTGTAGCAGGCCTGTGCACAGGAATGACCTAAGGATCCCAAATCTATTCTGAGAATACACCTGGGCACCTGCATTGGGTTTTCCTTCATATTTCCAAGCCCTTTTCCCAGCTGTCAGCAGTGCAGGCACAGGCCATGGAACAACCTTTAGCTCCTGCAGAGCTGAGGGAAAATAAACCAAACAAATCAAGGAGTCCCTTTGAAACCCACGGGGCTGGGACACAACCGAGTGAAATATTTATGAGAGAGCTCCTTCATCGAAAGGGCAAGAGGGGGAAGGAGCAGAGGCAGGATCTGCCAGTCTGCTGGAGCCAAATAGAATTTCAGGTGCTGGTGTTTGAAAAGAAACTTCTTGGTGTGATTTTGTTTGCTTGGGAGACCTTTCCTATTTCACCTTTTCCCATTCTTGTTCTTGGAGTTGTTGCAGTATCCAGGACAGCTCTTGCAAATCAAATACGAGTCCTACGCCTTTCACTTTCCCCCTCTAAGAAACCTTTTCACCAATGAAAAATGAGGGGAATTCAACTCATCCCAAATGAAGGCACAACTCACTGTCTGTAAATCTTGGCAAAACACAAATCTTTCCATCTGAACTTCAATTCCACTTTTTCTGGTATTATTTCTGGGGGAACAGTGGAAACCCCACTTTTGCCTGTCAGCCCGTGGATCTGGGAAATAATTCCTGCTGCAGAACCAGAGCATCCCCTGACAGTGAGAACCCTCCCACGCTGGAGATCAGAGCATTTATTGGTTACCATCCTTTCTTTTGCCTCCTCAGCTGACTTCTCTCCTGCTCCTCTCTCCGAGGTGCCGTTCATTTCCCAGCTGAACACTTCATTCAGGAGCAATGGATTCTTTTTTTGGGATAAATGGCTGTCACTGTCTCCTCTCAGCAGCAATTAAAGCTCTCAGCATCCCAGGTGATGAGCAGATCGTGCCTCTTGTCAAGTTCTGGGGAAGGAGGTGGCTGTAACTGCACTGCCAGAGGCACTGCCAGCTCCTGGATCCAGGGGGAACGCCCTGGGATCCCCCAGCCCGCTGCTCCTGCCATGCACAGGCTGATGCCTTAGGATCTGAGCTTTGATGTTTTCATGTATTTGTAACCCTGCAGTTCTTCAGTGCAGGACTCCAAACCCCCTGTGCAGCGTCAGCTGCTGCTTCCCCACTCTGCTCAGACACAGCAATTCCTCTGCAGGCCTGGGGATCAAGGACACCTCACTGCCTCAGGCCTGAGAGATGGAAACAAAACTGAGCTGGGGGCAGCAAACTGGGGGTGAATGAGTTCATCACCTGGAGCTGGAATTGGGAGCTTGTCCCGGGTTCCAATGTAAAATGGTGCCCAGGGTCTGTATTCTGTCCCCATGAGCCCTTGGAGCCAAGGTGGGGCAGTGTTTTCCTGATCTCCTGTTAACGAGCCCAACAATGCCTTGCCACGTGACTGATAGATCACTTCCTCCAGGAGTTATCTCTGGTTAATGGGCCATCAAGGACCCACTGCATGACTCATGGAATGAGATCATCCCACTGGGAGATGCTCCACCCAGGGGGAGGAGCCAAGCATTCCCACCTGGATAGAATCCAGGGTTTGAGACATCACAGGGAGCTTTTATCCACTGGACTCCCAGAGGAGACAAGAGCCACCAGACGTTTCTACAGGAATCACTGCTTGGACAGGAACATCTCATCTGGTTCCACTGGATTCCTGGAGGAAGACTGGACCCTTCTCACCATCACTGGACCCTCCTCACCATCACTGGACCCTTCTCACCATCCCTGGACCCTTCTCACCATCCCTGGACCCTTCTCACCATCACTGGACCCTTCTCTCTCAGGATCATCTCTACTCCACCAGAACCACCTCTGCCACTCCAGGAGGACTCACTTTTGGACTGCTCCCAACACCCTGACCAACAGGGTGTCAGGTTGTATTGTTCCATTTGTTTTATTTTACTTTTTTTTTTTTTTTCCCCTCTCTTCTCCTATTAAATTGTATCTCTGACTGGGAGTCTCACTGGTTTTGCTTTCAAACCAGCACAGAGCTGAACCCCCAATCTGCAAATGGCCCAAACTGATCCAAGTGTGAAACCCCTGACCCAGGGACCGCAGCCCTGGTTGGTGCTGTGATGTTTGGGTTTCTCTGAAACTCTTTCCCAGACACTGTTCTGTCAATAACAGACACGTTTTCCTGACTGTGACCTGTGTTTGCATTCCTTTCCCTGGGAGGGAACTTTTCCTGATGTCCCTCTGACTTGGCCAATGCAGTTGAAGAAGTTTGTTTTTCTTCCACCCCTTGGGTGGGTTCTTTGTAAAAGAGCATGAAGGGAGGAAATTCCTGAGTAATAAAGATATTGATTGATGTCATTTTAGCCTGCTGAAAGTTCGTGTCGTTGTTAATCTTAAACAGCATCAAGGGTCCATTTTGGGTGCAGCCCCTGGGGGGCTTTGTCTGCCCTGGATGCACCTGCAGGCCCTTCCATGAACAGAACTGCTTTTTATCGCCCAGTTCCTGGGGATCAGCCCCTGGAGCAGCCCTGGGTGATCCCGGACAGGATCAGGAGATGCTCCCCTGCTCAGGTGTGCTCACCTGGCCAGGATCAGGGGATCATTCCCTGCTCAGGTGTGCTTACCTGGCCAGGATCAGGAGATCATTCCCTGCTCAGGTGTGCTCACCTGGCCAGGATCAGGAGATCATTCCCTGCTCAGGTGTGCACACCTGGCCAGGATCAGGGGATCATTGCCTGCTCAGGTGTGCTCACCTGGCCAGGATCAGGAGAACATTCCCTGCTCAGGTGTGCTCACCTGGCCCAGATCAGGAGATCATTCCCTGCTCCAGGGGGCTGAGCCTGCTCAGGTGTGCACACCTGGCCCAGTGATCCTGGACAGGATCAGGGGATCATTCCCTGCTCAGGTGTGCTTACCTGGCCAGGATCAGGGGATCATTCCCTGCTCAGGTGTGCTCACCTGGCCAGGGTCAGGAGATCTTGCCCTTCTCCAGGGGGCTGAGCCTGCTCAGGTGTGCACACCTGGCCAGGATCAGGGGATCATTGCCTGCTCAGGTGTGCTCACCTGGCCAGGATCAGGAGATCATTCCCTGCTCAGGTGTGCACACCTGGCCAGGATCAGGGGATCATTCCCTGCTCAGGTGTGCTCACCTGGCCAGGATCAGGAGCTCCTCCCCTGCTCAGGTGTGCTCACCTGGCCAGGATCAGGGGATCATTCCCTGCTCAGGTGTGCACACCTGGCCAGGATCAGGAGCTCCTCCCCTACTCAGGTGTGCTCACCTGGCCAGGATCAGGAGATCATTCCCTGCTCAGGTGTGCACACCTAGTCAGGATCAGGGGATCATTCCCTGCTCAGGTGTGCTCACCTGGCCAGGATCAGGAGATCCTCCCCTGCTCAGGTGTGCTCACCTGGCCAGGATCAGGGGATCATTCCCTTCTCAGGTGTGCGCACCTGGCCAGGATCAGGAGATCATTCCCTGCTCAGGTGTGTTCACCTGGCCAGGATCAGGAGATCATTGCCTGCTCAGGTGTGCTCACCTGGCCCAGAATCAGGAGATCATTCCCTGCTCAGGTGTGCACACCTGGCCAGGATCAGGAGATCATTCCCTGCTCAGGTGTGCTCACCTGGCCAGGATCAGGAGATCATTCCCTGCTCAGATGTGCGCACCTGGCCAGGATCAGGAGATCATTCCCTGCTCAGGTGTGCACACCTGGCCAGGATCAGGAGCTCCTCCCCTGCTCAGGTGTGCTCACCTGGCCCAGAATCAGGAGATCATTCCCTGCTCAGGTGTGCTCACCCGGCCAGGGTCAGGAGATCTTCCCCTTCTCCAGGGGGCTGAGCCTGCTCAGGTGTGCACACCTGGCCAGGGTCAGGGGATCATTCCTTGCTCAGGTGTGCTCACCTGGCCAGGATCAGATCCTCCCCAGCCCCAGCAGGGCTCCCTGGCCGCATTCCTGCCCCTCCCGCTGGCAGCAGGGCAGGGCAGGGCAGCCCGGGCAGGGCAGCCGAGCTCTGTGGTTCAGGATCGCAGGGAAGCAAACCCTCCCCTCGGGCCCGCCCCAGGCTGTGCTTTCCCCTTTGCTCACTGGAACAAAAGAAACCCATTGTTGTTCAGGTGGGAACTTCTCCCCGTTTGAAACAAATCCCTCTGTGTTCTAAGCTGAAGTGAACCGGGGGAAATATTGTTTCAAACAGAGACATCAAATGGTTTTGGGGTGGGGGGGGGGAGGTAAATTGAAGCTTTTCTGTTTCAAAATTGTCTGGTTTGGTTATTTCAACACAAACAAGGGGCTGGGGTTGATGTAAAACCACAGCGTGCTGCAGGTCAGCTGCAGGTGGATCTGTCAGTGTAAAAATTCCAAGGGAAAATGTTTCCCTGGCTCCACGACAATTGATTCCTGAGCAGAATTAGGATTTAAAGCCTGGGCCACGCGGTTTAATTCCCCCAACCCCAGTGAAATCCCTTTGGAACCCGACGGGGAGCAGGAGAAGGGGGGCAGAGGAGGGGAAATAAAGGAGCAGCTACGGGAGGCTCCGCTCTCCACTTAACTTGAAAATGAGAAAGAAAGCGGGGTGAGGACAGGACAATTAGAGCCCGAGCATCACAGGCCTTTCCAAAAGTGAGAGACAGCAGCGGGAATTAATGGGCAGCAATGCAACCCAGTAATTAATTGATAAACGGCATTAGAGAGTTTTCTAAAGAAGGAGAGGCCAACGTGACTTATCTTCCCCGAGGCAGGAGACAATCCCTGCCGCCTTTCACCTTGCAGATAAGGACAGGACGGAGGAGGGGGAATCTCCCCGCCTGGAGGCTGGGGGGGAGCGGGGAGGGGGCCCGGCTGCAGTGGGGGCTGTGGGTGGGCAGCAGCTGGGGAGGCAGAGGGGGGGAGATGGGAGCCAGGCGGCTCCTGCAGCACAGGGTCACCCCTGGGCTGGCCTGGGCTGGGCTGGGGGTGGTTCCCCATCCCCATTCCAGCTCAGGATGTTCCACAATTCCATCATCCTGAGAGGTTCAGGTGGATTGCACGGAGTAGTTTGGTTATATTTGCACTGGCTGTTTGGGGATAGATAGATAGATATAGATATGGATATAGATATAGATATAGATACAGATATAGATCCACACAAAATGTTGTATTTCAGTACCTCTCCTAGAAATCCCTGCACGCCCCTCACCTGACACCCCCTGTGCCTCACCTGCCCTGGCTCAGCCCCCACTGACCCCTCACCTGCCCTGGCTCAGCCCCCACTGACCCCTGGCCTCCCCCTCCCCTTCCCCAAGGACACAAACCCCTTCCCAGCCCCCTGCTGGGGCTCTCACTCTCCTCAGGACCCCAAAGTGCAGGTTCTGCATTAAACTGTGGGGCTGTTCCTGGACTGAGAGCTCCTTTTGTCTTTTGTCCTGGCCTCAGTTTCCCCCCCGAGGATCCAGTGCCAGCCTGGCAGGGCACCCAGGGGTGCAGGGACCCAGGCAGGGCAGGACAGAGGGACCCCGGGCTGGGCTGCACCTCCCCCGGGCACCGGGGCAGCTCTGCACCGCGGCCACTCCCGCCTGGAGCTTGGGCAGGAATCCCTGCCTGGGCTGGAATTCCCAGCGTGGCTGGGGCTGCCCCTGCATCCCTGGCAGTGCCCAAGGCCAGGTTGGAGCACAGCGAGGACAGGGGGAGGTGTCCCTGCCCATGGATGGGGTTGGAATGGGATGGAATTTAAGGTCCCTTCCATCCCAACCCATTCCAGGATTCTGGAGCCCCTCTGCCCTGGAGCCAGGCTGGGAGAGCTGGGAATGTTCCCCTGGAGAAGGGAAAAAACCAGGGAATGCTCAGAGTCCCTAACAAAGCTCCAGGAGAGCTGGAGAGGGGCTGGGGACAAGGGCTGCAGGGACAGCAGACAGGGAATGGCTTCCCACTGGGCAAGGGGAGCTTGGGCTGGGATCCTGGGCAGCAATTCCTGGCTGGGCTGGAATTCCCAGCTCTGAGCCCTCCCAAGCTCTCCCTGGAGCCTTCCCTTCTCCAGGGGGGCACTCCCAGCTCTCCCAGCCACTCGAGGAAAGGAAAGCTCCGCAGAGAGGAACCGGGAGCCCGAGGGGTCACCAGGAGCTCTCACTGATGCCCGGCGATGATTTAAGGGGTCTGCGAACGCTGGGGCAGGGGAGGAGGACGGAGGGGACAAGCTGCGCCCGAGGAGCCGCTCCCCGGGCATCCCCCGCCACCCAGAGGAGGCTGAGCGGGGATCCGTGGCCATCTGCTGCCATCTAGTGCCACCGGCCACCCCGGGCTCCGCCTGTCCCCGCGCCAGCCTCACCTGGGCGGGGGGACGGCGCGGACACACTCACCTGGGCGGGGGGACGGCACGGACACACTCACCTGGGCGGGGGGACGGCGTGGACACACTCACCTGGGCAGGGGGATGGCACGGACACACTCACCTGTGCAGGGGGACGGCGCGGACACACTCACCTGGGCGGAGGGACGGCGCGGACACACTCACCTGGGCGGGGGGATGGCGCGGACACACTCACCTGGGCGGGGGGATGGCGCGGACACACTCACCTGGGCGGGGGGACGGCACGGACACACTCACCTGGGCGGGGGAATGGCACGGACACACTCACCTGTGCAGGGGGACGGCGCGGACACACTCACCTGGGCAGGGGGACGGCGCGGACACACTCACCTGGGCGGGGGGATGGCACGGACACACTCACCTGGGCGGAGGGACGGCACGGACACACTCACCTGGGCGGAGGAACGGCGCGGACACACTCACCTGGGCAGGGGGACGGCACAGACACACTCACCTGGGCGGGGGGACGGCACGGACACACTCACCTGGGCGGGGGGATGGCACGGACACACTCACCTGGGCGGAGGGACGGCATGGACACACTCACCTGTGCGGGGGGATGGCACAGACACACTCACCTGGGCGGAGGGATGGCATGGACACACTCACCTGGGCAGGGGGACGGCACAGACACACTCACCTGTGCGGAGGGACGGCACGGACACACTCACCTGGGCGGGGGGACGGCGCGGACACACTCACCTGGGCAGGGGGATGGCACGGACACACTCACCTGTGCAGGGGGATGGCACGGACACACTCACCTGGGCAGGGGGACGGCACGGACACACTCACCTGTGCGGGGGGACGGTGTGGACACACTCACCTGGGCAGGGGGACGGCACGGACACACTCACCTGGGCGGGGGGATGGCACGGACACACTCACATGGGCGGGGGGACGGTGTGGACACACTCACCTGGGCGGGGGAACGGCACAGACACACTCACCTGGGCGGAGGGACGGCACAGACACACTCACCTGGGCAGGGGGACGGCATGGACACACTCACCTGTGCAGGGGGACGGCACGGACACACTCACCTGGGCGGAGGAACGGCACGGACACACTCACCTGTGCAGGGGGACGGCACGGACACACTCACCTGGGCAGGGGGATGGCATGGACACACTCACCTGTGCAGGGGGACGGCACGGACACACTCACCTGGGCAGGGGGATGGCACGGACACACTCACCTGGGCAGAGGGACGGCACGGACACACTCACCTGGGCGGGGGGACGGCGCGGACACACTCACCTGGGCGGGGGGACGGCACAGACACACTCACCTGGGCAGGGGGACGGCATGGACACACTCACCTGTGCGGGGGGACGGCATGGACACACTCACCTGGGCAGGGGGATGGCACGGACACACTCACCTGTGTGGAGGGATGGCACGGACACACTCACCTGGGCAGGGGGACAGCAGGGACGCACTCACCTGGGCGGGAGAGGGAAGGAGCAGGAGACTCTCACGGCACTGCAGGTGCGGGCCTGGGGTTGAAAGGTACAAGAGCGAGGACATGGAACGGTAAAAGTGAGGTTTTTGTCCTTAGCAAGCAGAAAAATACGTTGAGCAAGAGAATAGAGAGGTTTGGTAATGAGGCTCTGGGCTTTGCTCGTAGGAGAGAATAAAAAAGTTCCTGAGGAGCAAGAAACGTGAGACGAGCCCCCGTTGTTGGATGTAAGGGGTGTGTGTGGTTTTAGTGGCTGGGTTGTGCCTGTGTCTGTGAGCTCTGAGCCGTTTGCTGTTGGTTAGAAAACTTTTAAAAGGCCTTGGAACACAGGGAATTCTCTCCTGGAGCACTGGGAGTTCTGTCCTGGAGCACAGGGAGTTCTCTCCTGGAGCACAGGGAATTCTCCCCTGGAGCACAGGGAATTCTCTCCTGGAGCACAGGGAATTCTCCCCTGGACACAGAGAATCCTCTCCTGGAGCACAGGGAATTCTCCCCTGGAGCACAGGGAATTCTCTCCTGGAGCACAGGGAGTTCTCCCCTGGACACAGAGAATCCTCTCCTGGAGCACAGGGAATTCTCTCCTGGAGCACAGGGAATTCTCTCCTGGAGCACAGGGAATTCTCTCCTGGAGCACAGGGAATCCTCTTCTGGAGCACAGGGAGTTCTGCTGCTGCTGCCATCTCTCGTGTCTCACCCCGTACTGAGGCTGAGGTTGCAATGAAGCTCAGGGAACATCTCCCAGCAGACCTGGGGGCCACCAGCAGTGCCCCAGCCCTGAACCAGCAGGGATCCAGCCCTGAACCGGCAGGGATCCAGCTCTGAACCAGCAGGGATCCAGCCCTGAACCGGCAGGGATCCAGCTCTGAACCAGCAGGGATCCAGCCTGGAGCTCAGGGACGGAGCTGGGCGGGATGGGAGGGCTGCCCTGGCCCCACTGCTCCATCCCACCCCCCCTGCTCCATCCCATCCCCTCTGCTCCATCCCATCCCCACTGCTCCATCCCATCCCCTCTGCTCCATCCCATCCCCCCTGCTCCATCCCATCCCCACTGCTCCATCCCATCATCCCCTCTGCTCCATCCCATCCCCTCTGCTCCCATCCCCTCTGCTCCATCCCATCCCCTCTGCTCCATCCCACCCCCCCTGCTCCATCCCCACTGCTCCATCCCATCCCCTCTGCTCCACCCCACTGCTCCCATTCCCTCTGTTCCATCCCCACTCTCCTGGCCCCACTGTTCCACAGGAGCAGGGTTCCCTCTCCAGCAGCTCCACAGGCTCATCCTCAAGTCTGACCATGTGTCCCAAGTCCTTGGGAGATCCTTAAAATAGCGAGACTTTGGGAATGTTTAGGGACCAGTACGTGAATCCTGTCCTGGAGCTCCTCTGAGGATGATCTCGAGCGGGCCCCTCCAACCTCAGTGACACTGTTTTCTGATTTTGTTATCAGAGTAAGAGGAGATGTGGGATCCTTGATCCCAGCTGCACATCCATGAACCAAGAAAGATATGGAGGTGCCAGGGATCACAGAACCCCAGGATCACTGAGGCTGGAAAATCCCTCCAAGGTCACCGAGTCCCAGCTGTGCCCGATCCCCCTTTGTCCCCAGCCCAGAGCACTGAGAGACACACCCAGCCCTTCCTTGGACACCTCCAGGGATGGGCACTGCCAACCTCCCTGGGCAGGCTCTGCCAAGGCCTGACCAGCCCTTCCAAGGAGAAATTCCTCCTGAAGATGCTTCAGGGAAGACCCAGGTATGAGACCAACAACTTCCACACAAAGCCCGAGGGCAAGGACAGCTTGGGTCAAGGTGGCCTCAGCCACAGTCACCTGTTCTGTGACACTGGGGACCATGGAGCACCAGAGCAGCTGCCTGAGGGTTGTCCCTGAACCTGCACCATGGCTGGACACATCCCAAAAGGATTTTTCCCGGCTCAGATGGGATCTAGCCAGGGTGGCTGACGGGTCACACACAGGTTACGGGACCCCTGGGATCTGTTTGCTCTGGCGTGGTCACAGCCCTGGAGAGCCCCTGGTGTCTGAAGGTTCATGGGACAGGGAGCAAGAAAAGAGCCAGAGGAGGCGGGGGACTGTTCCAAGTCTTGGTTGTTATTTCAGACCCTGCTCCAGCCGCAGGTCAAGTCACAGGAAAGTGGCACAAACTGTGCAGGTCAACAGCACCTTGGACGGAGGGTCGGGGAGCCCTTCCCAGAGTCCCTTTGTCAAACCTCACAACAGCCCTGCGAGGTAGGAGACGCCCCTGGCAGGGGGCCTGAGGCACAGAGGGTTGCAGTGGCTTGGCCAGGGCTCCCAAGCCATTGGCACGGGCAGGAGATTCCCTGGACAGGAGATTCCCTGGACAGGAGATTCCCTGCTCGTGCTCTCGTGGCTCTGCCCTTGGGCAGCGCAGTGCCAGCGGCTCCCGGAGCCACTGCTGCCCTTGGCCCAGGAGCAGGGATCAGGCCACGTTGTGAGGGCTCCCGAGCCCCTCAGAAGCACCCTGGGAAGCAGCTGCCCCCGGCCCTTGGGGCATTCCAACATTCCCAGACAGTTTCTCCTTCCAGGTGACCCCGGGGTGGTCACCGCTGTTCCTTGTGCAGTGGGACAGGAGGTCAGGAGGAGCCTGAGAGCTTGGACCCCTCGTGGGAATGTCCCAGCACTGCCTGGCCCAGCCCAAGCTGGGCACCACGCGTCTCCCTGAGCCCGGCGTGGAGCGGCGGTGGCAGCGGCTGGGGGCCCACCAGGCCTGCAGGAGCAGCAGCAGGAGGAGGAGGAGGAGGAGGTAGCTACAAGGACATCACACTGTCACCAGCATCTTCCATCGGTGGGGATGTTCACTTCCCTGGGTCACTGCATCCCAGCCCGTGTGCAATGTCCAAAGGAACTAAGGCTGGCAGGGAGATTGGCCAGGAAGTGGTGCCAGGAGCCGTGGTGGGACCTCTGTCATGGGAACCCCACCTCCGACCCAGCCCTGGTTCAGCCGTGGCACCAACGTCCCCTCTCCACTCCCACCACCACAGTTTGTGTGCTGAGTACAAATTCTGTTACAAAAATAGTCCTCTGGTATCAAAAGGGTGACTAAAACAAGAGGAAGGGGAGAGCCCTGTGGCCACAGCAGTGCAAATCAGGAGAGCCAGCTCAGGAAGGGGGGGTCAGAGTCCTGGGATTGTCACTTCTTTGAGGAGAAGGAGGTGGATTGGACTTTGATGGCTGGGACTGGCCTGGAGCAAGAGGAAAGAGAAAGGAGACAGCTGGTTTGAGTGCAGGCACCAGGGATGGAGCCACCAGCCCCACCAGCACCTTCCCCAGCTCAGGATTCCTCCCTGGATTCAGCCCCCAGGTGTGGCTGGCAGGAGAGGGTCCCTGGGGGCTCCACTGCCCCACCCCAGAGGGCTCAGCAGTGCAGCAGAGCTGGGGGCAGCAGTGACACTGCACAGGACTGGGCCTCCCAACCTCCTCCATTCCCTGGGACACAGCCCCTGCTGGGCTGCCCAGAGGGACCAGGCCCTGCTCCTCCAGGAGCCCCTGGGGAGGTGGCTGCTCCCCATTTCCCAGCCCAGAGCTCACCCGAAGGCCGCCCCAGCAGAGGGGTCCGTGTGTCTTCTGCACTCACCTCTGAGGTGGCATCGGTCTGCAGGGAGGGAAGGGGAGAGAGCATCAGCGTCCGTCCCTTCCTGCTCACCCCTCACCCCAACAGCTCCCTACAGGCTCCAGGGCACCCCCAGGGGGGCACCTCCCTCAGCCCTCCCTGTCACACCCAGCACGGGTCACTGTGTGCCACTCATGGGGTCAGTGACACCTCAGGGGTCAGTGACACCCATGGGGTCAGTGACAGCTCTGGGGTCAGTGACTGCTCTGGGGTCAGTGACACCCATGGGGTCAGTGACAGCTGTGGGGTCAGTGACTGCTCTGGGGTCAGTGACAGCTCCGGGGTCAGTGACAGCTGTGGGGTCAGTGACAGCTGTGGGGTCAGTGACAGCTCTGGGGTCAGTGACTGCTCTGGGGTCAGTGACAGCTCCGGGGTCAGTGACACCTCTGGGGTCAGTGACACCTGTGGGGCCAGTGACAGCTGTGGGGTCAGTGACTGCTCTGGGGTCAGTGACTGCTCTGGGGTCAGTGACTGCTCTGGGGTCAGTGACAGCTCCGGGGTCAGTGACTGCTCTGGGGTCAGTGACTGCTCTGGGGTCAGTGACACCCATGGGGTCAGTGACAGCTCTGGGGTCAGTGACACCTGTGGGGTCAGTGACAGTTCTGGGGTCAGTGACAGCTCTGGGGTCAGTGACACCTGTGGGGTCAGTGACAGCTCTGGGGTCAGTGACAGCTCTGGGGCCAGTGACACCTGTGGGGTCAGTGACACCTGTGGGGCCAGTGACACCTGTGAGGTCAGTGACACCCGTGGGGTCAGTGACAGCTCTGGGGTCAGTGACAGCTCTGGGGTCAGTGACACCTGTGGGGTCAGTGACAGCTCTGGGGTCAGTGACTGCTCTGGGGTCAGTGACACCTGTGGGGTCAGTGACTGCTCTGGGGTCAGTGACACCTGTGGGTCAGTGACACCCGTGGGGTCAGTGACACCCGTGGGGTCAGTGACAGCTCTGGGGTCAGTGACAGCTCTGGGGTCAGTGACACCTTGGGGGTCACTGACAGCTCTGGGGTCAGTGACACCAATGGGGTCAGTGACACCCGTGGGGTCAGTGACACCCATGGGGTCAGTGACACCTCAGGGGTCAGTGACACCCGTGGGGTCAGTGACACCCGTGGGGTCAGTGACACCTCTGGGGTCAGTGACAGCTCTGGGGTCAGTGACACCTGTGGGGTCACTCCAGGTGGGGCCGTGGCTGCTGCCCTTTGGGATGTCCCTCCCCAGGGACCCCCCAGCTCCTCCCCCAGCCAGCCCCCAGCTATGGGGCCCCCAGCTCCTGCCACACTCACTTGAAGGGCCTGCTGGGCTGGCCGGGGCCGCTGGAGCCCCGGAGGTTGGTGGGAGGGACCATGACCAGCAGGGTCTGTCCGTGGGCAGGGGGCAGCTCCTTGGCCAGCAGCGGAGGCCCCGGCAGCGGCCGGCGCGGGGCTTGGTGCTTCGGGACCACCTGGGAGCGCAGAGGGAGAGACAGAACCCTCAGAGGAACACCCAGGGGGCTCCCGCAGGCCTCCCTGCCACTGCAGGGCTGCTTCAGAGCACCCAAAAACCCTTAAAACGCCCTCAGATCTAACGGGCCTCCTGCAGTGTTAGACCAGGCCCAGCCCTCGGGTGCTGACAGCTCCTTAACAGAGCCCAGCCTAAAGCCAGCCCAAAGCCCAGCCCAAACAGCCCAAAGCCAGCCCAAACAACCCAAAGCCAGCCCAAACAACCCAAAGCCAGCCCAGCCCAAAGCCCAGCCCAAAGCCCAAAGCCCATAGCCCAGCCCAAAGCCCAAAGCCCAAAGCCCAAAGCCCAAAGCCCAGCCCAAAGCCCAAAGCCCAAAGCCCAGTCCAAAGCCCAAAGCCCAAAGCCCAAAGCCCAGCCCAAAGCCCAAAGCCCAAAGCCCAGTCCAAAGCCCAAAGCCCAGCCCAAAGCCCAGCCCAAAGCCCAGTCCAAAGCCCAAAGCCCATAGCCCAAAGCCCAGCCCAAAGCCCAAAGCCCAAAGCCCAGCCCAAAGCCCAGCCCAAAGCCCAGTCCAAAGCCCAAAGCCCATAGCCCAAAGCCCAGCCCAAAGCCCAAAGCCCAAAGCCCAAAGCCCAAAGCCCAAAGCCCAGCCCAAAGCCCAAAGCCCAGCCCAAAGCCCAGTCCAAAGCCCAAAGAGCCCAAAACCAGCCCAAAGCCCAGCCCAAAGCCCAAAGCCCAGCCCAAAGTCAGCCCAAACAGCCCAGACAGCCCCCAACCCAAAGCCGAGCCGGGCAGTGCCCCTCACCTGTGGGGTCCTCACCTGTGGGGTCCGCACGGGGCTGCAGGGGAGAGGTTTCCTCGGGGGCGGGAGCTTGGCCTGGGCAGCGCCGGCTTTGGGGGGGATCAGGGGGGATTTGCTGGCCGGGGGAGGGGGCCGGCAGGGTTTGGGGTCCCTGGGGCGGGGGGCGGCGGGCTGCGGGGCCGGGCGGAGCGGGCGCACCACGTTGACGGGCTGGGAGCCGGGCGGGGCAGCGCCGGCCCGGGGCAGGAAGGCGCTCCCTGCGCCCTGCGGGAGCACAGGAGCAGAGGATGCTCGGGTCACAAACACCTGATGGCCCCTGGGGGCATGTCCCCTCCAGGCCTGGCCTCCAGGGAGCTGCAGGACACTGCCCTGAGTGAGTGACCACTGCCCTGAGTGACCCCTGCCCTGAGTGAGTGACCACTGCCCTGAGTGACCCCTGCCCTGAGTGAGTGACCCCTGCCCTGAGTGACCACTGCCCTGAGTGAGTTTGCACTGACCTGAGTGAGCACTGCCCCGAGTGAGTGACCCCTGCCCTGAGTGAGTGACCCCTGCCCTGAGTGACCACTGCCCTGAGTGAGCACTGCCCTGAGTGAGTGACCCCTGCCCTGAGTGACCCCTGCCCTGAGTGACCCCTGCCCTGAGTGACTGACCCCTGCCCTGAGTGACCCCTGCCCTGAGTGACCACTGCCCTGAGTGAGTTTGCACTGACCTGAGTGAGCACTGCCCCGAGTGAGTGACCCCTGCCCTGAGTGAGTGACCCCTGCCCTGAGTGAGTGACCACTGCCCTGAGCTATCACTGCCCTGAGTTTGCACTGCCCTGAGTGAGTGACCCCTGCCCTGAGTGACCCCTGCCCTGAGTGAGCACTGCCCTGAGTGAGTGACCCCTGCCCCGAGTGAGTGACCCCTGCCCTGAGTGAGTGACCACTGCCCTGAGCTATCACTGCCCTGAGTGAGTGACCACTGCCCTGAGTTTGCACTGCCCTGAGTGAGTGACCCCTGCCCTGAGTGACCCCTGCCCTGAGTGACCCCTGCCCTGAGTGAGTGACCCCTGCCCTGAGTGACCACTGACCTGAGGGGGGTGGCTGGAGGCTGCCATGTTCCTCAGGGTGAAAGCAGCTTTGGGACGGGCACTGCTCGCCTTCCGGCCGCTGGGTTTGCTCCTGCTGGGATCAGGGACAGGGCAGAGTGAGGCAGCCAGGGCAGCCCCAGCTGCCTGGAGAGTGCTGCTCATCAGCTCCTGCCTCAATTAACACCTCATTAACAGCCAGCCTCACTGCTGGGCAGCAGGGATGGTCAGTCTGTGAGGGGCAGGATGGTCAGTCTGTGGGGCAGGATGGTCAGTCTGTGATGGGGCAGCAGGGATGGTCAGTCTGTGGCTCAGCAGGGATGGTCAGTCTGTGGGGCAGGATGGTCAGTCTGTGAGGGGCAGCAGGGATGGTCAGTCTGTGAGGGGCGGCAGGGATGGTCAGTCTGTGATGGGGCAGCAGGGATGGTCAGTCTGTGAGGGGCAGCAATGGTCAGTCTGTGGGGCAGGGATGGTCAGTGTGTGAGGGGCAGCCTGCAGGGAATGACACCATTCCTGTCCTGGGCTCAGGGAATCGCTGAGAGCCTCGGGTTCCTCAGGACAGAGCTGCTCAGACCCCAGAGCAGATCCCACAGCAGGACAGGGTCTGCACCACCAGCTGCTCAGACCCCAGAGCAGATCCCACAGCAGGACAGGGTCTGCACCACCAGCTGCTCAGACCCCAGAGCAGATCCCACAGCAGGACAGGGTCTGCACCACCAGCTGCCCCCGGCCCTGCCAGGGTGGGCGAACCAGGGCCAGGCTGCCGTGGGTGCTGGGGTTTGGGGTGCCCCCCACAGCTGCAGGGGAGAGGGTCTGGGGTGCCCCACACACCTGCAGGCCTGCTGGCTCCTGTGCCTGGCCTCCTGGATCCACCTGCTGAGCAGGGAGTTCTCCTGCCGGTAGCAGTAGTAGATGCTCAGCGTCAGGGCGGGCAGGAGGAAGAGGAAGATGACGAGCAGGGCGATCAGGATGGACTCGTGGCCTGGCAGGGGAAGCACGGGGACGAGTGAAGGGCTGGAACAGCCTCTGGCCTCACTGGGTGGAGGTGGTGACCCCACCTGGCCGCCCGAGCTGGACACACCCTGCTGGTCACACCCCCGGGGAGGGCACGGGCCCTCGGTGGCCTCTGATGGCAGAGGGTGGCCACTGACCAGCCAGGGCTGGGCACAGCCCCCACCCAGCCCCTCTGGGGGCAGCCAGCCCTCCCCTGGCACCCCTGCAGCCCCTCAGGGCACGGGGACAAGCTGTGACAAGCTGTGTGTGACTCACCGTGGCTCTGCACGGGGCCGCTGTCCACGCTGCCACCCAGCCCCGGCTTCTCGCAGTACGGGGGGGCCCAGCCCGGGTCACAGTGACAGTTCTTGTTGCTGTTGCACACCTGGGGACAGAGCAGGGGCTTGGACACCGCCAGGGGCGTGTGGGAGTGGTGGGAGAGCAGGAGTGGACAGGTGGTGACTGAAGGCTGTGCTGAAGAAGCCTCACCCCTGACAGTGCTCCCCCCTTGGACATCACAGAACCATGGAATGGGTTGGGTGGGAAGGGACCCCAAATCCCACCCTGTGCCACCCCTGCCCTGGCAGGGACCCCAAATCCCACCCTGTGCCACCCTTGCCATGGCAGGGACCCCAAATCCCACCCAGTGCCCCCCCTGCCCTGGCAGGGACACCTCCCACTGCTCCCAGCCCCAGTGCCCAGCCTGGCCTTGGGCACTGCCAGGGCTCCAGGGGCAGCCACAGCTGCTCTGGGCACCCTGTGCCAGCCCTGCCCACCCTGCCAGGGAACAATTCCTGCCCCTGATCCCATCTACATCTCTTCTTTTGGTCTGAAGCCATTCCCTCTGGTCCTGTCACTATCTGCCCTTGTAAAAAGTCACTCTCCCTCATTTTTATAAGCCTGTAAAAAGTCACTCTCCCTCGTTTTCGTAAGCCCCTTTCAGTCCTGAAGGTCTCCCCAGAACCCTCTCTTCCCCAGGCTGGCTGACTCCAGCTCTGAGAGCCTTAACCATGCTGGGCAGAACAGAAGAGAAGCTGTGGATGGTTTGCCTGTCACAAGAGGGTGAATCAGATGTTTTCTGTGTCACATCCCTTCCATAACCCAGCAGGGATTCCCACAGCAGTTTCTGTTGCCTCATCTGACAAAGCCCTGCGCTCCACAGAGCTCAAACCTCTGTAACCCTTCAGCTCTGGAGAGCAGTGTCTCCTCCCACTCCCTGACCCATCTCCCTCCTCTCTGCTGTCCCAGTTCCCTTTCCAACCCTTGTTTTGCTCTCAGGGGGACCAGGCACCTGCCCTGAGCTCCAAACGCTCTCCAGCTCAGCCCAGACCCTGATCCAAGTTTTGCAGGTGGTGCTTACACCACAAACAATCCTCTTCCTCTCGCTTGGACAGGGCTGAGCAGGGATCCCAGCCCGGCCCCACCTGGAGCTGAGGCGTGGGACGGGTCTGAAAGGCAGAAACCCGCAGGGTGACAGGGCCCATCCCTGTGGGAGAGGCTTGGTTTGGCTCACAGGCCAGAGCTGGGCCCGGGCAGCGTCAGCAGGGCTCACCCCGTGGCCGTGGCAGCGGGACACGCACGTCTGCAGCTCCACCAGGGACACGTTCTGGCACCGGCGGTCCTTGCACACCTGCCAGGGACACCGGGGGCTGGGGTCAGAGCAGCACTCAGGAGGGGGGACTGCTGGGGACACCCCAGCTGGGGTGTTCCCCAAAGGGTTTGAGGGTTGGAAAATGCAGGGCAGCGGAGTGACGTTGTTCCGGTCAGTGGATTTCACCACTCCCAGCCCCTCCAGACACAGCCCACCTGCCAGCTCCTGGGGAAACCACTTCCCATTTGGCCCTAAAACCCAGGCACTGGCCAAGATAAACACCGCTGGATTTCAAAACTGGCCACATTTCCTCACGAAAATGTCACTGTTTCGGCCTTCCCAGTGAAAGTGTCACTGCTGAAATGCCAGACAGGGAGGGCTGTGTCTGCACAGCCAGCTATCTCTGGAGCACATCCCTCCTCCCGTGTCCTCCACCAGCCTCTGCCCTCTCTCAGCTCAGCTGACCCCCTCCAAAGTGCTTGGGGGTGCAGGGGCTGCAGAGACCAGTGCCCAGGTAGCACTGGCTTTGTCACGTTGATTCCTGGCAGAGATTTCCTGTTTCCTCTGGGAAACAACCTCCTCATGGCAGTGCCAGCAATCCGTCAGGTCCTGGGGCAGCTCCTGCTGGGGTTGCTCCACTCTGAACTGATTTGGTGCAGAGGCTTAGAGGGCAGAGAAAGCAATTTGATGGCCTAGATATGGCTGAGTGTCTGGTGATGGCCACAAAGGCCCCAGGTGAGAAGGGTCTGGTGGCCCACAACCAGCTGGTGGCAGCAGTTGTGGTGGCACCGAGGCACCAGCTGCAGGCTGGATGTGGAAGGAGCCACATGCCAGGGCCTGGCTGTGGCACAGGGAGGAGCCACGTGCACCCCAGGGCTGGCTCAGAGCCCAGGGATGGTGTCCTGGGTGGTGAGATGTGACCAGCAGCGCGTGTTCGATTTGCCAGCTGTTGGGACCACCTGGGGAGGTGTTTTCTTTATCTCTTGTAGGACCCATCCCTCATAACCCCGGGGGGTAGGGGGAGGTGTTTCCTGTCCATGGGCAGCTGTGAAACCAGCTGGGGCAGTGCTCTTTATCCCTGCCAGGACCCATCCCTCATAACTCTGGGGGGATATCTGCTGTTAAACCAGCTGGGGCAGTGTTCTTTATCCCTGCCAGGACCCATCCCTCATAACTCTGGGGGGATATCTGCTGTTAAACCAGCTGGGGCAGTGCTCTTTATCCCTGCCAGGACCCAACCTCATAACTCTGGGGGGATATCTGCTGTTAAACCAGCTGGGGCAGTGTTCTTTATCCCTGCCAGGACCCAACCTCATAACTCTGGGGGGCTATCTGCTGTTAAACCAGCTGGGGCAGTGTTCTTTATCCCTGCCAGGACCCACCTTCCCCCCAGGGCTATCTGCTGTCCATGGGCAGCTGTTAAACCAGCTGGGGCAGTGCTCTTTAT
This sequence comes from Phylloscopus collybita, assembly GCA_027886175.1. Classification (NCBI taxonomy): domain Eukaryota; kingdom Metazoa; phylum Chordata; class Aves; order Passeriformes; family Phylloscopidae; genus Phylloscopus; species Phylloscopus collybita. Next base: position 959,851 of record JAJNNQ010000055.1, on the reverse strand, counting down.
CCCTGCCAGGACCCAACCTCATAACTCTGGGGGGATATCTTCTGTTAAACCAGCTGGGGCAGTGTTCTTTATCCCTGCCAGGACCCACCTTCCTGCCAAGGGGTATCTGCTGCTCATGGGCCATCCAGGCTCACTGCAGGGCTGATCCAATTCCATCAGCCCATGGGGAGAGGCTCCAGCCAGGGGGAGGAGCCCAGCATTCCCAGCTGGATCCAAGCTGAGATCCAGAGCCCAGGGCAGCCTGTGTGCACGGCATTCCCAGAGGGACCCAGATCCATCCCAGCACCACTGGACCCTTCTACAGGACCACCCCAGCAGAACCACATCTGCCACTCCAGGAGGATTCAACTGGGCTGCTCCCAACACCCTGACCAGCAGGGTTCTGACTCTGTCAGCATTTCTAGGATTGTTTTTATGTTTGCTCGTTTTTTCTACTACTACATCTGTATTTTTTTTAATATTCCTAGTAAAGAACTGTTATTCCCATTCCCAAATCTTTGTCTGAAAGCCCCTTAATTGCAAAATTACACTAATTGAGAGGCAGGGGGTTTGCATTCTCCATTCCAAGGGGAGCCCCAGCCTTCCCTGGCAGACTCCCCAACCAGAGAGCTGCAGCAGAGCCCACCCCAGGAAGGGGCACTCACCATCCCATCTCCACACTTGGTGCCCGCCAGCACCAGCCCGGGGTCGGACAGGTCCTCCTGGTCATCCTTGGCGCTGTAGACGAAGGTGCCCCGGCACTTGACCTCGCGGCCCTTGAAGCGGATGGTGGTGTCGATGGACACCGTGTTGGTCCCCTGAGGCTTCTTGGCAGAGCTCTGGCACTGGATCTTCCCACACATGGCATCCCTGCAGCGGGCAGGGCCTGGGGCAGCTGGGGTGGGGGGCAGCCTCGCCCTCCCAGCCCCACCATCCCACACCCCTGTCAATCCCACTGGATGTACAGCCAGGCTGGAGAGGCTCAGCAGTTGACATCAGGGGCAGCACAGAAATGACGGAGGGAAAGAGCCAGGGGGAGGCTCTGACACCCCCGGGGAACACCAGGGAGCACACACTCCCTTAAAAAGCATCTCCACCTGGCACTGGCTTTGATCTTCCATCGGGCTGGGCTGGGAGGTGCCCGTGCTGGGGCAGCAGAATCACAGCATGGCTTAGGTGGGAAAAGGAGGTCACCACATCCAACCTCCCAGCAGCGATGGGGACAGAGCCCAGGAAGGCCCTGGTGGCTTCCCCAGGCACCAAACAGGGCTCCCTGAAGGGCTGAGGTTGTTTGGTACCCCTGGGCAGGGGTGGCAGGGCAGCTGTGGGTGCGGGAGGGGGACCCTGCCCCACACCCACCTCTTGTCACACTTGACGTAGCGGCCCTGGCTGTCCTTGCCGCAGTTGCCGTAGGTGTTCCCGGCCATGTTCACGTCCTGGAAGCAGGCGTCCGGCGCGGGCCACGCTCCTGCGGACAGGGAAAGCTCCTGGGAGGGCAGGCAGCAGGCAGCCAGCCCACCTCAGGAGCAGCGTGGGGATGCTCATGGAGAAAGGTCTCCCCACTGCTGCTGCTGCTGTGGGTGCCAGGCCAAGGACAGGAGGGATGAAATTCCCTTTTCTCTGGAGTCTTGTGGAGGGTTTTGGTCATGGAATGGGTTGGAAGAGACCTTAAATCCCCTCCAGTGCCACCCCTGCCCTGGCAGGGACACCTCCCACTGCCCCAGGTGCTCCAGCCCCAGTGTCCAGCCTGGCCTGGGCTCTGCCAGGGCTCCAGGGGCAGCCACAGCTGCTCTGGGCACCCTGGGCCAGCGCCTCCATCTGCACGGGGACCCCACAGGGAGCCAGCACTGAGACCCTGTTGGAATTCTAGAAACTGAGAATTTGGGGTTTTAGTCTGTAGTAATACATGGGGGTTAAGATGGAGGATTTGAGGCAATATCTGAGTTCTCAATCTTCACCTCCTTCCCCCTGGCTCTGGGTGGTTTTCTGTAACTGGGTGCAAAAGCTCCGCACTGTGGGCCTTGAGTGCTCATCATTGGGTCAGGAATAGAAATAACACAGAGGTGTCACCTCGTTATTGGGTAATTAGCACTTAAATAACCTCGGGAAGAGCCAGAGGTGCTCAATGTCACCTCTGCTCTCCACCTTGCTGGTCAGAGCTCCGGGCTGCTGAGGCTGTGACAGATCAGAAATGATCAAACCCCCGAGCCCCGAGGCGGAGCCGACGTTTGCCGAGCACTGACCCGACCTTGGCCAGGGAACCAGGACCCAGAACCTGCCCAGAGGGAGAACTGGGATGCTGCAGCCTCACCTGCTTTAAATCCCACCTCTCAGCTGGAAGGAGAACACAAAGGTTTGGTTTCAAACCCTTCTCCCTCCCCACACAACTGCTCAGAGGACACTGGCACGCTCAGGAACTCGGGGCAGCAGCAGCAGCAGCAGGGGAAGCTCCTCATTTTTCAGGACAGGTTTGTTCTTCCAGGCAAACAGCTGGGAGCGCTTTTGTCAGAGCTGCTTTACACACAGGCATTATATGCAGGGAAAAACACAACAAAAAACCCATTGTAGGGGTGGTACTGACCTGGCCCCCAGAGCTGCAGGCACTGCTGCTGGTGCGTCATGCACATGCCGGTGCTGCAGTAGGCCTCCCCGCGCGCGCAGGACGAGCCGTCCAGCAGGTAGACGTTGGCCGGGCAGTAGGGCGAGGCCCCGGTGCAGAACTCGGGCAGGTCGCAGGATCCCGCCGCTTCCCGGCACAGCGTCCCTGCCGCCTTCAGCTGCGGGGGCACGGGGGGCAGGTGGGCACAGGGCCACGGGGACAGCGCGGGGCTGGCACTGCTGGGGACGTGGCACGGGGCTGACACTGTGACCCTGTGGCACTGCTGGGGACGTGGCACGGGGCTGACACTGTGACCCTGTGACACTGCTGGGGACATGGCACAGGGCTGACCCTGTGACCCTGTGACACTGCTGGGGACGTGGCACGGGGCTGACACTGTGACACTGCTGGGGACGTGGCACAGGGCTGACCCTGCTGGCACTGCCAGGAACATGGCACGGGGCTGACCCTGTGACCCTCCTGGCACTGCTGGGGATGTGGCACGGGGCTGACCCTGTGACCCTGTGACACTGCTGGGGACGTGGCACGGGGCTGACACTGTGACACTGCTGGGGACGTGGCACAGGGCTGACCCTGCTGGCACTGCCAGGAACATGGCACGGGGCTGACCCTGTGACCCTCCTGGCACTGCTGGGGATGTGGCACGGGGCTGACCCTGTGACCCTGTGACACTGCTGGGGACGTGGCACAGGGCTGACCCTGCTGGCACTGCTGGGGACGTGGCACGGGGCTGACACTGTGACACTGCTGGGGACGTGGCACAGGGCTGACCCTGTGACCCTCCTGGCACTGCCAGGAACGTGGCACAGGGCTGACCCTGTGGCACTGCTGGGGACGTGGCACGGGACTGACCCTGTGACACTGTGACACTGCTGGGGTCATGGCACAGGGCTGACCCTGTGACTCTGCTGGCACTGCTGGGGACGTGGCACGGGACTGACCCTGTGACACTGTGACACTGCTGGGGTCATGGCACAGGGGTGACCCTGCTGGCACTGCTGGGGTCATGGCACAGGGCTGACCCTGTGACCCTGCTGGCACTGCTGGGGACGTGGCACGGGACTGACCCTGTGACCCTGCTGGCGACGTGGCACAGGGCTGACCCTGTGACCCTGCTGGGGGCTGCCAGGGGACAGGGACACCTTCCTCAGCTGGGCCTCAGCCACAGAGCTGCCACAGGGAATTCTCCTGGAGAGGGAGTCTGGAAAAGGGCCTGGGGGGGACAGGACACAGGGAATGGCTCCCACTGCCCAGGGCAGGGATGGATGGGAGATTGGGCAGGAATTGTTCCTGGGAGGGTGGGCAGGCCCTGGCACAGGGTGCCCAGAGCAGCTGTGGCTGCCCCTGGAGCCCTGGCAGTGCCCCAGGCCAGGCTGGACACTGGGGCTGGGAGCACCTGGGACAGTGGGAGGTGTCCCTGCCAGGGCAGGGCTGGGGCTGGAGGGGCTTTGGGGTCCCTTCCCACCCAGCCATTCCATGATTCCCCTGCAGACACAGGTTACACACAGACCCCGCTCATTGGGCACAGGGAGTGTGACCTTATGGACAACAGCACAGGAGTCCCACGGGAAGGGCAGGGCTGGGTCTCCACCTCATCCCATGGGCACAGGGTGGGCTCAGGGTGGGCACAGGGTGGGCACAGGGTGGGCTCAGGGTGGGCACAGGGTGGGCTCAGGGAGGGCACAGGGAGGGCACAGGGTGGGCTCAGGGTGGGCAGGGAGGGGTCCCACCTTGCAGCTGTGGCAGCAGTCGCCGTGGGCACACTGGGCCCCCTCCTTGAGCGTGCAGTTGTGAGCGTTGCAGCAGGGGTTGGTGCATTCCTGCATGGAGAGGACAGCTCTGTACCCCATCCCCAGGGGTCACTCTGTGCCCCATCCCCAGGGGTCACTCTGTGCCCCATCCCCAGGGGTCAGTGTGCACCCCCATCCCCAGGGGTCACTCTGTGCCCCCATCCCCACAGGACCCCTCTGTCCCCGTATCCCCACAGCCCCACTGTCCCCCCATCCCCCCCCAGGACCCCCCTGTACCCCCATCCCCACAGCCCCCCCTGTCCCCCCCTTCCCACAGGACCCCCCTGTACCCCCATCCCCCCCGGACCCCCCCCTGTACCCCATCCCCACAGCCTCCCCCATCTCCCCATCCCCCCCATCCCCTCTGGACCCCCCCATCTCCCCCAGGCCCCCCATCTCCCCATCCCCCCCTGTCCCCCCCATCCCCCCAGGACCCACCCATCCCCCCCAGGCCCCCCATCTCCCCATCCCCCCCTGTCCCCCCATCCCCCCCGTACCTCCACCTCCCCGCAGTCGCAGTCCTCCCCCTCCTCGCGGAAGCCGTTGCCGCATTTCCGTGCCACCACCAGGTCCTTGGTGTCGGGCAGGTTGAAGAGGCACATCCCCCCTCCCTTCTGGAAGTAGCTCTCCAGCTGCCTCCTGCTGCAGGAGCTGAACACGCGGGGGAAGGGGTGCCTGCGGGGGGTGTGAAAAACCACCTTTCACCTTTTTATGGTCATTGGTAAGTTGAATAAAAAGAAAATAAAATAGAATAAAAATAGACAATAAGGAGACAAAAGAAGACAGCTTCTCAGCTGAGGGTGCAAAGCAACACACCCCACCCATTTTAAATTCCTTGGGATTTAAAAGTCTTGGTGTTACATATTTAAATGAGCTAATGCATGATTCAAATATTCATTTTGGTTTCAAGACCCCCCATAGCATACAGGTTATCTGTGAGACTCCACAAAGTCCAGATGTGTGTTGGAAATCTGTCTTAAATCTTTAGTTCAGGAATTCCAGACGTCCCTTCTGTCTCCTATCCAGTTGAGGAGTTTAAAAAAAACCAACAAAACAAACAACCCCCATCTCTACTTTGTTACAATCTGAAAACATTACATTTTTAAATTTCACAAATAAAAGAGAATACAGCACAACCTTCTTACACTGTATGCATAACATTCATTTCGATATTTGCCAAAAGCCAACTCCAAAATCTGCATTTATAACAGGTGGGACAAGGGGGAGCAGGGCCGGGGGAAGGTGGGAAATCTGTGAGAACTGGGAACTGAGGATGGACAAACTGGCACAGAGCCTGCCAGGAGCAGACTCCCCGTTGTTCAGCGAGCCCAGGAACACCTCCCGCCCCAGCTGGCACAGCCAGACCGACATCCAGGGGACAGCTCTTGTCTTAGGTTATGGAAAACAAAAATGTGTATTCTATTTTCATCTCCTGAAAGCACTGATCATCTTTACTCTGGGAGGAGTAGGGAGGGTGCCTTTTGTTAATGGGCCAACTGTAGGGCAGTGTTCCTTATCTCTTGCACCACTGGTCCTCCCTCCACGGAGATATTTTTTCTGCTAATGGGCCATTAACACCTCCCCAAACCAACACACCCACATTCCATCATCCCAGTGTGGGATGCTCCACCCAGTGAGGGGAGCCAACCATTCCTACCTGGATAAAACTGAGACACAGGAACGAGAAAGGATCCAGCTTCAGCCGATTCCTGGAGGAAGACTGGACCCTTCTCACCATCCCTGGACCCTTCTCACCATCCCTGGACCCTTCTCACCACCCCTGGGCCCTTCTCACCATCCCTGGACCCTTCTCACCACCCCTGGACCCTTCTCACCATCACTGGACCCTTCTCACCACCCCTGGGCCCTTCTCACCATCCCTGGACCCTTCTCACCATCTCTGGACCCTTCTCACCACCCCTGGACCCTTCTCACCATCCCTGGACCCTTCTCACCACCCACTGGACCCTTCTCACCATCACTGGACCCTGGTTCTACAGGATCATCTCTGCCCCACCAGAACCACCTCTGCCACCCCAGGAGGACTCACTGTGGGGCTGCTCCCAACCCCCTGACCAACAGGGTGTCAGGTTGGAGCTCTGACTCTGTCAGGGTTCTCCAAAATTGTTGTTTTGTTTGTTTGCTGGTTTGGTTGGGTGGTTTTGTTTTCTACTCCATTTGTATTGTTAACATTCCCAGTACAGAACTGTTATTCCCATTCCCAAATCTTTGCCTGAGAGCCCTGAATTGCAAAATGATCATTTGGAGGGGGTGAGGGGTTTGCATTCTCCATTCCAAGGGAAATTCCAGCTTTCCCTGGCAGACACCTGTCTGTCCAAACCAGGACAGCTTTGAACCCAAACTGCTCAGGGAGGGGATGGGGGCAGGCAGAGCCTCTGTCCATCACCCCTGGAACACCAACCCCACCTTGCAGGGAACCTGCTGGGCTGGAGCACCCTGGGGTGAGCCCCGAGCTGCAGATGCCAGCCCAGCACTGCTGCAGGTGTCACCTCTGCCCTGGGACACCCACAGAGCAGAGCAGGAACCCACACCTGCAGGGCCCTCTGCCCACGCTCAGCTCAAACCAAACCCCTTCCTGCTCTCACTGAACCACAACGGGAAACAAACACCCAGCTGGGCCACTGAAACACCCAGCTGGGCCACTGAAACACCCACCTGGGCTACTGAAACACCCACCTGGGCCACTGAAACACCCACCTGGGCCACTGAAACACCCACCTGGGCCACTGAAACACTCACCTGGGCTACTGAAACAGTCACCTGGGCCACTGAAACACTCACCTGGGCTACTGAAACATGCACCTGGGCTACTGAAACACTCACCTGGGCTACTGAGACACCCACCTGGGCCACTGAAACACTCACCTGGGCCACTGAAACACTCATCTGGGCCACTGAAACACCCACCTGGGCCACTGAAACACTCACCTGGGCTACTGAAATATCCACCTGGGTTACTGAAACAACCACCTGGGCTACTGAAACACCCAGCTGGGCTACTGAAATACACACCTGGGCTAAAGAAACACTCACCTGGGCTACTGAAACATGCACCTGGGCTACTGAAACATGCACCTGGGCTACTGAGACACCCACCTGGGCTACTGAAACACGCACCTGGGCTACTGAAACACGCACCTGGGCTAAAGAAATACCCACCTGAGTTACTGAAACACCCACCTGGGCTACTGAAACACGCACCTGGGCTACTGAAATACCCACCTGGGCCACTGAAACACTCACCTGGGCCACTGAGACACCCACCTGGGCTACTGAGACACCCACCTGGGCTACTGAGACACCCACCTGGGCTATTGAAACACCCACCTGGGCCACTGAAACACCCACCTGGGCTACTGAGACACCCACCTGGGCTACTGAGACACCCACCTGGGCTACTGAAATACCCACCTGGGCTAAAGAAACACTCACCTGGGCTACTGAAACACTCACCTGGGCTACTGAAATACCCACCTGGGCCACTGAAACACCCACCTGGGCTACTGAAACACCCACCTGGGCCACTGAAACACCCACCTGGGCTACTGAAACACCCACCTGGGCCACTGAAACACCCACCTGGGCTACTGAAACACTCATCTGAGCCACTGAAACACGCACCTGGGCTACTGAAACACCCAGCTGGGCTACTGAAACACCCACCTGGGCTACTGAAACACTCACCTGGGCTACTGAGACACTCACCTGGGCTACTGAGACACCCACCTGGGCTACTGAAACATGCACCTGGGCTACTGAAACACTCATCTGAGCCACTGAAACACCCACCCAGGATACTGAAATACCCACCTGGCCACCGAAACACTCACCTGGGCTAAAGAAACATCCACCTGAGTTACTGAAACACCCACCTGGGCTACTGAAACACCCCACAGCAGGGATGGGTGAAAATCACTTAAAGAAATACGGAAAAGAAACACCAAAAAGGACCCAGGGAGCAGCAAAAAATGAAAGAGCCAGAGAGCCTACAGCGTGTAAGGAGCTGAGGAGCAGGAGCAGCACTCATTTTCTACAGAACCTCAGAGCAAGGTTCTTCTCTAATTTCCCTGTTTGTGGGGGTTTCAGTGGTTTATGAAGATGAAGGAACCAGTCCTTCCTTCTTAGAAACAGTTTCGTTTCCTCTTAAAGCTGAAAAACATTTTCTTATCAGGACATCTTCTCGAGATGACTCAGAGGACATTTTGTGATTTGAAACCCCTTGGTCTGTGAGTGCCTGCAGGTTGTGGAGGCAGAGCACGCCAGTGTACCCTGCATGTGTTTGTACATTCACATGCATGGCTGTGCAGACAGGGCCAGGCTGAGCACAGAAATGTGCTTTTCCCCACCACAACCCGCCCAGGCAGGGCTTAAATAAACCCTGTGGGATCGAGGCCAGGCCCTGGCAGCCCTGAAACCACACTGGGGTCCCACTGTCCCCTCCTGGCTGGAAGAGCAGGCGGGTTCAAGGGACAGGGAATGAGCAGCTGCTCCTCCTCAGTGCAGCTCAGCCTGGGATGGGTGGAAAACACAAACTGGGGAAGGACTCTGGAAAGGAAACTGCCACCAACCTGATGGATTGTGAACCCCCTCCCGTGGCAGGGACACCTTCCCCTGTCCCCATTGTGCTCCCAGCCTGTGTCCAACCTGGCCTTGGGCACTGCCAGGGATCCAGGGGCAGCCCCAGCCAAGCTGGGAATTCCAGCCCAGCCAGGAATTGCTGCCCAAGCTCCCAGCCCAAGCTCCCCTTGCCCAGTGGGAAGCCATTCCCTGTCTCCTGTCCCTGCAGCCCTTGTCCCCAGCCCCTCTCCAGCTCTCCTGGAGCCCCTGCAGGCCCTGCCAGGGGCTCCCAGCTCTCCCTGGAGCCTTTCCCTTCTCCAGGGGAACATTCCCAGCTCTCCCAGCCTGGCTCCAGAGCAGAGGTGACAGCATTCCCTGCCCACTCCCAGGTGCAGACAGCACCCACGGCCTGCTGGGGGCTTTGGGGACACCTGGCAGGGCACAGGGGACACCTGGCAGGGCACTGGGGACAGTGCCAGGGCATTGGGGACACCTGGCAGGGCACAGGGGACAGTGCCAGGGCATTGGGGACACCTGGCAGGGCACTGGGGACAGTGCCAGGGCATTGGGGACACCTGGCAGGGCACAGGGGACAGTGCCAGGGCATTGGGGACACCTGGCAGGGCACAGGGGACAGTGCCAGGGCCAGCAGCACTCACCCCGTGGCCGCTGCCATGACACAGCCGCCCTGCTCCGGGGTGGCCTCCACGCAGCAGCCCTGGGTGTCGTGGACCATGCCGAAGTTGTGGCCGATCTCGTGGGCCATGGTGGCGGCGGCGCCGATGGGCTGCTCGGCGTGGTCCTGCACAGGGGGGACAGCACGGGTCAGCACGGCTACGGCCACGGCCATTGGTCAGCACAGCCACACCACGGCCACGGCCACGGCCATGGGTCAGCACAGCCACTGCCACTGCCATGGCCACAGCCACACCACGGCCACGGGTCAGCACAGCCACACCACAGCCATGGCCACGGGTCAGCATGGCCACTGTCACTGCCACGGCCACACCAGCCACAGGTCAGCATGGCCACACCATGGCCACAGCCACTGCCACAGGTCAGCACGGCCACTGCCACTGCCACTGCCATGGCCACACCAGCCTCATGTCAGCACAGCCACGGACACACTGCCACAGCCACAGGTCAGCACAGCCACTGCCACCAACCACTGCCACACCACACCCACACCACACCACCACACCCGGCTGGCCACACCAGCCAGGGACAGGGTGACCCACAGCAGGGAATGGGGCTGGGCACCTGGAGGCACCCCTGGGATGCAGCTGGAGCCTGCAGGAGAGGGGGCTGGGGGAAGGTTCATGGCAGGAGTGGGGTTTGCTCTCCTGATATTCCCGTCTGGGACTGGTGGGAAGCTCTTGGCTGGAGCCAAGTGCTTAAAACCCAGGGCACATCCCAAAACCCAGAAATCTGGGTGCCCCTCACCACCCTGCCCAGGGATCAAAGGTCACCGAGGCACCATGGCCACCCCATCATGCCCAGGGCCACCATTAGGGGGAGGAGAAGTTATCTGGGCAGAGATGATCCCAGAAATGCAGAGAGCAGGAGCAGGGAGCAGGCAGGGACAGGGGCAGCACAGGAGATCCCAACGCTGCTGCCAGCTGGGGCTGGGGTCTGCCTGGGCTGGGAGACTTCAACAGCCCCTTCTCACCTGGCCAGCACCTGAGGGGTCAGGAGCTCGTCCCTCACCTTCAGGTTGCACCCCCAGCCCAACCTCAGGGGCTGCTCCTCCAACCCCAGGGAGAGCTCCAGCAGGCGGGGGTGGCACAGGGACCCCCAGCCCCCCTTACCACGCTGACCTCAGGGGCTGCTCCTCCAACCCCAGGGAGAGCTCCAGCAGGCAGGGGTGGCACAGGGACCCCCAGCCCCCCTTACCACGCTGACCCCTCCCGAGTTATCGGCGCTGCACATCCCCTCCAGCGGAGCCATCCCGATGGTGGTGCCCCCGAAGGTCTTCCCTCTGCCCGGGCAGGAGAACAGGGCCAGCTCAGCACCCGGGGGGGGTTGGGGTGCCCCACCCCAGCCGTCCCCAGCGTCCCCAGCCCCGGACCCACGTCAGCAGCTGGGCGTTGTCGTGCTTCTTGCGCGCCCTCAGCGACTTCTTCCACTGCAGGAAGGCCCAGAGCGTGGCGTTGGCGTCGCTGCTGACCGCGCACTGGTCCCGCTCCGTCCACACCTCCAGCCCGATCAGGGCCACCTTGATGTTCAGCAGCCTGTAGAACTGCAGAGGGGACAGCAGAACTGCAGAGGGGACAGCTGGGGAGTGGAACTGCAGAGGGGACAGCTGGGGAGGGGAACTGCAGAGGGGACAGCTGGGGAGTGGAACTGCAGAGGGGACAGCAGAACTGCAGAGGGGACAGCTGGGGAGCAGAACTGCAGAGGGGACAGCTGGGGACAGCAGAACTGCAGAGGGGACAGCTGGGGACAGCAGAACTGCAGAGGGGACAGCTGGGGAGGGGAACTGCAGAGGGGACAGCTGGGGAGTGGAACTGCAGAGGGGACAGCTGGGGAGGGGAACTGCAGAGGGGACAGCTGGGGACTGCAGGGCCCGGGGCACCGGCTCTGCCTGCCATGCCCTTGGGGCTGCTGGCTGTTCCTGTTCCCCTGCAGCTGCGTCACCCCAGAGCACACCTGTCCCGAGCCCACCTGTCCTGAGCACACCTGTCCCGGGCACACCTGTCCCGAGCCCACCTGTCCTGAGCACATCTGTCCTGAGCACACCTGTCCTGAGCACATCTGTCCTGAGCACACCTGTCCTGAGCACACCTGTCCCGAGCATACCTGTCCCGAGCCCACCTGTCCTGAGCACACCTGTCCTGGGCACACCTGTCCTGAGCACATCTGTCCTGAGCACACCTGTCCCGAGCCCACCTGTCCCGAGCCCACCTGCCAGCACGGGCTGCACAGGTGTGGGCAGTCAGGGTGGCAGGGTGGCATTTAGTGACAACACCTCAGTGTGTCCCTTTGTAGTCACTGCCTGTCATGTTTGGGTTCTCTGAAGTTCTTTCCCAGGGACCCAAACTGCTAAACAAGGTCACACTCTGTAAACTCTCTTGTTTTTCACATTTCTCTCCTAAGGAGGGACTTTGCTTGTTGACCCTCGGTGTGACCAATGGTTCAAAGGATCCCACCTCTTAGGTGGGCACATTGTAAAAAGGTATAAAAATAGGTGCTGAGAATGAACCAGCCCCTTTTTAGAGCATCAGCCTTCTGAAATCACGAATCTGTGTCTTTCCTTCGTGTCCAACAGTGACATCCCTTCTTTGCCAAGGATGCCAGCACCCATCCCAGGCCAGGGAATGCTTCCCTGCTGAGCTCAACCCAGGGGTGACAAAACCCTTCCCCACCTGCTCAGGGAGCTCCTGAGTCTCCTGAGGGGCGGCCAAGCCCTGGCACAGCTGCCCAGGGGAGTGCTGGAGTCCCCACCCCTGAAGGGATTTAGCCTCACATGGCTGTGGCACTTGGGGACACGGGCAGGGGCGGCCTTGGCAGTGCTGGGGAATGATTGGGCTCAAAGGAACTCAGAAGATCTTTCCCGATCTGAACAATTCCATAATTCTGTGATTCCCTGCCCTGGTGACACGGGGATGGTCCCTGAGGGCACACGGGCTCGGGCAGGTCCCTCACCTTGTCCACGTAGTTTGCGATCTCCACGATGCGCTGCTTGGTGTGGCCCAGGTTGAGGTTCTGGTTCCTGTACTGGAGAGAGGTGAGGGTGGGGAAGGGCCAGGGGGTAAATCCAGGGTGCAGACAGAGAGGGAGCCTGCCTTTCTGCCCCCCAGCACTCACCAGGGTGTGATCAGCAACGATGAAGAGCTCCATGTACTTCATGGTCCTCCAGGCATCTCTCCTGGCCTGCAGGCAGACACTGGGCTCAGCAAAGAGGGGCAGCCCTGGGCACCCTCCAGACACCACAGAGCTGCTCAGGAGGGACAGCTGAGAGGGGAAACTGAGGCACGAGGTGACAGGGAACGTTTGGGTGGCTCCAGATGACCTCAGGTCATGTCCCACACCGTGGGACGCAGCACTGGGACCCAATTTACCCCTGAGGATTCACCAGAGTGGATTTACCCAGTGGATTGACCAGGGGATTCACCCAGTGAGGATTTACCCATGAGGATTTGCCCAGTGGATTTATCTGTGAGGATTTGCCCAGGGGATTTACCCAGTGGATTCACCCAGTGGATTTACCTGAGTGGATTTGCCCAGTAGATTTACCCATGGGGATTCACCCATGAGGATTTGCCCAGTGGATTCACTCAGTGGATTTACCCAGTGAGTATTTACCCAGTGGATTTACCCAATGAGGATTTCCCCGTGAGGATTTACCCCGTGGATTTACCCCAATGGATTTACCCAGTGGATTTACCCATGAGGATTTACCCAGTGGATTTACCCAATGAGGATTTCCCCGTGAGGATTCACCCAATGGATTTCCCCAGTGGATTTACCCATGAGGATTCACCCAATGGATTTCCCCAGTGGATTTCCCCAATGGATTTACCCCAATGGATTCACCCAGTGGATTTTCCCAGTGGATTTCCCCAGTGGATTTACCCCAATGGATTTCCCCAGTGGATTTCCCCAATGGATTTACCCAGTGGATTTACCCATGAGGATTCACTCAGTGGATTTACCCAGTGGATTTACCCCAATGGATTCACTCAGTGGATTCACCCAGAGGATTTACTCAGTGGATTTACCCCAATTGATTTACCCAGTAGATTTACCCAGTGGATTTACCCATGAGGATTTACCCAGTGGATTTACCCATGAGGATTCACCCAATGGATTTCCCCAGTGGATTTACCCCAATGGATTTCCCCAGTGGTTTACCCAGTGGATTTACCCAGTGGATTTACCCATGAGGATTTACCCATGAGGATTCACCCAATGGATTTCCCCAGTGGATTTACCCCAATGGATTTCCCCAGTGGATTCCCCCAGTGGATTTACCCCAATAGATTCACCCAGTGGATTTCCCCAGTGGATTTACCCCAATGGATTTCCCCAGTGGATTTACCCAGTGGATTTACCCCAATGGATTCACCCAATGGATTTCCCCAGTGGATTTACCCCAATGGATTTCCCCAGTGGTTTACCCAGTGGATTTACCCCAATGGATTCACCCAGTGGATTTCCCCAGTGGATTTACCCGTGGGTGCTGCTGCTGGAAGAGCTGGGCAATGCCAGCCACGGTGCTCCCGAGGTCCTGGCCGTGCCCGCAGGTGCCCCCTGGCATGGGCAGGTGCTCTGCTCGGTGGATGAGGTGGAGACCTGGCTCAGGGGTCCCCAGGGGTCTCAGGTAGTAGCTGGTGTTGCTGCTCAGCACTATGAGGCCCCTGGAAACGGGAGCAGCCCCAATGGCTCCTGTGGTGCTCCCACTGCAGCCCCCGCAGCCCCTGAGGCCCCACAAACCTGGGGCACATCAGCCTGGTCCACACCCCAGGGGGGAGCAGGGATCCCTGCCCAAACAGCCCCGGGGGCAAATAAACCCTGGGCACCAAAACCTGCCCCTGTCAGAGCAGGGAACAAAGCTCAGTCTGGGACACCTGCTCTGGGGCAGGGACTTGCCCCCTCCAGGGACAAAGCTCCTGGCAGTGAGCTCGTGCTGCCAGAGGTGTGCTCCCTGCCCCAGCCTGCCCATTCCTGGGCTTGGACAGGAGAAGGAGGAAGGGCAAGATGGAGCAATGGGGAATCAGCCCCGTCAAGCATTTGGAGCTGGGCTGGCAGGGGCATTGGTGCTGCTCTGGGTGGGCCCAAAGGGGATCCCAGCAGAGACAGGGAGCAGTGGATCCATCCCACCCTTGGTCAGCTCCACAGCACCCCGACCCTGCCTTCCTCCAATCCTGATTCTCCCATACCCTGCTCCTTCCTCCATTTCCTATTCCTCCCTCCATTCCCTGCTCCTCCCTCCATTCCCTGCTCCTTTCTCCAATCCCTGTTCCACTCCATTCCCTGTCCCCCCCATTCCCCATTCCCATCCATTCTCCCAATTCCCATTTTCCCCCATTCCCCCCATTCCCTATTCCCCCCATTCCCTGTCCCCTCCATTCCCCATTCCCCCAATTCCTCATTTCCCCCCCATTCCCCATTCCCCATCCCCTCCATTCCCCATTCCCTCCATTCCCTGTCCCCCCCATTCCCCATTCCCTGTCCCCCCCATTCCCTGTCCCCCTCCATTCCCCATTCCCCCCATTCCCATTCCCCCCATTCCCATTCCCCATTCCCCATTCCCTGTCCCCCCCATTCCCATTCCCCATTCCCCATTCCTCATTTCCCATTCCCCATCCCCCCCATTCCCATTCCCCCCATTCCCATTCCCATTCCCTGTCCCCATTCCCCATCCCCTCACCGCATTCCCGAGCAGGTGCTGAGCACGACCCAGGAGCCGCGGTGGCCGCGGACGTGGCCGTGGTAGTGGCAGTGCTCCTGGGGAGAGACACGGGGCCCTTCCTCAGGGGGCTGGGAGCAACACCCCCCTGTGACCCGGGACAAGCTCCCCTTTCCCCTTTCCCTTTTCCATTTTCCCTTCCCCCCTTTTCCCTTCTCCCTCTCCCTTCTCCCTCTCCCAGCCAGGCCAGCGGTGTCCCCGCAGCGGGAGCAGCCGGGTTCACGCCGGGACACGGCCCGGCGCCCGGCGCGCCGCTGGAACGGTGACAGGAGGCCGGAGGGGACACGGCACAGCCCGGTGCCGCCTGTGTTGATGTCCCGAGCTGCTGTCCCGGGGCCAAGAGCCGCAGGAGACGAGCGCCGCCGCATTCCCGCTGCCGCGGGCGCTGGAAGCTGCCGGGGAACCTCCCCCGCCCGCAGCGGTGCGGCTTTGGCTCCGTCCCGAGCGCCGAAACACGGAGGGGAGCGGCCCCCGTGCACCCACCGTGTGGTTGGGGGTCACCGTCACGGGCTGTCCGTCCTCGCTGTAGTGCGTCTCGGTGTACCCCGGGGCCAGCAGCCTGCGGGGGACAGAGCCGTGAGGAGCCGGGGGCTGCTCCAGCGCTCCCATCACGGGAACGCACCGAGCCTGGGAGCCGGGAGCTGCTCCAGGCACGGGAACGCACCGAGCCTGGGAGCCGGGAGCTGCTCCAGGCACGGGAACGCACCGAGCCTGGGAGCCGGGAGCTGCTCCGGGCACGGGAACGCACCGAGCCTGGGAGCCGGGAGCTGCTCCAGGCACGGGAACGCACCGAGCCTGGGAGCCGGGAGCTGCTCCAGACACGGGAACGCACCGAGCCTGGGAGCCGAGAGCTGCTCCAGCGCTCCAGGCACGGGAACGCACCGAGCCTGGGAGCCCGGAGCTGCTCCCGGCACGGGAACGCACCGAGCCTGGGAGCCGGGAGCTGCTCCAGGCACGGGAACGCACCGAGCCTGGGAGCCGGGAGCTGCTCCCGGCACGGGAACGCACCGAGCCTGGGAGCCGGGAGCTGCTCCGGGCACGGGAACGCACCGAGCCTGGGAGCCGGGAGCTGCTCCCGGCACGGGAACGCACCGAGCCTGGGAGCCGGGAGCTGCTCCCGGCACGGGAACGCACCGAGCCTGGGAGCCGGGAGCTGCTCCAGACACGGGAACGCACCGAGCCTGGGAGCCCGGAGCTGCTCCAGCGCTCCCGGCACGGGAACGCACCGAGCCTGGGAGCCGGGAGCTGCTCCGGGCACGGGAACGCACCGAGCCTGGGAGCCGGGAGCTGCTCCCGGCACGGGAACGCACCGAGCCTGGGAGCCGGGAGCTGCTCCGGGCACGGGAACGCACCGAGCCATGAGGAGCCGGGAACCGGCTGAGCCAGACACACCCCCCGAGCTCCCCTGAACCCACCTGAGCCACCCACACACCCCCTCATCACCCCCTGGACAGGCTGAGCCATCCCCTTCCTGCCGGGGAGGGGAGGGGAGGGGAGGGGAGGGGAGAGGAGAGGAGAGGAGAGGAGAGGAGAGGAGAGGAGAGGAGAGGAGAGGAGAGGAGAGGAGAGGAGAGAAGAGAAGAGAAGAGAAGAGAAGAGAAGAGAAGAGAAGAGAAGAGAAGAGAAGAGAAGAGAAGAGAAGAGAAGAGAGAATGGGTTTCCTGCATTGCCCAGATCTGTGTGACCTTGCCCAGATCCCAGGGTGATGGGATCTGCTGGAAACCTGCAGGGCCCTGTCGGGATGGCAGGTCCCAGAGGGGATGGCAGGGCCCAGGGGGGATGGCAGGGCCCAGAGGGGATGGCAGGGCCCCTGGGGATGGCAGGGCCCAGGGGGGATGGCAGGGCCCAGAGGGGATGGCAGGGCCCAGAGGGGATGGCAGGTCCCAGGGGGGATGGCAGGGCCCAGAGGGGATGGCAGGGCCCTGGGGGGATGGCAGGGCCCCGTGGAAGGGCAGCACCCTGCAGGGGGCTCAGCCACCCAGAGAAGGACGAACAGGGCCAGGTTTTCCCCCTGCTCTCGGTTTAGCTCTCAGTTTTGCAGGTCTGGCCCCATCCCAAGGGTTTCACTCTGCAGAGCAGAATAAAGCAGCAGCACTCCCAGAATAGCCCTCCCGCCTCCCACTGTCTCAGTGTGGCCCCAGAAATGTCACTGTGGGCACGTTTGTGGCCTCCCAGCCTGCCTGGAGAGGGTGTCTGGCACCAGGGCCTGCAGTCACAGCTCAGACTGGAGACAGCAGCTCAGCCTGGCTCCTGGCAGGGACACGTGGGGACACAGGGACAGGGTGGGGACAGGGATGGGACAGCTGGGCTGAGGACACAGGAAAGGCAAATCCTCCTGCCTTGCCCGGGGAACGGGGCCTGTTCTGACCCAGGGCTCAGACTGTGCTCTGCAGGCAGGGCAGAGGCCGGGGCAGGGCGGGCAGGATGAGCCTTTGCCAGCAGAACGGGGAGAAAAACACCCCAGGGCGCTTCTGGAGACTGAGCAGATCTCTCAGGGCCAGGAGAAGGATTTGGGCACCGGCCCCAGGGCTCCCAGGGCTGAGGCAGCAGTTTGGATGTCCCCAGAATGTCCCCACAGTGTCCCCACAGTGTCCCTGCAGCCAGCCTCAGGTGCTGTGAGCTGCTCTGGGTGCTCAGGTCCCTGTGGTGCCACCACCCCCTGAGCTCACCTGGAGCTCACCCTCCTGCCCTGCCCTGCCCACCCTGCCAGAGCCCCCAGAGCCCCCAGGGCTGCTCCTGGCCCTGCTGCCCCACGGCAGAGTGGCACCAGCCACAGTGAGGGCAGGAGAGGAGCCCCCAGGGTCTCAGGGCTGGAGCAGCAGCCAGATCAGGGCTGAGCTTTGCCCGTCAGCTTTCAACCCCCACTGCCAACCCCACAGCCCCCAGACCTGCAGAGGGACCCCCCAGCTCCCCTTCTTGCACAGCAGAAGCTCCCCTGCTGTCCCTGGGGGGCACCGTGGTGGCTGGGGAGCAGAGGGAGGGGATTTCTGCCAGGAGCAGCCTCGCACAGCCCCTGGCCAGAGGCAGGAGGGGAAGAGCAGGGATCAGCTCACCGTGCTGAGCACGGGGACACAAACCCCCCAGGGACAGGGAACCGGGGCTGCCCCACCCTGGCAGTGCCCCAGGCCGGGCTGGGCAGGGCCTGCAGCAACCCGGGCTGTGGGAGGTGTCCCTGGCCATGGCAGGGGTGGCACTGCATCTTCAAGGTCCCTTGAACCCAAACCACTCTGGGATTCTGTAAAATGCCTGAGGTCTCAGGCAGAGGGACAAGGAGGGCAGGGAGATGGACACAAGTTCTATCCTTGCCCTGGCCGGGCTGGGCGAGTGGCACAGGGGACAGGGGACAGGTGCCACCTGCACCCACCCTGAAGCAGAGCAGGAGGAGACCAAGGTGGCAAAAGGAGCATTTCAGCCCGAATGGAGCCACACTGGGCTGTCCCTCCCCTGCTGGACAGGGTGACCAGAGCACGGCCAGTCCGAGTGGGAGCCTGGCCGGGATCCCCCGTGTCCCCTCCCCCTGGGAGCCTGGCCGGGATCCCCGTGTCCCCTCCCCAGCCCCGGCACTCACTGGTTCCTCTCCAGCACCAGCACCAGCTCTTTGCCCTCGGCCCTCACAGCCACCTCTGCCCGGGCAGGCGCCGGCACCTGCAAGGGAAGGAGGGAGCGGGGTTAGGAAAGGTCCCTGTGCCCAGAACCGCTCCCGGCTCCAGGTGCATCCCAGCCTCTCCTCCCCGGCTGCGCTCCACCCACCGCCGCCCTGCCCCGGGGGAAGGAGATTCCCCGGGTTCCCAGCCCGGCAGGGATAACAGAGCATCCGCACGGAGATTGGGGGATGAGGCACAAACCCCAGCTCTGCCGGCAGCTTCCCCAGGGAAAGGCAGCGAGGGAGAGCCAGGCCGGGTTCCCGGGGTGAGGAGCACCCTGAGCAGGGTCCGTGTGCTCCAGCCCACCAGGGCTCTGTCCCGCCGGGGATGCTGCCCCAGGGAAAAGGGCCTGAGCCCCGGCAGGTACCCAGGTGCACCTCCGGGGGGATGGAAACCACCGCCACCCCCCGGGCACCGGATAAGGGCCGTTAAAAATACCCCGGAGCAGCGGGCAGAGAAAGGAAGCGGTGAGTCAGCTTCCCCAGGATGCCGGTGGTTTTACTCATTCCCTCTCTTCCGAGGCTGTTCAACGGGAACGCGGCTCTGGATCCGCCCCAGCACGGCCCAGCTGCACGGGACAGGCTGGGCTGGAGCCCCCGAGCGCTGCCCTTCCCTGGTCCGCAGGGACACGGAGAGCCTGGCCCTGCCTGCTGTCCATGGCCGGGCTGTCCCTGAGGTCTGCTGTCCCCCTCAGCCTGTCCCCATCCAGCTGCCAGCACCTCGGGACCCCAGCCCCCGGCCCTGGCGGGGCGTCCCCGGCTCTGGAGGGAGAGGGGACCGAGGACGGAGCCGTCCCCGCCGTGCCCCGGCTCTGGCTGCCCTCTCTGCCCGGGGCGATTCACGGCTCGGGATGGAGCGGGGCTCAAACCCCGCTGGTTAAACCCCGTGGAGCTGCCGGTGCTGCTGCCCCTCCTGCACCACGCCCTGGGTGCTGGGGACCCCCAGGAGCCCCGGCCGGGCAGCGCCGGGGGATCCCCCTCAGCACGGCACAGAGCATTTTGGGGGGTGCAGCAGGCGGCTGCCAGCGCCGCTGCAGTGGGAGTGCCAAAGGGATCCCGGATCCTGCACACCTGGGATGGGAATCCTCCCGGGATGGGAATCCTCCCGGGATCCCGGATCCTGCACACCCGGGATGGGAATCCTCCCGGGATGGGAATCCTCCCGGGATCCCGGATCCTGCACACCCGGGATGGGAATCCTCCCGGGACGGGAATCCTCCCGGGATGGGAATCCTCCCGGGATCCTGGATCCTGCACACCCGGGATGGGAATCCTCCCGGGATCCTGGATCCTGCACACCCGGGATGGGAATCCTCCCGGGATCCTGGATCCTGCACACCTGGGATGGGAATCCTCCCGGGATCCCGGATCCTGCACACCTGGGATGGGAATCCTCCCGGGATCCCGGATCCTTCACACCCGGGACGGGAATCCTCCCGGGATGGGAATCCTCCCGGGATCCTGGATCCTGCACACCCGGGACGGGAATCCTCCCGAGATGGGAATCCTCCCGGGATCCTGGATCCTGCACACCCGGGATGGGAATCCTCCCGGGATGGGAATCCTCCCGGGATCCCCGTTCCTGCACACCCGGGATGGGAATCCTCCCGGGACGGCCGCATCCACCCCAAAGGGAGCCCCAGGGCTGCGCCGTCCCGGGGAGCTGCTCGGGCTGCCCGTGGGATGCCCGTGGGATGCCCGTGGGATGCCCGTGGGATGCTCGTGGGATGGCTGTGGCTCCAAGAGGCCCCGGGGGCTGGGCTCAATTCCAGGGGACAGCGAAGTGCTGCTCCCGCCAGCCGGGAACGGGGATGGAGATGGGAACGGGGCTGGAGCCGGGAACGGGGCTGGAGTCGGGAACGGGGCTGGAGCCGGGAATGGGGATGGAGTCGGGAACGGGGCTGGAGCCGGGAACGGGGCTGGAGTCGGGAACGGGGCTGGAGCCGGGAACGGGGCTGGAGTCGGGAACGGGGCTGGAGTCGGGAACGGGGCTGGAGCCGGGAATGGGGATGGAGTCGGGAATGGGGCTGGAGATGGGAACGGGGATGGAGCCGGGAATGGGGATGGAGTCGGGAACGGAGCGGGGCTGGAGCCGGGAGCAGGGACGGAGCCAGGAACGGGGCTGGAGCCGGGAGCGGGGCTGGAGCCGGGAGCCGGGACGAAGCCAGGAGCGGGGCTGGAGCCGGGAATGGGACTGGAGCCAGGAATGGGGATGGAGTCGGGAATGGGGATGGAGCCGGGAGCCGGGACGGAGCCAGGAGCGGGGCTGGAGCCGGGAATGGGGATGGAGTCGGGAACGGGGCTGGAGATGGGAACGGGGATGGAGCCGGGAACGGGGCTGGAGCCGGGAATGGGGATGGAGTCGGGAACGGGGCTGGAGCCGGGAATGGGGATGGAGTCGGGAACGGAGCGGGGCTGGAGCCGGGAGCGGGGCTGGAGCCGGGAGCGGGGCTGGAGCCGGGAGCAGGGATGGAGCTGGAGCTGGAGCTGGAGCCGGGCCGGCTGAGCCCCCCTCCGCCTCCGGCTCCGTCTGCCCAGCTCCAAAAAAGGCGAGCAGCCGCAGCGCTGTAAGAAAACAGCCCCACAGCAGAGCGGGGCCAGGCCCCGGCTCCGACACCTCCCAGCGAGTCCCCCCGGCCCGGCCCGGCCCGGCCCGGCCCCGGTGCCCGGCCCGGCTGGGGCCCTGCGAGCCGCGAGGGAGCCGGGCAGGGGCTCCCACCCCTCCTCCGGCGGCGCTGGGAACGGGCGGTATTTTTGGAACACGATCTTGTACAAACACCGCTCCTTGGCCAAACATGGTCTGTTCCTTTTCCTTGCCGTTTCCCTCCTTTCTCCCCTCTTGCCCTCCCTTTTTTTTCTCCCCGTCTCTGATCTCCCCAACACCCGCTCCCCTCAGCCCTCTCCTCCTCCTGCTCCTCCTCCTCCTCCTCCTCCTCCTCCCCCCCATGTCCCGGCTGGCCCCTTCCCGGTTTAGAATTCCCCAGCAATTACTCCCTGCCTCGAAATGTTCTTTCCCAGCTGCCGCCTTAAAGGCACCCGGCGTGTGCAGGGTTACCCGGCACCGGCGGCTCCGGGCTGCCGGGGCCTCTGTCCCCTCCCTGTGAGGAGTCTCCTCTTCCCCGTGCCTCAGTTTCCCCCGAGAGCTCCTGGGGAGGCCGTGGGGAGCAGGGGATGGACGCTGGTTGCAGCTGGGGTGGGCCCAGCTCAGCTCCTGCAGTAGAGCAGGGACAGGGGGATGTGGCAGCCCTGGTGCCAGGCAGGAGCCCAGGTGATTGCAGTGATCAAACTCTGCTCCTGGGCCTGGGCCTGGCAGGGAGCTGTGCCCCCAGGGCTCCTGCCGGGGTGCTGCAGGAACTGGAAATGAGCCAGGGCCAGCTTCTCCCTGCACTGCAGCATCCTCCAGGCTCCTGTATCATCCCAGGCTCCAGCATCTTCCAGGGCTCCAGCATCTTCCAGGGCTCCTGTATCATCCAGGCTGCAGCACCATCCCAGGCTCCAGCATCTTCCAGGGCTCCAGCACCATCCCAGGCTCCAGCACCATCCCAGGCTCCAGCACCATCCCAGGCTCCAGCACTATCCCAGGCTGCAGCACCATCTCAAGGTCCAGCACCATCCCAGGTTCCAGCACCATCCCAGGTTCCAGCACCATCCCAGGTTCCAGCATCATCCCAGGCTGCAGCATCATCCCAAGGTCCAGCACATCCCAGGTTCCAGCATCATCCCAAGGTCCAGCACATCCCAGGTTCCAGCATCATCCCAAGGTCCAGCACCATCCCAGATTCCAGTATCAGCCTGGGCTGCAGCAGTCTATCAGGCTTCAGCATCATTCCAAGGTCCAGCATCATCCTGGGGATTCCAGGACATTCCAGCTCCAGCATCAACCCAGGTTCCAGCACCATCCCAGGTTCCAGCACCATCCCAGGTTCCAGCATCATCCCAAGGTCCAGCACCATCCCAAGGTCCAGCACCATCCCAGGTTCCAGCACCATCCTGGGGATTCCAGGACATTCCAGCTCCAGCATCATCCCAGGTTCCAATACCATCCCAGGCTTCAGCATCACCCTGGGCTCTGCCATTGTCTCAGGCTCCAGCATCACCCCAAACTGCAGCATAATCCTGTGCTCCAGCATCACCCCAGGCTCCAGCATCATCCCAAACTGCAGCAACATCCCAAGCTTCAGTATCATCCCAATATCCTGGGCTCCAGCATCATTCCAGGCTCCAATATAATCCCACACTTCAGCATCACCCCAGGCTCCAGTGCATCCCAAGCTTCAGGGGTCCAATGTCCTTCCCAGGGTCCAATATCCTGGGCTCCAGCATCCTCCCAGGCTCCAGCACATCCCAAGCTCCAGCAACATCCCAAGCTTTGGTATCATTCCAGTATCATCCCAATATCCTGGGCTCCAGCACATCCCAAGCTCCAGCATCCTCCCAGGCTCCAGCACCATCTGAGGCTCCAGCACTGTCCTGGCCTCCAGCACATTCCAAGATCCAGCATCATCTTCCTGGGCTCCAGCAACATCCCGAGTTCCAACTCCACCCTGGGCTCCAGCCCCACCCCAGGCTCCATCCCCTCCTGGCTCCCAGCCATCCCCACGGGTTCCAGTGTCACCCTGGGCTCCAGCCCCTCCCCAGGCTCCATCCCCTCCTGGTTCCCAGCCATCCCCACGGGTTCCAGTGTCACCCTGGGCTCCAGCCCCTCCCCAGGCTCCTCTTGCTCCCCGATCTCCTTTCCCCAGCAGCCATGAGCAGAAGGCCCCAGTCCCTGCCGAGGCTGCAGGGACCTCCTTGTCCCAGCCCTGGCCGGGTGTGCAGGTGGTGGCCCCTCTCCAGGACATCCCAGCATGGCCAGTCCCACAGGAATTCCGGCCTTGCAGCTGGGATGCCTCTGCCAGCCCCAGCTGGAGTCTGGTTCTGTTTTCCACTCCATTGACCAGAAAACCCGGGTGCTCTCTGCAGAGGCCAAGGGGGTTGAGCTTCTCCTGCCTGTTCCCCACAGCTCCCGGAGCTCCTGCCCCCCCAGGCTGCCCCCATCCCTGCTGGGGAGCTCCGGAGCGGGCTCAGGGAGCACCCAGCTCCTTGGGGAACCAACCCCCGCTTCAGCCACGTCCCAAAGCTCAGCTCCCAGCCCGGCCATCTGCTCCAGCAGCTCCCACAAGCCTGAGGAAGCTCCTGAGGAAGCTCCCAGAGCCCGGATGTGACGGGGAGCACGGGGATGGAGGTCACCAGGAGATGCTCCGGGGGGGATTTGCTGATGGGATCTGCAGCTGCTGCAGCAGCACGGCCGTGCCAGGGCCTCCCCAGGCAGCCGGCTCCAGGCAGGGAGGCTCGGAGGGAGGAGCAGGGCCGGGGACTGCAGCGCTGGGCCAGCCCCCGCAGCAGCCCCGGCCCCAGGGAGCAGCCTGGCCCTCGGAGCCTCTCTGGGAAAGCATCCCTGCAGCAGTCCCAGCCCCAGCCAGCCTGGCCTGGGGCACTGCCAGGGATCCAGGGGCAGCCACAGCTGCTCTGGGCACCCTGGGCCAGGGCCCCAGCACCCTCCAGACCAGGAATTCCGTGCCAATCTCCCACCCATCCCTGCCCTCTGGCACTGGGAAGCCATTGCAGCAAGGAGCCCCACCTGGGAGAAGCAATTCCCGAGGGAAAGGAAAGAGGCTGGGAAGCCCAGGGCTGAGCGGGCTCCCGGGGCGGGGGGGGGGGGGGGGGGGGGGGACAGGGCGCTCCCGGCCCCGGGGCTGGGTCCCGGTGGGATGCCCGGGTCACAGTGCCGGGCACCACCCCCGTGTCCAGCTCGGGAGGGCTGGAAAAGCCCCGAGGCAGCTCCGGCAGCTTCGCTGCACATCGGGGGCAGGGGCAGGACGGGCAGGAGGGGAAGGAGGAGCGGGAGGAGCGGGATAAGGAGCAGGAGGAGCAGGATGAGGGGCAGGAGCAGGAGGAGCAGGATGAGGAGCAGGAGCAGGAGGAGCGGGAGGAGCGGGATAAGGAGCAGGAGGAGCAGGATGAGCAGGATGAGGAGCAGGAGCAGGAGCAGAATGAGGAGCAGCAGGAGCATCAGGAGGAGCAGGATGAGGAGCAGGAGCAGGAGGAGCAGGATGAGGAGCAGGAGCAGGAGCAGGATGAGGAGCAGCAGGAGCATCAGGAGGAGCAGGATGAGGAGCAGGAGCAGGATAAAGGAGCAGGAGGAGCAGGATGAGGAGCAGGAGCAGGAGCAGGATGAGGAGCAGGAGCAGGATGCAGGGCAGGAGGAGCATCAGGAGGAGCGGGATGCGGGGCAGGAGGAGCAGGATGAGGAGCAGGAGCGGGATGCAGGCACGGTCCCAGCCCAGGCAGTGGGAGCTGTTTGCAATCAGGGTCCCCATCACCTCCTCCCGGCCTCTCCCAAACGACTCCCACGTGTGCCGGGAGCCCGGGGGAGCCGGGCCCGAGCAATGGCAGCCAGGAGGGTGCAGGGCAGGCAGGCCCGGCCCGCCCAGCGCTGCCAGCCCGCACACGATGGCACCGCAGGGCCACCGGCACCCTCCTCCTCCTCCTCCTCCTCCTGCTGCTGCTGCTGGGGGAAAGGAGAGGCGGGGATGCCCGCAGGGAGCAGGGACAGCATCCCGCAGCATCCCGCAGCATCCCCGAGCTGCACCAGGGGCAGCGCCAGGCCGGGGATGAACGTCATGGGGGTCACCCCGGGGGCTGGAGCCCCTCACTGCCGGGGCTGGGAGTTGTGTCCCGGCTGCTGCCGGTCCCGGACGTGTTCACTGCCGGGATCTTTGCTGGAGGGCAGCAGGGGACAGGGAGGGGACGGAAGGGATCGGATCGATCCCAGAAAGCAGAGCCGGGGCAGAAGGGGCCGCTCCGGGGCTCTGTCCCATCCCTTGCCTGGCTGCCCCCATCCTCCCCCCACAAAGCCTCCCCTCTCCCGGCACCGCCCCTCTCCCCTCCTTCCCTGCTCCAGAACAGGGGGCTCCTTGTTCCGGGCTGGCTGGAGCTGGAGGCAGAGCAGATGCCAGGAAATACGGCGGGAGCTGCCCAGCCACCCCAGCCCCCCGGGCCCCCCCGAGCCGCGGTTCGCAACCCCCAGCGCCGCTTGTCCCAGCTCTCAGGGTGGGCACAGCACCCAGAGGGGCTGTCCCAGGGTGGGCGCGGCACCCACAGGGGCTGTCCCAGGGTGGGCACAGCACCCACAGGGGCTGTCCCAGCTCTGCAGGGTGGGCACAGCACCCACAGGGGCTGTCCCAGGGTGGGCACAGCACCCACAGGGGCTGTCCCAGGGTGGGCACAGCACCCACACGAGCTGTCCCAGCTCTGCAGGGTGGGCACAGCACCCACAGGGGCTGTCCCAGCTCTGCAGGGTGGGCACGGCACCCACAGGGGCTGTCCCAGCTCTCAGGGTGGGCACAGCACCCACAGGGGCTGTCCCAGCTCTCAGGGTGGGCACGGCACCCACAGGGGCTGTCCCAGCTCCCGCGGGAGCAGCAGCCAGCCCGGATTCCCCAGCCCGCATTCCCCAGCCCGCATTCCCCAGGAAGGGGCAGCCCCTCGGGGAGCCGGGGCAGGCACACAAACCCCTCCCGAGCACAGCTGGCTCCGCCGGTGGCACCTCCCGGGGCAAGGAGGGCTCCCTCGGGATGTCCCGGAGGTGCCACCAGAGCCCCCCGCCCCAGCAGAGCCCCCAGCTGCCAAGCCCAGCAGCTCCTGGGGGCTGGGAAGGGGCTGGAGCTGCCCAGGGGAGCCGAGGGGCAGCTGCGGCTCCGGCTGAGCCCAGCCCCGGCCAGGGTGGCCACAGGGAGCTCCTGCAGGGATCTGGGGACAGGGGGGTGGCAGGGAGGGCTGGCAGCCCTGCGAGGGGCCGAGCTCTGCTCCCCGCGGGCAGCGCTCTCCAGCAGCCCAGCGCTGCCTCGGCTGCTCCTTCTGCCGGGGCAGGGCCGACAGAGCAGCTCCGTCAGCTCCAGGGCAGCTCCGTGAGCTCCAGGGCAGCTCCGTCAGCTCCAGGGCAGCTCCGTCAGCTCCAGGGCAGCTCCAGGGCAGCTCCATCAGCTCCAGGGCAGCTCCATCAGCTCCAGGGCAGCTCCGTGAGCTCCAGGGCAGCTCCAGGGCAGCTCCATCAGCTCCAGGGCAGCTCCGTGAGCTCCAGGGCAGCTCCAGGGCAGCTCCATCAGCTCCAGGGCAGCTCCGTGAGCTCCAGGGCAGCTCCGTGAGCTCCAGGGCAGCTCCGTGAGCTCCAGAGCAGCTCCAGCTCCTCTCCCGGCTCCCCAGCTCCCTTCCACCCACCCTGCAGCTCCGGGCCAGCCCTCCTCCTGCCCGGAGTCATTAACACTGCGCTAATTAACTCATTGCTGCACCCTCTGCTTTCCCTGTTCATCACCTGAGGATGGTGATGGATCCTGGAATTCCCCAGCCTGCTCATGGATCCTGGAATTCCTCACTCTGCTCATGGATCCTGGAATTCCCCAGCCTGCTCATGGATCCTGGAATTCCACATTCTGCTCATGATCCTGGAATTTCCCACTCTGTTCATGGGTCCTGGAACTCCACACCCAGCTCATGGATCCTGGAATTCCACACCCTGCTCCTGGATCCTGGAATTCCACACCCTGCTCATGGATCCTGGAATTCCTCACTCTGCTCATGGATCCTGGAATTCCACATTCTGCTCATGGATCCTGGAACTCCTCACTCTGCTCGTGGATCCCCAAACTCAAGGCCTCCATGCTCATCCCAGCAGGAACCCCCCAGGCAGGGGAGGGAGGGAAGGAGGGAAGGAGGGAAGGAGGGAAGGAGGGAAGGAAGGAAGGAAGGAAGGAAGGAAGGAAGGAAGGAAGGAAGGAAGGAAGGAAGGAAGGAAGGAAGGAAGGAAGGAAGGAAGGAAGGAAGGAAGGAAGGAAGGAAGCTGTGCCCTTACCTGCTCCTCCAGGCTGGCGGCTCTCCGGGCACGGCCCCCCAGCAGCCAGTGTGGGGTGACCCTCTCTCCGTGGGACGGGAGCCCTGGGGAGCAGAGGAGCTGGTGAGCAGAGCCTGGCAGGGACTGAGAGCTGCAGCTCCTGCACAGCCACCTCCGAGGGAGCTCGGGAGGGGACAGAGCTGAGGACAAACCTGCAGATCCCCCTCTCAGCTCTGTCAGGGGATGGACACCAGCAGGAGCACAAAGCCCAAGTGTCACCCCCTCCCCAGGCCAGGCCCTCATCGCTGCCTCAGCCCTGGGGGGCTCCTGGGGGCACTGCTCCCGCCCAGGCCCCACAGCAGTGGCCCCAATCCCCTAAATCTCCCCGCTGGGGAAGCAGCTGGGGCAGGGGAGCTGTGGCTGCCCCTGGAGCCCTGGCAGTGCCCCAGGACGGGCTGGGCACTGGGGCTGGGAGCACCTGGGGCAGTGGAGGTGTCCCTGCCAGGGCAGGGGGGGCACTGGGTGGGATTTGGGGTCCCTGCCAGGGCAGGGGTGGCTCTGGGTGGCATTCAGGGTCCCTTCCCCCCACACTGCTCCGTGACTGTCATTTGTGGCACAGGGAAGTGTGGTCCCCTCACCCCAAACCCAGGCACGCTCTGCAGCCAGGGCTGGGCTGGGGCAGGGACAGGAGCAGGGACAGGGACAGAAGCAGGGGCAGGAGCAGGAGCAGGGGCAGGGGCAGGAGCAGGGACAGGGACAGGAGCAGGGACAGGAGCAGGGACAGGGACAGGAGCAGGGACAGGAGCAGGGACAGGGACAGGGACAGGGACAGGGGCAGGGACAGGGACAGGGACAGGGGCAGGGACAGGGACAGGAGCAGGGACAGGAGCAGGGACAGGGGCAGGGGCAGGGACAGGGACAGGGGTAGGGACAGGGGCAAGAGCAGGAGCAGCAGCAGGGCTGGGAGGGCTGTGGCTGTCAGGGTTTCTCTGAGCCATCCCAGCCCCCCCGGGCAGCGCAGCACGAGCCATTCCTTGGCTCCATCCAAGGCAGACAGGCTTTCTAAGATTATTTCTTTCCTAAACAATGTGGCTGCCTTTGACTGCAGCACAGGGAGCAGCCGCCGCCGATGACTTAAGCCTGGATGACAACGGAACAAAAAAAAAAAAAAATTAAAATCTGGAGCTGCTGCAGCGCGGGGATGAGGCTGAACAAAAATGTCAAGGGTTGGGCCACCTTGCCAAGCCAAATGTTGTCAGGGAGAGCTCGGGGGGGAATGATCTTCCCCAGCAAAGTTCTTTACTCGGGGGCTGCAATCACAGGGCCGTGTTTTGGTTCCTCCTGCAGCGATGCGGGCTTTGGCTCGAGGCGAGATGAAGTTATTTGGGCAGACAAAAGCAAAGCCGAGGTGGGGCTCTGGGCTGGGAAGGGCTGCTGGAGGCTGCCGGGATGGGCTCACCCCGCCCGCCCGGCCACCTCCGTCCTGTCCCCCCCGAGGTATTTAATCAGCTCCATTAAATATAGCCCGGGATCAGATTCCAGGAATAACTGCAGATAAGGGGGTGGCACCGGCCCAGCTGCCTTCTCCTCACCTCCTCCCGGAGCGGGAGCCGGGCCCTCCACCCCGGCCACGCACCGGCTCCTTTTCCACGGGGAAACTGAGGCACGGCCTCACCGCGCCGCGGGAGCAGCTCCGGGGCGGGGGTGGGGGGGGTTTGGTGCCCTCCCCTTCGGGAGCAAAGCAAGAAATCCCAGCGGGTTTAATTCCGCAGGGCAGGAGGGCAGGGAGCCGGGGAGGGAGGGGATGGACACCAGGGGCGGCTGGGCTGGGCTGGGCTTCGGCCACGTCCCAAAAATCCCTCAGCCGGGAGATTTAGAGATGAGATTTAAGCGATGATATTTGAAATTTCCCACTGTTTTGTTTATGGTGGGGTTTTTTTTTTTTTGGTTTTTTTTTTTTTTTTTGCTGGGAAATCGGAGAGACCCGGAGCACGAGCCGGGGCCTCAAAAATGTAACTCAAACAAACCCAAAAGGCAGCGCGGACAGGGTTTCCCACACCCGCCCTCCTCCCTTCTCCTGATTTCCTGGAAAACGCTCCTTCCCGGCCCTTTTTGGGAATGCTGCGGGGACCGGCGCTGCTTTGGCCTTTGGGATGTTGGCATCCCGAGCTGCGGGAGCCCCGCAGAGCCCGGGCTCCCCCCGCAGCGGGCAGCTCTCCCTTCTCCCTTCATCCAAACACGGCCCCGGCTCCCAGCCCTGCTCCTCTCCCGGCCGCACGGCTCTCCCGGAGTTGCTGGAAAACTTCTCTCAGCAGCAGCCGGGAGCGCGGCAAAGCTCGGAAGGGAAAGAAATGAAACCCCCGAAAACGTGCTTTGGGTAGAGGAACCTCAGCCCTGACTTCTTGGGGAAGGAAACGGGGATGGGGAAGAAGCTGCGGGCGGCCGAAGGGAAAGCGGCACCCCCTGTCCTGTCCTGTCCTGCTCCGGCTCCCAATTCCAGAGTGACAGCAGCCTCTGGGGAAAATCCTGCATTTCCTCACCGAGCGAGCGAGCGAGCCGCGCTCGGAGCCAGAGCCCCGCGGCAGCACAGACCGAGCTCCGAGCCGAGAGCCGGGGCGGGATGGGGGCTCCGAGCCGGCCCCGGGGGCTCCGAGCCGGCCCCGGGGGCTCCGAGCCGGCCCCGGAGCTGTGCCGGGCTGCCCGGTCCCACCCAGCCCTGCCATCCCCGCGGGACCCTGCGGACGGGACCGGCCCCGCCGGCCGCGGGCTCCGGGGGCTCCCCGGGGCACGGGGGGGAGCGAGCAGCGCCGAGCCCCCACCCCACCCCACCCCATCCCACCCTTATCCCGTCCCCATCCCGTCTCCCACCCCTCTCCCACCCCTCTCCCACCCCTCTCCCACCCCCACACCGCGCCCCCCAGCCCCCCGTACCTGCCGGCCCCGCCCGGCCCCGCGGGGGGAGCCCCAGCAGGACCCCCAGGAGGGCGAGGCGGAGCCCCCAGCCCTTGGCCGAGCCCCGGCGGGGCCCGGGGGGGCCCGGCCCGGCCATGCCGCCGCTCCCGGGCTGTCACCGCCCCGACTCGGCGCCTCCGGCCCGACCTCCTCCTCTTTATGCCGTCGGGTCCCTCCCCCGGCGCGGAGCCCCGAGCGCGGCCGGCCCGGCCGGGGGGCGGCGGGGAGGGGGCGGCTTTGTTCGCCCTCATTTATTGCTGTGTTTCTTGGCCCGGCCCGGCCGCTTAATGAGAACCAGACCCGCGGCTCGGCGGCTCCCAGGCTTCCCCCGCCCGCCGCGGCTCCAGCCATCACCATCATCCAACCCTCATCCATCCTTCATCCCTCCTTCATCCATCCATCCATCCATCCATCCATCCATCCATCCATCCATCCATCCATCCATCCCTCCCTCCTTCATCCATCCATCCATCCCTCCTTCATCCATCCATCCATCCATCCCTCCTTCATCCATCCATCCATCCATCCATCCCTCCTTCATCCATCCACCCATCCATCCCTCCATCCATCCATCCCTCCCTCCTTCATCCATCCTTCATCCATCCATCCATCCATCCATCCCTCCATCCATCCATCCATCCCTCCTTCATCCATCCTTCATCCCTCCACCATCCATCCGTCCATCCCTCCTTAATCCATCCGTCCATCCCTCCTTCATCCATCCATCCATCTATCCATCCATCCATCCATCCATCCATCCATCCATCCATCCATCCCTCATCCATCCCTCATCCATCCATCCTTCATCCCTCCACCATCCATCCATCCATCCCTCCATCCACCCATCCATCCATCCCTCCACCCATCCCTCCCTCATCCATCCATCCCTCATCCCTCATCCGTCCATCCCCACCACTCCCCCCATCTCCTGCCTGGGGAAACCCTGGGGGTTCCCTCAGGCTGCCTGCACAAGTGGAGGAGAGAAAAGTGATTAAAGCAATTAAATAACTTCACACATCCCACCCCAGAGACACCTCTGTGACCCCCAACCCGCCCCACAGCTGTTAAGATTAATATTAATGATAGTGATTATTAACATTAGGGGGTTTTGCATTAATTAATGATATTAATGGCATTAATTGTAGACTCACAGAATGGTTTGAGTGGGAGGGACCTTAAAGCCCAGCCAGCTCCACCCCTGCCATGGCAGGGACACCCCCACTGTCCCAGGCCCATCCTCCACTTGTGCAGGCAGCACGAGGGAACCCCCAGGATTTCCCCAGGCAGGAGAGGGAGGGGAAGCGGGGGAGATGGAGGGATGAGGGATGGAGGGATGGAGGGATGGATGGATGGATGGATGGATGGATGGATGGATGAGGGATGGATGAGGGAGGGATGGGTGGATGGATGAAGGATGGATGAGGGATGGATGGAGGGATAGATGGATGGATGGAGGGATGAGGGATGGATGGAGGGATGGATGGATGGATGGAGGGATGGATGGATGGATGAAGGGATGGATGGATGGATGATGGATGGATGGATGAGGGATAGATGGATGGATGGATGAAGGGATGGATGGGTGGATGAAGGGATGGATGGATGGATGATGGATGGATGGATGAGGGATAGATGGATGGATGGATGGATGAGGGATGGATGGATGGAGGGATGGATGGAGGGATGGATGATGGATGGAGGGATGGATGATGGATGGAGGGATGGATGGATGGATGGGTGGATAAAGG
The DNA here is from genome assembly GCA_027886175.1 of Phylloscopus collybita. Classification (NCBI taxonomy): domain Eukaryota; kingdom Metazoa; phylum Chordata; class Aves; order Passeriformes; family Phylloscopidae; genus Phylloscopus; species Phylloscopus collybita. The sequence goes on along the minus strand of JAJNNQ010000055.1, from coordinate 927,260 downwards.
GATGGATGGATGGATGAAGGGATGGATGGATGGATGAGGGATGGATGGATGGATGGATGGGTGGATAAAGGGATGGATGGATGGATGGAGGGATGAGGAATGGATGGAGGGATGGATGGATGGATGATGGATGGATGGATGAGGGATGGATGGATGGATGGATGGATGAAGGAGGGATGGAAGGATGGATAGATGAGGGATGGATGGACGGACCTCGGACACTTCCAGGGATGGATTTTGTTGGCTCCATCAGCCCAAAGGCAGCCGAGCAGGAGCAGCGAGCGTGGGGCTGAGGGAAGCTCCCTCCCCTCCTGCACACCCCCCCGGCCCCTTGGGGTGCTCCCGGGGCTCCCCCCCTCTCCCAGCCACACTCAGGCCAAAGAACCATCGATAGTGATTAAAACCCCCACAGCAGCATTGATTCACAGCACTAATTAAAGCTTTGCAAATGATTTCACCCTGAGAATGGGGGCAGCTTCCGGGCCCCCTGCCCCGAGCGCTGCTGGCCCAAGGTGACATCTGGGGACAGGAAGGCACAGGGGACTTTTCTGGGGTTTCCTGGCACAGGAACTGAAAGCACCCGGCCCTGGCAGCAGCAGAGTCAGAGCCCTGCTGGCTCCACCCTGCAGATGCAAACATCTGGATGGAGGTGAGGCCTTCCCCAGCCCCTCCAAGCCCCCACCAGCCCCCAGCCTGCCCCAGGTGCCTCAGGGGCTCTCCCCAAGCACCTTCAGGAAGCACTGAGGGGGAAATTCCTCCCTGGGAGGTGCTGAGGCCCTGGCCCAGGGTGCCCAGAGCAGCTGTGGCTGCCCCTGGAGCCCTGGCACTGCCCAGGCCAGGCTGGGCACTGGGGCTGGGGGCACCTGGGGCAGTGGGAGGTGTCCCTGCCGGGGCAGGGGTGGGGCTGGGTGGGATTCCATGGACTCTCCTGGGCCACTCTGCACAGCCACAGCTCTCCCTGAAGCTTCAATCACCCTGCAGGTCCTGGCAGCTCCACGAGACGACAAACGCTCCCAACCCAGTCCCTGCAAGGAGGATCCCAGTGGGAGCGTGCTGGGAAGCCCAGGGCAGAGCTGGGAGCAGGGCCTGGCACAGAACCCGAGATCCCAGGGCTGGCAGCCACCAGGAAACCCTCAGAGGGACAGCAGAGCCTGGGAAGGGCTGTCCAGGGAAGGGCTGTCCAGGGAAGGGCTGCCCAGGGAAGGGCTGCCCAGGGAAGGGCTGGGGTGGAGCAGGGAGCAGAGGGAGCCCTGGGTAGGGCCCCGGTGGCCCCAGCAGCTGTCCCAGAGCGTGGCCTCCCTTCCCTCCATGGAATGGGACATTCCTGCCAACTCCTGCTCCTCCTCAGCCAGGCAGGGGAGCCTCTGCACCCCGGGAACCTCAGCTCTGGGACGGGAGGGCCTGGCCCGGGCTGGGAGCAGCAGCTGGGGCCGGTGCAGAGCCCACAAAGGCTTTTCTGTGGCAGGAGCAGGCACTGTCCCAACACCAGCCTGGGCTTCTGGAGTGGGGAGCAGGGCTGGGATCACCCAGAGCCACAGGATAAGAGCCCTGGGATCACCCAGAGCCAGGGATCACCCAGAGCCAGGGGATCACCCAGAGCCACGGGATAACAGCCCTGGGATCACCCAGAGCCAGGGATCACCCAGAGCCACAGGATAACAGCCCCGGGATCACCCAGAGCCACGGGATAACAGCCCTGGGATCACCCAGAGCCACGGGATAACAGCCCTGGGATCACCCAGAGCCAGGGATCACCCAGAGCCAGGGGATCACCCAGAGCCAGGGGATCATCCAGAGCCAGGGGATCACCCAGAGCCAGGGGATCACCCAGAGCCAGGGGATCACCCAGAGCCAGGGATCACCCAGAGCCACGGGATAACAGCCCCAGGGATCACCCCGAGTCCCAGGGTGTGCCTGCAGGGCTGGTCAGGGTCCCAGGCCTCCCTGTCCCCAGCACATGGGCTCAGGCACAGGGGGGTGACCCTGGGCAGCTTTCAGCTCCAGCTCCAGCAGCCCTGAGCTGGCACAGGTCCTGCAAGGGAACACCCTCAGGTGTGACAGTCACAGAATCAGGGGCTCGCTGGGGGTGGAAAAGATCTCCAGGATCAGCGAGTGGCAGCTGTGCCCAATCCCCACCTTGTCCCCAGCCCAGAGCACTGAGTGCCACCTCCAGGTGACACCTCCAGGGATGGGGACTCCACCCCTGCCCCAGGCAGCCCCTTCCCAAGCACCTTTTCCATGAGGGAATTTCCCCAATATCCAAGCAAACCCTCCTGGCCCAGCCTGGGGCCGTTCCCTCTCCTCCTGTCCCTGTGCCCTGGGAGCAGATCCCAAATCCCCCCCCGGCTGTCCCCTCCTGGCAGGAGCTGTGCAGAGCCACCAGGGCCCCCTGAGCCTCCTGTGCTCCAGGCTCAGCCCCTTTCCCAGCTCCCTCAGGAATTCTCCAGCCCCTGCCCAGCTCCCTTCCCTGCCCTGGACTTGCTCCAGCCCCTCCAGGGTCTCTCTTGTCACCCAGGAGGGGAACCAGGCCCAGTCCCTGCACCAGGATCACAAAGGTTGGAAAATCCCTCCAGGATCATCCAGGCCGAGCTGGGATTGATCCCCACCTTGGCACTGAGGGCCACATCCAGGAATTCCATGGACACCTCCAGGGATGGGCACTCCAAACCTCCCTGGGCACTGCCAAGGCCTGAGCACCCTTTCCATGGGGAAATTCCTGCTGCTGCCCCCCCTGAGCCTCCCCTGGCCCAGCCTGAGGCCGTTCCCTCTCCTCCTGTCCCTGTGCCCTGGGAGCAGATCCCAAATCCCCCCCGGCTGTCCCCTCCTGGCAGGAGCTGTGCAGAGCCACCAGGGCCCCCCTGAGCCTCCTTTGCTCCAGGCTCAGCCCCTTTCCCAGCTCCCTCAGGAATTCTCCAGCCCCTTCCCTGCCCAGCTGTGTTCCCTGGACACGTGTCCCTTCTCCAGGCCAACACCCCAGTGCTGCGGGTGCAGGGCTGTGCCTGACAGAGCCCCGTGAAGCCTCAGGGCAGATGTGCCAGTGGCCCCAGCCCAGGGACAGCTCAGTCACCCTGAGGTCACAGGAACTCCTCAGCCCTGTCCCCTCCCAGCCCAGCGGGTCAGCGTGGGGAGGGTGGGTCAGGGGGGCTGCCCAGGGTGGGTCAGGGGGGCTGGCAGAAGGAGAAGGGTCAGGCTGGATGCCCAGGGTGGGTCAGGGGGCTGGCAGAGGGTGGGAGGTCAGGCTGGTTGTTCAGGGTGGGTCAGGGGGGCTGCCCAGGGTGGGACAGGGGGGCTGGCAGAAGGAGAAGGGTCAGGCTGGATGCCCAGGGTGGGTCAGGGGGGCTGGCAGAGGGTGGGTCAGGGGGCTGGCAGAGGGTGGGAGGTCAGGCTGGATGCCCAGGGTGGGTCAGGGGGGCTGCCCAGGGTGGGTCTGGGGGCTGGCAGAGGGTGGGAGGTCAGGCTGGATGCCCAGGGTGGGTCAGGGGGGCTGCCCAGGGTGGGTCCGGGGGCTGGCAGAGGGTGGGAGGTCAGGCTGGATGCCCAGGGTGGGTCTGGGGGCTGGCAGAGGGTGGGAGGTCAGGCTGGCTGCTCAAGGTGGGTCAGGGGGGCTGCCCAGGGTGGGTCCGGGGGCTGGCAGAGCCAGGACAACCCACAGGATGCCCAGGGTCCATCTCAGCTGGGGGAGCAACACAACCCGGGGAGAGCAGCTCGGGATCTCTTTGGCACCGTGGAGGCTGAAGGAGCCTCTGGGGCAGCACCAGGGCTGCAGCACACGGGCAGATGGATAAAATCAGATCGGATTTAAAAATCCCCTTTTTTTCCCTAGGAAGAGTCTCACAAGTGTCCTCATGCCCCTGGAATCCGAGCTCCTTCCAGGGGCATTAATCAGCGCGGCTCCCATTTGTCACGCCGAGGTCGCTCACCCTCCCTCGGGCTCCCATTTGGCCGGGAGAGCTCGGGAGAGTTCGCTTTATCTGCCGATGGAGGGAGGAGAACGCGGCTGAAAGGCTGACTTTGCAACCTCTCCGTGTGAGAGCTGGGCCTGTCCCAGCTCCGGCCAGATTCCTGCCCCAGGCTCAATTCAATTCCTGCCCCAGCTGGTTCCTGCCCCAGGCTCAATTCAATTCCTGCCCCAGGCTGAATTCCTGCCCCAGGCTGAATTCCTGCCCCAGCTCAATTCAATTCCTGCCCCAGCGATTCCTGCCCCAGCTCAATTCAATTCCTGCCCCAGCTCAATTCCTGCCCCAGTGATTCCTGCCCCAGGCTCAATTCAATTCCTGCCCCAGCTGGTTCCTGCCCCAGGCTCAATTCAATTCCTGCCCCAGGCTGAATTCCTGCCCCAGCTCAATTCAATTCCTGCCCCAGCTCAATTCAATTCCTGCCCCAGCTCAATTCCTGCCCCAGTGATTCCTGCCCCGGCCAGATTCCTGCCCCAGCTCAATTCCTGCCCCAGCTCAATTCAATTCCTGCCCCAGTGATTCCTGCCCCAGCTCAATTCCTGCCCCAGCTCAATTCCTGCCCCAGGCTGAACTCCTGCCCCAGCTGGTTCCTGCCCCAGCTCAATTCCTGCCCCAGGCTCAATTCAATTCCTGCCCCAGCTGGTTCCTGCCCCAGCTGGTTCCTGCCCCAGCTGGTTCCTGCCCCAGCTCAATTCAATTCCTGCCCCAGTGATTCCTGCCCCAGCTCAATTCCTGCCCCAGCTCAATTCCTGCCCCAGCCCAGCCCAGGGCCGGCCCCAAGTGCAGCCCCTGGCTCATAAAGGCAGCACAAAGGAAACAATCTATTAAAACAATCTATGAAAACAATCTATTCAACCAATCTATTAAAATCTGCTTTCCTGCACTCAAGTGGGCTCTGCACTAATGAACAGCCAAGTCAGGAAGTGGTGTCTTCCTCAGGGAATTGCTTCAGGGAAAGTGAATTGGAATCCAGGAGGCTCTCATGGAAAAAAAAAACCGAGCTGGACTTTGGGGAGGGCTGAGACAGAGCCCAGAGTGCAGCAGCTTCCAGGTGCAGGGCAGGGGTTGGGGCTGCAGGGTCTCCCCTGCAATCCAGAGCATCCTGGGGTTCTGGAAGTGGTTCCTGACCTGCTTTGGCTCAGGGCAAGTCCTTCATCTTCTCCTCTCCAAAGTCCTCCAAGAGAAATCCTGGGAAGAGCCCCCAGCAGCAGCCAGGCCAGGCTGGACAGGCCTGTCCAGGCAGAGGGACAGCAGCAGTGACCACAGACTGGGGACGTCCCTGTCCAGGGAGCCTGGGCACTTGAGCCATGTTCTCACAGCACCACTGCAGAGCACTCCCATGGAAACCTGCCCAGATCCCAGCAAGGACAGAACACGTCCCAGACATCCACCCAGGCCCCAGCAGCCCCTGGTGTGAGAGGGGAGGGGCTCCAGAAACCTCCAACCCAGCTGGAAAGATGTTCTCCATAGCAGGACGGACTCCCAAAAACATCCAAACCAGCTGGAGAGGTGTTCTCCATGGCAGGAACTCCAGAACATCCAAACCAGCTGGAGAGGTGTTCTCCAAAGCAGGAACTCCAGAACATCCAAACCAGCTGGGAGAGATGATGTTCTCCACAGGATGGACTCCAGAAACATCCAAACAAGCTGGAGAGGTTTTCTCCATAGCAGGGACTCCAGCACATCCAAACCAACTGGAGAGATGTTCTCCAAAACAGGAACTCCAGAACATCCAAACCAGCTGGAGAGGTGTTCTCCACAGGAGGGACTCCAGAACATCCAACCCAGCTGGAGAGGTGTTCTCCAAAGCAGGAACTCCAGAACATCCAAACCAGCTGGAGAGGTGTTCTCCAAAGCAGGAACTCCAGAACACCCAAACCAGCTGGAGAGATGTTCTCCAAAGAAGGGACTCCAAAACATCCAAACCAGCTGGAGAGATGTTCTCCAAAGCAGGGACTCCAGCACATCCCAGCTGGAGAGGTGTTCTCCACAGGATGGATTTCAGAACACCCAAACCAGCTGGAGAGGTGTTGTTCTCCACAGGAGGGACTCCAGAACATCCAAACCAACAGGACAGGGCTCCCCCAGAGGAGGGACTCCCAAATCCCCCCCAGGGCTGCCCGTGACAGAGCAGGGTCAGGACTGATTCCCCCAGGATGGGATTTACAGCCCCAAGGAAGGGGGAGTGGGAATGGTCACAAAGGAAGAGATGGAAGGTGCTCCTGAAGGGAAACAAAGCCTCTCATTTTAAAACAAAGCACATTTCAAAGCACAAGGTGGGGGTTTTACACCCCCTTTTCCATTCCCTTCTTCTCCATCCCACCCAGGAGGTGTCCCAGCTGCAGGTCAGGCTGTGGAACCTGGTCTGTCCTGCAGAGCAGCCCCTGGGGGTGGTGCTGATCAAAGGACAGCTCTGAGTGACTGACAACTCCAATCTGCTCTGACAGGGCTGAAGAAGCCCAGCCCTGCCCTGACTGCACCTCCAGAGCCCTGCAGCAGTGACCCTGGGAGGCTCTGGTGCAGGTTCAGAGGGGGTGGCTCCACTCCAGGGTTCCATCCCAAAGACAATTCCCCCAGCTGCTGGGGACGTGCTGGCACAGCAGGGACTGCCAACATCAGCAGCCCCAGGATTGTAAACACGGGGTGCTCTGCACCCACAGGAGCTCCACCCCACCTGGGGACAGGGCCAGGAGCATCCCCATGGAGAAACCAGGGGTGGGAACACCCCCAGCACCCATTCTGGGGGGAAATCTCAGAATCCCCCCAAAGGTTTGTCCAGCCCTGGAGTCCCCAGCCCTGGAGGGGTTTCACAGCTGGCCCTTGGGGGCCAGCAGGTGCAGGTGGCACTTGGGGACTCCAGAACATCCAAACCAGCTGGAGAGGTGTTCTCCATAGCAGGAGGGACTCCCAAAAACATCCAAACCAGTTGGAGAGATGTTCTCCATAGCAGGAGGGACTCCCAAAAACATCCAAACCAGCTGGAGAGGTGTTCTCCATAGCAGGAGGGACTCCCAAAAACATCCAAACCAGCTGGAGAGGTGTTCTCCATAGCAGGAGGAACTCCCAAAAACATCCAAACCAGCTGGAGAGATGTTCTCCAAAGCAGGAACTCCAGAACATCCAAACCAGCTGGAGAGGTGTTCTCCACAGGTGAGAGGTGGAGTGCAGGTGGCACAGGCCAGGGGTGGCCCTGGCAGTGCTTGGGGAACACTGGGCTTCATCTCAGAGGGGTTTGGGAGCAGCAGGGCCCTGGAGCTCCCTGCAGGCCTCCTCCCTGAGAGCTGAAAAGCACAAAAAAAGCAGCTGAGTGGCCTTGAAGGAGCTCCAAGGGAGGCAGGATCTGCTCAGGGCTCCAGCAGCCCAGGGAACAGATCTGTCCCCGTGTCCCAGGAAATCCATCAGAGAGCTCGGCCCCAGCAGCTCCAGCAGCACACAGAGCTCCTTTCCAGCCCCAGAACAAAACTCCAAAGGCAAGGCAGCAATTCCATCCCAGCTGATCCCAAGGACAAGGCACTGGAGGGAGCAAATCCCAGTTCAAGGCCAGGCTGGACAGGGCAGGATGGGCTCAACCCAAACCAGGCTGCTCCTGGGACAAACAGGTAAATCTGGATTTGGGGAAGGTCTGAGAAGATGAGCCCCAGTCTGAGCTGGTTTACCCCAGTCATGGGATGGTGTCATTTGTAATCTGCACTTACACTTGGATTTCTGACACCAGACCAGATCAGGGAATCCTGGAACGGGCTGGGTGGGAAGGGACCCTAAATCCCACCCAGTGCCACCCCTGCCATGGCAGGGACACCTCCCACTGTCCCCATTGTGCTCCAACCCCAGTGTCCAGGGATCCAGGGGCAGCCCCAGCCAAGCTGGGAATTCCAGCCCAGCCAGGAATTCCTGCCCAAGCTCCCAGCCCAAGCTCCCCTTGCCCAGTGGGAAGCCATTCCCTGTCTCCTGTCCCTGCAGCCCTTGTCCCCAGCCCCTCTCCAGCTCTCCTGGAGCCCCTGCAGGCCCTGGAGGGTCTCTCCAGAACCTTCCATGGCCCGTGGTGCCCAGCCCTCCCTCCCTCCCTCCCAGCTGTCTCTGAACTGAATTGCCACAAACATCCGAGGCAGGGAACATGGGAAGCCACAGCTCACACCCACTCTGCTCTCCTCAGATGTCTTTTCCTGTTTATCCATCCCCTGAAGTGCTCAGTGATGAGCAGATGAAACTGAGCCTTCAGCCCTCCCCAAACCTCCTCCCTGCCCTGCTCCTCCTGCATCTCCTGCATCTCCTCCTCCCTGCCCTGCACCTCCTGCATCTCCTGCTCCCTGCCCTGCATCTCCTGCATCTTCTGCATCTCCTGTTCCCTGCCCTGCACCTCCTGCATCTCCTCCTCCCTGCCCTGCACCTCCTGCATCTCCTGCTCCCTGCCCTGCATCTCCTGCATCTCTTCCTCCCTGCCCTGCACCTCCTGCTCCCTGCCCTGCATCTCCTTCATCTCCTGCATCTCCTGCACCTCCTGCTCCCTGCCCTGCATCTCCTGCATTTCCTGCATCTCTTGCTCCCTGCCCTGCATCTCCTGCTCCCTGCCCTGCCCTGCACCTCCTGCTCCCCCTGCTCCCTGCCCTGCCTCTTTGCAGCGATGCTGGTGCAGGGCACAGCCAGGGGTCCTGGCAGGACAGAAGCAGCAGCTGCAGAAGGGGATTGTCCCAGGAAAGGCCCCCAAGCCCCCTCCATCAGCAGAGCTGTCCCTGCCCAGCCCTGCACAGACACAGCTGCAGCAGCCACCACAACTCTGCTGTTTTATTGAAAGGCTTTTGCAGTACAAAACATTACCAAGTGGATTTTCTACACTGAGACAGCAATTAAAAAAAAAAAAACCCAAACAAAAAAACCTTAAAAATTCTCGTTAAAACCCATTGAAAATAAATATATGAAACTGCTATTCCAATCAGGGAGTTATAAATACGTGATGAACCAAGTTTTTCCAGGCTCTGTTTCCTCTGGAAGTGCCTAGCCCCGCTATAAAAACCCAGCTATTCATTGCAAACCCTGACACTCCCCCCCAGGTCAGTGATCCTCACCCAGGGCAGGAGGGATGAGTACAAAAGGGAGTACAAAACAGCACCAAACTCAGGCTGCAGCAGCTTTTACTGCCTCCTCCTGGCCCAGCCCGTGCTGCTCCATCAGCTCCAGGACACCTTCTTCCCCAGGACACGGTTGGTGATTTTCTGAGGGAAAAACAAAGGCACACAGAGGGGTTTGAGTGCTTTGAACGTTAAAAGATACTGAGCACAGGTTTAATTGTTACAGATTCAATTGTTACAGAATCCCAGGAGGGTTTGGGGGAGAAGGGACCCTAAAGCCCACCCAGTGCCACCCCTGCTGGGGCAGGGACACCTCCCACTGTCCCCCCTGGCTCCAAGCCCCAGCGCCCAGCCTGGCACCAAGGGGCAATAAACAGCACAAAAAAAGGGGAATTTACCCCTTTTAGGGCAACTCAAGCAGCTCAGCAGTTGCTGAGTGAGAGCACCAGGATATCCCTGCAGTGGGAATGGTCAGGAACGGGGCAGAGATTGGGAACGGGGCTGGGATTGCCCTTGGAGCTGGGCAGGGATTGGGAACTGGGCAGGGATTGGGAGCAGGGCAGGGATTGGGAGCAGGGCAGGGATTACATTTGGAACTGGGCAGGGATTGGGAACTGGGGAGGGATTGGGAACTGGGCAGGGATACCCTTGGAACTGGGCAGGGATTGCCCTTGGAACTGGGCAGGGATTGCCCTTGGAACTGGGCAGGGATTGGGAGCAGGGCAGGGATTGGGAACGGGGCTGGGATTGGGAGCAGGGCAGGGATTACATTGGGAACTGGGCAGGGATTGGGAACAGGGCAGGGATTGGGAACTGGGCAGGGATTGCCCTTGGAACTGGGCAGGGATTGGGAACTGGGCAGGGATTACATTGGGAACTGGGCAGGGATTGGGAACAGGGCAGGGATTGGGAACTGGGCAGGGATTGCCCTTGGAACTGGGCAGGGATTACATTGGGAACTGGGCAGGGATTACATTGGGAACTGGGCAGGGATTGGGAACTGGGCAGGGATTACATTGGGAACTGGGCAGGGATTACATTGGGAACTGGGCAGGGATTACATTGGGAACTGGGCAGGGATTACATTTGGAACTGGCTGAGGCTGCTCCCTCCAGCAGGACCCTGAGCACAGCCTGCTGGAGCCCCTGTGCCCCAGGCTGGGCTGGCTCAGGGAAGGGCTCGGGAAGGGCTCGGGAAGGCTCAGGAAGGGCTCAGGAAGGGCTCAGGGAAGGGCTCGGGAAGGGCTCAGGGAAGGGCTCAGGGAAGGGCTCAGGAAGGGCTCAGGGAAGGGCTCAGGAAGGGCTCGGGAAGGGCTCAGGGAAGGCTCAGGGAAGGGCTCAGGGAAGGCTCAGGGAAAGCAGCAGAGCTCCAGGGAAGGGCTCAGGGAAGGGCTCAGGAAGGCAGCAGAGCTCCAGGGAAGGGCTCAGGGAAGGGCTCGGGAAGGGCTCAGGAAGGGCTCGGGAAGGGCTCAGGAAGGGCTCAGGGAAGGCTCAGGGAAGGCAGCAGAGCTCCAGGGCAGAGCCCCAGGGGGAGTGCAAGGCCCAGAAGTTGCTCTCCCCCAGGAGCAGTGGAGCAGAGCAGGACTCCCCAGGAGGGATGAGGCAGGGCTGGGGGCAGCAGGGGGGAACCTGCACCGCCCTGACACCAAACCCAGCACAGAGCACCTGCAGGCTGCTCCCCAAAGGAGCTGGGAGCACCTGGGGGTGGCTGCCAGAAACCACAGCAGAGCCAACACTGAGGGCTGAGCCCCTGGCAGGGGCTGTGCCCAGAAGGGCTCCTGGGTCCCTTCCAGCCCCCAGCAGGGAGAGGTTCCAGAACATTCCCCCAGAGAACCTCCCAGGGCAGCCTCCCAGCCTCCTCAGCTTTCCCTTTGGGGCAGTGACACCTTGTGGTCCCTCCCTTCCCAGCCCTGAAAACAAAGCTGGGAGATCTCCGTGCTGGGGCTGGGCTCCTTCTGCAGGGGACAGGGAAGTCACCAGGACCTGCTGCTCCCTCTCAGGAGCTCTCTCCCAACTCCCTGAAATCACCAACTCCACCCAATGGAAAAGCCTCAGTCATGGAACCAGTCTGGGTCTGATAAACTCCAAAAATCCATTGCCACTCCACTGGGGCTGGAAGTTCTGATTGCTGCTGCCACTAGAGAGTGTGCAGAGCTGCAGGGCACTCCCTGTCCCCTGACCTGCCTGGGATGATTTTATGCTCTACTTGAAATGAACAGGACAAAAGCAAAGGGCTGCTGGGACAGAACATCAGCCCAGGCCCACGTGCACCCTGCCCTAAAAAGAACTTTGCTATCTTAACAAAGACAAGTATTGAACAATTTCACAGCTGAAGAATGTCTGTGCACTCCAGCCCGGGGATTTTTCTGGCTCCAATCCTAGGTGGAGGTTGTGGATCATCCTCACTCAGTGCCCACAAAACCTCTTTATTATTCTCCTCTCACCCCAGTGAGCTGCCCCAGAGTGTCAGAGAAATGCCCTGGAAGCAGCCCTGACAGCCCTGCACCTCCCAGAGCCCTGCAGGGACCTTTGCACTCGGCTCCACAACAGGGAAGCAAATTTGGTTCATCCAGATTCACTGATTTGGGGCCTTATTTTGAGTCAAATAAACTCAGCTGCACCTCACCCCTCAGCCTGGGCACTGGGACTGTCCCAGGCCAGGCTGGACACTGGGACTGACCCAGGCCAGACTGGACACTGGGATTGTCCCAGGCTGGACACTGGGATTGTCCCAGGCCAGGCTGGGCACTGGGATTGTCTCTGGCCAGGCTGGACACTGGGATTGTCCCAGGCCAGGCTGGACACTGGGATTGTCCCAGGCCAGGCTGGGCACTGGGATTGTCTCTGGCCAGGCTGGACACTGGGATTGTCCCAGGCCAGACTGGGCACTGGGATTGTCCCAGGCCAGACTGGGCACTGGGATTGTCCCAGGCCAGACTGGGCACTGGGATTGTCCCAGGCCAGACTGGGCACTGGGATTGTCCCAGGCCAGGCTGGGCACTGGGATTGTCCCAGGCCAGACTGGACACTGGGATTGTCCCAGGCTGGACACTGGGATTGTCCCAGGCCAGACTGGGCACTGGGATTGTCCCAGGCCAGGCTGGACACTGGGATTGTCCCAGGCCAGGCTGGGCACTGGGATTGTCCCAGGCCAGACTGGACACTGGGATTGTCCCAGGCTGGACACTGGGATTGTCTCTGGCCAGGCTGGACACTGGGATTGTCCCAGGCCAGACTGGACACTGGGATTGTCCCAGGCCAGGCTGGGCACTGGGATTGTCTCTGGCCAGGCTGGACACTGGGATTGTCCCAGGCCAGACTGGACACTGGGATTGTCCCAGGCCAGACTGGACACTGGGATTGTCCCAGGCCAGACTGGACACTGGGATTGTCCCAGGCCAGACTGGACACTGGGACTGTCCCAGGCCAGGCTGGACACTGGGGCTGGGAGCAGCCTGGGGCAGGGGGAGGTGTCCCTGCCAGGGCAGGGCTGGGATGGGATCCATTCACTCACTGCTTCCTTTCCCAAAGTTTAACCACGGCCTGTGAGCCCTCAGAGCCTTGGGCAGGGCCTGGAGAATTCCCCAGGGAGCTGGAGAAGGGGCTGGAGAATTCCTGAGGGAGCTGGGAAGGGGCTGAGCCTGGAGCACAGGAGGCTCAGGGGGGCCCTGGTGGCTCTGCACAGCTCCTGCCAGGAGGGGACAGCCGGGGGGGATTTGGGATCTGCTCCCAGGGCACAGGGACAGGAGGAGAGGGAACGGCCCCAGGCTGGGCCAGGGGAGGCTCAGGGTGGGCAGCAGCAGGAATTTCCCCATGGAAAGGGGGGGTGGGCATTGGCAGTGCCCAGGGGGGTTTGGAGTGCCCATCCCTGGGGGGTTTAAAGCCACGAATGTGGCACCTGGGGACAGGGGCAGTGGTGGCCCTGGCAGGGCTGGGGATGGTTGGGCTGGGGGGGCTCAGAGGGATTTTCCATCCTGAATGGTTCCAGGGCTCTCTGATTTTTGGGACAGGGCAGGTGCCAGGCCCTGCCCTGGGAGCACAGACAGGTCAGACAGAGCTGCCCCTGCTCCCTGTGCCAGGCTTTCCCTGGAGAAAGCCACAGGAGCTGCTCCTGCTGGGCTCACCAGGCTCCTCAGGGACAGGGCAGAGCAGCTCTGCCCTTCCCAGCACTGGGATGGGGCCTTGGAGCACCCTGGGGACCCCTGGAATCCCACAGCCCCATCAGACACCTCATGGAGCTCCTGGGGCAGCTCCTGCCTTCCCCCAGAGCTCTGTCCCACTGACCCTGTGGCACAGGGAGCCCCACTCAGAGCCTGCTGCTCTCACCAAGCCACTCCCTGATTTACAGCTCCCTCAGCAGCAGGGGAGACTGAAACCCTGGGAGATTCACTGCCATGAATCATCACCTCCCTTCCCACCAAACCCACGCTGATGGACAAAAGTTCTGGTTCCATTCCCTCCCTGCCTCCAGCTGGCTCTGCCATTCCGAGGCAGAGAACTCAGGAATTCCTCAAACTTTGCTGTACCAGCAGCTGGAGTTCTCAAAGCAGGAAAAAAAAAAACCCATCCTGAAAATACCCTGCCCAAGTATAGCAACAAATTAAATCTTTCTAGTGGTAAATCCCCCAAATCAGAGTGGGAAGATGTTTTTGGAGAACACATTACCAGTGCTGGCTTTCCAAATCCAGTGACTGCTGTTCCCAGCAATTGCCCAGGGCTGTTATTCCAGCTCTGGAACACTGCAGGGAAGGAGCTGTGCCAGCCAGGGGTTTAACACTGAGCCCAGGTGCAGGTTGAGGCTGCAGAGTTTGTAAGAAAGGCCCTGCCCGTGCTCAGGGACACTGCTCTGTCCCACAGCTGCCCAGGCAGGGCTGAGCTGAAATCCTCAGAGCTCACTCCCTCCCCAGCTGAAATCCTCAGAGCTCACTCCCTCCCCACCACTGAAATCCTCAGAGCTCACTCCCTCCCCAGCTGAAATCCTCAGAGCTCACTCACTCCCCAGCTGAAATCCTCAGAGCTCACTCCCTCCCCAGCTGAAATCCTCAGAGCTCACTCCCTCCCCACCCTGCAGGCTCTGGAGTGCAGAAACCAAGGATGAGGCCAGGCTTTGTTAGGCAGGGCTGGGAATGCCCTGAACCAAACCCTCTGCTGCAGCCAGGGCAAGCCCAGCAGCCCCAAGGACACTTGTCCTTCCTGCAGTGCCCCAAGAACCCTCTGCTGCAGCCAGGGCCCTGCACAAACCCTTTCCTGTGTCATTGCACCAGGAATGAAGGGACACAAACCCTTTTTTGTACCATTTCACCAGGAATGAGAGGGCACAAACCCTTTCCTGTGCCATTTCACCAGGAATGAGAGGGCACAAACCCTTACCTGTGCCATTTCACCAGGAATGAGGGACACAAACCCTTTCCTGTGCCATTTCCCCAGGAATGAGGGACACAAACCCTTTTTTGTACCATTTCACCAGGAATGAAGGGGCACAAACCCTTTCCTGTGCCATTTCCCCAGGAATGAGGGACACAAACCCTTTTTTGTACCATTTCACCAGGAATGAAGGGGCACAAACCCTTTTTTGTACCATTTCACCAGGAATGAGGGGCACAAACCCTTTCCTGTGCCATTTCACCAGGAATGAGAGAGCACAAACCCTTTCCTGTGTCATTTCACCAGGAATGAGAGAGCACAAACCCTTTTTTTGCCATTTCACCAGGACCATGTTCCTTGCTGTTTCTCCACTGAGTGCAGGGATTTCAGCAGAGGAAGGGGGAGCTGCTGTTGCACATCCCGAGCAGCCCTGCAGCCCAGCCCCTGAGTTCCCAGCCCAAACCCTGGTGCCTGGGGCTCCCTGAGGGAGGCAGGGAGGGGCACTCACAGTTTTGTAGAGCTGAGCCCTCAGGCGGTAGGAGCTGTACTCCAGCCTCCTCTGCTCCTCCTCCCGCTTCCTCCGCACCTCGGGGAGCTGCTCGTAGATCCTGAGGGAGAGGAGAGGCAGAGAGGGTGACTGGACCCCAAACCCCACCCCCTCTGCCCCATGGCCACCCTCCCCAAGGGCTGCTGGCCCAGCACAGCCCTGACAGAGGTGTGGAGCTTGCTGCTGCCCCACTGGGAAAACCTGGAATCCACAGCAGGGTGAGCCCGGGCATTCCTGCAGCTGGGACTGCTCTCCTACCCCTGGGAGTGCCTCTCCTACCCCTGGGACTGCTCTCCTACCCCTGGGACTGCTCTCCTGCCCCTGGGACTGCCTCTCCTACCCCTGGGACTGCCCCTCCTACCCCTGGGACTGCTCTCCTACCCCTGGGAGTGCCTCTCCTACCCCTGGGACTGCTCTCCTGCCCCTGGGACTGCCCCTCCTACCCCTGGGACTGCCCCTCCTACCCCTGGGACTGCTCTCCTACCCCTGGGACTGCCTCTCCTGCCCCTGGGACTGCCTCTCCTACCCCTGGGACTGCCTCTCCTACCCCTGGGACTGCTCTCCTACCCCTGGGACTGCTCTCCCACCCCTGGGACTGCTCTCCTGCCCCTGGGACTGCTCTCCTGCCCCTGGGACTGTTCTCCTACCCCTGGGACTGCCCCTCCTACCCCTGGGACTGCTCTCCCACCCCTGGGACTGCCTCTCCTACCCCTGGGACCGCTCTCCTGCCCCTGGGACTGCTCTCCCACCCCTGGGACTGCCTCTCCTACCCCTGGGACTGCTCTCCCGCCCCTGGGACTGCTCTCCCACCCCTGGGACTGCCTCTCCTACCCCTGGGACTGCTCTCCTACCCCTGGGACTGCCTCTCCTACCCCTGGGAGTGTCTCTCCCACCCCTGGGACTGCCCCTCCTACCCCTGGGACTGCCCCTCCTACCCCTGGGACTGCTCTCCTACCCCTGGGACTGCCCCTCCTACCCCTGGGAATGCCCCTCCCACCCCTGGGACTGCTCTCCTACCCCTGGGAATGCCCCTCCCACCCCTGGGACTGCTCTCCTACCCCTGGGACTGCTCTCCTACCCCTGGAGCTCTTCTCCCACCCCTGGAACTGCTCTCCTACCCTTCGGAATGCCCCTCCTACCCCTGGAACTGCTCTGTTACCTCTGGAACTGCTCTCCCATCCCTGGAGCTCCTCTCCCAGCCCTGGAACTCCTCTCCTACCCCTGGAGCTCCTCTCCCACCCCAGGAACTCCTCTCCCACCCCAGGAACTCCTCAGGGCAGCCCCTGGAGCTCTGCAGTGCTGTGCTGACCCAGCTGGAGCTCAGTGTCCCCAGTGTCCCCAGCCCAGGCCATGTCCCTCCAGCCACAGCAGGAGTTCAGCACAGGAACCACCCCAGGGAAGCTTTTTGGGCATTTCCAGAATCTCAGTGACCCAGCAGCCCTGCAGCCCTGTTCTGTCTGCTCCTGTGCTGACGCTTCCCCAGATTTTCCCTCACTCATGGAACCCTGCCATGGTTTGGGCTGGAAGGACCTCAAAGCAGGGCAGGGACACCTTCCCCACACACCCTAAGGATGCTCTGAAATGCTAAAAGTCATTCAAATCATTTCAATGTATCACAAAAATCATTCAAATCATTTCAATGTATCATAAAAATCATTCAAATCATTTCAATGTATCATAAAAATCATTCAAATCCTTCAAATGCAACACAAAACCCATTCAAATCATTAACACTCATCATTAACCATTAACACAATCATTGACACCAGGGGTCTGTGTTGGGCACTGTGCATTCCAGCAGGGATTTTGTGGCAGCACAGAGAAACTGAGCTTGGCAGAAGCCTCTGGAGGTCACCAAGCTCCTGCTCAAGGCAGGGCTCATTGCAAGGCTGGGCCAGGCTGCTCATCCCACCAAGCTGGGATGATTTCCAAGGCTTCAGGCTCTGGCCCCTCTGTGGGGTGCTGGCCCAGCCCTTCCCACCCTGCTGCCAGCAAAGCTCAGCCCCAAGGAGCTCCCCGTTTTCGTGATCCCATCCCAGGCCCCTCTGCAGCACAGCCACTCCTCAGGGGAACTCCAGGGGAGCGTGCTGGGCACTGCAGAGATGAATTGCTGGAGTCAAAAACAAAAACAAGACAAAACCCATCCTCAGGTGGCTTTTCCAAGGGTCAAAGTCTCTGTATTCCCTTGGGGTGATTATTTCTACAGAAAGCCTCTCCCTTTGAGGGAAATGCTGCCTCACTCCTGCCCCAATTACCCACTTTGTTCATTTGTGACCTCATTCAGGTGCTGCTGTGCCCCCCAGCCCCATTCCCTCTCCCAGTTTGCTGTGGGTGGCTGATGCTGCAGCAGAACCCTCAGCTTTAGCTACAGAAATCATTTTCCAAAATGGCTTTGGTTCTTGGAATTTCCCAGTAGGGCAGCTCTGCCTCTGCTAAGGCACCTGGATTTTTCCTGGTGGAAAAGCTGGATTGTTTGCACAGCCAGTTCCCTGAGTGCAGGCAGGATCCAAAGCTCTGCCCTGCCCACCTGAAATACAATGCCCTGAGCTTTACCTCTTAGATCTTTGGAACATTTCACTCTTGGGAATCGCTCTTCTCCTCTCTCTCATCAGGAAACCTGAAGGGGAAATTGTGAACGACAGACAAGTTTGTTACTGCAACAATCTGGATCCTTTTTAAATTTTACAGAAGTTTTTACAAAAAACTCCTGGAAACATCTTACAGACAACAGGGTTAAGTAACTGCAGTGCCTTTATGAGAAATAAATAATAATGAGAATAATAATGAGAAATAGTAATGAGAAATAAACTGAATAAATAAATGTTGGAAGCCTGGGCCCTGAGCATTTCAGGCTCTCCGTGCTGACAGGCACTGACCCTGCAGAACGCACCACACCTGACCTGAGGCCGAGCAAGAGGCTTCCAAAACTGAGTGACAGCACTGGGGGCTGTGGCTGTGGGGTCTGAACAGAGCCTGAAGCACAACGTGGGGGCTCAGGAAACCCAAAGGATTCGAGGCAGACCCCGAATTACCTGGGTGGGACAGCGGGTGAGCAGCAGTCCTGCGCTCCTTCCTCTGCCTGGGGGGCTGCAGCAGCTGCTGGGCTGGCAGGAGCTGTTCCTCCTGGGCTGGCAGGAGCTGCTGGGCTGGCAGGAGCTGTTTCCCCTGGGCTGGCAGGAGCTGCTGGGCTGGCAGGAGCTGTTCCCCCCGGGCTGGCAGCAGCTCTCCCCCCTGGAGCAGTCTCTGCAGCCTCCTCTCCTCGCGCCGCAGCCGCAGGTGCCGCAGGCGCTGCCCCGAGCGCGAGATGAAGTCGGGGCGGTGCAGGGCCAGGGCCTCCTGGGGGGGGACACAAACACACCCTGCCTGCCCAAACTGCGGCTGGGCAGCTGCAGGGGACGCCCCAAAGCATCCCCCACAAAGCCCAGGGCAGGGAAAAAAAAATCCCATCAAAACATCGGGTATGATGCCAAACTCCTGTCCCTGTGTCCTAGGTTACAATGGAAAATCGTGCCCAAGGGATGTTGGAGCCAAGGTGGGGCAGTGATTTCCTGATCTTCTGTTAACGAGCCTAACGATGCCTTGCCACGTGACTGATAGATCACTTCCTCCGGGAGTTATCTCTGGTTAATGGGCCATCAAGGACCCACTGCAGGACTCATGGAATGAGATCATCCCATTGGGAGATGCTCCACCCAGGGGGAGGAGCCAAGCATTCCCACCTGGATAGAATCCAGGGTTGGAGACATCACAGGGAGCTTTTATCCACTGGACTCCCAGAGGAGACAAGAGCTACCAGACGGAATCACTGCTTGGACAAGAACATCTCATCTGGATTCCTGGAGGAAGACTGGACCCTTCTCACCATCACTGGACCCATCTCACCATCCCTGGACCCTTCTCTCTCAGGATCATCTCTGCTCCAGCGAAACCACCTCTGCCACTCCAGGAGGACTGACCTCCGGACTGCTTCAAACACCCTGACCAACAGGGTGTTAGGTTGTATTATTTCACCTTTTTTTTTTCTCTCTTCTTCTATTAAATTGTATCTCTGACTGGGAGTCTCATTGGTTTTGCTTTCAAACCAGCACAACCAAACACCGGGCAGGCCTGGTTTAACAACGTGGAAAGAAACTGGGCAGAAAGGAAAGAAAAAACAAACCCTAAAGTAATAATAAACAGTAAAAACTCATTTTGGACTTGCACTATGTACACCTCAGTGTCATTTCTGCATGGAAACAGGGGTGGTGGGATGTTCTGTCAGCTCCAGCCCTCTGTTCCTGAAGCCAAGGGATTCATTTCATCCCTGCAGCCCCAGCCCCGGTCAAACACTGGGGAATGAAGTGAGGAAGCATTCTGGGGAAAGCCAGACTGCCAGGGGACTCCCTGCTCCCACCCTGGGGTGGCCCCAGCAGGCCCTGGGTGCAGGGAGCTCTCACCTGCAGCGTGAGCTTCCCCAGGGGCTCCCCCAGCCCCCTGCCAGCCCCGGGGGCTGCAGCTGCTCCCGGGCCCAGCCTGGGCTGCTCCTCCCAGTTCTTCTCCCTCAGGGGCTCTCTCCAAGGCTTTCTGCTGCTCCAGGGCTCAAACCAGGCTGGCCCAGGGCCAGGAGTGGCACTGGATTGGTTTTCTTTCCTCGATTCACACTTCAAGTCCTCTGCTGGGACGAGCCACGGAGTCCCTGTTGAAAGAGCAAGGAAGAGAAAGAAGATTTGAGATGATTCCTGTGCCTGCTGTCCATCCCAATCCATGGGCCTTTGCTCCTGGAGGAATCCCAGAGGCTGATGGGACAACAGAGAGCTGGGAGGGGACACAGCCAGGAGAGGTGATCCCAGCTGGCCCAAGGGGTATCCCAGAGCAGGGTCAGGAGACAGAGCTGAGGGAGGGCAAGGGGAGCACTTGGAACGATGCTGCTTTGGCCTCCCAAGTCAGCATCAGGCAGAGTGGAGCACTCCTGGGGATGGGAACTGGGCAGGGGCTGAAAGGGTCCCTGCAGAGCCTGCAGGGGCTTCCAAGGAGGGACCTGGGACAAGGGGAGATGGTGTGAAGCTGAAGGAGGGCGGCTTTACAGCAGAGCTTGGGCAGGAATTATTCCCTGGGAGGGTGGGCAGGGGCTGGGCTGGAATTGCCAGAGCAGCTGGGGCTGCCCCTGGAGCCCTGGCAGTCCCCCAGGCCAGGCTGGACACTGGGGCTGGGAGCACCCAGGACAGTGGGAGGTGTCCCTGCCAGGGCAGGGGTGGCTCCGGGTGGGATCTGGGGTCCCTCCCAACCCATCCCATTCCAGATTCTCCAGGAGGAGAATGAATTCCTTGTCCTGCTGTGCTCCTGTGGCTTTTCCCTTCCCTGCTAACCTGCCTCCATCCCACCCCAGTGGTCTCCTCACTCTCTCCCTGTCCCACACCCCTGGGGAGGGGAGGACCAGGGTTAAACCACAGCAGTGAGTGCCCAGGTGTGCACTGAACCCAACCTGTGCCAGACCTGCAGCAAAGCCCTCGCTGCAGCTCAGCCCCAGGGGAACCCCTGCAGGCAACACCTCGGGCAGGTCCACGAGAATTCCCTCCCCAGGTGTCCCAACAGCAGCAAATCTTTACCAGACACAGCTTTGGAGAAGCCCAGGACTGTCCCTGTCCCAGGTTTCTGTCCAGGGACAGAACAGCCCAGGACTGTCCCTGTCCCAGGTGTCTCCCCAGGGACAGAACAGCTCAGGACTGTCCCTGTCCCAGGTTTCTGTCCATGGACAGAACAGTTCAGGACTGTCCCTGTCCCAGGTTTCTGTCCATGGACAGAACAGTTCAGGACTGTCCCTGTCCCAGGTTTCTGTCCATGGACAGAGCAGCTCAGGACTGTCCATGTCCAGGTGTCTCCCCAGGGACAGAACAGTCATTTACCAGCACATATTTAATTATAATCACACATCTTTAAGGAGCCTTCCTGCTGGCCTAAGCCCTGTGGCTCTGGATCCATATTTTTTGGAAGAACAAATCCTTTTCATCTCCCAAGTGTTCAGGAAATCTTTACCAGACACAGCTTTGGAGAAGCCCAGGACTGTCCATGTCCAGGTGTCTGTCCATGGACAGAACAGCTCAGGACTGTCCCTGTCCCAGGTTTCTGTCCAGGGACAGAACAGCCCAGGACTGTCCCTGTCCCAGGTTTCTGTCCATGGACAGAACAGCCCAGGACTGTCCCTGTCCCAGGTTTCTGTCCAGGGACAGAACAGCTCAGGACTGTCCCTGTCCCAGGTTTCTGTCCGTGGACAGAACAGCTCAGGACTGTCCCTGTCCCAGGTTTCTGTTCATGGACAGAACAGTTCAGGACTGTCCATGTCCAGGTGTCTCCCCAGGGACAGAACAGTCATTTACCAGCACATATTTAATTATAATCACACATCTTTAAGGAGCCTTCCTGCTGGCCTAAGCCCTGTGGCTCTGGATCCATATTTTTTGGAAGAACAAATCCTTTTCATCTCCCAAGTGTTCAGCAAATCTTTACCAGACACAGCTTTGGAGAAGCCCAGGACTGTCCATGTCCCAGGTTTCTGTCCATGGACAGAACAGCCCAGGACTGTCCCTGTCCCAGGTGTCTCCCCAGGGACAGAACAGCTCAGGACTGTCCATGTCCCAGGTTTCTCCCCAGGGACAGAACAGTTCAGGACTGTCCCTGTCCCAGGTTTCTGTTCATGGACAGAACAGCTCAGGACTGTCCATGTCCCAGGTTTCTGTCCATGGACAGAACAGCCCAGGACTGTCCCTGTCCCAGGTGTCTCCCCAGGGACAGAACAGCTCAGGACTGTCCCTGTCCCAGGTTTCTGTCCATGGACAGAACAGCTCAGGACTGTCCCTGTCCCAGGTTTCTGTCCAGGGACAGAACAGCCCAGGACTGTCCCTGTCCCAGGTGTCTCCCCAGGGACAGAACAGCTCAGGACTGTCCCTGTCCCAGGTGTCTCCCCAGGGACAGAACAGTCATTTACCTGCACATATTTAATTATAATCACACATCTGATCACAGAGCCTCCCTGCTGGCCCAAGCCCTGTGGCTCTTGATCCATATTTTTGGAAGATCAAATGCTTTCCACCTCCCAGGAATTGAGTTACTCACAGTTTGCACACAGGGTGATGTGCATGCATCAGCTGGGACTCTGAGCAGATATTCTGCATTTTCTAAATTAAACCCTTCTCAGAGGGAACCATCAGTCCCCACAACAACAACAACAGCAGCAGCAGTGATGAGTAAGGGAAATATTTTTAAACATTGAATTGTGACGTTGTGAAGAGTGGCAGGAATTTAAGAGAGACAAAAAAAAAAAAAAAAAAAAAAGAAAACGTCAGGAGACTCCACCAGCAGCCTAAAAATGCAACTCTCAACAAAACAGTCAAGTTCTTCCCAATTTCCACTCTGGAAAAATCCTGTGGGAAGCCTCAGGGCCTGAGACCTTATGGACAAGGTGGTGACCAGCACTGAGAGTTTAACAGAATGCTCTGTATCCCAGAAATTAATATTAATTAATTGATTAATTAACCTGCACGGTTCCCATCTCTCTACCTTGTTTATTCCTTCCCAATTCCTGCATTTCCTGCCTGTGACAGCTGGAAATTTCAACCAAATGGAACCACAGCAGGCAGTGCCCAGCCTTCCCCTGGGCGCTGACCCTGCAGGAGGTGCAGCCCGTCCCTCTGTCTGTCTGTCTGTCCCTCTGTCTGTCTGTCCAGGGTGAGTGTCCCCAGCCCCCTGTGGGTGCTGACCCTGCAGGAGGTGCAGCCTGTCCCTCTGTCTGTCTGTCTGTCCAGGGTGGGTGCCCCCAGCCCCCTGTGGGTGCTGACCCTGCAGGAGGTGCAGCCTGTCCCTCTGTCTGTCTGTCCCTCTGTCCAGGGGCAGAGCTGTGTGTCCCCAGCCCCCTGTGGGTGCTGACCTGGCAGGAGGTGCAGCCTGTCCCTCTGTCTGTCTGTCCCTCTGTCTGTCCAGGGTGGGTGCCCCCAGCCCCCTGTGGGTGCTGACCTGGCAGGAGGTGCAGTCTGTCCCTCTGTCTGTCTGTCTGTCCAGGGGCAGAGCTGTGTGTCCCCAGTCCCCTGTGGGTGCTGACCCTGCAGGAGGTACAGTCTGTCCCTCTGTCTGTCTGTCTGTCTGTCCAGGGTGGGTGTCCCCAGCCCCCTGTGGGTGCTGACCTGGCAGGAGGTGCAGTCTGTCCCTCCTGGTCCGTGTGTCCGGCCGTGCCCGCTGCTGCTGCCAGGCCCCTGCTGGCCCTGGGGGCTGCCCCAGGCTGCTCCTGGGCGTGGGGAAGGTCACCCCCACGTCCCTGGTGTGCCTCCTGGTGCCACTGCTGACGATCTCCAGCTCTCCTGGAACAGGAACAAAGCAGGGACAGCTCACTGACTGGGCCAGGGCAGGGGTGACCCCGCTGGGGGGGCCCTGGGGCTCACACTGATGTCTCAGATTTGAGTTTTCATAATTTCAGGTTCTGTGCTGCCTGAGGATGCAGCTCTGAGCCTCACATTCAGTGCCATGAGCTCTCTGCACAGAGCAGGGACACAAAACAAATCCTGGTCCTGCTGAGCACCAAGGACAACTTTCAGCCCAAAAAGCACAAACAAGGGTGGCTGGAGGGAGGAACAAGCAGGATGGGACCTCACAGCCTGGAGCTGGAATTGGACAATTAAACCCCAATGTGCAAATGAGCCAAAATTTAAAAAAATGTAAAATCTCCTGATGGGGCAGCCATTGTGTGTGGCCATTCCCAACCCACCCTGGGTGCAGCCTGGGTCAGGCTCCTGGGATGCCCAGGGTGGGTCCTGGAAACCTTTTAATAGATATCTACTTTAATAAATGTGTACTGTAATAAATCTCTACTTTAATAAATATCTACTGTAATAAATACCTACTTTAATGAATCTCTACTTTATTCTCCAGCTCTGCCCAGCCTCTGTCTCAGCTGAGCCCTCCTAAGGCATCACCATCCTTGTGAGCAGGGTGAGAAGAACCTTTGCAGACACACGCTGATCTCCCTCAGGTTTCCTTGCTCCATTGGTTTGCTAAGTTCACATCACCCTGTTACCACACATGCACCCTGCTAGAATGTTCTTCCTTCCCTTGGACCCCCCTGGGTTATTTTTGCTGCACTACCCCACCCCTGTGATCCCAT
Source organism: Phylloscopus collybita (assembly GCA_027886175.1). Classification (NCBI taxonomy): domain Eukaryota; kingdom Metazoa; phylum Chordata; class Aves; order Passeriformes; family Phylloscopidae; genus Phylloscopus; species Phylloscopus collybita. The sequence continues at coordinate 903,201 of JAJNNQ010000055.1, read as the reverse complement.
TAAAATCATTTAAATGTATGATTAAAATCATTAACACTCAATCAAGGGGTTTGTGTTGGGCACTGTGCATTCCAGCAGGGATTTTGTGGCAGCACAGAGAAACTGAGCTTGGCAGAAGCCTCTGGAGGTCACCAAGCTCCTGCTCAAGGCAGGGCTCATTGCAAGGCTGGGCCAGGCTGCTCATCCCACCAAGCTGGGATGATTTCCAAGGCTTCAGGCTCTGGCCCCTCTGTGGGGTGCTGGCCCAGCCCTTCCCACCCTGCTGCCAGCAAAGCTCAGCCCCAAGGAGCTCCCCGTTTTTGTGATCCCATCCCAGGCCCCTCTGCAGCACAGCCACTCCTCAGGGGAACTCCAGGGGAGCGTGCTGGGCACTGCAGAGATGAATTGCTGGAGTCAAAAAAAAAACCCAAGACAAAACCCATCCTCAGGTGGCTTTTCCAAGGGTCAAAGTCTCTGTATTCCCTTGGGGTGATTATTTCTATAGAAAACCCCTCCCTCTGGGGGAAATGCTGCCTCACTCCTGCCCCAGTGACCATCAGCAGCCCCCCTGGCTCGTGGCCACCCCTCTGCACCACTGTCCCCATCCCTGTGGGACCCTGACCCAGCCCTTGATCTGCCACACAGCCCTGCAGCCTGGAACACACTCAGGCTGTACCCACAGCAATCAAACAGGGCTGGATTTCCAAACAGGACCCTCTCTCTGGTGTGTTTGATCTTCTCCTCTGCCAGGATTCAATGCTCCAGATGCAGTTTTGTGCTCAGACTCGGATGTTTGTTAATCCTCACCTGTGGTACAGTCTCACTGGCTGTGCCTTGCAGCTAACAAAGTGAAAATGGCCCCATCTCTTTCCCTGCAAGGCCTTTTAAGCACAAACTGTCCAATTAAGAAATGACACCTGAATTATTTTTACTTTTAACCCAATACCCAACCACCCCTGGCCCGCAGTGAGGATTTTTGTACCCAATTACAAAAAACACCCAAACCCATGGAGAAGGAGGGGAAAAAGAAGGTGAAAAAGAAGGGCTTAGCCTCTACCCTAAATTGTCCACCTTGCTTTATAAACATCACTATATTGTAAACCTTAAACTCTGAGTTTTGCCCCCTGTGCTGTCACACACTTCCATCCAAACCACACCCCCACAATCCCAGTGCTGTTATTCAATTTTGGGAGCTTTTTCCAGGGCCTGGGGTGGGATGCAGGGTTTGCTGGGGGGTCAGTGCCTGGCAGCACAGAACTCCTCAGTGCCCAGGGCTCCTGAACATCTCCCCACCCTCACCCTCAGCCCTTTCCCAGCAGAGTGCTCTGGGCCCCAGGCCCAGGGGGCTCTCAGGGACACAGCAGCACCCTGCAGCACCCATTCCAGCTCAGAGGGCAGAATCCTGTGCCTCACCCACCTCCAACAGCCAAAACCTTTCTATTCCCCCCCTCCCCAGACCAAGGAGAGCTTCCAGTGGCTCGGGATTGTGTGATAACCCCAGTGAAACTCAACCCAAATACCCCCAGCAGCATATACATTCATCTGGGGGTGGGAATTCAACTGGAATTAACTCTGCCCCATGAAAACCCTGCCCTGATTCAATCTGCTTGCACACAAGCAGCAATAAATAAATAACTGCTGTAGCTGATGAATAAACCAAGGCCATTCCTCGATGTGATGATAAGGAGTTGGCGTGGAAACGAAAGCAATGAAGAAACTGCTAATTGCCACCAGAAAAAAAACAAAAACCCAACTGCAGAACTGCACCAGGCCAGGAGCAGCTCGGGCCTGAAATAGAATCCAACACCCAAAATATTCCCAGGAAGAACACGGAACACTGCAGTTGCCTTCTGAAATAGCACAGGCCCACAAGAGCCATTCTGGGAGGAACAGATGCCTCGGGGAAAAAAAAAAAAAAACAAAAACAATAGATAAAAAAAGGCAGCTCACCTTTGCCACTGACATGGAGCAGAGGCTGAGATAAATTCAATTTACAGGCGAGAGAACAGGGGTTCCTACAGCAGCCCCAGAACAGCAGCTCAACGGCTGCTGTGTGAACACAGCACCCTCCTCTGGCAGGGAACCTGGAGCCTGTGCAGAGCCAGCACCACAAACACCCCAAAGGCAGGAAAAAAGGCAGGAGAAGGCAGGAGAAGGCAGGAGAAGGCAGGAGAAGGCAGGAGAAGGCAGGAGAAGGCAGGAGAAGGCAGGAGAAGGCAGGAGAAGGCAGGAGAAGGCAGGAGAAGGCAGGAAAAGGCAGGAAAAGGCAGGAAGGACCCAGGAAAGCCTGGAGCTCAGGGCCTCACCTGCCTGGATGCCTTTGCTCAGCATCCGTGTCCGTCGCTTGCTGCTGAGGGCAGGGCTGGGCCCCCAGGAGCTGCTGCTGGCACAGGTGGAATCCGAGGGAATGGGCAGGGCCCTCTACAGAACACAGAACAGAAACTCCTCAGAGTCCAACCCCAACGAGCAGAAAAGAGGATTTAACCAGAAAAACCCCTCCCTGCTTTCCCCTCCCTGCACCTTTGGTAAGCTGCTGTTACCGACGCTGAGCCCTGGCTGCTCTGTCCCAGCCCTCCCCAAAGCCTGCCCCGTGCCAGGGCACTGCCAGCAGCCCAGGAAAAGCACATTATTCCTGTGGGAAGAGCCTGCTGGCATCAGAGGCCCTGCTCAGCTGAGGATGCCTGTCCTAGGTTCCAATGTAAAATTGTGCCCAAGGTCTGTATTCTATCCCCATGAGCCCTTGGAGCCAAGGTGGGGCAGTGTTTTCCTGATCTCCTGTTAACGAGCCTAACGATGCCTTGCCACATGACTCATGGATAACTTCCTCCAGGAGTTATCTCTGGTTAATGGGCCATCAAGGACCCACTGCATGACTGATAAGATGAAATCATCCCATTGTGAGATGCTCCACCCAGGGGGAGGAGCCAAGCATTCCCACCTGGATAGAATCCAGGGTCTGAGACCTCACGAGCAGCTTTTTATCCACTGGACTCCCAGAGGAGATGAGAGCTACTAGACATTTCTACAGGAATCATTGCTTTGACGAGAACATCTCATCTGGACTGACACTACCACCCTAACTAACAGGGTGTCAGGTTGTATTCTGACTCTGTCAGTGGTTTTTTGTACCTTACTTTTATTTTATTTCACTTTCTTTTATTTCTTTTCTTTTTTCTCTTATTAAATTGTGTTTCTGACTTGGAGTTTTTCACTGGTTTTGCTTTCAAACCAGCACAATGCCTCACAGCTGAGGCCCAAGAAGCCCCTGAGAAAGCTGCTGAGGCCCTCAGGAGAGACAAGCACATTACTGTGCCGTGTCAGAGCCCCTTCCTCCTGCAGCTTAGCACAAGAAATGCAACTGTAGGGCTCATGTTCCAATGGGACACCCCAAAGAGAGATCCTCTGCTGACAAGCAAATGGATTTTCTTATCCTACAGATCTCCAGGAACCATTTTCACAACATTAGAAACGACAGCTCAGATCACAATCAGGGCCAGAGTGGGATTGCTGACAGTGGCAGCAAAGATTTCCCAACCATTTATCTGCCCCTGAAAGGAGAATATTTTGATTGGGCACCGAGCACTGGGCATCCTCCCAACTCACCTGGGGCTGCTCAGCTGCAGGGAGAGCTGGGAGCCCCTGGCAGGGCCTGCAGGGGCTCCAGGAGAGCTGGAGAGGGGCTGGGGACAAGGGCTGCAGGGACAGGAGACAGGGAATGGCTTCCCACTGGGCAAGGGGAGCTTGGGCTGGGAGCTTGGGCAGCAATTCCTGGCTGGGCTGGAATTCCCAGCTTGGCTGGGGCTGCCCCTGGATCCCTGGCAGTGCCCAAGGCCGGGTTGGATCCACCTGGGATGGTGGGAGGGGGTGGCACTGGATGGGATTTAAGGTCTCTTCCCACCCAAAGCATTCCATGAACATCCCAACCAGCAATAATTCGGGATTTAGGAGTGTCCAGGGCCAGGTTGGACACTGGGGCTTGGATCCACCTGGGATGGTGGGAGGTGTCCCTGCCATGGATGGGGTGGGAATGGGATGGGATGGGATGGGATTGAAGGTCCCTTCCCACCCAAACCCATTCCAGGATTCTGGAGCCCCTCTGCTCTGGAGCCAGCCTGGGAGAGCTGGGAATGTTCCCCTGGAGAAGGGAAAAAAACAGGGAATGCTCAGAGTCCCTAAAAAAGCTCCAGGAGAGCTGGAGAGGGGCTGGGGACAAGGGCTGCAGGGCCAGGAGACAGGGAATGGCTTCCACTGGGCAAGGGGAGCTTGGGCTGGGAGCTTGGGCAGCAATTCCTGGCTGGGAGGGTGGGGAGGCCAAATCCTTTCCAAGCAGGGGAAGCTGCCCCAGCCTGTGATCCTCAGCACAGGTGGGAGGAACTGAACTCAACAAATCCCAGAACCAGGAGGGACCTGGAAGGAGCCTGGCTGGGGGAGCAGGGGAGCCTCACACCTTCATCCACACCCAGCCAGGTGTGAAAGCTGCAGGGCTGGGCACAGCTCGCAGATCACACCTTAATTTCAATTAACAAAGCCATTAAAAAGCAGCAATCCTGCCCCAAGCCTTGGCTCTGGGAAACACAGGAGGGCTGGGCTCTATCCACCCCAGAGACCTGGCAGCACCTCCAGCCCCTGCAGCTGCAATCCCTGAACTGCCTTCTCCCCTTGCTCACAGCAGTTAGGAACATTAATTAATTAACTAACTAATTAACCTGCACAGTCCCCATCTCTCTACCCTGTTTATTCCTTCCCAATGCCTGCATTTCCTGCCTGCAAACAGCTGAAAATTTGATTGAACCAAATGGAATCACAGCAGGCAGTGCCTGGGGCAGAGCTGCCAACTGATGTCCTGTGAGCAATCCCCAACAGCAGCCACCACGGACATGCAGAGGCTCTTTATCCCCTATTATTATTATTATTATTGCTGTTGTTATTGTAATTATTGTTATTATTACTGTTATTATTATGGTAATTAATATTGTTGTTATTGTTGTTATTATTGTTGTTATTACTGTTGTTATTGTAATTATTGTTATTATTACTGTTATTATTATTGTAATAAATATTATTATGGTTATTGTTGTTGTTATTACTGTTGTTGTTATTGTAATTATTGTTATTGTTATTATTACTGTTATTATTATTGTCATAAATATTGTTATGGTTATTATTGTTGTTGTTGTTATTGTTATTATTATTACTGTTGTTGTTGCTACTATTATTATTACTATTACTATTACTATTAATGAGCTCCATCACCCCAAACAAAACTTCACTTCAGCACTCCAAGGAGGCAATTTGGACTCTCATAAACCTGTTTTTGATTTAATTTAGGCTTTCTGCAAGCAGAGGCTGTCAGGGAGCTGAGCATTCCCACAAGGACTGGGGCAGGAATCTCTCTGGGAGCCAGGCTCCTGCTCCCAGTGAAGATCTGCCCTGCAACCACAGACATTTGCACTGAAAATACAAATAAATCCTGATTTTCCCTCAGCTAAACAGCCCAGAAGTGACCAAACCTGGAATTTTAAATTCAGTTTGCTGATATGCCATCTGTTTTCTCTCACTCCTTACTTGTGTGTCTTCAGGGGGATTTTTTAAAAGAGTGTTTCACCAGCAGGTAAAAAAAAAAAAAAGTGTTTTTCTAAAGCCATGGGGGTTGCATGAGCCTTTAAAGGGTTTATTCCCCACAGCATTAATTCCTTTTGTCATCTCACAGGTGATTTAACAGGTAAAAAAAATCAGATTTGGGGTTAAGGTTCAACAGACCCTGAAAAATTGATCTTGTGAATGGAATGTGCAATAAAATCCTCTTCTGAATTCTACAGCCCCGCCAGAAATGCTGACCCTCATGCTGGTGTTCTGCTTAACAGCCTTAATATTGCAAAGCTCAGGACAGCTTTATTTTACCTTCAAATAAATGTTATAAAGAGAAGTAGTAAATAAAATATTTTTAAGCCGTTCTTCACCTTCAAAAAGATTGTTTCTCCCCCAGATTTATTTAGTTATTTGTGTTATTTTTCACTATTTCATAATTCACTGCCTTGTTTGACAAACAGACTTGGAGCTGCTTCTATAAAATAAAGTAGCAAATTTCAATTAAACCTGGTAGTAACGATGCCAGTTCCACTTTCATCTGGAAATACAGAAAAATGGAAGAAGTAACTCAATATTCCTCACTTGCTCTGTACTTTTCAGCATTCCTATGTATCACAGAAGCCCCAAACTCTGTCATTCCTTACTCAAATCACCAAACCCAGGCTGAGCCCTTCTTTAAGAACATTTCCACTTCTCCTGCAAAGGGCAACAGCCAAATTCACCTGAAGGGATTATTCCCTCCCCTTTCAAACAGCTGCAGAGTTCTCACTTGGAATTCTCAGCTCCTTAAAGAAAAAAACCTCACAACCAGCCAGCCAAAACCATCCCACTCTTCCCGAGACAAACAGCAGGGAAATCCCAATAACTGGACGGACCCTTGCCCAGGGATGCTCAGGAATTGGGATTGGATTGACCAGCTCGTGTTGGGCACTGCCAGAGCCTGCAGGTGCCAGGGAACAGCAGGATTTGAGGCTTTGCTTCCCAGGGAGAACAAGGACACGGAAAGCAAGCCCCAGTGGAGCCTCCCAGGGCAGGCAGAAGCCTCCCCCAGGAACAGATTTCCAGTGATTCCCAGCAGTGAGGAATCCCCGTGGGGATGGCTCCGGGCTGGGCTCAGGGAGCTCTTACCTGGCTCCGGGCTGGGCTCAGGGAGCTCTTACCTGGCTCCCGGCGGTGCCCTGGGGCCGTCCCGCTGCGCTCTGCTCATCCTCCCACCGCTCCAGGCGCCTCTTCTGCTGGCTGATGGCACCGTACAGCTGGGCCAGCCTCGGGGACAGCCCTGGGGACAGCTCCGAGGACAGCTCTGGGGACAGCCCTGGGGACAGCCCTGGGGACAGCCCTGGGGACAGCTCCGGGCCCAGCCGCAGCCTGCGCTGCCCGAAGGCGCGGAGCAGCCTGGCCGTGTCGATGGTGGACAGGGACAGGGACAGGGAGCTGCTGTCCCCCGAGGCAGGGGTGCCCGTGTCCCACGCTGAGGTGCTGCAGGTGCTGGGCTCTGTGCTCAGCCTGCTCCCCAAGGAGCTGTCACTCGCTGTCTCCAGGGGCTGCTGCTCCTCCGGGGTCCCGTGCGGGTGCTGGGTGCCCTCCTGCAGGCCGCCTTTGCCAGGGATCCCTCCTGTCCCCTCGGGCTCCGTGCTGCTGCCAGGCCTGGCTTTTCCTCCCAGGTGCTTTTCTGGCTGCTCCCTTCCCTGGATTTCCTCCTCGGGACCCTTCTCCCCGGCTGCTGGTGGTGCCAGGGCGTGCCTGACGGGGTTCTGCAGCAGCCTGGCCAGCCGCTCCAGGCGCTGCACCAGGGACAGCTGGCTGCTCCTGCCGAGCCCCCGCTGCTGCTGCTCCCACTGCTGCTGCTGCTGCTGCTCCCGGCCCTGGCGCTGCAGGAACTTCACCCACAGCTCATCCAGGCTGCCCCCGGCCTGGCTCCTCTGCCGGGGCGCCTTCCCCGCGCTCTCATCGAGCTCGGGGGGCGGAGGGAGCCCCTCAGCAGCTTCCTGGGGCAGCTCCGTGCCAGCCCTGATCCCAGAGGGGACCCCAATCCCAGAGAGGGCCTCGATCCCAGAGGGGACCCCGATCCCAGAGAGGGCCTCGATCCCAGAGGGGGCCCTGCTCCCAGAGGAGGCTCCGATCCCAGAGGGAGTCCCGATCCCAGAGGGAGCCTTGATCCCAGAGGAGGCCCCAATCCCAGAGGAGGCCCTGATCCCAGAGGGGACCCTAATCCCAGAGGAGGCCCCGATCCCAGAGGGAGCCTTGATCCCAGAGGAGGCCCCAATCCCAGAGGGAGCCTGGATCCCAGAGGAGGCCCCAATCCCAGAGGAGGCCCCGATCCCAGAGAGGGCCCCGATCCCAGAGGGGACCCCGATCCCAGAGGAGGCCCCGGCGCTGCCATCAGCCTGGGCCCGGAGCTGCTGCCAGCCCCGGGGGGCACAGGGACCCCGGGAGGCACAGGGACCCTGGGGGGCACAGGGACCGCAGGGGGCACAGGGATCCCGGGGGGCACAGGGATCCCGGGGGGCACAGGGACCCCGGGGGGCACAGGGACGGCAGGGGGCTCCGGCCAGGGCAGCCCCCGGGGAGGGGGCAGCGTGCCCGGGTGCTGCCCTGTCCCTGCAGGGCTCCCCGGGCTGCGGGCAGTGCCTCCCAGCCCCGGGCATGGTGCCGGGCCGGGCAGAGCCGGGGAAGGCACCCGCGGGTTTCACGCTCCTGGAGCCGTCGGCGAGCTCTGCAAAGAAAGAGAACACAGCAGTGGTGGTTGGTTTCTCGGCCTGAAGCAGAGGATTTTCATCCCAAAGCTTCCTAAAGAGGTGAAAGGATTAAAAAGCAGGATGGCCCAGCTCGCCCCTGAAATGCAGTGAGCTTGGAAATGCGGGCTGAGCGTTATCAAAAGCACACCAACAAATGTTTTCCATCATTTGCAACACGGAATCCAAGAGAATGTTACGTCCAGGGGGATCTGGGGAGGAACCCAACTCCACCCCAGGGAGCTGCCCTGACCAAGGCTGAACTGAGAGCCTTGGGAAGGGACCTCAAAGGCCACCCAGTGCCTCCCCAGCACCCCAGGGTGCTCCGGCTCCCATCCAGCCTGGCCCTGGACACTCCCAGCCGTGGGGATGCCCTGGAAGTCCACGGAGCACACACAGCAACGTGCCAGGAGCACTCTGCAAAACAGCTTTCAAGTCGTTTTTTTTGAATTTCTGTCATTTCCTGAAAGGTGCTTTCTGTTGTGTTTTTTTTTTTTGGATGATTGGCTCCTCCTGCCCAGCCCAGAGCTCGGGGATGCTGCAGCCAGGCCCAGCCTCGGTGGCTCTGGAAGTGCAGGAATTTTTCTTCCCATACAAGGGCAATGTTTATAAACTGGTGTAAGAGGCTTCCTCCACATCCTCCTGACAAATGAGATCAGGCTCGGGAATGCCAGGCAGAACTTGGCTATTCCTGGCTTTTTAGAAAGTTACCAAGAAATGGGAGGAATGTAAACAGGCAAAAAAAATAAAAATAAGTTTGTAGAGAGAAACTTTTTTTTTTTAAAGAAAATACATAACTTGCATAATTTTAAGCTCTAGACAAGCTCTGTGGGTAGAGGTAATCTTTTATTAGATCATCTAAAAATACAGTTGAAGAAGTCAACTGGGAAGATTTAAGACATGCAAGCCTTTCTTCTGAAAGCTTCTCTAAAGTTCCAGCTGCACTGGCTGCCTTCACAAAAGATTCTTTCTCCTCACAGTTCTTTTCTTACCTGGGCCTTTAGACCACACCACAGCTATAAAAACGTGTTAGGAGAGAATTTTACATTAACGCTTTTCTCCCCCTCTCATTTTTTTTTTTACCCAGGTTATTGATGTTGCACAGCCTTACACAACCAGTGAAATTGTCCTCAAGAATAAAAATCGTCTTCTGGAAACAACAACAAAAAAACCAAACAAACAAAAAAACCCCAAACAAAACCAAAAAAATCCAAACAAACAAAAAAACTCCAAACCAAACCAAAACAAAAAAAACACACAAAAAAACCTAAACACAAAAACCCCAAACAAACAAAACAAAACAAAACAAAACAAAAACAAACCAGCAACAGCAAAAAAAAAATCTCTCCATTCTGAGAGGAAAAGTTCAAAGAAAACAACAACAACAACAACAAAACCACCAAAAAACCCCAAAAAAACAAAAAAAACCCACAAAAAACCCCCAAAAACCCGCAAAAAAAACCCCCAAAAAAACACCAAAACAAAAAAAACCCCACAAAAACTCCTAAAGTGAAAAACCAAAACAATCAGATGGAATCCCTGCTGAGACACCAGGACCAGTTCCTGCCAGGAAACAGCAGTTGAGCAGCTGCAGGAGGTGGCAGCCCCCCAGGGATGATGCTCCCCAGCCACCCGTGCCAGGGATGACCCCACCCCAGGGAGAGGCACCCACAGTCACTGCCTGGCATGGACAGGAGGTGCCACCAGGATTTGGTGCTGTCACCTGAGGCAGGGCCAGAGCCAGGGCTGGGCTCAGCCCCATCCCACCTGGCAGCATCCTCAGCAAACACAGCCCCTGCAAGGCCAGCAGGGACAGGGACACCCAGGGGACACAGGAACCTGATGTGACATCACAGGAGAGCAGAGCCAGCCCCAGGGAATTCCTGACAGCCCTGGAGACACGGGAATGCCAGCAAAAATCCTGATGGCCCTGAATTTCATGGCATCATGGGCTGGGTTGGAAGGACCTTAAACCCCAGCCAGTGCCACCCCTGCCATGGCAGGGACACTTTCCAGTGTCCCAGGCTGCTCCCAGCCCCCCCTGTGCAGCCTGGCCTCTGCCTCTGCCCCCCTGGCAGTGCCCAGAGCCCCCCAGGGAAAGCTGCATTCCATCACTCAGGGAGAGGCAGGAAGAGCAAAGGGAGTCAAACTCAGCTCAGAAAACTCATTTCCTGGCAGGCTGTCAGCAGTGTCACCAGAACCACGGGGCCTGGAACGGGCCCACCTTCAGCTCTGACTTCTGTCACGTGGGTGAACACACACAAACATCCACAAAATTAAAATACTGGAGCCCTGGGCACTGAGGATTCCTGTGCTGCCAGGCACTGACCCCCCAGCAAACCCTGCATTCCACATGAGGCCATGGAAAAAACTCCCAAAATTGAATAACAGCACTGGGGTTGTGGGTGTGTGGTTTGGAGAGAAGTGTGTGACAGCACAGGGGGCAAAACTCAGAGTTTAAGGGTTTAGAATACAGGAATATTTATAAAGCAAGGTGAACAGAATTGGGATTATGGGTGTGTGGTTTGGATGGAAGTGTGTGACAGCACAGGGTGCAAAATTCAGAGTTTAAGGTTTAGAACACAGTGATGGATACAAAGCAAGGTGGAGGGTTTAGGGCAGAGGCTGAGCCCTTCTTTTCCACCTCCTTCTCCATGGGTTTGGGTGTTTTTTGTAACTGGGTACAAAAATCCTCACTGCGGGCCAGGGGTGGTTGGGTATTGGGGTAAAAGTAAAAATAATTCAGGTGTCACTTCTTAATTGGACAGTTTATCCTTAAAAGGCCTTGCAGGGAAAGAGATGGGGCCATTTTCACTTTGTTAGCTGCAAGTGCTGTAGAACTCAGGGTTTGTGAGACTGTACCATGGGTAAGAATTAATAAACATAAAACCAGGTTCTAATTACCTGCAGGCTGCTCCAGTGGTGTCCTCTGCTCCTCAGCCCAGGCCAGCCTGGGCCCAGCCCCGTGGCCGTGGGTTGTCCCTCTGTGCTGGGCAGCTGCCCTGGCTGCAGGGGCATCACCCCTGGCACCCAGCACCCGGGCCAGGAACCCTGCAGGGGGAGCATCCTCTGAGCCTGCACAGAGAGAGCAGAAATTCCAAGGTTAAATAGAATTCAGGGACCCTGGCACACAGAAATTCCAAGGTTACCCAGCAATCAGGGGCCCTGGCACAGAAATTCCAAGGTTACCCAGCAATCAGGGGCCCTGGCACAGGAATTCCAAGGTTACCCAGCCATCAGGGGCCCTGGCACACAGAAATTCCAAGGTTACCCAGCAATCAGGAGCCCCAGCAGTGCCCCAGGCCAGGCTGGATGGAGCTTGGAGCAGCCTGGGGCAGTGGGAGGTGTCCCTGCCAGGGCAGGGGTGGCACTGGGTTGATCTTAAGGTGCTTCCAACCCCACCATTCCATGATTCCATGATCCTATCCCTCTCTCACCATTAAACCCCACAAATGTCCCCACCGATTTCTCACCCTTGGCAGCCCCACCTGGTTCCACCCCATGGAATTCCTGCACTCAGTGCCCTCAGCTGCTCCCCCTGAGTGCAGCAGGGACTGGGAAAAACAAAATGTGTTTTTTCCAGCCTGCTCTCCGTTTTCCTAGAGCCTGCCTCATTTGCATAGTGAATTTTTATCCATGGCATCATCACTTCTGCAAAACAACAGATTTGTCTCCCATTTGTTTCTCTCGTTTTGGACACGCTCCCCCAGATAAACTCAGAAAAGGTCGAGAGCAGAGACACTCCAACCATGGCCAGCACCATTTGTGGCTGCACTGACTGATCTGGGCACTCCTGGCACTGCTGCATCAGCCTTGCTCACTGCAATTCAGGCACTGGACATCTCTAACCTGAGTTTTTTCCACAGGTAACTTTGGATATTAAACAGCTCTGAGTGCAACCAAGCAGCAAAGAAAACCTGCAATGCCCAGGGATCTGCTCTCTCCAGGCCAAGTGGCAGAGATCTGCAAGGATCCCAATTCCCAGGGGAGAGGAAGGGCTGGTCAGGCTGTCCAAGACAGATCTGCAAGGATCCCAATTCCCAGGGGAGAGGAAGGGCTGGTCAGGCTGTCCAAGACAGATCTGAAAGGATCCCAATTCCCAGAGGAGAGGAAGGGCTGGTCAGGCTGTCAGACACTGAGATCTGCAAGGATCCCAATTCCCAGGGGAGAGGAAGGGCTGGTCAGGCTGTCCAACACTGAGCTCTGAAAGGATCCCAACTCCCAGGAGTTGCTTTAATTAACTCCCAGGGGAGAGGAAGGGCTGGTCAGGCTGTCCAAGACAGATCTGAAAGGATCCCAGTTCCCAGAGGAGAGGAAGGGCTGGTCAGGCTGTCAGACACTGAGCTCTGAAAGGATCCCAATTCCCAGAGGAGAGGAAGGGCTGGTCAGGCTGTCCAACACTGAGATCTGCAAGGATCCCAAGTCCCAGGGGAGAGGAAGGGCTGGTCAGGCTGTCAGACACTGAGATCTGAACAGATCCCAAGTCCCAGGGGAGAGCAAGGGCTGGTCAGGCTGTCCAAGACAGATCTGCAAGGATTCCAAGTCCCAGGACTGATCAGGCTGTCCAACACTGAGCTCTGCAAGGATCCCAATTCCCAGGGGAGAGGAAGGGCTGGTCAGGCTGTCAGACACTGAGATCTGAAAGGATCCGAAGTCCCAGGGCTGGTCAGGCTGTCCAAGACAGATCTGAAAGTATCCCAAGTCCCAGGGCTGATCAGGCTGTCCAACACTGAGCTCTGCAAGGATCCCAATTCCCAGGGCTGGTCAGGCTGTCCAACACTGAGCTCTGCAAGGATCCCAATTCCCAGGGCTGATCAGGCTGTCCAACACTGAGCTCTGCTCCTCTGCAGTGCCACAAGGGAGCCTGAACCCCCCTGGCAGCCCAGGGCTGGGCAGCAGAGCCTGCAGGCAGGAATTCCAGAGGGATTCAGTGCAGCATTTCCCACTCACCCCGGGTAAAGCATGCAGTACCTGAGGGGGAGCTGTCTGTGCTGGCCTCAGGCTCCTCTGGGGACAGGCTGGCTCCTGCTTTGGTGGCTGCTGCTCTCTGGTAAGGCACATAATACATGCCAGAGCTCCCCCAGGGTTTGTAGGGCAGCAGCAGCGGCTGGGCTGCGGGAGGAAGGGAAACACTCAGCAGGGGCCAGGCTGGAAACCTCCAGGCTGCTGGGGGTGTTCCTGCTGCTGCAGCCTCAGAAACACCCTGTTCTTTAGCAAAAAGAACTGCAACTGCTGTTGCTTTAATTAAATTGAATGAAATTAAATTAATTGAATTTTTTAATCCCCACCCACAGGGAGAAGGTTACCATCACTCACCTGGAAAAGCAGCTTCACCTATCCAACGTTAAAGATCGTGATCAGGGTGGCAAACAGTGACCCTCAGCAATAGCTCCTGTACCCACAGAGCCCCCAGCTGACCCCAGATGGAGGGAATCATTTCAAAGGAGCAGCTGTGTGTCCCTCAAGCCACTAACAGCAAGAACAGAGCCCTGGCACAGAGCAGCACTGGGGTGGGGAACCCCTGGGAGCACCCACGTCCCTCTGCTGACAGACACCCCAAAGGCTGCACTCCCCTGGCTGGCTCTGCTAAAAGCAGCAATGTGCAGGTGTCCCTGGTTCTCTGCTGCTATCCTGGCCAGGGGGTAAATCAGCAATGAGATCTCACTGCACTCCATGGGAATCAAATGGAATCATCCCCACACAGACACCAGAAAATATTCTCCAATCACACCTGGACACAATGGCTCTAGAGAAACCTGCCCTGAGTCCCACACAGATCCCTCCTGACAAGGCTGAGAAACCCAAGTTTAAGGGTTGGGCTCTTCCCCCCACACCAGCAACTTCAAATACCCCAAATTATCTCCAGGATGTCACTTCCACAGAAAAGCTTTGGTTTGGGGTTTCACCAGTTACCCAGATCTTGCCCTTGTACAGATTCAAGCCCAGAGCCACACGTGAGGCAGGAGTTTGCTCACCAGGCTGCCTTGGGAAGGGAGGAATCTCCTGGTGGGCTGGAGCTGTGGCAGCAGCTGTCCCCTCCTGGGGCTCCACACAGACCTCTGCTGACAAGGTGGCCTTGCTGGGACTCTCCGTGGTGATCTGAGTGGCAGCATCCGAGGTCCTTCTGGGGGGTTTTGCAGGAGGGGCAGAGCTGGGGATCCCCTGTGCACCCCCAGCCCCCGAGCCCCCCTGCAGCCGGGCTCTGGCCCTGCCCTGCAGCTCCTGCCCGGGGGGAAACACCTGCCTGGGCCCTGCTGGGGCTGCTGGCACGGCTGGGCTGGGCTCCTCAGCAGCATCCCCAGCAGCAGCAGGGCACTCAGGGACACCTCCCACTGGAGCTGCCTTTGGAGGCAGTGCCCCAGCCTCCCCGGGAGCTCTGTCCCACCCCTCCATCCCAGTCCCAGCATTTCCAGCGTTCCTGGCACGGAGCAGCTGGGAGTGACCCGCCCTGGAGGAGAGGGTGATGTGCACACAGCTCAGGAACTTCCTCACTGGTGATGAGGGAGCCCCAGACGGGGTGGGTAAAGCCTCAGCTGCAGGTGAAGGGTGAGAAGGAGCCATCTGCTCCCTCACAGCCTCTTCTGGAACAGGAGGTGGCTCAGCAGGGCTTCTCCTCCCCTCTGCCAACACCTCACCAGGGCCCCTCAGCACAGCCACTGCTGCAGCTGCACCTGAGCCTTGGGAGCCCCCCCCGAGCTGGCTGTGGCCAGGGGGGCCCTGCTCCCGCTGGGATGGGCTCTGAGAGAGGGGCTCACTCCCTGCACTCATCTCCTGGCTGAGCCCCCCAGCCCTGGCACTCTGTCTGTGCCCCTCAGCCAGGGCTGCAGGCGCCAGCTGGGGCTGCTTGGCACTCAGGCTCGGTGCCCTCCCAGCCTGGGTGCTGCCCCCAGGCTCCTGGGCTGTCCCCTGAGGAGCTGCAGGGACAGGAGGAACCTCTGCAGCATCACCAACCCCAGCCTGCCCGGGGCTGGGGGCACGGCCCTGGTGCCTGTCCCAGTGCCCTGTGCCCAGCCCCTGCTCCCCAGGGAGAGCCCTGGGAGCCTCCCCAGGCAGGATCCCAGCCCTGGCAGGGCTGGGGCTGTGTGCCAGGGACCCTGGCGGGGAGCAGAGGGCTCCCTGAGGGGCAGGGAGGGCGGTGGGGAGGCTGGGCTGGCCCTGCCCCGGCCCCGAGGCTGCCAGGGCCAGCTCCCCGTGGGCACAGGGCCAGCTGCCTGCACAGGGACAGCCTGCCAGGGGGGCAGGCAGCTCTGCCATGGCACCGGCACGCCCCACGGCCCGGGGCTGCCTGTCCTGCAGCGCAGCAGAGTTCCTGGGGTCCTGCTGCCTGTCCTGCACCTCAGCAGCACCCCAGGGCTTCAGCTGCTTGTCCTGCAGCTCAGCAGCACCCCAGGGCTTCAGCTGCCTGTCCTGCACCTCAGCAGAGTTCCAGGGGTCCTGCTGCATTTCTTTCAGCTCAGCAGAGTTCCAGGGGGCCTGCTGCTTGTCCTGCACCTCAGCAGCACCCCAGGGCTTCAGCTGCTTGTCCTGCAGCTCAGCAGAGTTCCTGGGGTCCTGCTGCATTTCTTTCAGCTCAGCAGAGTTCCAGGGTTTCAGCTGCTTGTCCTGCAGCTCAGCAGCACCCCAAGTTCTCAGCTGCTTGTCCTGCAGCTCAGCAGAGTTCCAGGGGTCCTGCTGCATTTCTTTCAGCTCAGCAGAGTTCCAGGGGGCCTGCTGCTTGTCCTGCACCTCAGCAGCACCCCAGGGCTTCAGCTGCCTGTCCTGCACCTCAGCAGAGTTCCAGGGCTTCAGCTGCCTGTCCTGTAGCTCAGCAGAGTTCCAGGGGTCCTGCTGCCTGTCCTGCAGCTCAGCAGAGTTCCAGGGGTCCTGCTGCCTGTCCTGCAGCTCAGCAGCACCCCAGGACTTCAGCTGCTTGTTCTGTAGCTCAGCAGAGTTTCTGGGGTCCTGCTGCATTTCTTTCAGCTCAGCAGAGTTCCAGGGCTTCAGCTGCCTGTCATGTAGCTCAGGAGAGTTCCAAGGTTTCAGCTGCTTGTCCTGCAGCTCAGCAGAGTTCCAGGGCTTCAGCTGCCTGTCATGTAGCTCAGCAGAGTTCCAGGGGTCCTGCTGCTTGTCCTGCAGCTCAGCAGAGTTCCAGGGGTCCTGCTGCCTGTCCTGCAGCTCAGCAGAGTTCCAAGTTCTCAGCTGCCTGTCCTGCAGCAGGGAGCTGTGCCAGGGATCAGCCCTAGGGAAGGGTGCTGCTGCTGCTGGTGAGGAGCTGGGCTGGAAGAGCTCCCGAGGCCTGGAGAGCTGTCTGTGCCCACCCCTGGGAAAGCTGGGAGCCTGGCAACGCTCCAGCTCCTGCTGCTGCCTCCTCAGCCCCTCCGAGCCTGCTCCCAATCCACAGGGCCACGGATCCTGCAAAACAGAGCACAGTTCACACAGGTCATGTGGAGAACATCCCAGCCTGGCCAAAGCTGCACAGGAAAAGGCACAGGTGAGAGCTGTCACTAACCAGGAGTCTGCCATCAGGACAGGAGGGAACCCAGCTGTTAACAACCTAATCCAAACTTTATCCTTTTTCAATGCCAGGTTACCATTCCCAGGCATTTATCACTGCCAGGGCTGATCCCAGCCCAGGGGAGGTGCTGCCCTGGAGCTCACCAAGAGCAGCACCCACCTGAGCTGAGATCTCCTCACCTGGACTGATCCCAGGTCACAGGAGGTGCTGCTCTGGAGCACACCAAGAGCAGCACCCACCTGAGCTGAGATCTCACCTGGACTGATCCCAGCCCAGGGAAGGTGCTGCCACCCACCTGAGCTGAGATCTCCTCACCTGGATTGACCCCAGGTCACAGGAGGTGCTGCCCTGGAGCACCTGGGGCAGCCCCAGCCAAGCTGGGAATTCCAGCCCAGCCAGGAATTGCTGCCCAAGCTCCCAGCCCAAGCTCCCCTTGCCCAGTGGGAAGCCATTCCCTGTCTCCTGTCCCTGCAGCCCTTGTCCCCAGCCCCTCTCCAGCTCTCCTGGAGCCCCTCAGGGGCTGAAGTTCTTCTCCTTGGAGCCTTCCCTTCTCCAGGGGAACATTCCCAGCTCTCCCAGCCTGTCCATGCTGAACATCCCCGGGGTTCTGAGCCCCTCCAGAGCCTGGAGCCCACCCTGGCAGTGCCCAGCCCAGGCCCTGGGATTCATCTCCTGGCCTGGCCTGAACAGAGTTATCCCAGAGCTGCTCCCAGCTGCTCCTGACAGAATTCCCCAGCAGCCTGCACGCCCGTGGCAGGAGCAGCAGCTCTGCCATCCCTGGGGGCACATCAGGAACACTGCCAAGGGACAGCACAGAGGCACAATTCCATGGGGATCCAAGCCCCCCATGCCCTGGCTGCATGTGGGGCTCAGCCCAGCACCCTCCTGTGCACAGAGCTCCTGCAGCGGCCTCAGGCTGCACCAGATCTGAGATCTGAGGGTGTCCTGGGTTCCAATGTAAAATGGTGCCCAAGGTCTGTATTCTGTCCCCATGGGCCCTTGGAGCCAAGGTGGGGCAGTGTTTTCCTTATCTCCTGTTAATGAGCCAAACAATGCCTTGCCTGAGGAAGTTATCTCTGGTTAATGGGCCATCAAGGACCCACTGCAGGACTCATGGAATGAGATCATCCCATTGGGAGATGCTCCGCCCAGGGGGAGGAGCCAAGCATTCCCACCTGGATAGAATCCAGGGTTGGAGACATCACAGGGAGCTTTTATCCACTGGACTCCCAGAGGAGACAAGAGCTACCAGACGGAATCACTGCTTGGACAAGAACATCTCATCTGGTTCCACTGGATTCCTGGAGGAAGACTGGACCCTTCTCACCATCACTGGACCCTTCTCACCATCCCTGGACCCTTCTCCCCATCCCTGGACCCTTCTCATCATCCCTGGACCCTTCTCACCATCCCTGGACCCTTCTCACCACCACTGGACCCTTCTCACCATCCCTGGACCCTTCTCACCACCACTGGACCCTTCTCACCATCCCTGGACCCTTCTCACCATCCCTGGACCCTTCTCACCATCACTGGACCCTTCTCTCCCAGGATCATCTCTGCCCCACCAGAACCACCTCTGCCACTCCAGGAGGACTCACTTTTGGACTGCTTCAAACACCCTGACCAACAGGGTGTCAGGTTGCATTGTTCCATTTATTTTATTTTACCCTTTTTTTCCCCCTCTCTTCTCCTATTAAATTGTATCTCTGACTGGGAGTCTCACTGGTTTTGCTTTCAAACCAGCACAGATGGAACATCCCTCCACGGGAAGGGTTCCCAGGCACTGCCACAGGGAGCTGCAACTGCTCAAACAAACCTGTGGATGAGGCACCTGAGGACACTTGAGTGCTGAACGTGGTGGTGGTGCTGCTGGCTGATGGTTGGACTGGATGATCTTGGAGGTTTTTGGGGTTTTTTTCCCAGCCTGAATGATTGCAACCATCAACATAAAGGCACTGATTCAAGTGTAATCCAAAATTCCAACACTTCCACTGAGGAGAGTAAATCTGAGCTGAATGTGCTGCCATGGAGATGGGCCAGAGAAGCTCACTCAGAGAAAAAAAAAAAAAAAAAAAGCCACAGAAATCTAGGTTATATTGACTTTTTCCCACTGACTGGGACAACTGTGGAAGCCGAAGAGTGGATTCCAGCAATGAAGCAACAACGGGGTCCCTGGGTGATCACATCCCCATCAACCACTGGGAATTTGGCAACCAAAAAGCAGCAGGGAACATTCCTGGTGTCAACCAAACATCCAAACAAGCATTTCACAACAGCCTCCCTCCATCCCAGATGTGGTGACAGCAGCACCTCCTCCAGCAGGGCCTGGCCCCTTAGCCCACTCCTCTACTCCTTCATGGGTTTTAAGGCAATAAATCAGTTTATTTGGCATTTCCTCCAAGCAGGAGGGACAGCCAGGGCCTGTGCAGGAGCACAGGGATGGTCCCAAGACTTCTCCTCCCTGCACCACGTGCTGGTTCAACGGCCTGAGGTAATCCAGAGCAACTCCCACCAGGCAGAGCAGGCACAGGAGTTGTGAGAAACTCATCTTCCCAAGGCTTTCACATGTTTGATTGTGCCTGTTATGTGTCATCCTTCCAAAAAAGCTCCCTGGGCCATATGATCCACGGGAGCCTGCAGAGCAAATTTAGAGCCACAACTCCCTGAACTTCCTGGAGAAGTGAGAAAAGCTCAAGGAGTGGAAAAGTACAGCAGGGAGGGGAGGAAAACACTGCACCAGGGGGGAATGACTCCCAGGAGAGGGAGGAGGGAGAATCTGGTGCCCCCAAAGTGCAGGTGGGGGGGATCAGGTCCTCAATTTAGGAGGAAAATCCTGAGGTTGAAGATACTGGAATTGTATTTACATCCAACAGCAACTCCCAATCTGCCATGGGCAGGGACACCTCCCACTGATCCTTGGGGTGGATCCAAGCTCCAATGTCCAACCTGGCCCTGGACACTCCTAAATCCCGAGTTATTGCTGGTTGGGATGTTCATGGAATGCTTTGGGTGGGAAGAGACCTCAAATCCCATCCAGTGCCACCCCCTCCCACCATCCCAGGTGGATCCAACCCGGCCTTGGGCACTGCCAGGGATCCAGGGGCAGCCCCAGCCAAGCTGGGAATTCCAGCCCAGCCAGGAATTGCTGCCCAAGCTCCCAGCCCAAGCTCCCCTTGCCCAGTGGGAAGCCATTCCCTGTCTCCTGTCCCTGCAGCCCTTGTCCCCAGCCCCTCTCCAGCTCTCCTGGAGCCCCTGCAGGGGCTGAAGTTCTTCTCCCCAGAGCCTTCCCTTCTCCAGGGGAACATTCCCAGCTCTCCCAGCCTGCCCATGCTGAACATTCCCGGGGTTCTGAGCCCCTCCAGAGCCTGGAGCCCACCCTGGCAGTGCCCAGCCCAGGCCCCTCCTGAGCCCCCTGCCCTGCCACACCTGGCAAACCCACAGGACCTCTCCTTCCTGTGACAAACAGCTCCCAGAGACCCTGGGCTGCCTCAAAAGATGGGAAATCTCCCCAAGGGAAACACCCCAGAGTGTCCTGCTCCTTCCTCTGCCCACAGAGCTCCCACACTGCCCCTGGCCAAGAGGAAAATGCCACGGGAATCCAGAGGCACCTCAGCTCCTGGGGCTGTCCCCTCGGAGGAGGAGAGGCAGAGTCTGAGCAGCCCCAAACACACCCAGCCCAAAGCTGCCCCACGGGCTCTGAGCAAAGATCCTGCTGCAGGAATTGTTTGCTGGAGCTGGAGGAACAGTTTGTCTTCCTCAGTCTTACAAGTTTAATGGAAGGAAAATGTATTTTCCCAATTTTTGTTCTGCTCCTTTGAAGTCCACGCACTAAAACTTCCACACCTCCTGCACACAACAGCTCCCATTAAATGCCCAGCAGATTATTTTGCCTGGCTGGGGGGTTTTTGGTTTTGGTTTTTTTTCAGTGCAGTACTTTTGAACAATCTGCATTTTTCAGTGACAGTGTTTGTCTTGGAGGGAAAAACACATTTATCTGAAGCACAATAAAAAAAAAACAAAAACAAACACCAACCCAGTCACCTTCACTCTGCAAATCCAAACCATTTTTTTATCTCAAACTCAAAACACTGCAGTGCAAAAATATTTTCGAGATCAAAGCACGAGGTGCTGTGGCTGAACTGAAGCAATTTCTGGGGAGCTTGGTTTGCAAAATTATGGTGAATTTCTTTTTACTCTAAATGGGGACAAAACAATCCCCAGCTGACACTGAGTCACAGAAAGGTGAAAATCTTGGTTCCACACTGCACAGAGTTCATTGCAGGGACAGAGCTGTCATCAAACAAAACCCACAAGCTGGGGTGGGGGGGGAAAGGCTTTGATGCCTCTGGTTTTGTGTTTTTGTGTTTTTGTGTTTTGTTCCTCTTTTTTTTTAAGAAATCTGGATTTTAAGAAACGCAGATTCCTAAAACATTAAATAACATTGATGCAATTTATGTAATAATTATTAATTATTACATAAATTATGTAATAATTATTAATAAATTAATAAAAGAGTCACTTTCTTTTCCCCCACCAAGGCAGGGATGTTTGGGGCTTGGGAGCTGCTGTGCCTCCTCCCCAGCACTGCTGATGCAGAGAAGCTCCAGAGCCCCTGATTGGCACTCCTGCTAATGCAGGGCTTTAATTAAAACAAATAAACAAACCAACCCACCCCTGCTGCTTTCCCACCCCCCAAAGGCAGGTGGGCTGCAGGAGCCAACAGGAAAAAAATAAAGGGGAAAAAAATAAAAACCAAAGAGGAAGCTCTTCCTAAAGCTCAGGGCCAACCTGTCTGGAACAGCAGCCCCCAGAACCCTGCCATGATCACCCTGGGCACCAGAGCAGGGCCAGAAATGACATTTAGAGTGGGAACAGAGGTGACACAGCCCTGCTCAGAGCAATTCCTGCCCAGCACTTCACACCTGAACCAGAAACACTCCAAAGGAGAGGCACAAACCACCCAGATGTGAATTTTACAGATGTGCATTTTACAGATATTCATTTCACAGATCTGCATTTTACACATGACCCAGAAACACCAAAGGAGATGCACAAACCATCCAGATGTGCATTTCACACATGTGCATTTCACAGATCTGCATTTTACAGATCTGCATTTCACACATGACCCAGGAACGCTCCAAAGGAGAGGCACAAACCATCTAAATGTGCATTTTACAGATATTCATTTCACAGATGTTCAGTTCACACCTGACCCAGGAACACCCCAAAGGAGATGCACAAACCATCTATATATTCAATTTACAGATGTGCATTTCACACCTGACCCAGGAACACCCCAAAGGAGAGGCACAAACCATCCAGATGTGCATTTCACAGATATTCATTTTACAGATCTGCATTTCACAAATGACCCAGGAACACCCCAAAGGAGATGCACAAACCACAGCAGCTCCAGGCCAACTTCTCCCAGGCAATCAGAGCTGCAGGAGCCTGGGACCCCCTCAGCCCTGCCCCAGCCCAGCAGGGACCCTTCCCAAGCTCTCCTGGAGAACACCCTGTGATCACCACTCCCTTTTTCCCCTCCCCTGCATCCTCACCTGCAGGGATCCTGGAGCAGCCCCTTCCCTCTGGCCCAGCACAGGGACAATTCCCACCCAGCTCCAGGTGGGAAGCACCCAGCAAACCCTCCCACTGCCCCAGGGGATCCCATGGACACCCAGCTCCTGCCACAGGAGGAGGAGGAGTTTCCCAGTAATTCCAAACATTTTGTGGAAAGCATCCCTCCAGCCAATCCAGGACCAGCAGCTTGGGGCCCTTTCCCACAGCAACACCAACATCTGTGTCCTTCACACCCTCCTCTGGGACATCTGCAGCTGAGGGTCACCCCACAGCCAAACCACCCCAGACTGCCTGGGAAAACCATTAAAAAAAAAACATTAAAAAAACCCTAAACCTCCCAGGGCAGGTGCAGCAGCCTGAGCTGGGTTGTACCTTGGCTTGTGCAGATTTCCTGGTCCTCAGGAGCAGCTCTGCCTGGATTGCCTCCATCCTGTGCTGGATCTCCTCATCCCAGTCTGACCCCGACTCCTGGGACTGGCTGGCCAGCTTCAGCTTCACCCAGGCTGCCAAAAAAAAACCACACAAACCAGGAGAGCTTTCCTTAAAACCTGTGCACTTCTGCTCACCCCAGCTGCCAGAACAGAGAGCACACCAAACCCCTGAGCTCCTGGAGTCACCAGGAGTGCAATAAAATGTGAAATAAAATGGCTCCTGGAACCATCCCTTTGGAAAGGTGGGCCCAAGACTCTCTCCTGGCTCTGCCATCCTCGTGGTCTCAGACACAGCTCAGAGCTCCCTCACACAATCCCTGCCCACATCCCTGACTTGGTGACTGTGTGGACAGAATTCCTCCTCAGGATGTCAGGAAAGAAAGGTTTTCAAACTGGAAAAGCCCAATTCTCCCAGTTCTGGCACAGCACAGAAAGTGTCCCTCACTGAAGCCCCATCCCATTACACCTTCTCATTAAAACCCAACATAACCCCCTGGGAGCAGGGAGCAGCCTCAGCTCTGCTTACATCTTTGGGAAATACTAAAGGCAATAAAAAGCTTTCAGAAAGCTGTGGAAGCAGCCCCAGAAACAGAAAGAGCAGGAGAATTTGGAATTAGCTGTAACTGCAAAGCTGGAAAGTAGGAGAAGTGACAACAGTGCAGCAAGCAAGGAGGTGGAGCAATAGTCTGAGTCTCAGGTTTGGCCAGGGTGGACCTCAAAGCTGCAGAGAAATGTGCACAGCAGGACAGGAGGCAGTTCTGTGGTTAACAGTGGAATATTGATGATTGTTCATGGAAAGCACAGCACGGGCACGGTGTGAGGCAGCTGTGGGTGTGCCCTCAGTGACTGGGACAACAACTGCCTGTGAGCTTTAGCAATGTGCCACTGGCTGGAAAACCCCAAAAATGCCCTGTGACAGAGAGACCCTCGGTGCTGCTGGCAGGTGTGAGCTGCTGCCATCCCTCACTGGTCTCACACCCTGTGCTGAGGGCAGCCTGATGCCTGCAGCCCTGCTTGGTGTCTGAGGTGTTTTGGTTTTCTGAAATCCTTTTCCCAGGGCATTTCCTGTAAACCAGAGACACCTTTTTGTAGCTGTAACCTTTGTTCACATTCCTGTCCCCAGGAGGGACTTCTCCTTGCTGTCCCTCTGCTCTGACCAGTGGGATTGAAGGGGTTTGTCTTTGTGTCACCAATGGAATTGCTCTGTGTAGAACAGGATAAGAGGGAGACACATCCCAGAAACAAAGGAGTCATTTCCAGCCTCCTGCAGTCAGAGTCTGTGTCACTGTGGTGCACAGCAGCCTCAGGTGCCACAACAAAAGCTCAGGGAAAAGTCTCCCAGTGACCCCGTCCTGTTTGTGCCCAGCACAGCTCCCACATCCCAGCCCTCTGCCTTGGGTTGTGGAGCCAGGGGTGTGGATTCTATTCCATCTGTTAAAAGCAGCTGGGGAGATGTTTTTTTCTTTATCTCTTGTAGCTCTGGGAGCAGGGGGGCAGATGCCTTCTGATAATGGGGCAGCTGTTAAACCAGGTGGGGCAGGGTTTGTTATCTCTGTCACCTCAGGTCCTTCCTCCAGGGGGATATTTTCTGCTAATGGGTCATTAAGGATTATCTCCTGTTAATGGGTCATTAAGTATTATCTTATGCTAATGGGCCATTCAGACTCCCCTAAAAGCACACATCCCCAAATTGGACCACCCACATTCCATCATCCCAGTGTGAGATGGCTCCCAGTGCGGGGAGCCAACCATTCCCACCTGGATAAAACTGAGACACAGGAACACAGAAAGGATCCAGCTTCACCTGATTCCTGGAGGAAGACTGGACCCTTCTCACCATCCCTGGACCCTTCTCACCATCCCTGGGCCCCTTCTCACCATCCCTGGGCCCTTCTCACCACCCCTGGACCCTTCTCACCATCCCTGGACCCTTCTCACCATCCCTGGACCCTTCTCACCATCCCTGGGCCCTTCTCACCACCCCTGGACCCTTCTCACCATCCCTGGGCCCCTTCTCACCATCCCTGGACCCTTCTCACCATCCCTGGACCCTTCTCACCATCCCTGGACCCTTCTCACCACCCCTGGACCCTGGTTCTACAGGATCATCTCTGCCCCACCAGAACCACCTCTGCCACTCCAGGAGGACTCACTGTGGGGCTGCTCCCAACCCCCTGACCAACAGGGTGTCAGCTTGGAGCTCTGACTCTGTCAGGGTTCTCCAAAATTGTTGTTTTGTTTGTTTGCTGGTTTGGTTGGGTGGTTTTGTTTTCTACTCCATTTGTATTGTTAACATTCCCAGTACAGAACTGTTATTCCCATTCCCAAATCTTTGCCTGAAAGCCCTGAACTGCAAAATGATCATTTGGAGGGGGTGAGGGGTTTGCATTCCCCATTCCAAGGGAAACTCCAGCCTTCCCTGGTGGATACCTGTCTGTCCAAACCAAGACACCCTCCCAGGCAGCCCCTGGCCCAAAGCCCCAGGTGTGCCCAGCCCAGCCCCAAGTGTGCTCAGCCCCAGGTGTGCCCAGCCCCAGCCCCAGGTGTGCCCAGCCCAGCCCCAGGTGTGCCCAGGTGTGCCCAGCCAGGCTCTCACCTCGGATCTTGCTCTCCTGCTCCCGGGCGCTGTGCAGGACGCGGCTCCCAGGGAGCCCCAGGAGGCTGCGGACGCGGGCGGCCAGCGAGTCCCTGCTGCTGCTGCTGCTGCTGCTGCTGCTCCCTGCCCAGGCCCTGGCAGCCCCAGCCCCGGGCAGGCTGCTCTGGGGCACCCCAGGGTGCTGGGGGCACCCAGGCTTGCCCAGGAGGTTCCTGACTCGGGCACTGAGGGAATCCCCACTGCTGCTGTCCTCGCTGCCCTGGGGCCCTGCTGCCCCTCCAGCCCCTCCAGCCCGGGACAAGGAGCCCTGGGAGCCCCCCAGGACGGGGGGGATGCTGCCCAGGGGCTCCAGGGGGGGAGGGTGGCCCGGCTCTGGAGGGGTGGCAGCGCTCAGGTGGCTGCTGGCACTGCTCTGTGCCAGCCCCGGGCGGGCAGCCTGGTTCCTGTCCGTGGCCACGCCGCTGCACCCCTCTGGCTCCCACCTGCCCGCGGATTTTCCTGCCCTGGGCTCCTGGGCCCTTCCCTTCAGCCCTTCCCTGCGCTGCAAACTGCCACCCAAAGGATGTCCCCACCCCAGATGGCAGCTGGCAGCACCCAGAGGGTGTTTCACTAGCCCTTCTCCCCACACACCCCTCTGGCTCGCTGCCTCGTCCCAGGACAGCCTCCTCTGCAGCCCAGGGATCCAGCCCTGCCCTAACCTGGAATCCTTGGGATCCTCCTCCTCCTCCTCCTCCCTGGGCAGCCCCAGGGGAGAGTCCCCAGCCTCTCTGCAGGAGGCTGTGGGGACAGCAGGGCTGCTCCAGCTGGCAGCCAGACCCTCTGCCCGTGCCAGCAGCTCCCCGAGGTCCTGCAGGGCCCCAGAGCCCACCAGGGATCCCCCCTGCTGCCCCTGGCTGCTCCCACTGCTCCCACTGCAGCTCTGGGATCCCCTGTCCCATCCCAGCTCGCTCCCAGCTGCGGACAGAGCCCATCCCTGCAGGCTGCTGCCCCAGCTCCGGGGCTCCTGCCCAGCCAGGGGACCCCCAGCACCTCTGCCCCCAGCCCGGGGGCTCCCCCTGCCCCAGGAGGGGCTGGGGGGGTCCTGCTCTGCTCCAGCAGCTCCAGGGGAACCCTCTGCCCCCCGGGCTGGGCAGCCTGGGGCAGCCCCCTGCAGCTGGGGCCCTGGCACCCTGCCCTGGCTGCCTGGGGGCTCTGCAGGGAGCTGGGGGGAGCTGGGGCACAGCTCCTGGGGGGACAGCCCCCCTGAGCCAGCCTGGGAACTCACAGGGGACAGGGACAGCCCCCCTGAGCCAGCCCCTGAGCCCACAGGGGACAGGGACAGCTCACCCAAACCAATCCTGGAGCCCCCAAGGGCAAGGGACAGCACCCCTGGGTCAGCCTGGGACCCCACAGGGGACAGGGCCAGCCCACCCAGGTCAGCCTGGGAGTCCAGGGCAAGGGACAGCCCCCCTGAGCCAGCCCCTGAGCCCACAGGGGACCCCACAGGGGCAAGGGACAACAGCCCCGAGCCAGCCCTGGAGCTCACAGGGGACAGGGCCAGCCCACCCAAACCAGTCCTGGAGCCCCCAAGGGCAAGGGACAGCACCCCTGGGTCAGCCTGGGAGCCCACAGGGGACAGCCCATCTAAGCCGGCCTTGGACCCCTCAATGGCAAGGGACAGCCCATCTGAGCCAGCCCTGGAGCCCACAGGGGACAGAGCCAGCCCACCCAGGCCAGCCTTGGAGCTCACAGGGGACAGAGCCAGCCCACCCAGGCCAGCCCTGGAGCTCACAGGGGACAGGGCCAGCCCACCCAGGCCAGCCCTGGAGCTCACAGGGGACAGGGCCAGCCCACCCAGGCCAGCCTTGGAGCTCACAGGGGACAGAGCCAGCCCACCCAGGCCAGCCTTGGAGCTCACAGGGGACAGAGCCAGCCCACCCAAACCAGTCCTGGAGCCCCCAAGGGCAAGGGACAGCCCCCCTGAGCCAGCCTGGGAGCCCACAGGGGACCCCAGAGGGGCAGGGGACAGGCTCAGCGGGGACACGTCGCAGCCAGAGCTTGCTTGTGACATCTCCAGGGCTGGCAGCAGGGCACCTGCAGAGAGCAGAGCATCAGTCAGAACACAAACACAAACACCCCCACCTCTGCTGCAGGGCACGCAAGGGGAGGGAGGGATTCAAATAAAAATTGGGAAACACTGAAGGTGCTATTCTTAGGGTGAACTAAGATTTCCATGAGGATTGTCTCCCGAGAGAAATCTCAGGAGTATTTGAGATAAATAGCAAAGAAAATACAAATCTTATCAGAGAATTATAGAGACTCCTGAGTTGGATGGGCTGGTCCATCCAAGCCTGGCCCTGCACAATCCCACCCTGGGAGCAGTGTCCAGACACCCCTGCAGCTCTGGCAGAGTTGGGTGTTATGAAGCCAGATTAATTTGGATGATGATGATGATGATGATGATGATGATGATGATGATGATGATGGGTGGATGCATTTAGGAACAGATCTGGTCAGTTACAAAAACACTGACAACTTTTTGTCACACTGAACACACCAAAAAACCCCAGAGTGCAAAAGAAACCAAGAATTATTCCTCTCCCAAGCAGAAAAAGCCAGCCAGGTCCCACTCCTTCAGTCTCAAGATCCAAACCTTTTCCTTCTGAGGGACTCTTGGAGAAAGAGAAAGGAGGGGAACAAAGGCCCCGTGTCCCTGCCCTGCCTGGCAGCTGCCCCACAGCCACACCCCTGATCCCTTAGGAGGAGCAGCTTTCCAAAGGCTTGAACACCTCCCAGACCCTCCTGCTGGGGATCTGAGCTGCTTTTTGCTTTCGACAGAAAGAAGAGAACTTTAAAAACTTTGTTCTAATCCTTAATAATTTTCTCTCTTATAGTTCTGTTAGTTAATAAATAACTAATAATCGTTTTATTATGGCTAATAAAGCTTTATCCCTTTTAAGCCTGCTTTGCTTTTTCTCCTCATCCTATCTCACAGCAGAAAACAACAAATAATTCGAGCGAGCCATTACATTTAAATCAGCGCCTTAACCAAAAAACCCCCCGAAAATAAACGAACCAAACCCAGCACAGGATGGCAGAAGCTCAAGCCCCAGGCCCATCCCTGCCCCCGAGGTGGCTGAGGTGTGTGTGTCCCTTACCCTGTGTGCCCAGGGGCTGCCGCAGGCTCCGGAGCCCCCAGGGCGACAGCTCCAGCTCGGGCAGCGGCCGGCGGGGCAGGAAGGGAGGCAGGAGGCTGCCAGGGGACTGCTCGATGCCCAGGTTCCGCAGGTAGATCTGGGGAAAAGAGCAGGAGGCAGCACTCAGGGGATGCACGTTGCCACGATTCGTGCCTGCCACCTTTTGGTTTTAGGAAATTCTGTTCCCAGGGACCGGAACTGGTAAACGAGGTCACTCTCTGAAAACAATCGTGTTCTCCACACGCTTTCCCAGAGGAGGGACTTCACATATGTCCTGGGTTCCAATGTAAAATGGTGCCCAAGGTCTGTATTCCATCCCCATGAGCCCTTGGAGCCAAGGTGGGGCAGTGTTTTCCTGATCTCCTGTTAACGAGCCTAACGATGCCTTGCCACATGACTCATGGATAACTTCCTCCAGGAGTTATCTCTGGTTAATGGGCCATCAAGGACCCACTGCAGGACTCATGGAATGAGATCATCCCATTGGGAGATGCTCCGCCCAGGGGGAGGAGCCAAGCATTCCCACCTGGATAGAATCCAGGGTTTGAGACATCACAGGGAGCTTTTATCCACTGGACTCCCAGAGGAGACAAGAGCTACCAGACGGAATCACTGCTTGGACAAGAACATCTCATCTGGTTCCACTGGAGTCCTGGAGGAAGACTGGACCCTTCTCACCATCCCTGGACCCTCCTCACCATCCCTGGACCCTTCCCACCATCCCTGGACCCTTCTCATCATCACTGGACCCTTCTCACCATCACTGGACCCTTCCCACCATCCCTGGACCCTTCCCACCATCCCTGGACCCTTCTCATCATCACTGGACCCTTCTCACCATCACTGGACCCTTCCCACCATCCCTGGACCCTTCCCACCATCCCTGGACCCTTCTCACCATCCCTGGACCCTTCTCTCTCAGGATCATCTCTACTCCACCAGAACCACATCTGCTGCTCCAGGAGGACTGACCTCCGGACTGCTTCAAACACCCTGACCAACAGGGTGTCAGGTTGTATTGTTCCATTTATTTTATTTTACCCTTTTTTCCCCTCTCTTAAGTTGTATCTCTGACTGGGAGTCTCACTGGTTTTGCTTTCAAACCAGCACAACATAGTAGTCTCTGTGAGTGATCAATGGTTCCCAGGGGTCCCACCTCTAAGGTGGGCACCTTTGTAAAAAGTATAAAAGAAATTTAGAAAATAAACCTGGTGGCTCCTCCCTGAGGAGTCCACAGCAGCCTTCTGAATCACTGCTCCGTGTCTCCCTTCATTGTGTCCCACAGCGACAGATGCAGGCACCCTGGGCTGGCAGGGAGGCTGCAACCCCCCCAAGGCTGAGAATGTTCTGAGCTCAAAGGTGCTGAGCCTCGAGCAAGCTCCACATCTGACCTGAGGCCATGGGACAGGCTCCTGAGATTGAGTGATGGCACTGCTGGGGCTGTGGGTGTGCAGTTGGGACAGCACTGTGGGATCTCACGGGGTGAAAAACTTAGATTTAAGATTTTTAGTATATAGGGATATAGATATATAACAAGATGGAGGATTTGGGGCATTGTCTGAGCCCCTCTTCTTCACCATCTTCTTCCTTCTTCTTCTTCACCTTCTTCCTTCTCCTTTATGGGTTTTGGGTGAGAAGATGGAGGACTTTGGGCACTACCAGCTACCCCTGGGAAGGAAGCTACCCTGCCCATCTGTCTGAGGCTCTCTTCTTCACCTTCTTCCTTCTTCTTCATGGGTTTTGGGTGAGGCAAAATGGAGGATTTTGGGCACTGTCTGAGTCCCTCTTCTTCACCTTCTTCTTCCTTCTTCATGAGTTTGGGTGAGGAGATGGAGGACTTTGGGCACTGTCTAAGTCTGTCTCCTTCACCCCCTTCTGTCGCCCTGTTCTCCTCTGTTTTTCTCAAGTTCATTTCAGCCTTCTGATGTTTTACTTTTTGTGGTGGAGTTTTTCCCGCACTTTTCATGTAAAAATGAAATCATGTAGATTGGTGATTTAATTTACATTACGACAATGACCGTAAATCATTACGATTTACAATCATTATTTTAATGTAAATTGAAAGAAATAAAAATGTCAATAACGATTGTTTTGCATTCCTTTCTGGAGGAGGAGAGAACTGATGGGCTGTTGGGCTGACCAGTGTGGTTGGAGAGGACAATTTTCATCCTCCAATCCATGGTCACTGTTGGAATTCTATAAATGATGAGGTCTGTAAATGAACTGCCCCTGTTTTCCCTGGGACATCTCAGTGCCTGAGTGTCATTTCTTTTGTGTCACACTGCGACACTCTTCCTCCTCCTTCCCCCTGGCTCTGGGTGGTTTTCTGTAACTGGGTGCAAAAGCTCTGCACTGCGGGCCTTGGGTGCTCATCATTGGGTCAGAAATAGAAACAACACAGAGGTGTCACCTCGTTATCGGGTAATTAGCACTTAAATAACCTGGGGAAGAGCCAGAGGTGCTCCATGTCACCTCTGCTCTCCACCTTGCTGGTCAGAGCTCTGGGCTGCTGAGGCTGTGACAGATCAGAAATGATCAAACCCCCGAGCCCCGACGCGGAGCCGACGTTTGCCGAGCACTGACCCGACCTTGGCCAGGGAACGAGGACCCAGAACCTGCCCAGAGGGAGAACTGGGATGCTGCAGCCTCACCTGCTTTAAACCCCACTTCCCAGCTGGAAGGAGAACACAAAGG
Organism: Phylloscopus collybita; assembly: GCA_027886175.1. Lineage (NCBI taxonomy): Eukaryota > Metazoa > Chordata > Aves > Passeriformes > Phylloscopidae > Phylloscopus > Phylloscopus collybita. The sequence continues at coordinate 871,921 of JAJNNQ010000055.1, read as the reverse complement.
TTTGGTTTGAAACCCTTCTCCCTCCCCACACAACTGCTCAGAGGACACTGGCACCCTCAGGAACTTGGGGCAGCAGCAGCAGCAGGGGAAGCTCCTCATTTTTTAGGACAGGTTTGTTCTTCCAGGCAAACAGCTGGGAGCGCTTTTGTCAGAGCTGCTTTACACACAGACATTATATGCAGGGAAAAACAACAAAAAAACCAGCCAAAATCTTCCTTGACTTCATCACCTGTAGGGCAAATTAATTTCAACTCATCCACACTGTGTCCTGAAGGAGCCAGGAAAACGAAATAAACCACCTTGCACATCACAGCCAGCTCCACTTCCTGTGCTTTCATTACAAACTCCCACATTAGCAGCCAGGTAAGGGACCTGATCTCCTTTAGCTTGCAGTGATTTCTGGGAGCTGAGCTCCCCAGAACTAGGCTGGAGAATGTGTAATTATAGCCAGGAGCAGCAGTCATCTCTCTGTCTCATGAACTCCATTCCCAACACCCTCCCTCCAATATTTATATTTCTTTCACCACGGGTTTGCAGAGTGAAAAGAGCTTCCAGAGCACATCCCCAAAGACCTGATGATTCTGGAGTCATCTGGTGAGAGGAGCAGCCTCTTCCTCAGAGGATAATGACATGTTTGTCATTACCATAAATCTGCATCTCGTTTGCTCCGCCGCCCACAGCCAGCAATGCACTGGCTGCCCTCCACTGCCTCAGCCCCCCAAGCAGGGAGAGACCTGGGCTGGCCAGACAGGAGGGAAAGGGATGAAAGGAGAAGGCTCTGAAGGTCCTGCATGAGGAACACATCAAGAATTCAGAGCCAAGGCCTCAGAAACAAAGTGAACAAGCAGAACGAGAAAATCATGAAAAAAAAAAAAATAAAATTAATTTCATTTCCAAGGAGTTGTGTTGGGTTTGCTGCTCCTGCAGAGCTGGGGAGGAGTTCAGCTCTCCTCACTCAGCACCTGAGCCTGAGCCTCACCTTTGGACAATGAGAGCCTGATCTTCTGCAAGAGCCACCAGCTCCTTCCTCCTGCTCCCCTGACACTCAGCTACCCCTGGGCAGGAAAAGATATCCAACCCACATCCAACCCTTTCTTGGCCCATGTTAAATGGCACCAAAAGTTGTTTTTCCACCCCTGTTTAAGATAAGCTGAGCCAGTACCATGGATGAAATTCACTGTAGCACAACCCTGGGTAAAACCATTGGTTCTGGCTTGTGGTGATCAGATCCTCCCCTAAAAGAGCAGCGGGGGGAAGTGGGACAGTGAAAAACAAATGGAAAACTGGGAAACAAATGGGAAACTCTGGGAAACAAATGGAAAACAAATGGAAAACTCTGGAAAAAAATAGTTAACGCTGGGAAAAGAAATGGTTGACCCTGGGAACAAAAACGGGGATCCTCCCCTAAAAGAGCAGCGGGGGAAAGTGGGGAAGTGAAAAACAAATGGAAAACTCTGGGAAACAAATGGAAAACTCTGGGAAACAAATGGAAAACTCTGGGAAACAAATGGAAAACAAATGGAAAACTCTGAAAAAAATAGTTAACTCTGTGAAAAGAAATGGTTAACTCTGGGAACAAAACCGGGTAACTCTGGAAGCAGAGTTTAAACTAGAACCAAACTTACCGGGATCCTCTCCTCAATATTGAGCTCTTCTCTCTTGGGGGTGTCCAGCAGTGCTGCGGGGGGCGTGGAGCTGTCCCCTCCTGCGCTGGGCACCACCAGGGAGCCCCCAGCAGAGCCCGGGGCCCCCCAGGGCTCCCCAGAACCGCCAGGGCAATTCAGACTCTCCAAGGAAAGGGCTCCAAAGTTGTCCACGATGGTGTGGCCAGCAGGAACATTCAGGCTGAGGGACTGACCCTCCTTTTGCTCACAGTCCTTGTGCTCCTCCTCAGCTGGGCAGCTCCCATCCTTCCGAGGGGGCTGAGCAGCGCTGGACACCAACACGTCCGGGGCTGAGCTCCTCCTGGTGCTCCTCTCCACACCTTCAGCTCCAGGAGCAGCCCTTGGTGAGGTGGAGCCTCCTGAGGGGCTGTCAGAGCCTCCCAGAGGCTGCAGGGCCTCTGAGCAGCCTGGGGTGGCCCCAGCCAGGGCCCTGCCCCTGCTGCAGATGTCCATGGGGTCAGACTGGGACCTGCTGGGAGCCGGAGCCAGCTCCAGGTGTTTGTGGGGGACATGCAGACTCCCCAGAGAGCCTGCCTGCCTGCAGCCAGGAGCAGCAGGGCCCTGGGCAGCGCCAGGGCTTTCCCCAGGTGAGAAAATGCAGCTGGAAGCCCTGGGAGGACCACTGGAGGCTTTCCTGGCAGGAGGCAACGCAGCTTGGACAGCACCCTGCTCAGCACCCTGCTCTACCTGGCTGACCTTCCAGCCTCCCACCTTCTCCAGGAAGCTGAGGGATGGGAAGGGCTGGATCCTGCCAGGGGATCCCAGCTTTAGGGACTGCAGAGGGTCACAGGTCTCCTTCACAGCACCCTGAGGGGATGCAGGGCGCTCCCCTGGGGCTGCCTCCGCAGGGATCTCCAGGGCTCCGGCTCCCTCAGCCTCAGCAGCTCTCTTCAGGAACAGCCCCGGCGTGGACTGGAAGTTGGGACGAGCCAGGCGGAGGCAGAAGGAGCCCTCAGCTCCTGGGGTGAAGGAAGGGGAGATCTCTGTCACTTGGTGGCCCCTCTCTATGGAGAAGTCTGAGGCGGTCAGCTCGTCCCCGCTGCCTGCAGGGGAGCGCCCAGGGCACGGGGCAGGCTGGGTGGCAGTGCCCAGGGGCTGGCTGCAGGGCTGCCCTCCGCCCTGCCTCCCTGAGGGCTGCTGCTGCTGCTGCTGCTGCTGCTTCAGGAGAGCTCCCTGCAGCTCCTCCACCAGCCCCACCCCACCTTCTCCCAACCCTCCCTGGCCCGGCTCAGGAGCACAAAGAACATCCTGAGCAGCGTGGCCTTTCCTCACCACGTCAGGGGAGTTCTCTGCCAAACCCAGCTCAGGCTCCCTCTCCCCTTCCCCCTGCTCCCCCAGGCCGCTCCCAGCCTCCTGCACCTTCCCCTGCTGCCCCCTCCTCGCGCTCCGCTCCGACAGCTTGGTCAGCGCCGTGCTGTAGGAGGAGCTGCCCGAGGAGGAGGAGGAGGAGGAGGAGGAGGAGGAGGATTCCTCCTGCCCTGGGGACTCCCTGTGCCCCTCAGGGCCGGCAGCTGGGCCACCACTGCCCTGGGAGGGGTGTCCATGGGATTGTCCACAGGGGAGTCCACAGGAATGGCCACAGGAATGGCCAGAGGGGTGTCCAGAGGGAGGTCCAGAGTGTCCACAGGGGTCTCCACAGGGGTGTCCAGAGGAGGTTCCATGGGATTGTCCACAGGGGTCTCCATAGGGGGGTCCACAGGAGTGGCCACAGGGGTGTCTGCAGCTGTCTCCACCGGAGTGACCACACGGGGGTCCGCAGGGGGGTCCAGAGGGGTGTCCATGGGATTGTCCAGAGGGGTCTCCAGAGGGGCCTCCATGGGATTGTCCAGAGGGGTGTCCACAGGAGGGTCCACAGGGGTCTCCAGAGGGGCGTCCATGGGATTGTCCAGAGGGGTCTCCACAGGGGTCTCCATCCTTGCCAGCTGTGCTCCAGGGCTGCTCCAGCCCCTCCTCTGGAGCTGGCTGTGCTGGCTGTCCCCTGGCCTGGGCTCCTGGTGCCAGCTGCCCCCTGTCCCTGTTGTCCCTGTCCCCATCCCTGTCCCTGTTGTCCCTGTCCCTGTTGTCCCTGTCTCTGTCCCTGTTGTCCCTGTCCCCATCCCTGTTGTCCCTGTCCCTGTTGTCCCTGTCCCTGTTGTCCCTGTCGTCCCTGTCCCTGTTGTCCCTGTCCCTGTCCCAGTCCCTGTCCCTGTCCCTGTCCCCATCCCTGTTGTCCCTGTCCCTGTCCCTGTTGTCCCTGTTGTCCCTGTCCCCATCCCTGTTGTCCCTGTCCCTGTTGTCCCTGTCCCCGTCCCGGGGGCTCTGGGCAGCCCCGTGCCCCCCGGGCTGGCGCTGCTGGGCCCAGCAGGGCCGTCCTGGGCCCCCCAGGGCTGGGTCTCCGTGGCTGTGGGGAGGCTCTGAAGGGCCCGGGGACGCTCCAGAAACATCCGGGGTTCCTCTGCAAGGGCAAGAGAAGGGAATTTCTGATCAGTTCTTTTATTTTAATGTCCCTGGTTCCAATCAGAGCTTCGGGGGACAGCGGGGGGTTTGCAGTGTTCACACAAACCCCCAGAAAGGCAGCCCCTGAAAGGGGAAAAACTGAAGGGATGAGGAGAAATAGCAAAAATCTCCTAGAAAGCAAAGGCTCAAAAATGAAATGAAATGAAATAAAATAAAATAATAAAATAAAAAAAATAAAAAAATAAGATAAAATAAAGATAAAATAAAGTAAGATTAAAATAAAATAAAGTAAAATAAAATAAAGATAAAATAAAGTGAAATAAAGTAAAATAAAATAAAATAAAAATAAAATAAAGTAAAATAAAAATAAGATAAGATAAAATAAAATAAAATAAAATAAAATAAAAATAAAATAAAGAAAATAAAATAAAATAAAGCAAAATAAAAATAAAGTAAAATAAAGTAAAATGAAATAAAATCAAGTAAAATAAAGTAAAATAAAATAAAATCAAGTAAAATAAAATAAGATAAAGTAAAATATAAAATAATTACAATACTATCAATTATAATAATTATAACTATGTAATAATAACAATAATATCAATTTCTACTTAGTATGGCAATACTTTTCAACCTGTTTAGGACTGAAGCATTTTTAACTGACAGGACGGTCAGTTTATTTAGCTAGCTTTTTTTTACTTAGCCAGTTTTATTTATTTATTACATCAATAAATAAAATTAGCTAAGTAAAATATGCAATATGTACTTACACATAGCTCAGCTTGCCCGTGATTTTTTAATATAAATCACCTCCTTCACTTCATTAACTCAATTATTTTTTTAAAGGATATAAAAGCAGCCAGGCCTCAGATAAGCAACAAATTCCCATAAAGCTCCAACACTCATATTGGGGATTGTTTAATTAATAGCTCCTTATATTAAATATACCATCAAACCCTAATAGAAGCTATTCCATGCAAGCAGAGCACCTCCAGATGAAGGTGACAAAGCCTTTTCCTGAAGCAGCTCCTTCTTTATGCACTTCAGCCCCAAATCTGCATTGTAAACCACACACACTGCTGCAGCACACACAGACCACAGCACTGGCCACGGGTGTTTTACTCCTGGAAATGCAGAAACCTGGGTTTTTAATCCCCAAAATTTCCTGAGGTTTATCCCAGAGTCTGAGAAAGCTCCAGAGATGCTGAAGAGGGACAGTTCCTCATTTTCCCAGGGCACCTCAGCAGGACAAGCTCAGAAGAGCCTGCTCCTGGCTTTCCCTTGCTCAAACCCTTCTGAGGGCAAAACCCAGAGGTGCCCCCTCCCCAGACCCCCCAAACCCCACATTTCTGTGCCCAGAAACTGCCACCAGAGCCCCCCAGGGGGAAGGAACAGCCCCAGGAAGGCCAGCCCACCTCAAGGGAAGGAAATCCAGCTGGGATCCCTGCAGGAAGGTCTCAGCCCGGGCTGGGCTCAGCAGCAGGGGCAGGCACGGGGAGAATCTGCTCTCCTGGACATCTGGGAGAGAGAAAAACACCCACAGGGCTGTGAGAGCTGGCAGCACAGCCCACAGCCCAAAGACCCCAGCCTCGTGTCCCCAAAGATCCCAACTTCATATCCCCAATGATCCCAACCTCACATCCCCAATGATCCCAACTGCACATCCCCAAAGATCTCAGCCAAACAGCCCTAAAGATTCCAGCCCCACATCCCCAAAGATCCAAACTTCACATCCTCAAAGATCCCAGCCCCACGACTCCAATGATCCCAGCCTCATGTCCCCAAAGATCCCAACTTCACATCCCCAAAGATCCCAGCCTTGCATCCCCAAAGATCCCAGCCTTGCATTCCCAAAGATCTCAGCCCCACAACCCTAAAGATTCCAGCCCCACATCCCCAAGGATCCCAGCCTTGTATCCCCAAAGATCCCAACTTCACATCCCCAAAGATCCCAGCCTTGTACCCCACAGATCCCAGCCCCACATCCCCAATGATCTCAACCTCACATCCCCAAAGATCGCAACTTCACATTCCAAAGATCCAAACTTCACATCCTCACAGATCCCAGCCTTGTATCCCCAAAGATCCAAACTTCACGTCCCTAAAGATCCCAGCCTTGTATCCCCAAAGATCCCAGCCCCATAGTCCTAAAGATTCCAGCCCCACATCCCCAAAGTTCCCAACTTCACATCCCCAAAGATCCCAGCCTCACAGTACCAAAGATCCCAGCTGCAGGAAGGGGAGGGAATCCCCCCTCACACCCCTGGAGCCTCCTCCCTCCCGGATGAAGTTCAGTTTCCTCCTCCCAGACCAAATCCAGGGCCCCAACCCCTCACCCACTCACCCTGAAACTCCTCCTGTGCCATCCCCACCCTGTCCCACCCCTCCTGATTCCCAGGAGGGACCACCCAGGACGCACAGGGATTTTATCCCATCACCTTTTCCATCTTTACAAACCAGGAGCCCCCAGGTGCCTTTCCCTGCTCTCTGTTTTTCCACAAACTCTGATTCCAGCACAGTCTGTGTGGTATTTTTGGTTTGTTTTTTTTTTTTTGTTTTGAGGGATTCAAGTGAAAGCAGCAATCAAACCTAGCAGGCAGGGATGATTGCTGCAGCAGGTCCCATCCTGCTTTTCTTTGCTCTTTGGGGTACTTGGTGGGTTTGTTTTTTTTTTTTCCAGTTCATTGCTTACAAAAACAAATGGAAATGGTTCACACCACAAGAACAAAAGCAACTCTGCTCATATATATGTAATTAGCTGTGGGGTTTAGAGATGAGTGTTCATTTGGGAGGGTTCTTCTCCTTTTCTGAACTCTAAAGTGATACCTGAGAAGTGTAAATAACTACAGACGTGTCTGAGGGGTGCCAAAAAACCACTCCCAGTATTCCAAGCTTTTATTTTTGAAGGGAACCAGCTATCTGTGGTCAAGGGACTGGCTGGCTAACCCAGAAATGCCACTTATTTAATTTAGGCTCATCAGTTTCCAGCCACTGGGACAAGCCACAGTCTGCAGCACAACCATAGCAGGAAAATGATCACTGCACACAAAAAAAAAAAAAAATCCAGTTTTCACTCCATCAGCTCCTCCCCGAGGCTTCTCCAGCACTGCATCACCTGACCAGGGGCAGCCAACCACAAGGCAACCTTGCTTATTGATTTTTAATTTCATAACTTCCAATTAACGTTTTTTTAAATTACTTTAGAACTCTGGGTAGCGAGAGGATGATTGCACAGCTAGAAATAACAATTTGCAATCCGATGAAAACGCTTTCTTGGAAGTTCAGAGAAAGGCAATGAGATGCAGCAGTAAAAACCAGGTGTAAACAGCTCTTCCTGAGCAGTGTGAGAGCAGGAGGAAGCCCAGAGGGGTCAGTGGAGCCTGGGAAGCAGAGCTGGAGGAGAAAATGAATCCTGACACAGCTGGAAGGGCAGGAGAGGGGAGGAGGAGAGGGCAGGGCCAGCAGAGAGGTATTGGGATCGGGCTGGTGGTGCCCGATGAGATGAGAGAGATGATCTGAAGAGCAGGATGCTCTTTGGGACACGTGGTTTATTGGTTGTGGTTTATTGGTGGTGGTTTATTGGTGGTGGTTTATTGGCCGTGGTTTATTGGCCGTGGTTTATTGGTGGTGGGGAGGCAGCCTGACTGGGGAAGAGTCCATAGGTCTAAAGGGACAGGGATCCAGGGGAGCAAGAGCCCGAGTTCCCTGTTACATTCCATTTTAACCCTTTCTATCGTGAATATTCTAATGAGCATCAACCAATCACCTCAAGATACAAAACCTGCAGAATCTACATACAGCCCGTAGGGACTACTATATTACCATACTAATCTACAGACTAAAAACCCGAAAAACCACCTTTTCCTTGATACCTGAGAAGGTCCAACCCTTTATTCATCCTTTTGTCCTGGCAGGGGTGCCACTGAATCACCCAGCCCAGTCTTTCAGCTGGTTTAATCACCCTCTTCCTGCCCAGCACCTTACAGTTCAAATTTTGATTTCAATTCCATCTCTTTTGTAGGTTTCACACTCTTGGAATCTTTCACTAATAAATCATCTCCGCATGGGCTTTCTGCTTCATCCTCTCCAACAAGAGGGAGCAGAGCCAGGGCACGAGGGAGCAGGGGCAGGGTAACTCATCCCTGGCACAGCAGCTGCCCTGGGCTGTGCAGCACAGGGCACGCCCCAAAGGGGATCAGGGCACCCCAAAGGGGATTAGGGCACCCCCCAAAGGTGATTAGGGCACCCCCCAAAGGGGATCGGGGCACCCCCCAAAGGGGATTAGGGCACCCCAAAGGGGATTAGGGCACCCCCCAAAGGGGATTGGGGCACACCCCAAAGGGGATTGGGGCACACCCCAAAGGGGATCAGGGCATCCCCCAAAGGGGATTGGGGCACCCTAATTAGTGTGGGAACTGTGGGGCTGGGCAGGGATGGGATTGGGGAAGGGATGGGATTGGGGATTGGGGCAGGGATGGGACTGGGGCAGGGATGGGACTGGGGCAGGGATGGGATTGGGGATCGGGGCGGGGATGGGATCGGGGATTGGGGATTGGGGCAGGGATGGGATCAGGGCAGGGATGGGATTGGGGATAGAGGCAGGGATGGGATTGGGGATAGAGGCAGGGATGGGACAGGGTAGGGATGGGATTGGGGATCGGAGCGGGGATGGGAATGGGGAAGGGATGGGAATGGGGAAGGGATGGGAATGGGGAAGGGATGGGATCGGGGCAGCCATGGGATCAGGGAGTGATGGGATCGGGCAGGGGTGGGATCGGGCAGGGGTGGGATCGGGGATTGCGGCAGGGATGGGATCGGGGCAGGGATGGGACTGGGCAGGGGTGGGATCGGGGATTGGGGCAGGGGTGGGATCGGGACAGGGGTGGGATTGGGGCAGGGGTGGGATTGGGGAGCAATGGGATTGGGCAGGGGTGGGACTGGGGATTGGGGCAGGGGTGGGATTGGGGAGCAATGGGATTGGGCAGGGATGGGATTTAATCAGACTCAATGCTGATTTTGAGTCAGGAACAGGAGACTGAGCTGCCTCCCCGTGCTCTCCCTCACATTTCCCTCAGACACAGAGAGCAGAGAGCTCTGCCCAGGGCTGGGGCTGACTGAGCCTGGATTTGCATTCCCTGTTCCCAACACAGATTTCCAAAGCTTCTGCTCCACTCAGTGCCCATCCACCCAAAGAACCTTCCACTGTTCCACCTGGCAGCACTGAGCAGATCCATTTGGAAACAGAACTGCACTAAGGACTCAAAGCAGTGCTTTTAAAGGAACATTAAGCAAATTGGAAGCTGAACTCTCTCAGCTCTGTTAGATGGACTTTTCCCAAATCTTGTTTTCTATTTACAATGGCATCAGTGACCAAATAATTCCAATTGCAGTTCTCAAATCAGACCTGTCAGCTCCCATCGGGGCACGCTCCACCTGGCAGAACTGGCACCTTATTTTTAGCCATGCGAGAGAGAAGAGGAAAACAAGATTTGTTTTCTGATTTCAGCATTTCAGCTTCACTTCTGCACTTTGAATGAAAACGCATTTTCCAGCGAAATTGAGACGCAGGAGCGATCAAAGAAAAGGTTTTTCCACACACACACACACAAAAAACCCCCAAAATTGGGTGTGCTTTGGAAATGAAGAAACAAAGAGGACTAAGGGAGGGAGCAGGAACGAACGGGGGAAGAAAGCTGTCAAAAGCAGATGTTGCCAATCCTCTGTGTACACAGATTAATGAAGTCAGTGTGCATACACAGACACACACACACCACAAATCACAGCATTTGGCTGATCCATCAGGCTCTATTACACCAACAAAAACCCAAGTGCCACTTGACATTTGCATTCAGAAGCTCAAAGAGACGAAGAAGTGACTGAACTCTCTCCGAGCAGAGCCAGGAACGGGAAACTCTCCCTGCTCCAAGGCCCTTCAAGAGCCATTCACTCCCTGCCCCTCAGGGACCTCCAGAAATCCCCAAATCCCCCCAGAGAAGCTCAAGGATGAGGCAGGTGTTTGCCAGGCACCAAAAACCTCAGTGCAGAGACCTTCAACAGAGGGCAGGGAAGGGAGGGAAGTGCCCCAGGCCAGGCTGGACACAGGGGGAGCACCTGGGACAGTGGGAGGTGTCCCTGCCACGGATGGGGTGGCTCTGGGAGGGATCTGAGCTCCTTCCAACCCAAACCATTCCCAGCTCAACCATTCCCAGCTCAGCCAGAGCAGCCTGACGCCACTGCATGGCGGGTTCAGCTCCTCCAAGCCAACCATTCCCAACCCAACCATTCCAAACCCAGATCATTCCAAACCCATTCCCAACCCAACCCATTCCAAAACCAAACCATTCCAACCAACCCATTCCAAACTCAGACCATCCCCAACCCAACCCATTCCAAACCCAGATCATTCCAAACCCATTCCAAACCCAACCCATTCCCAACCCAACCATTCCAAACCAAACCATTCCCAACCCAACCCATTCCAACCCAAACCATTCCCAACCCAACCATTCCAAACTCAGACCATTCCCAACCCAACCCATTCCCAACCATTCCCAACCCAACCATTCCAAACCCACTCCCAACCCAACCCATTCCAACCCAAACCATTCCCAACCCATTCCAAACTCAGACCATTCCCAACCCAACCATTCCCCCTCAGCCAGAGCAGCCTGGCCCCACTGCACAGCAGGTTCAGCACGGGGGATGCAGCAGGAACCAGCAGGAACCAGCAGGGCAAGGAAAATCCCTCCTCACTTCAGGATCAGACCTCACACACCAAACACCTGCAGAGCTGTGCCCCCAAACTGGCATCCCACATTTGCCCTTGGATTGGGATCACTCCTTCACCTGCCCCCAAACTGGGATCAATCCTTCACCTGCCCCCAAACTGGGATCCCCCACCTGCCCTTGGATTGGGATCACTCCTTCACCTGTCCCCAAACTGGGATCCTCCACCTGCCCCCAAACTGAGATCCCTGCCCCCAAACTGGGATCAATCCCTCACCTGCCCTTGGATTGGGATCAATCCCTCCCCTGCTCCCTGGCTTCTCCCAGGAGTGCTCCAGATTTCCCATGTGGCAGGAATCAGCCTGGAGCTGACAGCTCCCACCTTCCCCAGGGGATTCCCCTCATGACTGGGGTGGTGAGCACCAGCCTGCAGCAGCAGATGACTGCCAGGGCCAGGAGAGAAGAGTGAGGCACATTTGGGATGCCCAGGGTGGGTCCCTCTGGCACATTTGGGATGCCCAGGGTGGGTCCTGGGGCACATTTGGGATGCCCAGGGGCTCAGGCTCGCTGTGCTCAGCCAGGGCCAGGCCTGGAGCAGCTCCCTGGGCTGGAGCAGCTCCCTGGGCTGGGGCAGCTCCCTGGGCTGGGCTGGAGAAGCTCCCTGGCTGGAGCAGCTCCCCGGGATGGAGCAGCTCCCTGGCATGGAGCAGCTCCCTGGGATGGGATGGAGCAGCTCCCTGGGATGGGCTGGAGCAGCTCCCTGGCTGGAGCAGCTCCCTGGGATGGGCTGGGGCAGCTCCCTGGGATGGAGCAGCTCCCTGGGATGGAGCAGCTCCCTGGGATGGAGCAGCTCCCTGGGATGGGGCAGCTCCCTGGGATGGGGCAGCTCCCTGGGATGGGGCAGCTCCCTGGGATGGGGCAGCTCCCTGGGATGGGGCAGCTCCCTGGGATGGGGCAGCTCCCTGGGATGGAGCAGGCAGTGACGTCAGTGCTGCTCCCCCCCAGCAGCTCCTGCCAAAACCAGGATTTTTCCTGCTGTCACTCTGAAGGTCAAAAGCCTCCTGAGTTGAGTTCAGTGAGCAGCAAAGCTGGGCCTGTTCCTTTTTCCCCCAGCCTGCTGACAAGTCTGAATGCCACAGTCAAGCTGCCATTTGGAGGGGGGGATAAAAAAGGAAGGCAAAACAAAAACAAAGCCTGGGCTCTGTCAAGCTGTTCCAGGGAGCAGCAGGAGCACTTCAGTACAACTGTCACTGTCATTCCTCCCCTCCTGACGTGAAATCCAAGACACTTTTTGAGGAGGAGAGGAAGGAATCAATGAGCACTGCAGCTACGGCCTCCTCCCCTCTCCTCCTGTGTCTGGGAAGTCAGTGCACACAGAGCCTGCAGCCACTGGCTCCTCTCTAGGGAGCAGCAAATAAAACCAGCACAGGGCTTTTCTCTCATCTCTTAGCACATTACAGGGCCACCTGCTTGCTCCTGAACTCCAGCTGCTCTGGAAACATAAAGCTGGGCAAACACTGAGAAGTTTGTCTTGATTAAATGCCTTCCAGCTCTGCCAAGTGACAATAATGGGGGAAAGGGCTGTGAGACACATGAACACCAAGAATCCTGCCCAGAGGATGTGGGCAAGGACAAGGGCAGCCTTCCCTGCCCTCTGAGATCTGTCCTGACCCTGCCTGCCCTACAAACAGGGATTCACTCCCTGTGCACCAGCCCCCTGGGAGGCACACACAGCTCTCAGCACCAAGCTGCCTGCAGAGCCACCTCTGACACACCACGAGGGTGGCTGGCACTTCATGGAGGAGAAAAGCTCCTCAGACCTGTGGGAAGCTCCCTGTCAGGAGTCCCTGACTGGAGGGGATCTTTTCCCTCCCAAACCCCAGGACCAGGGTTAAGAAGCTAAATGAGACTGGCAGCTTCAGAGCTGTTGATTCCATTTCTTATCTCCAGTTCTGTGCCGCCCAAACCTGGCTTAACACACCTGAAACATGGTGAAAACCTGTCCCAGACAGAAGATCCCAAGGTTCTTAAAGGTTTCTAGTCCAATTAACACCCAAAATGTGCTGTGTTTGTTGTTCTGTGCCAATAATCACTGCCTGTTCTAAACACACAACCTCTGTGTCACACCCATCCTGCCAATGTCCCTGTGCCACCAGCACAGGAGGAAATGGGGCAGGAGGAGAAGATGAGACACCACAGAAAATGGAGCAGGAGCAGAAGATGAGACACCAGAGAAAAAGGAGCAGGAGCAGAAGAAGAAGATGAGGCACCAGAGAAAATGGAGCAGGAGCAGAAGAAGAAGATGAGACACCACAGAAAATGGAGCAGGAGAAGAAGAAGAAGAAGATGTGGGAGGGATTTTGGAGACATTTCACTCCTCCCCCTGCCACGGGCACCTTCCCCTGCCCCAGCTGCTCCAGCCTGGCCTCGGGCACTGCCAGGGCTGGGAGCTGCACTCAGGTTTATCCTCAATCCCCCAGGAAAACGAGAGCAAAGCCTGGCCTGGGACAAAAGGAACCTGGGAGCCACACAAAGACAAATCTCATCCTGAGGGGGGGCTTGGACAACACAACCACACCGAGCACACTTTGTACACCTGGTGAAAGGTGAAACCCAGGCTAGGGAGTGAGTGAGGAGTGAAACACCAAGGGTGCAGCAATCCCTTGGGACGTACCCAGCGGTGAGGCAGGGCCTGCAGCTCCAGGGGAAGCTTCTGCTGAGGGCAGCAGCTCTTCCTCCAGCGTGGGGAAGTCAGACAGGTCCCTCCTGGCACAGCTCAGGCCCAGCTTGGTGTCCAGGGCCGTGCTGGAGCAGCTGCTCTCCACCTCTGCTGCCAGCTGGAACCACGGCTCCATGCCCTGCGGGAGGAAAACAGGGTTTGAAAAGGCAAAGCATCCTCAAAACAAGCCCAGGCTGACTTCTCTCTGATAATGCAGCAATAGCTGCCACAGTCTGAGGGCAGGGACTGAAGTGGAATTGGGTTCCTGCCTGGAAAAGCAGCTGGAACACCTTCTCCCCTGCAGGGGCCAGGGGAAGCTGCCCCTGAGCTCAGGGGGTTCCTCCTCTCTCAGCCCCCACCCCGAGCAGGAGGGCACAGCCAGGCTCTCACACAGAATCCTGAGATGATCTCTGGGGAAACAGCACCTCTGGGCACTGAAATGCTGCAGGAAATGGAGCTGCCCAGCCCCAAAAACCAATCCTGAGATGATCTCTGGGGAAACAGCACCTCTGGGCACTGAAACGCTGCAGGAAATGGAGCTGCCTATCCCAAAAACCAATCCTGAGATGATCTCCTGGGAAACAGCACCTCTGGGCACTGAAACGCTGCAGGAAATGGAGCTGCCTATCCCAAAAACCAATGCTGAGATGATCTCCTGGGAAACAGCACCTCTGGGCACTGAAACGCTGCAGGAAATGGAGCTGCCCAGCCCCAAAAACCAATGCTGAGATGATCTCTGGGGAAACAGCACCTCTGGGCACTGAAACACTGCAGGAAATGGAGCTGCCCAGCCCCAAAAACCCTGGAGACAAGCACTGGAGAGCAGCAGGGAGGGTGAGGTGATGTCAGGACAGCAGAAGCACAGGGTGACAGGCTGGGAAGGAGGAGTGAGAGAAGGCCAGAACACAGAGCTGTGCCCATGGACATGCAATGTAAATCCAGCATTTCAGACTGCTCCCCTGCAATGAGAATGTTCCCTCCCAGGTGAGCTGGCCTGTCCCTGGGTTCTGCTTCACCCCCTGCATTACAAAGCTGGGGGGGTGTATAAAATAAAAAAAAATAAAAGCTGAGATGTTCCAAAATCTGTTACAAAACTGCTGGTCCATGCTGGAGCTCCAGCAAGGTGAGCTCACTCCTGACCAGTTATTCGTGCCACTTTCTGTTTTCCAGTAGATAACATCTGAAAAAACCAAACTGCAGCCACCACAAATGAAGCTTCACCCATCTCCCTTGTTCCTTCTTCTGTCCCTTTCAATGCACCTGGTGCTGAAAAATGTCAGGAACCCCACCACCAACCTGAACAGGTTTCCTCTGCCCACAGAACCATTTTACCAAAATATTTCATTACAGAATGAAAAAAATAATCATGACAACTCACTACCAACTGCAAGAATTGCTGAAAAATGTCAGAAACCCCATCACCAACCTGAACAGGTTTCTTCTGTCTACAGAATCCAATTTTAATTTTTGAGCAAAGTATCTCATTATAGAATGAAAAAATAATCATGACAATTCACTGCCAACTGCAAGAATTGCTGAAAAATGTCAGAAACCCCATCACCAACCTGAACAGGTTTCCTCTGCCCACAAAATAATTTTTTAATCTTTTACCAAAATATTTCATTACAGAATGAAAAAATAATGACAACTTGCTACCAACTGCAAGAATTGCTGAAAAATGTCAGAAACCTCATCACCAACCTGAACAGGTTTCTTTGGCCCACAGAATCAAATTTTAATTTTTTAGCAAAGTATCTCATTATAGAATGAAAAAATAATCACGACAATTCACTGCCAACTGCAAGAATTGCTGAAAAATGTCAGAAACCCCATCACCAACCTGAACAGGTTTCTTTGGCCCACAGAATCAGATTTCAATTTTTTAGCAAAGTATCTCATTACAGAATGAAAAAATAATCATGACAACTCGTTACCAACTGCAAGAATTGCTGAAAAATGTGAAATGAAAAACCCCATCACCAACCTGAACAGGTTTCTTTGGCCCACAGAATCAAATTTTAATCTTTTACTGAAACATTTCATCACAGAAAGAAAAAATAATCATGACAACTCATTATCAACTGCAAGAACACTCCTGGGAGAGGGAATTTTGTGTGAACAAGTGTTGGGCAAACGGGGATGAAACGAGATTAGAGGAGAATAAAGAGCTCAGCTGCTACTTTAAGGCAATTCCTTCCCCAGGAACATTCCCTCCTCCCAAACACTCCAGTTTCCCAAAGCCACTCAGTTCCCAGCAGAACCTGGACCAGCCCTGCTTTGGGGAGGCAGAGCCAAGGCACGTGCAGGCTCCTCCAGGAGGAAGTGCTGAGGAAATGCTGATGGGAATGAGTTGTGATGCCACCTCTCACACTCCCTGCAGCCCCAGAGCACAGCCCAGGAGCTCCCAGGGGCTCCAAAATCCCAGCAGCAGGAGGAGCAGGGAGGGATGCAGGCAGCAGCAGCAGGGCAGCTCTGGATGCAGGATGCACTGGATGGAACTCTGCAGCTGATTTATGGAGGTAACTGCTGCTCAAACGGAGTTCAGAAGGGTTGGCACCTCACAGGTCTAAGCAGGAAATGTCCTTTTGGTTTGGTTTTGTTTAAGGAAGGAGAAGACACGCAGGGTGACAGAGAAACACCCCAGCTCCACCTCAGTCTGCCACCATCTCAGATCCAAAAGCCCCTGAACTCCAGCACTGCCTGCAATGCTCCTGGGGGGTGGCAGAGGGTTTGGTTTGGGAGTGGGAGGTGAGGAGAAAGAGAGAGAGGAAGGAATTTATTTACAATTAGTCAGGAATTCTCCACTGCTCTGCAGCCCACAGCAAACACCTGCAGCACTGCAGGCAAACACTGCAGGGGAAAGGAAACATCCCCAGCAGGGGCTGATGCTCCCAGGAAGGCCCCAGCCCTGGGAAAGCAGCACCCAACAAGCCAGGAGCCCCAAAACCAGGGAGCTAAAACCCCAGCAGCCAGCTCTGGAGCAGCCCCCTGCAAATGTCAGCAGAGCCAACAACTCCCCCAGGGCAGAGCTGGGGTTTGGGCTGCTCAGCCCCTGGGCAGGAACCACCCCCAGGGACCCCCAGACTGATTTGGTCCCTGTCCCTAGGGGCTGGGGACAAGGGATGGAGGGACAGGAGACAGGGAATGGCTTCCCACTGGGCAAGGGGAGCTTGGGCTGGGAGCTTGGGCAGCAATTCCTGGCTGGGCTGGAATTCCCAGCTTGGCTGGGGCTGCCCCTGGATCCCTGGCAGTGCCCAAGGCCGGGTTGGATCCACCTGGGATGGTGGGAGGGGGTGGCACTGGATGGGATTTAAGGTCTCTTCCCACCCAAACCATTCCATGAACATCCCAGCCAGCAATAACTCGGGATTTAGGAGTGTCCAGGGCCAGGCTGGACATTGGGGTTTGGATCCACCTGGGACAGGGGGAGGTGTCCCTGCCATGGATGGGGCTGGATGAGATGATCCTTAAAGTCCCTTCCCACCCAAACCATTCCAGGATTCCGCAGCCCCTCTGCTCTGGGAGAGCTGGGAATGTTTCCCTGGAGAAGGGAAAGGCTCCAGGGAGAGCTGGGAGCCCCTGGCAGGGCCTGCAGGGGCTCCAGGAGAGCTGGAGAGGGGCTGGGGACAAGGGCTGCAGGGACAGGAGACAGGGAATGGCTTCCCACTGGGCAAGGGGAGCTTGGGCTGGGAGCTTGGGCAGCAATTCCTGGCTGGGCTGGAATTCCCAGCTTTGGATCCCTGGCAGTGCCTAAGGCCGGGTTGGGTCCACCTGGGACAGGGAGAGGTGTCCCTGCCCATGGCAGTGGTGGCACTGGATGGGTTTTCAGGTCCCTTTCCCACCCAAACCATTCTGGGGTTCTACAGCACCAATACATTCCATAAAATCATCCCAGCAAAGAGCTGAGACTCCTCTGGAGTTTACTCTCTCAAAATCTCCTTCAGAGAAGCAAAATGTCCAGTTTCACACAAGTGCATTCACCCACCCCTGCACTGACCCACACGTGGTGCTCTGAAGAGGATCAGAAGCCAACCACGCTTGAGACACCAAAGGATCTGGTTCCACTGGGTTCCTGGAGGAACACCAGACCCTTCTCACCATCCCTGGACCCTTCTCACCACCCCTGGACCCTTCTGACCACCCCTGGACCCTTCTCACCATCCCTGGACCCCTTCTCACCATCTCTGGACCCTTCTCACCATCCCTGGGCCCTGGTTCTACAGGATCATCTCTGCCCCACCAGAACCACCTTTGCCACTCCAGCAGGACTCACTGTGGGGCTGCTCCCAACCCCCTGACCCACAGGGTGTCAGGTTGGAGCTCTGACTCTGTCAGGGTTCTCCAAAATTGTTGTTTGTTTGTTTGCTGGTTTGGTTGGGTGGTTTTGTTTTCTACTCCATTTGTATTGTTAACATTCCCAGTACAGAACTGTTATTCCCATTCCCAAATCTTTGCCTGAAAGCCCTGGATTGCAAAATGATCATTTGGAGGGGGTGAGGGGTTTGCATTCTCCATTCCAAGGGAAACCCCAGATCCCTGTCTGCCCAAACCAAGGCACACCCTCATTCACTCAGGGAAGGAGGAGCCCCAGGTCAGCACTGGCTGTCCCAGGGCACAGAACCAGGCAGCAGGAAGGATTTCCTCAATGAGTGCAATCACCTCTGAGGGCTGCCATGCAATTTGAGTCCAATGAAGACAATTTAACAATTTTTTTTTTTTTTTAATTCCCTTTGTGCAATTCAATGCATCGGTCCTGCTGCCAAACACAGAGAGGGGTGAGGACAGAAACAAAGCTGAGCAACTCCAGCCACCCCCACAGCCCACAGAGCCACCAACCCAAGGGTTGGAGAAGCTGCTCTGACCCCAGGCTGCAGCTCAGGGACAGAGATGTGAACATTGCTCACCTCTGAGCTGCTGTCCACACCCAGCTCAGCTCTGCCCCACAGAAAACACCCCACAGCAGAGCACAGGGGGAGAAAGTGAAAACCCAGGGGGACAAGGGACAGAGATCCCCCTGGATAACCAATGCAGGCTGTCTGCTCCCCCCAGGACATCAGAAACACCCTCTGGTTTCCCCAAACACCCTCTGGTTTCTCCCAACACATTTTGATTTCTCCCAACACCTGATTTCTCCCAACACATTTTTATTTCTCCCAACACCCTCTGATTTCTCTAAATACATTTTGATTTCCCCCAACACATTTTGATTTCTCCCAACACATTCTGATTTTCCCAATTTACTCTGGCTTCCCCAACACATTTTGATTTCTCTCAGCACCCTCTAATTTCTCTAAATACATTTTGATTTCTCCCAACACCTCTGATTTCTCCTAAAACCCTCTGATTTCTCCCAACACCCTCTGCCTTCCCCAACACATTTTGATTTCTCTCAACACCTCTGATTTCTCTAAATACATTTGATTTCCCCCAAGACATTTTGATTTCCCCCAATACACTGATTTCTCCCAGCACCCTCTGATTTCTCTAAATACATTTTGATTCCTCCCAACACCTCTGATTTCTCTAAATACATTTTCATTTCCCCCAACACCCTTTGATTTCTCCCAACACCTCAAGCCCAACCCCAACCCAGCACTGCCAGAGCCAGCACCCAACCCCACACCCACAGCTGCTCTGAGCACTTCCAGAGACTCCAGCACTCCCTGGGCTGGGCTGGGCTGGGCTGACAACCCTTTCTGGGAAGAAACTGTCCCCAGTGCCCAAGCTAAACCTCCCCTGGAACAACCTCCAGCCCTGAGGTTTGTTCCAGGGGACACTCTGAAAGGCTCTGGTTTGCATTCCTGCATCACTTTTTATGCTCAGTCTGACCCTGGCAGTTGTTCCAAGCTGCTCTGGTTTGCATTCCTGCATCACTTTATGCTCAGTCTGACCCTGGCAGTCGTTCCAAGCTGCTCTGGTTTGCATTCCTGCATCACTTTATGCTCAGTCTGACCCTGGCAGTTGTTTAAAGCTGCTCTGGTTTGCATTTCTGCATCCCTGGCTGCTCAGACCGACCCTGGCAGGCACTGAGAGCTGCTCTGCTTTGCATTCCTGCATCACTTTATGCTCAGTCTGACCCTGGCAGTCGTTCCAAGCTGCTCTGCTCTGCATTCCTGCATCACTTTATGCTCAGTCTGACCCTGGCAGTCGTTCCAAGCTGCTCTGGTTTGCATTTCTGCATCACTTTATGCTCAGTCTGACCCTGGCAGGCACTGAGAGCTGCTCTGCTCTGCATTCCTGCATCACTTTATGCTCAGTCTGACCCTGGCAGTCGTTCCAAGCTGCCAGCAGCCGGAGCTGAGAGGATCCCAGCCCGCCCTGCCTCCCCCTGGCCCGCAGTGCAGTGAGAGCCCCGAGCCACTGGGAGTCAGCAGCCACTGCTGCAGGGCAGGGACACGGGGAATGCACTGGGAGAGCTGGGAAAGCACCTGGAGAAACTGGGAATGCACTGGGAGAGCTGGGAAAGCACCTGGAGAAACAGGGAATGCACCTGGAGAAACAGGGAATGCACCTGGAGAAACAGGGAATGCACCTGGGAGAGCTGGGAATGCACCTGGGAGAGCTGGGAATGCACCTGGAGAAACTGGGAATGCACCTGGAGAAACTGGGAATGCACTGGGGGAGCTGGGAATGCACCTGGAGAAACAGGGAATGCACCTGGAGAAACAGGGAATGCACCTGGGAAAGCAGGGATCCACCCAGGGATCCACCTGGAGAAACAGGGAATGCACCTGGAGAAACTGGGAATGCACCTGGAGAAACTGGGAATGCACCTGGAGAAACTGGGAATGCACTGGGAGAGCTGGGAATGCACCTGGAGAAACAGGGAATGCACCTGGAGAAACAGGGAATGCACCCAAGGATCCACCTGGAGAAACTGGGAATGCACGTGGAAAAACAGGGATTGACCCAGAAAACCAGGGATTCACCTGGAGAAACAGGGATCCACCCAGGGATCCACCTGGAAAACCAGAGATTCACATGGAAAAATGGGGATCCACCTGGAAAAGCAGGGATTCACCCAGGGATCCACCTGAAAAACTGGGAATGCACCTGGAAAAAACAGGGATTCACCCAGAAAAGCAGGGTTTCACCTGGAGAAACAGGGATTCACCTGGGAAAGCAGGGATACACCCAGGGATCCACCCAGAATAACAGAGATCCACTGGGAAAGCAGGGACACACACACACAGAGGTGATGCTGAACCCCAGGCACACACACACACACACAGAGTGCACAGACACACACACACACACACACAGAGGTGATGCTGAACCCCTCACACACACACACACACACAGTGCACACACACACACACACAGTGCACACACACACACACAGGTGATGCTGAACCCCTGGCACACACACACACACACACACACACAGTGCACACACACACACACAGAGGTGATGCTGAACCCCTGGCACACACACACACAGACACAGAGTGCACACACACACACACACACACACACACACAGGTGGGTGATGCTCTGACCCCACCCTGCCCCCCCAGCAGCAGCCCCCAGCCTGCAGTGAGCAGCAGGGGAGGAGCAGAGCAGCTCCTGCAGAGCCCCTCAGAGCCCAGGCACGGCCCCTCACTCCCCCCGTGCCAGGAGCCCTGACTGCAGCCCCAATGCAATGACAATTCCAGTTGTTCTGCCTCCACGGTCCATGCCAACCCTGCTGCACCTGCTAAGGGTGCCCACGAAAAATCAAAGTCTCATTAAAGCCCAGAACCAGGTTTTACAGCTTGTCTTTGGCCAGGAGCTCGGGGACACAAATTGGATAAAAATCATCAGCATTTCAGTGCAGCTACTGAAGTGAATAAAAATTCCCAGTGAATAAAGATTCCCAGTGCATAAAGATTTCCAGGGAATTAAAATTCCCAGTGAGCAAAAATTCCCAGTGAACAAAAATTCCCACTGAATAAAGATTTCCAGTGAACTAAAATTCCCAGTGAACAAAGATTCCCAGTGAATAAAGATTTCCAGTGAATTAAAATTCCCAATGAATAAAGATTCCCACTGAACAAAAATTCCCAGTGAATAAAGATTCCCACTGAACAAAGATTCCCAGTGAATAAAGATTCCCACTGCCTGCACACAGCTCAGCACTGGAAGCTCACCTGTGAACACGCCACCAAATAATGCAGATTTCAGAAAGAGTCAGAGAGATGGAGCAAGGATTTGGTGCTGCCAGGTGTGAGAAACACAGGTCACTGAAGCTGTGGCTGCTTTTTGCAGCCAGGACTGCTGTGCCAGACCCCAAACCATTCCCTGCTGCCTTGGGTTGTGGAACCCAAAATGTGGATCCTATTTCATTGTTAAAAGCAGTTGGGAGATGTTTTTTTCTTTATCTCTTGTAACTCTGGGGAGAGGGGGGCAGATGCCTTCTGATCATGGGGCAGCTGTTAAACCAGGTGGGGCAGTGTTTGTTATCTCTGTCACCTCAGGTCCTTCCTCCAGGGGGATATCTTCTTCTAATGGGCCATTAAGGATTATCTCCTGCTAATGGGTCATTAAGGGTTATCTCCTGATAATGGGCCATTAAGACACCCCTAAAAGCCACATCCCCAAAGCAGAACATCCACATTCCATCATCCCAGTGTGAGATGCTCCACCCAGTGCGGGGAGCCAACCATTCCCACCTGGATAAAACTGAGACACAGGAACACAGAAAGGATCCAGCTTCACCTGATTCCTGGAGGAAGACTGGACCCTTCTCACCATCACTGGACCCTCCTCACCATCCCTGGACCCTCCTCACCATCCCTGGACCCTTCTCACCACCCCTGGACCCTTCTCACCATCCCTGGACCCTGGTTCTACAGGATCATCTCTGCCCCACCAGAACCACCTCTGCCACTCCAGCAGGACTCACTGTGGGGCTGCTCCCAACCCCCTGACCAACAGGGTGTCTGCTTGGAGCTCTGACTCTGTCAGGGTTCTCCAAAATTGTTGTTTTGTTTGTTTGCTGGTTTGGTTGGGTGGTTTTGTTTTCTACTCCATTTGTATTGTTAACATTCCCAGTACAGAACTGTTATTCCCACTCCCAAATCTTTGCCTGAAAGCCCTGAATTGCAAAATGATAATTTGGAGGGGGTGAGGGGTTTGCATTCCCCATTCCAAGGGAAACTCCAGCTTTCCCTGGCACACACCTGTCTGTCCAAACCAAGGCACAGAATGAAAAACTTGGTAGGGCAGGGCTTCAATCATCAAAAACGAACTGAAGGAGGAAATGGACAAAGCTGCTGAAGCTGGGAGTGGTACAAACAGCAAGAAGCTCCCTCTGTGGCTCACAGAACACCTTTAAATCACCATGCACTGGGACATCATGCCCAGCCTCTCCCCAGTGAGCAGAGACCTGAGGGAAGGGCTGAGCAGGAATTTTTTTCAGCCAGTTTGAACCCCAGCCCACTGCAAACCTGAGCTGGTTCCTGTCCCAGCGTGTGACAAAGCACCAGAGAGGCCAGCACAGGTGAGCAGGGCACGGCAGCACAGGTGAGCAGGGCACAGCAGCACAGGTGAGCAGGGCACAGCAGCACAGGTGAGCAGGGCACGGCAGCACAGGTGACTCCTGTGTCCTGCTGGGCTGAATCCTTTGGACACCCCTGGGAAAGGAACTCCAGCCTGGCCTGCTGGAAGTCACTGAGAGAGAGGGGATGTCCTGAAATCAGCTGGAATTACCCCAGAGTGGGACAGGAGGGCACAGCAGAGGTGTTTGGGATTTCCTGGAATCATCCCAGAGTGGGACAGGAGGGCACAGCAGAGGTGTCTGGGATTTCCTGAAATGAGCTGGAATCATCCATGGGACAAAGGGGCACAGCAGAGGTGTTTGGGATTTCCTGAAATGAGCTGGAATCATCCCAGAGTGGGACAGGGGGACACAGCAGAGATGTTTGGGATTTCCTGAACTCAGCTGAACTCACCCCAGAGTGGGACAGGGGGGCACAGTAGAGGTGTTTGGGATTTCCTGAACTCAGCTGGAATAATCTCAGAGTGGGACAGGGGGACACAGCAGAGATGTTTGGGATTTCCTGGAATCATCCCAGAGTGGGACAGGAGGGCACAGCAGAGGTGTTTGGGATTTCCTGGAATAAGCTGGAATCATCCATGGGACAGAGGGGCACAGCAGAGGTGTTTGGGGATTTCCTGAAATCACCTCAGAGTGGGACAGGAGGGCACAGCAGAGGTGTTTGGGATTTCCTGAAATGAGCTGGAATCATCCATGGGACAGAGGGGCACAGCAAAGGTGTTTGGGATTTCCTGAACTCAGCTGAACTCACCCCAGAGTGGGACAGGGGGGCACAGCAGAGGTGTCTGTCTGGGGATTTCCTGGAATCATCCCAGAGTGGGACAGGAGGGCACAGCAGAGGTGTCTGGGGATCCTGGGGCAGCAGAGGCTGCTCTGGCTGCAGCCCCAGGGGAGCAGCAGCAGCAGCAGCAGCAGCAGGATGGGGCTGGGCTCAGCTCCAGCCGGGATTCCCAGAGCTCAGCTCGGGTTGTCAGAGCAGCACCCACAGCCTGGGGCAACACAAACAGAGAAACAGAGAGGGAAGCAACAGCCACCAGGAGACAGCAGCACCTGACACCCAAAAGGGACCCAAAGGGGACCCATGACCTGTGCTGGGGGGAACAGAGGGGGGACACAAGACATAGGAGGAAAATTCCCTGCTCTACAACATCACAGCCTGCACTCCAAGGGACTGGGCACTCAGCCCTCAAAGGAAGAGCATTGCTGTTCAAACACCTGCAAGAACAAGCAGCAGTGCAAGGTCCAGCCCTGCTGCCCTGAGGCAAATCACCCCCTCCTGAAAACACCCTGGGAAGGGCCTTCTGCAGGAGCTGGGTGGGAGCTGCAGCAGGACTGCACTGAGCTCCCCTGCCCACCGAAGCCTTTAGGATATCCCAGTCATTCCCATGGCTGCTCCCATCCTCTGTCCCAGTTTTCATTATTTGTCCTGCTCAGACTGAACCCGTATCAGCCTCTCCTTCCCCCCATGGAATGCTTCTAAAAGTTGCTAAGGCATCTACCTCTGCTTTCCATCCACCCCTGAGCTCCTTCCTGGCTCTGGAGCCGTCCCCACCTGGGGACTTTTCCCTCTGGGAACAGGGGGAACAGTGACCCCCAAGAGCAGCACCAAAGGAAGGAGCTCTCACAAGGATTCCTGCCTGGATGTGATGGGATCTCCAGGGCTCCCCTGCCAGCCTCCAGCAGGGATCTGAGCACAGGCAGGTGCACAGAGCCCTGCACCAGCCCTCCAGGGAGAAAAGGAGGCTCCAGAGAGACCCCCCAGCAGCTCACAGCTCTCAAAGGTGGCTTCTGAAAAGGGAAGAACAACTTTTGACACTGGCAGGTACTGAAAGGACAAGGGGAAAACTGCTTCAAATCGAAAGCTGAGGGGTCTAGGTCAGATGTTGGGAAGAAATCCTTCCCTGGCAGGGTGGGCAGGGCTGGCCCAGGGTGCCCAGAGCAGCTGTGGCTGCCCCTGGAGCCCTGGCAGTGCCCAAGGCCAGGCTGGGCACTGGGGCTGGAGCACCTGGGGCAGGGGGAGGTGTCCCTGCCAGGGCTGGGGGGGCACTGGATGGAATTTGGGGTCCCTGCCAGGGCAGGGGTGGGATTTGGGGTCCCTGCTCTAGCAGGGGTGGCACTGGGTGGGATTTGGGGTCCCTGCTCTAGCAGGGGTGGCACTGGGTGGGATTTGGGGTCCCTGCTCTAGCAGGGGTGGCACTGGGTGGGATTTGGGGTCCCTGCTCTAGCAGGGGTGGCACTGGAGGGGCTCTGAGCTCCCTTCCCACCCAAACATTCTGTGATTAACCAGAGACATTTCCCTGCTCCTCCAAGCACACTCCAATGACTTCCCCCTGAGTTTTTCATGTCACACATCTGGAGCCCACTAACTGTTTAAAATCAAGATATTTAAAGCTCGTGGCTGCACAGCTCAGGGGGGGATTTTATATTTTTGACTGTACTTTGAGCCCAAATGAGTTAAAAGTGCAGCTTTTCCATCTGGAGCTGAAGAGGATGAAGCCTTGGACATGGACACAGCCCCTGGAGCAGGAGCTGCCCCTGGAGCCCTGGCAGTGCCCCAGGCCAGGCTGGGCACTGGGGCTGGGGGCACCTGGGGCAGGGGGAGGTGTCCCTGCCCTGGCATGGGGGGCACTGGGTGGGATTTGGGGTCCCTGCCCTGGCAGGGGGGGCACTGGGGGGATTTGGGGTCCCTGCCCTGGCAGGGGTGGCACTGGGTGGGATTTGGGGTCCCTGCCATGGCAGGGGGGGCTCTGGGGGGGATTTGGGGTCCCTGCCCTGGCAGGGGGGGCACTGGGGGGGATTTGGGGTCCCTGCCCTGGCAGGGGGGGCACTGGGGGGGATTTGGGGTCCCTCCCAAGCAGAGCACGCCGTGCTGCCCTGACCGCAGCCCCTCAGCCGGCTGCACTCCCCGGGCTGCAGGGCAGAGCGAAGCCAACAGAGCCATTGACAATTAATTAACCCTCATTAGCATAATAACAGCAGACACTGCCTCTTCCCGGGAGAGCGGCGGGAACCTCGCGGCGCTGGGGGGGCGGGGAGGGAACGGCCCGGCCACGGGAGAGGGGCTCGGGGGGCAGCGAGGGCTCAGAGCCCGGACAGCGGGGACGGACACAGGGACACGGGGACACACAGACACACAGGGACATACAGACACACAGGGACAGCGGGGACAGCGGGGACGGACACAGGGACACAGGGACATACAGACACACAGGGACACACGGACACAGGGACACAGGGACATACAGACACACAGGGACATACGGACACACAGACACACAGACAGGGACACACGGACACAGGAACACAGACACACACAGACACACGCACAGGGACACACGGACACACAGGGACACACACGGATACAGGACACACACAGACACACACGGACAGAGGAACACACACAGACACACACGGACAGAGGAACACACACAGACACAGACACACGCACACACAGGGACACACGCACGCACACGGATACAGGAACACACACACACACAGGGACACATGGACACACAGGGACACACACGGACACAGGAACACACACAGACACAGACACACGCACACACAGGGACACACGCACACACAGGGAACACACGCACACACAGACACAGACACACGCACACACAGGGAACACACGCACGCACACGCACAACCGCTCCGGACGGTGAGCGGCTGCTCCCGCCCGCCCGAACGCGTGCTCACCCGAACCCGCTCCTCCGCCTCCTCCTGCTGTTGCTGGCCGTGCTCCATGGCGTGGGGCGGGGCGGTGCCCCCGTGCCGGTCTGTGTGTCCCGGTCGGTCCCGCTCTGTCCCGGTGCCGCTCCCCGCCGGGGCCGCTCCGTCGCCAGGGACTCGCGCTCACGCCGCGCGCGCGCACGCGCGGGCACCACCCCCCTCCCCGCGCCGCGATTGGTCAGAGAGGGGGCGGGGCCGAGACGGGAGCGCGCGGTGATTGGCGGGCGGGGAGCGGCGGGGCGGAGCTGCGGGAGCGCGCGCGCGCGGGGGTTTTGGCGGGCAGGGGAAGTGCCCGGATGGAGGCGGGGAGGGGGGGCGGGGCCGGGAGTGACCGGTGGTGACCGGCAGGGAGTGACCGGCAGGGACCGACAGGGACTGACCAACAGGGACCGGCAGGGAGTGACCAACAGGGACCGACAGGGACTGACCAACAGGGACCGGCAGGGAGTGACCGGCAGGGAGTGACCAACAGGGACCGACAGGGGCCGGACCGGCAGGGACTGACCAGCAGAGACCGGACCGGACCGGCGGTGACCGGCAGGGAGTGACCGGCAGGGAGTGACCAACAGGGACCGGCAGGGACTGACCGGCAGGGACCGGCAGGGAGTGACCGGCAGGGAGTGACCGGCGGGGAGTGACCGGTGGTGACCGGCAGGGAGTGACCAGGAGGGACCGACAGGGACTGACCAGCAGGGAGTGACCAGCAGGGAGTGACCAGCAAAGACTGACCAACAGGGACCGACAGGGACTGACCAGCAGGGAGTGACCAGCAAAGACTGACCAACAGGGACCGACAGGGACTGACCAGCAGGGACTGACCAGCAGGGAGCGGACCGGACCGGACCGGAGCTGCCGCTGCCCAGGGAGCTCCGCCAGCCTGGCCCGGGCTGGGGTGGCGCTGGGTGGGATTTGTGCCCCAGGGGCCCGGGGCAGGCACAGCCGGTGCCGCGTGGTTGATGTCCCGTCTCACAAGGTCACAGAATCCCTGCGGCTGGAAAATCCCTCCGAGGTCACCCAGTCCCAGCTGTGCCCGATCCCCCTTGTCCCCAAGCACTGAGTGCCACCTCCAGCCCTTCCTTGGACACCTCCAGGGATGGGCACTGCAAGCCGCCCTGGGCAGCCCCTGCCAATGCCCGTCCAACCCCTTCTGCCAATAAAACCTTCCTGATGTTCGTCCTGGTGTCCTAACGCTGCCCTGGGCAGCGGGGGCCATTCCCTGTCTCCTGTCCCTCCATCCCTGTTCCCAGTCCCTCTCCAGCTCTCCTGGAGCCCCGTGGTGCTGGATGGACACTGAAATCCCACACCAGGCATTTTGAGAGAGTCCTGCTGTTGGCAGGGAATGGGATGGGATTTTCTTTCCCACGGGGGAATTCCATTCAGCTCCCACTGAAGCTCTCCAGCGGGGGTGGGGCTCTCTGTCAGGAGCCCTTTTCCCAGTTGGGTTGGGAGGAGAGACTCAAAGTTTGGGGAGATGCTCCGTAGGCTGGGCAGGTGGAGAAGGTGAGATAAGGTGAACCTCTCCAGGGACACCTTTGGATCTGGGTGTCAGTGCTGCATGGCTCCTGATCCATGAAATCCTGCGTGGCTCCTAATCCATGGAATCCTGCATGGCTCCTGATCCATGAAATCCTGCATGGCTCCTGATCCATGAAATCCTGCATGGCTCCTGATCCATGCAATCCTGCATGGCTCTGATCCATGAAATCCTGCATGGCTCTGATCCATGAAATCCTGCATGGCTCTGATCCATGGAATCCTGCATGGCTCTGATCCATGGAATCCTGCATGGCTCCTGATCCATGGAATCCTGCATGGCTCCTGATCCATGGAATCCTGCATGGCTCCTGATCCATGAAATCCTGCATGGCTCTGATCCCTGCAATCCTGCATGGCTCCTGATCCATGGAATCCTGCATGGCTCTGATCCATGGAATCCTGCATGGCTCCTGATCCATGAAATCCTGCATGGCTCTGATCCCTGCAATCCTGCATGGCTCCTGATCCATGGAATCCTGCATGGCTCTGATCCCTGCAATCCTGCATGGCTCCTGATCCCTGCAATCCTGCATGGCTCCTGATCCATGAAATCCTGCATGGCTCTGATCCCTGCAATCCTGCATGGCTCCTGATCCCTGCAATCCTGCATGGCTCTGATCCCTGCAATCCTGCATGGCTCCTGATCCATGGAATCCTGCATGGCTCTGATCCCTGCAATCCTGCATGGCTCCTGATCCCTGCAATCCTGCATGGCTCCTGATCCATGAAATCCTGCATGGCTCTGATCCCTGCAATCCTGCATGGCTCCTGATCCATGGAATCCTGCATGGCTCTGATCCCTGCAATCCTGCATGGCTCTGATCCATGAAATCCTGCATGGCTCTGATCCATGCAATCCTGCATGGCTCCTGATCCATGGAATCCTGCATGGCTCTGATCCCTGCAATCCTGCATGGCTCTGATCCATGCAATCCTGCATGGCTCCTGATCCCTGCAATCCTGCATGGCTCTGATCCCTGCAATCCTGCATGGCTCCTGATCCATGAAATCCTGCATGGCTCCTGATCCCTGCAATCCTGCATGGCTCTGATCCCTGCAATCCTGCATGGCTCTGATCCCTGCAATCCTGCATGGCTCTGATCCATGGAATCCTGCATGGCTCCTGATCCCTGCAATCCTGCATGGCTCTGATCCATGCAATCCTGCATGGCTCTGATCCCTGCAATCCTGCATGGCTCTGATCCATGCAATCCTGCATGGCTCCTGATCCCTGCAATCCTGCATGGCTCTGATCCCTGCAATCCTGCATGGCTCTGATCCCTGCAATCCTGCATGGCTCTGATCCATGGAATCCTGCATGGCTCCTGATCCATGAAATCCTGCATGGCTCTGATCCCTGCAATCCTGCATGGCTCCTGATCCCTGCAATCCTGCATGGCTCCTGATCCATGGAATCCTGCATGGCTCTGATCCATGGAATCCTGCATGGCTCCTGATCCCTGCAATCCTGCATGGCTCCTGATCCATGGAATCCTGCATGGCTCTGATCCATGGAATCCTGCATGGCTCCTGATCCCTGCAATCCTGCATGGCTCTGATCCATGGAATCCTGCATGGCTCCTGATCCATGAAATCCTGCATGGCTCTGATCCCTGCAATCCTGCATGGCTCTGATCCATGGAATCCTGCATGGCTCTGATCCATGGAATCCTGCATGGCTCCTGATCCCTGCAATCCTGCATGGCTCCTGATCCATGGAATCCTGCATGGCTCTGATCCATGGAATCCTGCATGGCTCCTGATCCCTGCAATCCTGCATGGCTCTGATCCATGGAATCCTGCATGGCTCTGATCCATGGAATCCTGCATGGCTCTGATCCATGAAATCCTGCATGGCTCTGATCCATGAAATCCTGCATGGCTCCTGATCCATGGAATCCTGCATGGCTCTGATCCATGCAATCCTGCATGGCTCCTGATCCCTGCAATCCTGCATGGCTCTGATCCATGCAATCCTGCATGGCTCCTGATCCCTGCAATCCTGCATGGCTCTGATCCCTGCAATCCTGCATGGCTCCTGATCCATGAAATCCTGCATGGCTCTGATCCATGAAATCCTGCATGGCTCTGATCCATGAAATCCTGCATGGCTGTGATCCCTGCAATCCTGCATGGCTCTGATCCATGAAATCCTGCATGGCTCTGAGCCATGAAATCCTGCATGGCTCCTGATCCATGAAATCCTGCATGGCTCTGATCCATGAAATCCTGCATGGCTCTGATCCATGGAATCCTGCCTGGCTCTGATCCATGAAATCCTGCATGGCTCTGATCCATGAAATCCTGCATGGCTCTGATCCATGGAATCCTGCCTGGCTCTGATCCATGGAATCCTGCATGGCTCCTGATCCATGAAATCCTGCATGGCTCTGATCCCTGCAATCCTGCATGGCTCCTGATCCATGGAATCCTGCATGGCTCTGATCCATGGAATCCTGCATGGCTCCTGATCCCTGCAATCCTGCATGGCTCTGATCCATGGAATCCTGCATGGCTCTGATCCATGAAATCCTGCATGGCTCCTGATCCATGGAATCCTGCATGGCTCCCGATCCATGAAATCCTGCATGGCTCTGATCCCTGCAATCCTGCATGGCTCTGATCCATGGAATCCTGCATGGCTCCTGATCCATGGAATCCTGCATGGCTCCTGATCCCTGCAATCCTCCATGGCTCTGATCCATGGAATCCTGCATGGCTCTGATCCCTGCAATCCTGCATGGCTCCTGATCCATGAAATCCTGCATGGCTCTGATCCATGGAATCCTGCATGGCTCCTGATCCATGAAATCCTGCATGGCTCTGATCCCTGCAATCCTGCATGGCTCCTGATCCATGAAATCCTGCATGGCTCCTGATCCCTGCAATCCTGCATGGCTCTGATCCCTGCAATCCTGCATGGCTCTGATCCATGAAATCCTGCATGGCTCCTGATCCATGGAATCCTGCATGGCTCTGATCCATGAAATCCTGCATGGCTCCTGATCCCTGCAATCCTGCATGGCTCCTGATCCATGAAATCCTGCATGGCTCTGATCCATGGAATCCTGCATGGCTCTGATCCATGAAATCCTGCATGGCTCCTGATCCCTGCAATCCTGCATGGCTCTGATCCATGGAATCCTGCATGGCTGTGATCCATGAAATCCTGCATGGCTCTGATCCCTGCAATCCTGCATGGCTCCTGATCCCTGCAATCCTGCATGGCTCTGATCCATGAAATCCTGCATGGCTCCTGATCCCTGCAATCCTGCATGGCTCTGATCCCTGTAATCCTGCATGGCTCTGATCCATGAAATCCTGCATGGCTCTGATCCATGGAATCCTGCATGGCTCTGATCCATGAAATCCTGCATGGCTCTGATCCATGAAATCCTGCATGGCTCTGATCCCTGCAATCCTGCATGGCTCCTGATCCATGCA
Organism: Phylloscopus collybita; assembly: GCA_027886175.1. Lineage (NCBI taxonomy): Eukaryota > Metazoa > Chordata > Aves > Passeriformes > Phylloscopidae > Phylloscopus > Phylloscopus collybita. The sequence continues at coordinate 840,123 of JAJNNQ010000055.1, read as the reverse complement.
ATCCTGCATGGCTCTGATCCCTGCAATCCTGCATGGCTCTGATCCCTGCAATCCTGCATGGCTCTGATCCATGGAATCCTGCATGGCTCCTGATCCCTGCAATCCTGCATGGCTCCTGATCCCTGCAATCCTGCATGGCTCTGATCCCTGCAATCCTGCATGGCTCCTGATCCATGGAATCCTGCATGGCTCCTGATCCATGGAATCCTGCATGGCTCTGATCCATGGAATCCTGCATGGCTCTGATCCATGAAATCCTGCATGGCTCTGATCCATGAAATCCTGCATGGCTCTGATCCATGAAATCCTGCCTGGTTTCCTTTCAGGTGCCATGAGGCAGGGGGAGCTCTGCTTTCCCCTGGCACAGCCCTCCCCTGATGCAGGGGAAGGTGTCCCTGCCCATGGCAGGGCTGTTGGACCTGGATGGATTTTCAGGTTCCTTCCAGCCCAAGCAATTCCCTGGTTCCCTGACTCTGAGCTCAAGCTCTGCCTGAGGCGCTCAGTACAAGCTCTGATTAAGGTTCCACGTTTCAGCTGCTCCCAGCAAGGGCAGATTGCCCCTGGAAACCAGGAGTTCTGTTTCTTTTCCTGTGGCATTTGGCTCCCCTGAGGCTGCAGAGCAGGTGGCAGCCGAGGCAGCAGGTGCAGCTCTGTGACCTGGCACTGCCAGCCAGGGACAGGGACAGGGACAGGGACAGGAGTCCTGAGCCATGAGCTGTGACACTGCCAGTCCTGAGCTGTGACACTGCCAGCCCTGAGCCTGGGCTGTGACACTGCCAGTCCTGAGCCATGAGCTGTGACACTGCCAGCCCTGAGCTGTGACACTGCCAGCCCTGAGCCTGGGCTGTGACACTGCCAGTCCTGAGCCATGAGCTGTGACACTGCCAGTCCTGAGCTGTGACACTGCCAGTCCTGAGCCATGAGCTGTGACACTGCCAGTCCTGAGCTGTGACACTGCCAGCCCTGAGCCTGGGCTGTGACACTGCCAGCCCTGAGCCTGAGCTGTGACACTGCCAGCCCTGAGCCTGAGCTGTGACACTGCCAGCCCTGAGCTGTGACACTGCCAGCCCTGAGCCTGAGCTGTGACACTGCCAGTCCTGAGCTGTGACACTGCCAGCCCTGAGCCTGAGCTGTGACACTGCCAGTCCTGAGCTGTGACACTGCCAGCCCTGAGCTGTGACACTGCCAGCCCTGAGCCTGAGCTGTGACACTGCCAGTCCTGAGCCTGAGCTGTGACACTGCCAGCCCTGAGCCTGGGCTGTGACACTGCCAAGTCCTGAGCCATGAGCTGTGACACTGCCAGTCCTGAACTGTGACACTGCCAGCCCTGAGCCTGAGCTGTGACACTGCCAGCCCTGAGCTGTGACACTGCCAGCCCTGAGCCATGGGCTGTGACACTGCCAGCCCTGAGCTGTGACACTGCCAGTCCTGGGCTGTGACACTGCCAGCCCTGAGCCTGAGCTGTGACACTGCCAGTCCTGAGCCATGAGCTGTGACACTGCCAGCCCTGAGCCTGAGCTGTGACACTGCCAGTCCTGAGCTGTGACACTGCCAGCCCTGAGCCTGAGCTGTGACACTGCCAGTCCTGAACTGTGACACTGCCAGTCCTGAGCTGTGACACTGCCAGTCCTGAGCTGTGACACTGCCAGCCCTGCCCAGGACAGGGACAGGAGTCCCTCCCCAGCCAGCTCCCAGTGGCAGGAGCTCATTTCATCTCTCGTACCCCCTGAGCCCCATCTCAGCGGCAGTGACACTCTCCTGGGGAGGGGTCAGCAATGCTTCCAGCCAATGTCCCCATGGCTCAGCTCCAGCCTGCCCAGCCCTGCAGCTCCGACAATAAATAACTGCACTGATTTCCATCCTCCACCAGCAGGGAAGCTGAAGGAACCTGGAAAATAAAAGCACTTCCCCAACGTTCCTTGTCTCCTGAGTTATTTATTCTGCTCGGAGCAGCTCTCTGCCGTGGATCCAGAGAACATCTCCCAAAAGGCAGCGTCTGCGCTGGCTCTGCACTCACTTGGGTGCTGTTCTTCAGCACTGGATAAATGTCAGCGCTCCCGTACGGCGAGGCAAACATCCCTTCAAATGATTAAGCTGCTGACAGGAGAACGCAGCCCGATATTCAAACCCATCTCCTGTTACAAATCCAATTAAACCTCTTTGCCTCGGCCTGCCTCGGTGCTTGCCCTTCCACATCCTCAAAAAATCATCACCTCACAGCTGATGAGAGAACCAAAGGAAGCAGCACCCATGGGGGTGCACGGCGGGGTGAGGGGGACCAGAGGCAGCAACCACCAAGCAAATCCCGCCGGGAGCAGCAGCAATTCCCGGCTCTATTTCCCTGGAAGGGCAGGGAGGAGCCCGCCTGGGGTCGGTGCCGCTCTCCCCCGGCTCCAGCGGTGCTGAGAACAGCTCCCGATGTCATCTGCGAGGAACCTGCCAAGCACCGCTGCCGGTGACTGAAGGGCTCCTCTTGTCACACAACCCCGAAATTCTGTCACTGCCTTTATTTTTAGCCGAGCGATTCACAGGCGGGGAGGGGAGGAGGGAGAGCTTTGCTGAATGTTTATCGCTCACACATCACACAGGAAGCTGGGCACATTTTTATTAATTGACTAACGATATCCAGAGACTTACTCAGGCTGAGATGGGAGTGTGCTTCAGCTCCTTTCCAGTAAAATGTCACTTGGAATGAAAATGGCAGAGGAATTTTTAGAAAGGCCATGGCTGGGGGAGCTTCTTGGAGAGAGAAGAGCCTGCCTTCCCCCAAAGCCCTGTCAGCCTCAGGGGCTCTGAAAGGTGACATGTAATATATTAAAATGCAGGCATTGATTAATGTGCTAATTGCAGGGGAGAATGTAAAATGCAATCGTGACTACAAATACCTTGGAAAAAAAAAGGGAATGTTTGAACATCAGGCCCTGGTTGGTGCCAGTGACGTGGTAACTGCCAAGTTTTCAATTGCCAAGTGAGGATTTCTGTGCTCCAAGGGCGCTGGGAACTCGTCACTGCTGGGATCTGAGCAACAGGATTCCTCAGGTCCCAGGGATCTGAGCAACAGGATCCCTCAGCCCTTCTGGAAAATAAATCCCAGCTGCTTTGGTGCCTGTGGGTTTCAGCATCAGGTAACCCAGGAACACTTACACCTGCCTGACACCCGACTTGCCCCTTTTCCCCCGTGGTTTGTGATTGGAGAAATGGATAAAAAATGGGGCACAGTGCCATGGGAGAGATCCAGGTGAGCTCTGCCTCCAGCTGCAGTTAAAAAAAGCAGAGAGGAAGAGGCAAGTGAGGGAAGAGAAAGTGTGTCAGGAGGGTGGGCAGCGGGGGGAGGCAGTGCTGGCACCCCAGCAGGGGTGAGGCAGGTGACCCCCAGGGCAGGGCAGGGGGGGCTCTCAGCTGGCAGAGGAGCTGCAGTGGGCACTGCCAGTGCCAGGGAGGCAGGACATGGAACCAAGGAATAGGAGAAGGATGCCGGTGAGGAGGCAGAGCTCCTGAGCGAGCCAGGCTCCCAGGAGGATGAAGGGAATGGAAGCTGGAACGGGAGAGGGTGCTGCGGGGAGCAGGGGCCAGCCAGGGGGGAGTGGGGCTGTGGGGACAGTGGGGACAGTGGGAATGGGGACAGTGGGAATGGGGACAGTGGGACAGTGGTGGGACAGTGGGAATGGAGGGACAGTGGGAATGGGGACAATGGGAATGGGGACAGTGGGACAGTGGTGGGACAGTGGGACAGTGGGAATGGGGGGACAGTGGGAATGGAGGGAATGGGAACAATGGGACAATAGGAACGGTGGGACAGTGGGAATGGGGACAGTGGGACAGTGGGAATGGAGGGACAGTGGGAATGGAGGGAATGGGGACAATGGGACAATAGGAACGGTGGGACAGTGGGAATGGGGACAGTGGGACAGTGGGAATGGGGACAGTGGGACAGTGGGAATGGAGGGACAGTGGGAATGGAGGGAATGGGAACAATGGGACAATAGGAACGGTGGGACAGTGGGAATGGGGGGACAGTGGGACAGTGGGACAGTGGGACAGAGCCAGCACAGGGCAGCACGGCTGGCAGAGGATTCCCAGCAAAGCTGGGATCAGATCCTTCTCCTGGCTGCCTGCAGCAGCACCTGCAAAGTGCCCTGATTGCTGCAATCCCCGCGGGGAGGGCTGCAGGGTTTATTGGCTGATTCTGCCGAAATCAGATTGAGGGATAAAGAGAAGCTGGGCTTAGCTGTGGTTTCTGAGCCAAAACGAGCAAATCAGGATTAAGCCAGGAAGCCAGTTTAATGGGATAGAATGATCTGAGGCACTTGGGCTCAGCATCCCTCCCCCAAAGCTCAGACTGGGGCACTGAAGTGGTGACGGCAGCTGCCTCCCAGCCCATAGCAGGGATAGGATCATGGAATGATTTGGGCTGGAAAACACCTCAAAAACCTCCCATCCCACCCCTGCCCTGGCAAGGACACCTCCCCCTGCCCCAGGTGCTCCAGCCCCAGTGTCCAGCCTGTCCTGGGGCACTGCCAGGGCTCCAGGGGCAGCCACAGCTGCTCTGGGCACCCTGAGCCTGTGTCCCTGCTCCATGGGGAAAGGGACTCAGGGAGGTGAGGGGACACAGTGAGCCCAGGAGGTGCCCAGGAGAATCACACACCTGCTTCAGGTGCTCTGGTAAGGTGCCCAAAATGAGGATGAACAGAGCCAGGCCCTGGGAAGCTGACTCTGAAGCAAGGTGGGGATTTCTCCCTGTGAATGGAGCGTGAGTTGTTTAAAATCTTGTTCCAGGGATGAGAGCCCTGCACTGGGAAGGTCTGGACCTGGGGGGGAAACACCCTCCAAGAGGGGGCTGGGGATAAACAGGGAGCCTAAAGGGGGAGCAAAGGGGACACGTCCCCAAATGCAGCTTCGCCCTGAGGGTCAGCCAGCTCCGGATGCAGTCTGGAGTGGGACAGTGTCAGCTGGGATGGGAGAAGGAACTGCAGCACCTCCCTGGGCAGTGCTGGGCCCCGATTTCAGACAGAAGGGGAACATTTCAGTCTCTCCAGTGACCCAAAGTGGGCTGGGAGCTGCTCTGAAATGTCCCCTGGCCCGGCACCCAGCTCAGCTCCTGTCACTGCCACGGGCACAGCCTCAGGACCTCGGGACAGGGTGTCTTGACTCACGTCTTATGCAATCCCTCCCCTCCCCAGGAAGTGAGAAGGAACCGATTAAATCTGCCCACACAGCGTCTCTAATGCCGGAGCTGGGAGTGGTGGGGAATTATGATGGATACGTGCAGCCCTTCCCCGGGTTCTCAGGCAAATCAGGGGAAAGTTCCTGCAAAAAAAAAAAAAAAAAAAAAAAGTACAGCTAATTGTGGATTTTCCAGCTGCGATAATGTTGGAAGGGCTAAGTCTTTAATTGAATCAGAGGTTTACCAGTGAACGTTTCTGGTGGGAGTCTGTGGGGAGTAGCCTTTGAATTGGTAAATCAGCTCCTGAATAAACCCCTTGTCAAGCCGAAACGCCGCGTTCCCCGAGCCCTGTGCTAAGTTTAAACAAGAAAATAACTGAATTTCGTGGAGGTGAAAAACGGCAGTGCTGGGAGCTGGAGATTTTCTCTCACCCTCAGGTGCTGCAGCACCTTCTCTGTCTGTGCCACTCCATCAGCTGCTGCTGCTGCTGCTCCAGCAGCCCCTGCTGCCTGTGCTGCCCCAGCTGCCACAGACACATCCACAGCCCTTAAGTCCCTGGCAGGGTGGGCAGGGCTGGCACAGGGTGCCCAGAGCAGCTGTGGATCCCTGGCAGTGCCCAAGGCCAGGCTGGATCCACCTGGGACAGTGGGAGGTGTCCCTGCCCATGGATGGGGTGGGATTGTTGGGATTGAAGGTCCCTTCCCACCCAAACCATCCCATGAATCCAACCCAGGGTTCCATCAATGATTTAATTCACATGAACACCTCAGTGTTTAAACCCAACCTTCCCTGCCTGTGGATACTGTGGGATGTTTCCTCTTTATTTCCAGGCCATGGGATATTTGGGGTTGGAAGGGCAGGAGACAGGGAATGGCTTCCCACTGGGCAAGGGGAGCTTGGGCAGGAATTCCTGACTGGGCTGGAATTCCCAGCTTGGCTGGGGCTGCCCCTGGATCCCTGGCAATGCCCAAGGCCGGGTTGGATCCACCTGGGATGGTGGGAGGGGGTGGCACTGGATGGGATTTAAGGTCTCTTCCCACCCAAAGCATTCCATGAACATCCCAGCCAGCAATGACTCGGGATTTAGGAGCATCCAGGGCCAGGTTGGACATTGGGGTTTGGATCCACCTGGGACAGTGGGAGGTGTCCCTGCAATGGATGGGGTGGCACTGGATGGGATTTAGGGTCCCTCCCATCCCAATCCATTCCATGATTCCATGAAATGCCAGAGTTTCAAGGCCTAGAGATGAGAAGAGCACCTGGGATGGTGGGAGGGGGTGGCACTGGATGGGATTTAAGGTCTCTTCCCACCCAAACCATTCCATGAACATCCCAACCAGCAATAACTTGGGATTTAGGAAATGTCCAGGGCCAGGTTGGACACTGGGGCTGGAGCACCCGGGACAGTGGGAGGTGTCCCTGCCAGGGCAGGGGTGGCTCTGGGGGGGGTTTGAAGTCTCTTCCAACCCAGCCCACTCCATGGTTCTTCACCTGTACTGGTCCATTTCAGCTGCTTCAGGCCCAGCTGTGCCAGGGCTGCCCAGGCCCTGAGCCCCCTGATCCAACCTGCAGCAGCACCAGGGCTCTGGGCCTGGGCCTGGGGAGGCCAAGGCATCTCTTTTATATCTGGTTTGCATCTGGTTAATGTCTGGTTTGTATCTGGTTTCTATCTAGTTTATATCTGGTTTCTATCTGGTTAATGTCTGGTTTCTATCTGGTTAATGTTTGGTTCATATGTGGTTTGTATCTAGTTTATATCTGGTTTCTATCTGGTTTGTATCTGGTTTATATCTGGTTAATGTCTGGTTTATATCTAGTTTATATCTGGTCTATATATCTGGTTTAAATCTGGTTTCTATCTGGTTTATATATCTGGTTTATATCTAGTTTATATCTGGTTTATATATCTGGTTTATATATCTGGTTTATATATCTGGTTTAAATCTGGTTTAAATCTGGTTTATATATCTGGTTTATATCTAGTTTATATCTGGTTTATGTATCTGGTTTATATATCTGGTTTAAATCTGGTTTCTATCTGGTTTGTATCAGGTTTCTGTCTGGTTTCTAACTGGTTTGTAACTGGTTTCTATCTGGTTTCTAACTGATTTCTATCTGGTTTATATCTGGTTTATATCTGGTCTATATATCTGGTTTATATCTGGTTTATATCTGGTTTATATATCTAGTTTAAATCTGATTTATATCTGGTTTATATCTGGTTAATGTCTGGTTTAAATCTGCTTTATATCTGGTCTATATATCTGGTTTATCTCTGGTTTATCTCCCTTCCATCTGTGCCTGAAACACTGAGGAGTGTGAGGATCCCAGTGCCTCCCTCCCTCGCAGGCTGCCCAGGCTGCCCATCCCAGCCGTGCCCCCGTGGCCCTCAGGGGCTCAGGGCTCCAGAGCAGGCTTGGGGCTGTTCTCCCCTGAGCTCTGGAGCCACCTGCTCTGCTCCCTCACTGACCAGCAGCCCACAGGCAGTTTGTCCATAGCAATGCCTCAGATTTGAGTTTTCATAGTTTCAGGTTCTGTGCTGCCTGAGGATGCAGCTCTCAGCCTCACATTCAGTGCCATGAGCTCTCTGCACAGAGCAGGGACACAAAACAAATCCTGTTCCTGCTGAGCACCAAGGACAACTTTCAGCCCCAAAGCACAAACAGGGGTGGCTGGAGGGAGGAACAAGCAGGATGGGACCTGACAGCCTGGAGCTGGAATTGGACAATTCAACCTCAATGTGCAAATGGACCAGAACTGATAAAAATGTAAAATCTCCTGATCAAGCAGCCACACATTTTGGTGTGGCCACTCCCAACCCACCCTCACTGCAGCCTGGGTCAGGCTCTTGTGATGCCCAGGGTGGACATCACAACTTTCAGCCTCAAAGCACAAACAAGGGTGGCTGGAGGGAGGAACAAGCAGGATGGGACCTCACAGCCTGGAGCTGGAATTGGACAATTAAACCCCAACGTGCAAATGGACCAGAACTGATAAAAATGTAAAATCTCCTGATGGGGCAGCCATTGTGTGTGGCCATTCCCAACCCACCCTCACTGCAGCCTGGGTCAGGCTCCTGGGATGCCCAGGGTGGGTCCTGGAAACCTTTTAATAGATATCTACTTTAATAAATATCTACTTTAATAAATATCTTCTTCAATAAGTACTCACTTTAATAAACATCTACTTTAAGAAGTATCTACTTTAATTAACATCTACTTTAATAAATATCTCCTTTAACAAATCTCTGCTTTCTTCCCCAGCTCTGCCCAGCCTCTGTCTCAGCTCAGCCTTCCCCAGGCAGCACCAGCAGCCAGCAGGTTCTGTCCCAGCCACCTCCCCTCTGCCCAGTGCCCTCTCTTTGGTCCCTCTGTCCTCCTGCCAGGTGTCCCAGTGCCAGCTCAGCCCTGGGAGCAGCCCCCTGCTCCTGCAGAGAGCTCGGGCTGCACTGGCAGCAGGGAGTCAGGGAAAGTCCAATTCCCTCAGCAGATCACAGACTGATCCACACCCCGGTGTGTGAGCTCTCCCTGGAATCTGTGGGGGGGAAAAAATCGGAGTCTTTTAGGGCATGAGTCAGCTAATCTCTTTTAGTCTCTATTTTGGGAGGAGATGAAGCATGTCCTCAAATTTGCTGTTCCTCTCTGTTGACTTCAAAGGGAAGCCAACGTGCCTTGCTGAAATGGAGGTGTCTGTGCAAGGAAAGTCTATCTTTGGGCAGATGAATCTCCACAATGAAGGGGAAGGCTGACTTCATCCCTCTCCTATTCATTCTTTTGAATGGATCCACTCTGTCTCAAGCTCTGCTACCTGGCTGATGCACTGCTCCCTCCCCGAGGGTCCCTTTCTTTGCTCTGCAGTGGCACTGCACCCCACACATTGTCAGCTGCTCCCATTTCAGGAAAGAGCTGAAGCTTTAGCTGTTGGAGAGGATGAAGTAGCTAGGCCTTGTAGAGATAATTTAATAGTAAAAGATTCTAAAACTATGAAACCCACAAGAAGAATAGAATTAAAAGCAAAGTTTGAACTGTAAGCATAGACAGGAAGAAGGTGATTAAGCAGCTGAAAGGCCTTGGCTAGGTAAGTCAGTGACACCTCTGCCAAGACAAAAGGATGAATGAAAGGCTGCACCTTCTCAGGTATCAGAGATAAGGTGGGTTTCACAAGTTTTGGTCTGTAGAGTAGTATTGTAATGTAGCTCCCATAGGCTGTATGTAGATTCTGTAAGTTTTGTATCTTAAAGTTATTAGTTAATGTTCATTAGCATATTCACGATAGAAGGAGTTAAAATAGAATGTAACAAGAAGCTCGGTCCCTTTTTGCACCCTCTCTTAGACCCTCTTTGCGCGCCTTCCCTTGGACCCTCTTAGACTTTGCACTGGATCCCTGGACCCTTCCCCAGTTAAGCTGCATTCCCACGACCAATAAAGCACGTGTTCTAGAGAATCCTGATCTTCAGGTCATCTCTCTCGTGGACTACAAGCGTGTTTTCTAATATTTAGCCCTGAACTTATAAGGAAGGTGAAGCAGAAACTTTGATGCTCCTCTCACCGTAAGTGGCCCAAAGGCACCTGCTGGATCCTTGAGCTGTTCCTCAAGGAATGTGGCTGTTTCCTGTTGGGCAGCGTGCCAAAATCCCCTCCTGGACGGCTGAGTGCTTAAGAGAGAGCAGGGAGAGACTCTCGGGGCTCTTTGGGGTGCCTCAGCAGCTGTGAGGAACCTCCCTGCACCGCCCACGGCTTTTACTCTTCGGGGATTTTTGTACAGTTCGTTATTTTCGCTTTAATTAAAACCTTTTCACCTTTCCAAACGCCTCCAGTGGTGCTGCCTGGCTGGTTTTCCTCATTTCCCAGAGGCTGCTGGCGTCCCTCAGGGCTGGGCACACCTTGGTGGGGCTGCTCAGGCGCCAGCCTCCCGGGGTGTCTTGGGTTATGGAACCAAAAATGTGCATTCTATTTCATCTGTTAAAATCAGCTGGGGAGATGTTTTTTTCTTTATCTCCTGTAACTCTTGGGGGAGAGGGGCAGGTGCCTTCTGATAATGGGGCAGCTGATAAACCAGGTGGGGCAGTGTTTGTTATCTCTGTCACCTCAGGTCCTCCCTCCAGGGGGATATCTTCTGCTGATGGACCATTCAGACACCCCTAAAAGCCACATCCCCAAAATGGACCATCCACATTCCATCATCCCAGTGTGAGATGCTCCACCCAGTGGGGGGAGCCAACCATTCCTACCTGGATAAAACTGAGCCACAGGGACACAGAAAGGATCCAGCTTCACCTGATTCCTGGAGGAAGACTGGACCCTTCTCACCATCTCTGGACCCTTCTCACCATCCCTGGACCCTTCTCACCACCCCTGGAACCCTTCTCACCATCCCTGGACCCTTCTCACCATCCCTGGACCCTTCTCACCATCTCTGGACCCTTCTCACCACCCCTGGACCCTTCTCACCATCCCTGGACCCTTCTCACCACCCCTGGGCCCTTCTCACCATCCCTGGACCCTTCTCACCATCTCTGGACCCTTCTCACCATCCCTGGACCCTTCTCCCCATCCCTGGACCCTTCTCACCACCCCTGGGCCCTTCTCACCACCCCTGGACCCTTCTCACCATCCCTGGACCCTGGTTCTACAGGATCATCTCTGCCCCACCAGAACCACCTCTGCCACCCCAGGAGGACTCACTGTGGGGCTGCTCCCAACCCCCTGACCAACAGGGTGTCAGGTTGGAGCTCTGACTCTGTCAGGGTTCTCCAAAATTGTTGTTTTGTTTGCTGGTTTGATTGGGTGGTTTTGTTTTCTACTCCATTTGTATTGTTAACATTCCCAGCACAGAACTGTTATTCCCATTCCCAAATCTTTGCCTGAAAGCCCTGAATTGCAAAATGATAATTTGGAGGGGGTGAGGGGTTTGCATTCTCCATTCCAAGGGAAACCCCAGCTTTCCCTGGCACACACCTGTCTGTCCAAACCAGGACACACAGGAACGTGTCACTCCGCTCCTTGCCAAGGACAGGATCCAGCCCAGAACTGCCAAGGGTTCATGGACAACCTCTGTGGTGACCCTTCCCTGCCTCTGCAGCTCCCCTGCCTCTCACTCTTCTCCTGATGTCAGATTTTCCTGATGTTCCCCACTCCTGCCTCAGGGCCCTCAGGCTGCCTCCTTGGCTCTCCCTTCCATCCCTTCCCTGGCTGCCCCACCTGGGGCTGAGAACTTCTCCTCATGGTCACACCTTGGGTCCTCTGGTGGCCAAACCCCTCTGACCCCCAGCTGACACCTCCAGCCCTGCCCCACCCTCCAAGCTCCCTGGACACGCTGAGCAGTTGCTGCCACAGACTGAGGAGTTCCAGGGCTGGGCAAACTCACCTGGACCAGACTTTGTCCAGTGAAGGTCAGAAAACCTCCAAGGATGGACAAACCAAGCCTGTCCGGGATCCTTCCGGTGCCTATCCCTTCCAAGACCTAAGAAACGCTCATTCCAGAGTCCCTGATGGAAGTTAAATGAATAAAATGTTAAAAAGTTCAATCTCAAACCCAGGGGTTCAACCTCACCTCCCCTGACCCATGGGTCAGTTCCAGAAGTGACACTGACCTCGAAGTCCCGTCCTCCTCTGGAATCTTCTTGTTTCTCCAGTGGCTCCTTCGGGGCAGATGCCCTCAGTGTGGACTTCAGGGGATGGTCTCTCCCCTTTATGAGCTGGAAGAGAACTGGACCTGCCCCAGGCCTGGGCTGATCCCAAAGGAAAGGTGGGAATTGTGTCCCTGTGCCCCCCGAGGTGAGACCCCCCCCTGCAGAGCTGCCCCAGCCCTGGGGCCAAGAGCAGAAGGACGTGGAGCTGCTGGAGAGAGTCCAGAGGAGCCCCGGAGCTGCTGCAGGGCTGGAGCCCCTCTGCTCTGGAGCCAGGCTGGGAGAGCTGGGAATGTTCCCCTGGAGAAGGGAAGGCTCCAGGGAGAGCTGGGAGCCCCTGGCAGGGCCTGCAGGGGCTCCAGGAGAGCTGGAGAGGGGCTGGGGACAAGGGCTGCAGGGACAGGAGACAGGGAATGGCTTCCCACTGGGCAAGGGGAGCTTGGGCTGGGAGCTTGGGCAGCAATTCCTGGCTGGGCTGGAATTCCCAGCTTGGCTGGGGCTGCCCCTGGATCCCTGGCAGTGCCCAAGGCCGGGCTGGATCCACCTGGGATGGTGGGAGGGGGTGGCACTGGATGGGATTTAAGGTCTCTTCCCACCCAAAGCATTCCATGAACATCCCAGCCAGCAATAACTCGGGATTTAGGAGTGTCCAGGGCCAGGCTGGACATTGGAGTACAATGGGGACAGTGGGAGGTGTCCCTGCCATGGCAGAGGGTTGGAATTCTCTGCTCCTTCGGGTCCCTTCCCTGATTCCCCACCATGTCCCTGCTCTCCCTTCCCTCCCGTCCCTCCCATCCCCGCTCCCGTGTTTTGCTGCCGTCCCTGCCGGAGTCCCGGGGAGCGGAGCTGCCTCCCCTCGCTGTCCCCTCCCTGCTCCATCTGTCCGGCCCCATCTGTTCCTGCTCCTCGGACCTCTGTCACACACACACACACACACACACACAGACACACACGTTGTGCTTTTTGTTTCTGGGGCTGAGCTGCAGCCTGGCCAGGACGGGTGCTCTAATGAGGAAATTGGGTAAATAAACCATTATTTTTGTGTTGTTTATATAAATAAATATAAATAAATAAATATACATAAATAATATAATATATAATATATATATAATATATAATATATAATATATATAATAATACAATATAATAATATAATAATATATTAATAATATAATAATTAATTATTAATAATATTGTATACTACATATATAATAATATAAATATAAATAAGGGTTCCTTCCCTTGAACTAGCACCAGTGGGGGCCTGGCCTTTGCCTGGCATGAGGAAGAGGTGAAGCCTTGAATTTGTACAAGGCTTGACCCCCCCCGCCAAAATCCCAGGGTTTTAACCCCCTGATCATCCTGAAAGTTCTGAAGTTCTAATTAGAAACCAAATTCCAAAGGAAGAGCAGCAACGTGCAACTGGAGCTCATTTCCAGACTTGGCTGAGAAAAGGCTGTAAAGCAGACGGAGCAATTTTAATTTAGGTAAATTAAGGGTTTAAATTTAGCCTGGTAACTAAAATCCCACTAATCACAACCCATCGCCCCCTGTTAATTGCAAAAGCATCCTCTCATTACTTCTTGGTCTCTGACCAGTTAGAAAATCCTCACCCCAGTGTTAGTCATGCCCTGGGTGTCTGGGAACTTGTAACATTTCACATTGTGTTTCTTCCTTACTTCGTGGAAAGGTTTTTTTTATTGCTTTACTATTGAAGTACAGTACAGGCCTATTTTGGGACAGAAACCTTTAAAATTAGCTGAGTTTTTATCCTTGGTAAAAATCAGACCCACCTGAGAAACTGCTTCAATGCTCCTTCTTCCACACTGAGTCCCTGAAGCAGTAAAAGCCTCTGCTCTTGATCATACAAATGAACTTGATTATTTTAGGAACCCAGGCTGCCAAGCAGGTTCTCTATTTCAGTCTGCAACGGCATCGCTAATTAACGGAGCAATTAAAAGCCAACGTGGAGCCAACCACAGACGTGTGAAAGGTTTCACAGCTGGGGAGGCTGGGCAGGGAGCCCTGGTGTGAGAGCAGCAGAGCTCCAGGGAGGGGTTTCAGAGGAACCATCGGGTCATTCCCAGTGCAGGAGAGGAGGAAATGGGATTTCCTTGCACAGGAGTTAGAGTTGTGTCATCCCTAGATGTTTCCCACGTGGAGTATTTATTGTATTCTCTCATGAAGGGGTAGTGACTTTAAACTGGAAGAGGGAAGGTTTGGATGGGATTTGGGGCAGGAATTGTTCCCTGGGAAGGTGGGGAGGGGCTGGGCTGGAATTCCCAGCTTTGCTGTGGCTGCCCCTGGACCCCTGGCAGTGCCCCAGGCCAGGCTGGATGGAGCTTGGAGCATCTGGGACCGTGGGAGGTGTCCCTGCCATGGCAGGGGGGGCACTGGGTGGGGTTAAAGGTCCCTTCCAGCTCAAACCATCCCATTGTTCTGTATTTATAGGATTTGTATCCCAGAAATGTTTCACATTTTGGATGCAGATTAACTCCAGAGAAATCCAATAAGAAAAAGCAATAGTTGTGCCTCGTGGCTGTAGAAGTCCCAGCCAGAAGCAAAGTGCTGAGCACTGTCCCAGGGGAGGGGGAGGGTTTTGTTATTGTCTTGGTTTGGACAGACAGGTGTCCACCAGGGAAAGCTGGAGTTCCCCTTGGAATGGGGAATGCAAACCCCTCACCCCCTCCAAATTATCATTTTGCAATCCAGGGCTTTCAGGCAAAGATTTGGGAATGGGAATAACAGTTCTTTACTGGGAATGTTAACAATACAAATGGAGTAGAAAACAAAACCACCCAACCAAACCAGCAAACAAACAAAACAACGATTTTGGAGAACCCTGACAGAGTCAGAGCTCCAAGCTGACACCCTGTTGGTCAGGGGGTTGGGAGCAGCCCCACAGTGAGTCCTCCTGGAGTGGCAGAGGTGGTTCTGGTGGGGCAGAGATGATCCTGTAGAACCAGGGTCCAGTGATGGTGAGAAGGGTCCAGGGATGGTGAGAAGGGTCCAGGGGTGGTGAGAAGGGTCCAGGGGTGGTGAGAAGGGTCCAGGGGTGGTGAGAAGGGTCCAGGGGTGGTGAGAAGGGTCCAGGGGTGGTGAGAAGGGTCCAAGGGTGGTGAGAAGGGTCCAGGGATGATGAGAAGGGTCCAGGGATGATGAGAAGGGTCCAGGGGTGGTGAGAAGGGTCCAGGGATGGTGAGAAGGGTCCAGTTTTCCTCCAGGAATCAGGTGAGGCTGGATCCTTTCTGTGTTCCTGTGTCTCAGTTTTATCCAGGTAGGAATGGTTGGCTCCTCCCACTGGGTGGAGCATCTCACACTGGGATGATGGAATGTGGATGTGTTGGTTTGGGGAGGTGTTAATGGCTCATTAGCAGAAAATATCCCCCTGGAGGAAGGACCTGAGGTGACAGAGATAACAAACACTGCCCCACCTGGTTTAACAGCTGCCCCATTATCAGAAGGCACCTGCCCCTCTCCCCCCAGAGTTAGAAGAGATAAAGAAAAAACATCTCCCAGCTGCTTTTAACAGATGAAATAGAATCCACACCTCTGGCTCCACAACCCAAGACAAAACCTCATTTCATGTCTCAGATGGAGCCCAGAGCCAGCAGGGGTGGGGGCAATGATCTCCAGGTGTCCTTGTTCCAAACCCCATTTCAGATGGAGCCCAGAGCTCCCCATCCCCATCCTGGGATCTTCCCCATCCTGGGAAGAGCTGGGTTACTCAGCCCTGCCCCTGAGAGCCCCCAAACAGCCCGTGCTGGGCTGCCAGCCCTGAGCTGAAGGGTGAGAAAAGGAAGAGCAGAGGAAAGGAAGGGCGAGATGATGGATAAAAATACAATTCCGCTGATAATTCCATCTGTCAGGCTAATAACTCGCTGGTAATGTGGTTTTTTTAAATAATAATATCTCCTGCTTACATAACAGCTCCTAGATGTGGCTTTTTAAGCAGTTTGTAAGTATTGATTAAAGCCCAGAAGGAGGCATGTGAGGCAGGTGGGAATTCACATCCCATCTCCCTGTCATCCCTCCCGCCTTCCACAGCCAGGGGAGCTGGCAGGGCCGGCTCCAGGCGAAATTCAGATTGCTGTGAGCAGCTCCTGTCCTCGGTGTGCAGGGACCCAGGGTGGGATGAGCAGGAGGGAGGGTCTGGGACTCCTCCTGCTCCCTGCAGACCTTGGGAATCACATCCAGCAGTGCCAGGGTGGAGCCAGGGCACCCTGGGCACAGCTGTGGTCACTGCTGGCATGGTCACAGCTGTCCCCACCCTGCTGCCCCATCACCATTAGCATCATTATTATCGTTATTTTTATCATTATTTTTATCATTATTGTGATCTCTGGTGTTGTTATTTGGGTCCTGGCCCTGGTCTAACAAAGAAAAGCTTCCCCTTGGGTTTCAGGTGCAAAAACACACAACTCCAAGTCCCTTGGGCCAGGCTGAAGCTGAGCAGCACACGAGGTGACCAGCTGTCCTGGCTGTCCCACCTGGGTGGCTCTGAGCTCCCAGATGCTCAGGGTGGAGCAGTGGAGCCTCAGGAGCATCCACAGGCCCCAGACTGGGTGCTTCCCTTTGTTGGGCTCTTTTCACCCCACCTGAGCAACTCAGGCTCGTTGAGACTGTCTTGGTTTGGACAGACAGGTCTCTGACAGGGAAAGCTGGAGTTTCCCTTGGAATGGGGAATGCAAACCCCTCACCCCCTCCAAATGATCATTTTGCAATTCAGGGCTTTCAGGCAAAGATTTGGGAATGGGAATAACAGTTCTGTACTGGGAATGTTAACAATACAAATGGAGTAGAAAACAAAACCACCCAACCAAGCCAGCAAACAAACAAAACACCAATTTTGGAGAACCATGACAGAGTCAGAGCTCCAACCTGACACCCTGTTGGTCAGGGGATTGGGAGCAGCCCCACAGTGAGTCCTCCTGGAGTGGCAGAGGTGGTTCTGGTGGGGCAGAGATGATCCTGTAGAACCAGGGTCCAGAGATGGTGAGAAGGGTCCAGGGATGGTGAGAAGGGTCCAGGGGTGGTGAGAAGGGTCCAGTCTTCCTCCAGGAATCAGGTGAAGCCAGATCCCTGGTGTTCCTGAGTCTCAGTTTTATCCAGGTAGGAATGGTTGGCTCCCCGCACTGGGTGGAGCATCTCACACTGGGATGATGGAATGTGGGTGTGTTGGTTTGGGGAGGTGTTAATGGCTCATTAGCAGGAGATAACCCTTAATGACCCATTAGCAGATGATATACCCCTGGAGGAAGGACCTGAGGTGACAGAGATAACAAACCCTGCCCCACCTGGTTTTACACCTGGCCCATTATCAGGAGGCATCTGCCCCTCTCCGCCCAGTTACAGAGATAAAGAAAAAAACATCTCCCAGCTGCTTTTAACAAATGAAATAGAATGCACACCCCTGGCTCCACAACCCAAGACAGAGACACAGGCACGGAGCCCGTTTGCATCAGCACAGAGCTTCACCTCCTGAATTAAAATCCAATTTGTAATTGCCCTGTGCAGCTGCTGCTGCTGAACCAAATGCCCACTCTGAGTTCCTTCAGGTTCTTTTCAGCTGCAAAGACCAAATGCACCCTGCAGAGCAGCGCTGGGAGGGGTCACACATCCACAGTGCATGGCAGCTCCTGCTTTGCACCCCAAATTCCAAGCCCAGCTCCCAGGCTTTGTCCATCCCCACCCAGTGACCTGCTCCCTGCTGAGCCACTGCCTCAACCTTTCCCTGCCCTGCCCTGCTCCCTGTGACACAGGAACCAATCTACAACAGGGGTTGATTTAAAAAGTGCTTTTCATTCCTCTGCTGCCTGTTCCAGCTTCCTTCACAGCCCTTGTCAGAGCTGTCAGCAGGAGCCTGTGATGGGGACCTGTGTCTGGGAGGTCCTTCCGAGGGTGGGGGCTGTGAATCACCCCCTGGGAGGTGTAAGACACCCATCCCCATCCCTGGGGCTGCCTCAGGCGTCCCTGAGCTCGGCTTCCTTGGAAACCAGGCTTGGGTGACTGCACATCCACCCCTCTTCCCTTCATACTCCAAATTTCAAAGGAATAAATTAATAACTGGGAGCCTTGGGCAGCTCCAGCCACGGGGACGTGAAGATGAGGAGGAGTCCAGAGGGGAACCCAGGACTGGAGTTCTGGAGGAGGATGAAAGGCTGGAGGAGGATCAGGGTGGAAGGTCCAGAGGGAAACCCATGTGAGGGATGGCTGGGGGCACGTGGGGTGTTCAGCTGGGGCAGAGGAGACCGAGGGCAGAGCTCAGCAGGGGCAGCTCAGATCCCTGGGACAGGGACAGGAGCAGGGAAGGGTTGGAGCTGGGCCAGGGCAGGTTTGGGATTTCAGGGAAAGGTTCATCCCCAGAGGTGCTGGCACTGCCCAGGCTGCCCAGGGCATGGGCACGGCCCCAGAGCTGCAGGAGCCTTTGGGCAGCGCTGCCAGGGGTGCCCAGGGTGGGATTGTTGGGGGTCTGTGCAGGGACAGGGACTGGATGGACGATCCTATGGGTCTCTTCCAGCTGAGGATTTGCTGTGAGTTTATCACCCAGTGCCGTGGTTTCACCAACAGTCAACATTCAGCCTTAGTCATGGACTGGGGTTTGATTGCCTTCCTAGGAAAGTCACTTCCAGAGGTCTCTTCCTTTCCCCATCAAACACCAATAAATGCAAAACCAGCACACCCAGCTGATGTGAATGTCCCAAGCATGGGAAGACTCTGTAGAGTCTCTCAACGAGAGCCCTGGGAGGTGTCAGGGGACCCAGTTAAGCTCTGTAGGATCTCAGACCTCCCTGGATTCCCGAGCACTGCTCTCCTGCTCGCTGCCTTGGCTCCCCCCTGTCCCTCCCCACCTGCCTGGCCGGACATTCTCCCATCCCCCAGATAATTCTTTGTGTGAGAAGTTGTGTTGCCATGCTCGTGCCTGCCTGTTTTGGTTTTGGGAATTCTATTCCCAGGCACGGTCTTGAGGCACAAGGTCATGTTCTGTAAACTACCGAAGCTCCCACATCTGTTCCCAGAGGAGGGGCTTCGGTGATGGTCTCTGGAAAACGACCAGTGGTTCCCAAGGGTCCCACCTCTGGAGTGAGCACATCTGTAAATGGACAAAAAGAGTCAGAAAAATAAAGGAGGGGTCTCTTGCTTGCAAGAGCTCCACGCAGCCTCTTTGATGCACTCCCTGCCTCGTTCACGAGACCCCCACAGCGATAAAGTTGCCCTTTCCACCCCAACCCCTTCCCAGCCCCTCTTTCACTCCCTTGCCCCTTTCCCTGTTTGGTTTCCGTTCCCCAACCCCAACCTGTGATCTGTGACAGTGACTAACAGGGCTGAGCCCTGAGTCCCTGCTCCCTGCTCAGCACAGACCATGGATCCCAGCACAGACCATGGATCCCAGCACAGACCATGGATCCCAGCACCACCTCACCCTGGACACTGTTCCAGCAGGAATTGTGTTCCTCTCAGGTGGCTTTTCCAGCTGCCCCTTTTGGCCACAGGATCGCCCAGAAGGTGCCTGTGGAACTCAGCAGTGGCAGCCTGGGTGCTGTGGGGTGTGTGGGGCTGGCAGTCACTCTGTCAGCAGGGCTTCTGTGCCTGCCCAAACCTGAGGGAAGATGCCCTTGGCTGAGTGTTGGAGCCCTGGGCACTGAGGATTCCAGGATTTCTGTGCTGCCAGGAACTGACCCC
Source organism: Phylloscopus collybita (assembly GCA_027886175.1). Lineage (NCBI taxonomy): Eukaryota > Metazoa > Chordata > Aves > Passeriformes > Phylloscopidae > Phylloscopus > Phylloscopus collybita. Next base: position 820,648 of record JAJNNQ010000055.1, on the reverse strand, counting down.
CCAAGCAAACCCTGCATTCCACATGAGACCCTGGAAAAAGCTCCCAAAATTGAATAACAGCACTGGGATTGTGGGTGTGTGGTTTGGAGAGAAGTGTGTGACAGCACAGCGGGCAAAAGTCAGAGTTTAAGGTTTAGAATACAGGAATATTTATAAAGCAAGGTGGAGGGTTTAGGGCAGAGGCTGAGCCCTTCTTTTTCCCCTCCTTCTCCATGGGTTTGGGTGTTTTTTGTAACTGGGTACAAAAATCCTCATTGCGGGCCAGGGGTGGTTGGGTATTGGGGTAAAAGTAAAAATAATTCAGGTGTCATTTCTTAATTGGACAGTTTATCCTTAAAAAGCCTTGCAGAGAGAGAGATATGGCTCCATTTTTTATTTTGTTAGCTGGAAGTGCTGTGTAATTCACAGTTTGTGAGACTATAACTTAGATAAGAATTAATAAACATCTGAGTCCGAACAAGAAACACCATCTGGAGCATTTAATCCCAACCCTGGCAGAAAGGAGAAAAATCATGACAGCTGAGCTGTTTGTCACCCGCCCTACTCGGAGTTTAGGAGCTCCTTTGAAAATCCGTGTGACCCGAATTTGGGGTTTCTATGGCAGAACAAACAGGGCCAAGCACAGGGGTGGGAGAGCCTGGAATCCCATTGCCTGGGAAAGGGAACCCCCTGCCTTTTGGGATCCTCCCCTGCTGAAATGGAGCTGAGCCAAAAAGGTCACAAAAATCCAAGGGATTGACCCTGGAGCAGGGTCAGTGGTCAGGGAAGCTGCAGGGGAATGTGCCCTGCAGAGAGTCAGGGAATGCTTGGGGTGGGAAGGACCTTAAATCCCACCCAGTGCCCCCCCTGCCATGGCAGGTTCACCTCCCACTGTCCCCATTGTGCTCCAACCCCAATGTCCAACCTGGCCCTGGACACTCCTAAATCCCGAGTTATTGCTGGCTGGGATGTTCATGGAATGGTTTGGGTGGGAAGAGACCTTAAATCCCATCCAGTGCCACCCCCTCCCACCATCCCAGGTGGATCCAACCCGGCCTTGGGCACTGCCAGGGATCCAGGGGCAGCCCCAGCCAAGCTGGGAATTCCAGCCCAGCCAGGAATTGCTGCCCAAGCTCCCAGCCCAAGCTCCCCTTGCCCAGTGGGAAGCCATTCCCTGTCTCCTGCCCTTCCAACCCCAAATATCCCACAGCCTGGAAATAAACAGGAAGCATCCCACAGTATCCACAGGCAGGGAAGGTTGGGTTTAAACACTGAGGTGTTCATGTGAATTAAATCATCAATGGAACTCTGGGCTGGATTCATGGGATGGTTTGGGTGGGAAGGCACCTTAAATCCCAACAATCCCACCCCATCCATGGGCAGGGACACCTCCCCCTGTCCCAGGTGGATCCAACCTGACCTTGGGCACTGCCAGGGATCCGGGGGCAGCCCCAGCCAAGCTGGGAATTCCAGCCCAGCCAGGAATTCCTGCCCCGATCCCAGCTCAATGTCACTTTTCCCAGTGGGAAGCCATTCCCTGTCTCCTGTCCCTGCAGCCCTTGTCCCCAGCCCCTCTCCAGCTCTCCTGGAGCCCCTGCAGGCCCTGCAAAGCCCCAGTCCTGCTGCTGCAGAAGGGAAATGTTTGCAGTGACGTTTCCTGGATGTGCTGTGCCCAGCATGGGCACTCTGCTGCTGGCTCCTCCTGCTCCAGCTGCTCATCCAGGCACCCTGGCCTTTCCCTTTCCCAACGTCTCCTTTCAGCTGCTCCAAACTTCTGCCAAACTGGAGTTGTTTGGACGAGAATTTCCTGGGCCAAACGTTCCTCTCCACCTGAGGTTTTGTGTGATGTTTCTGATGGAACAGCCCTGTGGTTTTTCAGGAACGAGGGGAGGGGGAAATGAACGTTTTGCCGAATTAGAAAATGTTTTGTCGTGCTCTGAGACGTGGAGGCACCTATCCCAGGAAAATGCACCTGAACAGCTTTGAAAAAATCTGGCATTTTTCCCCTTGTTCACCTGGTGTCCCTGGCCGTGGCAGGGGTCAGGATGAGCTGGGCTTTAAGGTCCCTTCCGACCCAACCCACCCCATTCCTCTCCAGCGCTGGAATGATTCCTCACAGTGCACAGCAGGCACAGAGCTGCTGGCTCTGAGCACCTCTGGGGAGCCACAGCCTCAGCCCTGTCCTCCCAGGGAGGGGAAATTCCCCAGCAGCTGCTCCCATGAGTCAGCTCCTGGGTGTCAGATGGCTCCAGGGACTGGCTCGGCCCATTTCCCTGGAAAGGGCAATGCATTCCCTGTTTTCCATTAATTAACCATGACCAAGGAGAGGTGAAACCTGGCAGTCCTTAACAAACATTCCAGGCTGGAAATGGGGATGCATTCCCTGTTTTCCATGAGTTTGACCATGAGAAAGGAGAGGTGAAACCTGGCAATCCTTAGCAAACATTCCAGGCTGGAAATGGGAATGCATTCCCTGTTTTCCATGAGTTTAACCATGAGAGAGGTGAAACCTGGTAGTCCTTAACAAGCATTCCTGGCTGGAAATGGGAATGCATTCCCTGGTTTCCATGAGTTTAACCATGAGAAAGGAGAGGTGAAGTCTGGCAATCCTTAGCAAACATTCCAGGCTGGAAATGGGAATGCATTCCCTGTTTTCCATGAGTTTAACCATGAGAAAGGAGAGGTGAAGTCTGGCAATCCTTAGCAAACATTCCAGGCTGGAAATGGGAATGCATTCCCTGTTTTCCATGAGTTTGACCATGAGAAAGTGGAAATGAAACCTGGCAATCCTTAACAAGCATTCCAGGCTGGAAACAGGAATGTATTCCCTGTTTTCCAGGAGTTTAACCATGAGAAAGTGGAAATGAAACCTGGCAATCCTTAGCAAACATTCCAGGCTGGAAAGGGCAATGCATTCCCTGTTTTCCATGAGTTTAACCATGAGAAAGGAGAGGTGAAACCTGGCAACCCTTAGCAAACATTCCAGGCTGGAAATGGGAATGCATTCCCTGTTTTCCATGAGTTTAACCAGGACCAAGGGGCAGTGAAACCTGGCAGCCTCAGCTCGCTGCTGAGGGCAGGGGGAGGCTGGAACCACGAGGAGAAAGTGCCAAGTCTGTCACCCCCTTCCAGTGCTGCCTGGGCTTTACAGCTCTTGCCAGCAGTGTTTGAAGATGAAGGCTAAAAAAGGGGGAGAAAAATAGAAGAAAATGCCACGTGGAGGTTAAAATAGAAAATATTTAAATGTTCTGTACCAGAGCTGGTTTTTTTCAGAGCTAAATGTAAATAGTCATGAGCATATTCAGACCCTGAGGACACAGGGATTATGCCTTGGACAAATCAGGAAGTTCAGGAAACGGGTATTTCCTGAGAAATCAGCTTTATTCCTTCCCTTGGGAAAAGAGCAAAGGAGAATTTCCACCAGTCAGTCACCGAGGAAACAAAACCGTGCCCAGCCCCAAATGTCAGTGTGTGTGTGAGGGCAGGGCAGGGTGGTCCAGGGTGGTCCAGGCTGCTCAGGGCTGCAGTGGATGTGGGACATCATCCAGTCCCGTTCCAAACAAGTCCCCCATCCCTGCTGGGTGGAGGAATTTCACCCCATAGTCCCCCCTAAAACACTTCTCCAGATTAATGAGTTAAACCCCACTGTCTGGCTCTGCAGCAGGGCAGCAGAAAACCTTCCTGGGTTTGGCCCAGAGCAGCTGGGGCTGCCCCTGGAGCCCTGGCAGTGCCCCAGGCCAGGCTGGACACTGGGGCTGGAGCAGCCTGGGGCAGGGGGAGGTGTCCCTGGCACGGCAGGGGTGGGATGTATCCTGTATCCTATGTTTATTCCTTTCCCTAGGAGGGACCTTTGCTTGATGTCCCACTGACTTGACTGATGTAGTTGAAGAAGTTTGTCTTTCCTCCACCCCTTGGGTGGGTGTAGTCACTGCCTGTCATGTTTGGGTTCTCTGAAGTTCTTTCCCAGGACCCAAACTGCTAAGCAAGGTCACACTCTTTAAACTCTTGTTTTTCACGTTTCTCTCCTAAGGAGGGACTTTGCTTGTTGACCCTTGGTGTGACCAATGGTACAAAGGATCCCACCTCTTAGGTGGGCACGTTGTAAAAAGGTATAAAAATAGGTGCTGAGAATAAACCAGCCCCTTTTTAGAGCATCAGCCTTCTGAACCACGAGTCCGTGTCTTTCCTTCGTGTCCAACAGCGACAGGTGGGTTCTTTGTAAAACAGCATAAAGGGAAGAAATTCCCGGGTAATAAAGATTGATTGGAGTCATTTCAGACTTTCTGAAAAGTTCGGAGTCCCTGTGGTTGTTAATCTTGAGCAGTGTCCCAGCCTGTGCTGAAGCTGCAGTCAGAGCTCAGAGAACGTCTCCCAGCGGTTCTGTTACCCAGAAACATTGAGCTCCAACAGCCCCAGGGCCCAGCCCCAGCTCCCAGCCCTCCCTGCTGCCCAGGGATGGGGCAGTGCCTGGCAGGGATTCCCTGGAGATGGAGCCAGAGCGTGGGAGGGACACGACCCAGGACTTCCAGAGGATTTCCCAGTTAAAACACAGCCTGTGCCTGGCACAGAGGGACTGCCTAACCCAGATTCTGGGAATCACAGCAGCCAGGGCTGAGGGCGAGCACTGCTGACAGACCTGAAAACAGAAAGCATTAAAAAAAAAAAAATTGGAAATAAAATTCTTTTCTTTATATGCAGGCCCAGCAATCTGGGGAGTCGCCTTTGTGTTGCCTGAGCACTTTGGGTCCACAGCTCTGGCTGAATCCTCATGTCTGGGTGGTTTTCCTGTCTGTAAGGGAGGGAAATGTTGGATTTTCACAGAGAATCATTGATTTGGTGATTTTTTTTATTTTTATTTTTTCCCTGGGTTTAAAGGGCCAGCACTGACAAAGGTGATGGAGCTTTAGATGTGTCTCCCCTCAGGAGCACCGCTGTTCACTTTCATTTAAAAATAAAATTTCTATTGCCCCAGAATCCCTTGAAGCAGACTCAGCTCCTTCTCCTGTTTATTTTTAGTTGTGAACTGGAGCAGGGAAGGGGGAATCAGTGTGAGCTGAGCCTGCATCTGTCATCCCTGGCTGTCACATCCCTGCAGACGCCGTGCCCGTGCCCTGCCTGGCACCCAGCAGCATCTCCAGCCAGCACACCCCGCTCTCCTCAGGGAAACAGGGCAGGGGAGAGCTCCAAGGAGGAACCTGACAGCACCAACAGGCTCCAGCAGTGCCCTGAAATCAGCACCAGCCTCTCCTGCCAGGGGCTTCTCCTGCACGGTGCTGGCTGCACTTGGTGCTCCACACTAACCCTGTCTGTGTTTGCAGAGGGCAGCCCGGGCCAGGCCCTGCTCTGCCCCCCTGGGATAGCCCAGGATTCCCTCTGGATCCACCCAGCAGAGCTCTGGGCACGGAGCAGGGGGACAACAGCATTTCCTTCTAACTCCTGGAGGGTTTATTTCATCAGGGCTTGGAGCTCTGGGGGTGCCCAGAGAGGAGAGTCCTGGAGGGGCCTGGGAGCAAAGCTGGTCCTGTGGCCTGGGAGCTGGGCAGGGGCTGGAGGATTCCCCAGGGAGCTGGGAAAGGGGCTGGAGGATTCCCCAGGGAGCTGGGAAGGGGCTGGAGAATTCCTGAGGGAGCTGGGAAAGGGGCTGAGCCTGGAGCAAAGGAGGCTCAGGGGGGCCCTGGTGGCTCTGCACAGCTCCTGCCAGGAGGGGACAGCCGGGGGGATTTGGGATCTGCTCCCAGGGCACAGGGACAGGAGGAGAGGGAACAGCCTCAGGCTGGGCCAGGGCAGGCTCAGGGTGGGCAGCAGCAGGAATTTCCCCATGGAAAGGGTGCTCAGGCCTTGGAAGTGCCCAGGGAGGTTTGGAGTGCCCATCCCTGGAGGTGTCCATGGAATTCCTGGATGTGGCCCTCAGTGCCAGGGTGGGATCAATCCCAGCTCGGCCTGGATGATCCTGGAGGGATTTTCCAACCTTTGTGATCCTGGGGCAGGGACTGGGCCTGGTTCCCCTCCTGGGTGACAAGAGAGACCCTGGAGGGGCTGGAGTGAGTCCAGGGCAGGGAAGGGAGCTGGGCAGGGGCTGGAGAATTCCTGAGGGAGCTGGGAAAGGAGCTGAGCCTGGAGCAAAGGAGGCTCAGGGGGCCCTGGTGGCTCTGCACAGCTCCTGCCAGGAGGGGACAGCCAGGGGGGGGATTTGGGATCTGCTCCCAGGGCACAGGGACAGGAGCAGAGGGAACAGCCCCAGGCTGGGCCAGGGGAGGCTCAGGAGGGATTTTGGGGAAATTCCTGCCTGGAAAGGGCAGGAGTCCCCATCCCTGGGGGGATTTCAGAGCCCTGAGGATGTGGCACTTGGGGATGTGGGGCAGTGGTGGCCCTGGCAGGGCTGGGGGACTCCACACTCTTGGAGGGTTTTTCCAGCAGAGACATTCCCGTGATTCCAGCCCCAAAGTCCAGCAGGAGGTGCTGGAACAGCCCAGGGACATCTCCTGGCTCCAGCACCACAGGGATGGGACCGTGCCCTGGGCCAGGCCCCAGCACTCTGAGTCCAGCTGAGATCCTGAGATCCTCCTGTCCTTCACCCCGTGGTGTCTGGGGGTACAAAATGCCCTCGGGCATTTCCACTTCAGGCTGAGCTTTTCCCCTCTCCCCCAGGCCTGGGCAGCCCAGCTGAGTGAGAGGGGAAATTCTGCCCCTCCCATGGCTGAGCTGCAGAGCAGATTGAGTTTGTGCTCATTTACATCCCAGCCCGAGGTCTCCTCATTAGGTGCAGGCACACCAGGGCAGCTCAGGAGAGCTCCATGGACATCCCTGCCCTCCCAACCTTTGGCACCAACATCAGGGAGTTTCATTAATGTAATTAATGCTAAGAAAAAAAGGACTGCTCTGGTCTCACTCCTGGGTTCTGGAGCTGAGTCAGGATCACAACCCTGCAGCCACAAGCAATAAATCAGGCCTGGCTGCATGGCCTTGCCTTCCTCAGCAGCCTTTAAATTTGGGGGAGGGATTGATGGCACAGAGCTGCCTGATGGGTTTATTGCAGGGAGAGCAGAGTTAATAAATCTTCCTGCTGCTCTGATTAATGACTCTGGAGAGCGTCTCTCCACATTCTTGGAAGCTTTCCTGAAAGGGAGCAATGAGCTGGTCAAGGAAGCAAATAACTCTTGACAAAGGAAAGGCTGCTGGATAAATGCAGGTTGGAGCGGGGCTGGGCAGGGCGTGTGCTCCCTCCGTGTGACAGAGGGGAAAGGAGCTGAGGGGGGCCCTGGGCAGGGCTGGGAGTGGGGCTGGGAAAGGCACCAAGGGCTGCAGGGAGCCTGCGATTAACTCTGAATGCAAAGTGAACTAATTAATGCAGCCCCTGCAACATCCCGGGCCAGTTCACCGGGTGCACCACTGGGGGCACAAACACAGAATCCTGGAATTGTTTGGTTGGAAAAGCCCTTCCACAAACCTTCCCTTCCACATCCATCGGGTCCAGTTTTCCTTCCAGCCCTGCCAGGGCCACCACTGCCCCACGTCCCCAAGTGCCACCTCCACAGGGCTCTGAAATCCCCCCAGGGATGGGCACTCCGAACCTCCCTGGGCACCGAGCACCCTTTCCAGGCAGGAATTTCCCCAAAATCCCCCCTGAGCCTCCCCTGGCCCAGCCTGAGGCCGTTCCCTCTCCTCCTGTCCCTGTGCCCTGGGAGCAGATCCCAAATCCCCCCCGGCTGTCCCCTCCTGGCAGGAGCTGTGCAGAGCCACCAGGGCCCCCCTGAGCCTCCTTTGCTCCAGGCTCAGCCCCTTTCCCAGCTCCCTCAGGAATTCTCCAGCCCCTTCCCAGCTAGCTCCCTTCCCTGCCCTGCACTCGCTCCAGCCCCTCCAGGGTCTCTCTTGTCACCCAGGAGGGGAACCAGGCCCAGTCCCTGCACCAGGATCACAAAGGTTGGAAAATCCCTCCAGGACCATCCAGGCCGAGCTGGGATTGATCCCCACCTTGGCACTGAGGGCCACATCCAGGAATTCCTGGGGCACCTCCAGGGATGGGCACTCCAAACCTCCCCGGGCACTGCCAAGGCCTGAGCTCCCTTTCCATGGGGAAATTCCTGCTGCTGCCCCCCCTGAGCCTCCCCTGAGGCCGTTCCCTCTCCTCCTGTCCCTGTGCCCTGGGAGCAGATCCCAAATCCCCCCCGGCTGTCCCCTCCTGGCAGGAGCTGTGCAGAGCCACCAGGGCCCCCTGAGCCTCCTTTGCTCCAGGCTCAGCCCCTTCCCCAGCTCCCTCAGGAATTCTCCAGCCCCTTCCCAGCTCCCTTCCCTGCCCTGGACTCGCTCCAGCCCCTCCAGGGCTCTCCAGAGCCGTCCCAGCACAGGAGGTGCCCCAGCAGGGGACACAGGGGACGGGCACTGCCCTGGCCCTGCTGCCCCCCCAGAGCTGGCACAGCCCAGAGGCCTCCTCTTGCCCACCTGGGCACACCTGGGCTCGTGTCCAGGTGCTGTCACAGCCCCCCAGGGCCTCGCCCAGCCCCTGTGCCCAGCCCTGAGTGCTGCAGGGGGATGTTCTGAGCAGGAACCTGGCACAACCTCCCCGTGGCTCTGCAGGAGCTCTTCTCCTTCCCAGGGCACAGCTCCGTTCCCAGCAGTGCCCCTGGGCACTGGGAATGGGGTGTGGGGCCTGGCTGCCTGCCTGGGCAGGGAGGGGAGGCCGGGCACAGAGCGACCTGAACGGAGGCTTCTCCCCTCCCGGGGCCAGGAAACGGCTCCTCCCTGTCCTGTCCTGTCCTGTCCTGTCCTGGCTCGTGTCCCCTGCCCCAGGTCAGCTCCTGTCCCCTATCTCAGCTCCTGTCCCCTGTCCCCTATCTCAGCCCAGCTCCTGTCCCCTGTCCCAGCCCCTGTCCCCTATCCCAGGTCAGCTCTTGTCCTCTGTCCCAGGTCAGCTCCTGTCCCCTATCCCAGCTCCTGTCCCCTGTCCCATCTCTTGTCCCCTGTCCCAGCTCCTGTCCCTTGTCCCCTGTCCCCTATCCCAGCCCCTGTCCCCTGTCCCATCTCCTGTCCCCTATCCCATCTCCTGTCCCCTGTCCCCTGTCCCCTGTCCCCTGTCCCAGCCCCTGTGCCAGCCCAGCTCCTGTCCCCTATTCCCTGTCCCCTGTCCCCTGTCCCAGCTCCTGTCCCCTGTCCCATCTCCTGTCCCTTGTCCCCTGTCCCCTGTCCCAGCTCCTGTCTCCTATCCCAGCTCCTGTCCCCTGTCCCCTTTCCCCGTCCCAGCCCCTGTGCCAGCCCAGCCCCTGTCCCCTGTCCCAGCCCCTGTCCCTCTGCAGGGGGGTTGATTCCCATGGTTCCTGGATGAACACCTTGATCTGAGTGCAGGGCTGGCCTTTGCCCTTCATCCGGGCCGGTGTCCCCACATCTCAGTGTCCCCACATCTCAGTGTCCCCACACACCTGTGCCATCCCTGCACACCTGTGCCATCCCTGCACACCTGTGTCCCTGCACACCTCAGTGTCCCCACACACCTGTGCCACCCCTGCACACCTGTGTCCCTGCACACCTGTGTCCCTGCACACCTCAGTGTCTCACACACCTGTGCCATCCCCGCACACCTGTGCCATCCCCACACCTGTCCATCCCTGCACACCTCAGTGTCTCACACACCTGTGCCATCCCTGCACACCTGTGCCATCCCTGTACACCTGTGTCCCTGCACACCTGTGCCATCCCCACACACCTGTGCGATGTCCATACACCTGTGCCATCCCTGCACACCTGTGCATCCCTGCACACCTGTGCATCCCTGCACACCTGTGCCATCCCTGCACACCTATGTCCCTGCACACCTGTGCCATCCCCACACACCTGTGCCATCCCTGCACACCTGTGCCATCCCCGCACACCTGTGTCCCTGCACACCTGTGCCATCCCTGCACACCTGTGCCATCCCCACACCTGTGCCATCCCTGCACACACCTGTGCCATCCCCACACACCTGTGCCATCCCCACACCTGTGCCATCCCTGCACACCTGTGTCCCCACACACCTGTGCCATCCCCACACACCTGTGCCATACCCACACCTGTGCCATCCCCACACACCTGTGCCATCCCCACACCTGTGCATCCCTGCACACCTGTGCCATCCCCACACACCTGTGCCATCCCCGCACACCTGTGCCATCCCTGCACACCTGTACCACCCCTGCACACCTGTGCCATCCCCACACCTGTGCCATCCCTGCACACCTGTGCCATACCCACACCTGTGCCATCCCCACACCTGTGCCATCCCTGCACACCTGTGCCATCCCCACACCTGTGCCATCCCCACACACCTGTGCCATCCCTGCACACCTGTGCCATCCCCACACCTGTGCCATCCCTGCACACCTGTGCCATCCCCACACCTGTGCCATCCCTGCACACCTGTGCCATACCCACACCTGTGCCATCCCCACACCTGTGCCATCCCTGCACACCTGTGCCATCCCCACACCTGTGCCATCCCCACACACCTGTGCCATCCCTGCACACCTGTGCCATCCCCGCACACCTGTGCCATCCCTGCACACCTGTGCCATCCCCACACCTGTGCCATCCCCACACACCTGTGCCATCCCTGCACACCTGTGCCATCCCCGCACACCTGTGCCATCCCTGCACACCTGTACCACCCCTGCACACCTGTGCCATCCCTGCACACCTGTGCCATCCCTGCACACCTGTACCACCCCTGCACACCTGTGCCATCCCCACACCTGTGCCATCCCTGCACACCTGTGCCATACCCACACCTGTGCCATCCCCGCACACCTGTACCACCCCTGCACACCTGTGCCATCCCCACACCTGTGCCATCCCTGCACACCTGTGCCATCCCCACACCTGTACCACCCCTGCACACCTGTGCCATCCCCACACCTGTGCCATGCCCACCCCAGGGTGCCCTGCAGCTCCTGAGGAGCCCCGAGCTGCTCAGCCTCGCTGGGGAGCTCCAGCTGCAAACAGCAAAACCCAAGCTCAGTGTTTCGCTCCAGGCTTCTTTTTTATTTTAAAAATAAATTTTTAAATTTATTTTAAAATTTTAAATTCTTTTTTTATTTTTAAATAAAGCAGCCCAGTAACTCGGTTTAAAACACTTCATTTAAAAACACTCACCATTTGTCTGGAGGTGATTAAAACCTGAGTGAGACAAATGAGGAAAGACCTATTTGGGGCTCAGGGATTCATTCCATCCCAGCTGGAAGGCACGGGAATGCCCGCAGCTTCCCAGGCACTGCCCCCGGGCACACTCGGGGATCAAAAGGGGATTTGGGAAAGGAGCTGAGGGAACGCTGCCCTTTGTGCTGCTTGGTGACTTCCTTGGAGCCAAACCCCGGCGTTACAAACGCAGATTTTGGAGTTGGCTTTTGGCAAATATTGAAATGAAAGTTGTGCATACAACGTAAGAAGGTTGTACCGTGTTTCCTTTTATTTGTGGAATTTAAAATGTAATGGATTAGAATTTAAAATGTAATGGATTAAAAGATGTATATTTTCAGATAGAAGACAGAAGGGATGTCTGAAATTCCCTAACTAAAGATTTCTGATCAGAAACAATTCAGCCTTTGAGGGTCTAAATCTCCAGAAGACAGATTTCCAACATACATCTGGACTTTGTGGATTCTCACAGATAACCTGTGTGCTTAGGGGGGGGACTTGAAACCAAAATGAATATTTGAATCGTGCATTAGCTCATTTAAATGTGTAACACCAAGACTTTTAAATACCAAGGAATTTAAAATGGGTGGTGTGTGTTGCTTTACACCCTCTGCCGAGTTGCTGCCTTATTTGTCTCCTTCATTGTCTATTTTTATTCTATTTTATTTTCTTTTTTATTCAACTTATCAATGAATATAAAAAGGTGAAAGGTCGTTTTTCCCAGCCGGCGTTCCTGGGAGGTCTGGCCTCCCCCTGAGCTCGGTGAATCCTCCTGCCCCTGGCTGCTGGGTGCAAAACCAGCCTAAAAATACCGGGGATTGGGGCGTGTGGGGAGGGAGAGAATAGAAACCCCACTGCTGCTCCCTCTGGCTGCTGCCAGAGCTGCCGGAATTAGCGCCTTGCCTTTCCTCCGGGCTGCGATTTGGTTATTCGGGGGGCAGCAGAGATTATTTCTGACTCTCGCCTATTCTTAGGAGCGCTGCTTTGCCAAGCTGCTCTGCCGCGCCTGTGCTCGGTGTCGTTCCAGAGCTGCCGGCGTTTCAGGGATTTTTATTTATTTTTTTACCCCGAAAATCAGCGGCTGGGGGTAAAAAAAAACAGGATTTCAGGAGAAGGACCCGGTGAATTCGCAGGGCAGGGAGAGCTGTGGCGGCCAGCAGAGCACCCGGGGGAATGTGCAGCAACCTAAAACCGGGAGGGAGATAACCATCCACGCCGAGCTGAGCTCTGAAATTCCAGCCCCGTGCCCAGGAATTAAAAATCGAGAGCCCCGTTTGGGCATTGGCAGAGCCTCACCTGCTGCTGAGGCTGCCTGAGGAAAAAAATCCTCCCGGGGGAAGATCCTGGGAGCAGCGTCCCCTCCCCTCCCCTCCCCGGGCCGGTGGGCAGCGGGAGCGGCCGGCAGCCCCCGCTCCACCTCCCCGGGTTGTCTCCGTTCCCTCTGGAGCATCCTCGGCAGGCACCGGGGATGGGGACCGCCGGGCCCGGGCCGGTTTCCATGGAAATGCGGAGCTCGGCGCTGTGCTGGAAGTTTTCCTGCAGGGGGAGATGGAGGGAGCGATGAGAGAAGGAGAGGGAGGGCGAGGAGATGAGATCCGCGCTGCCCGAGGGCAGGGCTGGGTGGGATTTGGGGCAGGAATTGTTCCCCTGGCACACGGGGTGCCCAGAGCAGCTGGGGCTGCCCCTGGAGCCCTGGCAGTGCCCAAGGCCAGGCTGGACACTGGGGCTGGAGCAGCCTGGGGCAGTGGGAGGTGTCCCTGCCAGGGCAGGGGTGGGGTGGGATGGATTCAAGGTTCCTTCCCACCCAAGCCATTCCAGCATTCCCTCCCCAAGCTCTCCTGGGAGGTGTCCCTGTCCCTGGAGCCTCAGCCAGCGGGGCTGGACAATGCAGGGCTCTGGGGCACTCACCTGGATTCCCTCTCCAGGGGGGAGCAGGGCCTGCAGGGAGGAGGCTGAACCAGGTTCTGTCCCCTCAGGCAGGATCAGGGCAGCAGATAATCCTGATTGAATCAGCAGAGCCTGCCCTGCTGGGGAGGGCTGATCCCAGAGAGCTGGGCAGGGAGACATTCCCTGGGAGCTGCAATCCCAGGGATCTGGGCAGGCAGAGATTCCCTGGGAGCTGCAATCCCAGGGATCTGGGCAGGCAGAGATTCCCTGGGAGCTGCAATCCCAGGGATCTGGGCAGGCAGAAATTCCCTGGGAGCAGAAATCCCAAACACCCTGGGCAGGCAGAGATTCCCTGGGAGCTGCAATCCCAGACCTGGGCAGGCAGAGATTCCCTGGGAGCTGCAATCCCAGGGATCTGGGCAGGCAGAGATTCCCTGGGAGCTGCAATCCCAGACCTGGGCAGGCAGACATTCCCTGGGAGCTGAAATCCCAAACACCCTGGGCAGGCAGAGATTCCCTGGGAGCTGGGGCTGCCCCTGGATCCCTGGCAGTGCCCCAGGCCAGGCTGGATGGGGCTGGGAGCACCTGGGGCAGTGGGATGTGTCCCTGCCGTGGCAGGGCTGGCCCTGGGTGGATTTAATGTCCCTTCCCAGCCCAAACCCCGTGTGGGACTCTCTGCCCCAGTGTCCCCTCCCCGTGGCCATCCCAGCAGGAATCACTCCCTGCCGTGCCCCCCAGCCCCGGGGAAATGCTCTGCCAGCCCCGGGAGCTGGGGATGCTGCTCCCTGCCCCACCCCGGGGGCCTGGCACCGGCAGCTCCGGGGAGGCTGCCGGAGAATTTGGAGGCTCCGGGCTCGGCTTTGGTGTGGCTTTGGTGGGGGTGGCACAAAGGAGATGCACCTGGAGGGGGTGGGAAGGGAATTCCAGGCTGGGTGCAGCACCCAAACAGCAGCTGGAGAGCCGTGGGTGCTGCGGGGCCCCTCGGGGTGCCCTCCCCTGCCCCCGGTGTCACGGGGGGAAGGGAAGCAGCAGCTCTTCCACGGGGGATTCCTTTAAAATTCCCGATCCCACCGGCTGCTCTGCCCCCCCTCCCTGCAGAGCAAACCCGAGACTCCGCAGGGCAGAGACTCCAGGGACCCCCAGGGCTGGGAGTGCCGGGGAGGTGGGAAGGGCTGCGGGTTCCCACTTTGGAATTCCAGAATATCCCGGAATATTGAGGAGCAGCGAGCCAGAGCCAGCAGAGCTTTCCTTGTCCGCTTGGGGAGAAGCCTTGGGAGGGCTCGGCATTCCCAGCAGGAATTTCCCAGCCCTGGAGGGCTCGGCGTTCCCAGCAGGGAATTTCCCAGCCCTGGAGGGCTCGGCGTTCCCAGCAGGAATTTCCCAGCCCTGGAGGGCTCGGCATTCCCAGCAGGAATTTCCCAGCACGGAGGGGCTCTGCTGCCCGGGAGGAGCAGCCTCGGGCCCGGCTCGGGGCTTCTCCTGAACCGGCCGGGCTGGGAGCACCGGGAACGCTCCAAAGACACACGGGCAGGGATTTCTTCACCTAAAACTTGCATCATCTCCGAGAAATGGAGAGGAATCCGTGGAAAATCCCCCCGAGGAGGAGCCCCGGGTGCTGCAGAGCCGTGAACGCTCGGGGCTCGAGGCACACACCTGGGATTTAAACTTTCCCCCAGTTCCTGTCGGCTCTGGGCTCGCAGCCCCGGCTTTGGCTGCCAAAGCAGCAGTGCCACGAGCCAAGCCTCAGCCCATCCCTTTGGAAAAATGAATTCCGATCTCACATCAGCGCTGCCCATCTCTGCCCTTGCCCCTGCCCGCGGCTCGGGTTTCAGTGGGAAAAGCGACTCCCAGGCCCTGCCCCGGCTCCTCTCTGACTTGTGGGGAGGAAGAGGATGATTCTCTTCCTCTCCGTGGCAGCTTCTCCCTTAAACGCGGCCGGGAGCCCCGGGAGCATCCAACCCCGTGCCCAAAGCTGCCGGAGTGTAGGGCAGAGCCGAGCCCGGCCTCCGAAGATGAAACCGGGGGAGAAAGCAGAAAAAGCCGGGAGCTGGGGCTGGGTGTCCCTGCTGGGAGCACGGGCTGGGGAACTGGGGGGGAAGGGAGGAAGGAAGGGAGGAAGGGAGGAAGGGAGGAAGGAAGGAAGGAAGGAAGGAAGGAAGGAAGGAAGGAAGGAAGGAAGGAAGGAAGGAAGGAAGGAAGGAAGGAAGGAAGGAAGGAAGGAAGGAAGGAAGGAAGGAAGGGAGGAAGGAGGCTGCTGTGCCATGGCAGCGGGCTGGGGGCACTGAGGTGACCCGGGCAGGCTGCGGGGGGAGCAGAGCAGCAGGAGCAGAGGGGGGCTCGCCGGGCAGGAGCCTGGTGGGGAGCAGGAGCATAGGGCAGTGTGGCAGGACCCTGGTGGCACTGTGGCAGGACCCTGGTGGCAGTGTGGCAGGAGCCTGACAGTGGGCAGGATGCTGGTGGCACTGTGGCAGAAGCACAGGGCAGTGGGAAGGAGCCTGGCACTGTGGCAGGACCCTGGTGGCACTGTGACAGGGGCCTGGTGACAGTGGGCAGGAGCCCAGGGCAGTGGGCAGGACCCTGGTGGCACTGTGGCAGGAGCCTGGCACTGTGGCAGGACCCTGGCAGTGTGGCAGGACCCTGGTGACAGTGTGGCAGGACCCTGGCAGTGTGGCAGGACCCTGGTGACAGTGTGGCAGGACCCTGGTCACAATGTGGCAGGACCCTGGTGACACTGTGGCAGGACCCTGGTGGCAGTGTGGCAGGACCCTGGTCACAATGTGGCAGGATCCTGGTGACAATGTGGCAGGACCCTGGTGGCACTGTGGCAGGACCCTGGTGGCACTGTGGCAGGACCCTGGTGGCACTGTGGCAGGAGCCCAGGGCGGGCGGTGCCAGCCGGTGCAGGTGGCCGGGACCGGGGCAGCCCCGGGCTGGCTCTCCCGGAGTGCTGGGAGGGGCTGGAGCTGCCCGAGCCCCCCGGAGAGCCCCGAGCCCCCCGGAGAGCCCCGAGAGCAGGGGGCACAAGCAGCAGCCCCTGCCCTGGGGTGGCTCCGCTGCCCCGGGGGCGCTGGCGGCTCAGCGCGGAGCCCGAATCCCTCTGACCCTTCTGCGGGGACACCCGGGGGGCTTTGGGACCCCGGCGGCTCCGAGCACCTCGTGCGAAGCCTCCTGCAGCCCCTCGGGGAGCCGGGGGCAGGGAGGGGACCCCGACCCCGGGGCAGAGCCTCAGCCGGGCCCCCCCCGGGCTGTGCCGGCGGTGGCTGGAGCCGGACCCGGCGCGGATTCCCCTCCCCGCTCCTTGTGACGACACCGTTCCCCCCAGGAAGGCAATCCCGCCTCCTCGGCAGCCAGGAGCCCCTTCTGGCACGGGGAATGCGGTGCCAGCACCTGAGCCAGGCCTTGGCTTCGACCCCGGTCACGTTTTTCCCCTTCTTATCTCATGCGTGCTGTCACCTCCACAGCCGCGCTGCCGCCCCTCCTGCAGGCTGGCCGCAAACTGCTCCGGGGGGTTTTGTCACAGAAAAAAAAAGCTTTTTCAACAGAAACCTCTGTTTCTATCGGGCTGAAAGGGTGAAAGAGCTCGCCCAGGGGAGCTGGGGAGGTTGGGCAGGCCAGCCCAGGCAGCTGAAGGGTTATAGAGCAGCCAGGGATGGTTGGTTTTCTTACCTGGGGAGCTGAAGCGTTTCAGGATCAGCTCTGGGGGTGAGGGGAGGTTTGTGAGAGCTGCCCCCCACCCCTGGCTGTGCCTGGGAGCCTCTCCCACGGTGTGGTCTCACAGGAGGGACAGGGAAGGGAAGGGAAGGGAAGGGAAGGGAAGGGAAGGGAAGGGAAGGGAAGGGAAGGGAAGGGAAGGGAAGGGAAGGGAAGGGAAGGGAAGGGAAGGGAAGGGAAGGGAAGGGAAGGGAAGGGAAGGGAAGGGAAGGGAAGGGAAGGGAAGGGAAGGGAAGGGAAGGGAAGGGAAGGGAAGGGAAGGGAAGGGAAGGGAAGGGAAGGGAAGGGAAGGGAAGGGAAAGAGCTGCCCCGGGGTGTGCAGGGCACAGGCACAGACTGATGGAGATCCTGCACGTCCCGCAGCCTGACAGCCCTGGCAGGCAGGGAGGGCACAGCCAGGTAAGGTCAGACTGACCAAGGCCTGTTGGGGTGCAGGGAGGCAGCCAAGGGAGGTGGGGGAGAGCTCCAGGAGCCCCAGGTCCATGCCCTGGCTGGATCCCCTGTGAGCACATCCCTCCCAGCAGGCTGGCTTTGTGCTCAGTGGGGAATGTTTCAAACCTGCTCGCCTCCCTGCTCCCCGTGATGTCCTGAAGTCCCAAATTCCGGGGTCACTGAGCACTGCAGGGGGAAGGTTTGCCTCGGATTTACTGAAACCCCTGCTCTGGCCACTGCCCCGGGCTCCCCTCCTCTCCTGTGAGGAGACAACCGGGGAGTTCGGGGATGCCACTGAACATCTCCAGGCTCTGCTCACCGCCTGCCTCTCTCCACCCCCACTTTCATTTCCAGCCTGACCCTCAGCGCTCGTTCCCTGTCCCTCCCTGGGTGCCGGGGGGGGGGGGTTTCTTGCCTCCTTGCCTCAGTGCCGGGGCTCTGGGTGCGTTTGCAGAGGCAGCAGCTACCCCCGGTGAGGGGAGGTGCTGCCAGACACAAATGGCAGGGATCTGCCCAAGGTGACGCCGTGACTCATCCCGGAGCCAGGAATAGCTCGGGAGCGGGGCCCTTCACCTGCTGGCACGGCCCTGGGCACGGGGCACGGCACATCTGGGCACGGCCCCCGGCACATCTGGGCACGGCCCCGGCACATCTGGCCTTCCAGCAGGGGCTGCAGGCACTTGGGGGCCGGAAGAGCCGGCGTTTGGGGAGGCCGGGGAGAGCCCCCTCCTCCTCCTCCTCCTCCCGGCGCTTTCGCATCCACAGCCCCGCTCCTGCACGCCGGGGTCACTGCTGAGCTGCTCCGTGCTGGCAGCGGGGGGTTTGCAGCCCAAATGTTTGCACGAGCATCCCTCTGGTGGGTTTGCAGCCAAACCTTCCCCTGGGCACCCCGGCCGTGCCAGAGGCCGGTGACAATCCCCGCTCCCCAAAGCATCCCTGCCCATCCCAGCGTCAGCTCCAAACCCGCGCTCCCGGGAATGCGGGAATCTCCAAACAGCCCAGCAGGGCCCGGCCGGAGGCGTCACCCCGGCAGGGCCCGGGGGGATGCTCGGGGGTGGAAGCGCTGCCAGGATCCTTCGCGATGCTCTGAACGCTCCCCCCCGGGAAGGCGCTGGGGTCTGCAGGGTGGATCTGCCCTTCCCAGCCCAGCTCCGGGGCTGCAGCCTGGGTGGGAGCCGTGAGCTGGGGTGGCTGAGCTCCGGAGGGAGGGAGGCAGGGAGGGGGCCGGGGGCAGCCTTTGCCTTCTCCTCCTGGCACCGCCATCCACCTCCCGCTCCGCATCCCAGCGCCAGCAGAGAGAGAGAGAGAGAAAGAGAGAGAGCGAGAGAGAGCATCGCCAAACCCGGCCGGGAAAGGCGGGGAGGGGAGGGCAGCGGGGGGGGAAGAGCAAAACCGGCACCTTTGGCGCTTCTGGAAGGAACGAGAGCGACAAAAAGGGGAGCGGAACAGCGCAGGGCCAAGGAGAGCCTGAGGAGCTGCAAATCCGGGAGAGCAGCAGCAGCAGCCCAGGGTGGGACAGGAGCCAGCGCTGCGCAGCCAGGGCCGGAGCCGCGGGGATGCCCCGCAGCCTCCTCCAAAAACCTGCCGGCCGGCCCCGGCTCGGCTCCTGCACACCTGCGGCTTGCACACGCGTGTGCACACCCGTGCGGGGCCCTGCGGGAGGGGGGGTGCTGGGCGCGCACGCACGCGGAGCAGCAGAGATTTGTTAAAAATATCGCGATTATTAGTTAAAAAGAGAGAAGGCAACGGGGGGGGGGGGGGGTTGGGGTGGGGGGAATGAAAAACAGAGGGAGAGAAAAGGGGGAGGGGAGGAGGGAAGGGGGAGGGAAGGGGGCATCGCGTCACGGGAGAGATTTCCTTATTGGGACTCCCTAGCCTACATCCTGAGTCCATATATGGGCATTTACGTCACGGCAGCCTCACTGGGGACTCCAGAAATGGCTGCGGCGGAAGGTCGGAGCAGCCCCGCTCCCGCTATAAAGGGGGCGGCGGGGAGGGAGCTCCGGGTGTCCGCTCGGGCTGCGCCGCCGCCGGGCCCTGCCTGCCCCCCCACCCCCCCCCCCGCCCGGGCCCTGCCCCCGCAGCACCCCCGGAGCGCCCGGGGCCCCCTCCCCAGCACCCCCCGCATCGCCCCAAGCATCCCTGAGCATCACCTGGAGGGTCCTCGGCACCCGCCCCGAGCATCCCTGGGATCGGTGCGGGGCACCCCGAGCGTCCCCCGGCTCATCCCCGAGCATCCCCCGGATCGGTGCGGGCACCGCCAGCGTTCCCAGCCGGTCCCGGGCTCACCCCGAGCATCGCCCGGCTCGCCTGGAGCATCTCCCCGCTCGCCCCTGAGCATCCAGCGGCTCTCCCCGGGCATTCCCCGGCTCATCCCCAGCGCCTCCCGGCTCTCCCCGAGCATCCCCGGCTCGTCCCAGCCCCCCCTTCCCCCCCCACAAGCTCCGGCCGCGTCTCCAGGGAAGATGCTCAACGTTATGGATTTCTCCTGCCCGGATCCGCTTTACTCCAAGTACGAGGAGAGCTGCGAGATGAAAACCGGAGAGCTGCAGGGCTTGGGGCAGCCTGAGCAGCAACTTCTGGCAGAGGCCGATTTCCTTGGAGGTAAGGGCGGGCGGGAGCCGGGCAGGGATGAGGGGACCCCGCTGGGAATGATCGGCTGCAGCCAGGGATCGGGAACCTTCCCCTCCTCCGCCCTCAGCCCCGGGCTGGGGCTTCCACAGCCCCCCGCTAGCTCAGGGCGGGGGTCCCGCTGGGGGAGGGGGATGAACCGCGGGGCCCCCGGTGCGGTTTTCAGGGGACGGAGACCTCGCAGTGACGCCGCAGCCTCCCCGCTGCTCCCCGCATCCCGCCCCCAGCCCCCCGCAGCCCTCCAGCCCTCTCAGCGCCGTCTCCTCTGTTTCCCAGGTGAGCTGCTGGGTGCCCCCGGCAGCGGCGGGGCCGTGGATTACTCCCTGCTGGGCGGCCAGCCCTCCCCTTCGCTCAGCTACACCGGCAGCTTCTTCATCAAGGCGGTGCCGGAGCACCCGCAGGACCAGGAATCCCTCTTCAACCTGATGTCGGGCATCCTGGGCATCTCCCCCTTCGCCTCCTCCGAGGGTCACCAGAGGCACCTGGACGCTCTTTACCCGTGTCCCGAGGTGGCTCAGAGCCAACTGGAGCTGTACTCGTCGTGCCAGCCCGAGATGAGCGGCTCCAGCCCGGCCCCGTTCCCGGAGCCCGGTTACGGCGCCTTCCCCGCGGCCGAGGGCGCTCAGCCCCTGCAGGCTCAGCCCGCGCTGGGAAACGCCTCCCAGTGCTTCTTCCAGCCCAAGCTGCTGGACAGCAAGCAGGACATCAAGCTGGCCTCGGCCTCCCCGCCCCTGGACAAGTTCAAAGCCTCGTGTGCCCAGTGGGAGCCGCTGGCCCAGCAGCCGCAGGCCTACCTGCCCGCCGCCGCCTTCCACTCCCCCGAGGGCTTCGCCGACAGCGGCCAGGGGCTGTTCCACCCGCTGGCCTCCAAGATGGAGAGCGTCCTGGCTGTCAGCTGCCAGCCGGAGCTGGGCAGCCTGGCCGAGGACGCCGCCTGCTTCGGAACCCAGCTGGGCTTCGGCTGCGAGCCGGAGAACTTCCCGGCCCGCGGGGACTTCGCCGACGCCAAGATCCACGACGTCCCCGCTCCCTTAATTCCCGACTTCGACGCCTCCTTGGCCCAGCCCGAGGTGCTGCCAGGCCTGCTGAGCTCGGCCGAGCTCCTCCACCCTCACCCCTCTCCCTCCGTCCCCCCCACGGACTTTCTGGGCCACCCCGCGTCCTCCTCGCTGCCGCCGCTGCTGCCCGCCAACGCGCCGGCGCTGGCCGAGCCCAAGAAGAAGACGCGGCGCAGCAAATGCTCCTCCAAGTGCTTCTGCCCCAAGCCCCACGAGAAGGCCTTCGCCTGCCCGGTGGAGAACTGCGTCCGCAGCTTCGCCCGCTCCGACGAGCTCAACCGGCACCTGCGCATCCACACGGGCCACAAGCCCTTCCAGTGCCGCATCTGCCTGCGCAACTTCAGCCGCAGCGACCACCTCACCACCCACATCCGCACCCACACCGGCGAGAAGCCCTTCTCCTGCGACACCTGCGGCCGCCGCTTCGCCCGCTCCGACGAGAAGAAGCGCCACAGCAAGGTGCACCTCAAGCAGAAAGCCCGGACCGAGGAGAAGCTCAAGGGCTTGGGGTTCTTCTCCGTGGGGCTCTCCTTCGGGACACTCTGAGCCTCCCCGCCTGAGCGCTGGCAGGCGGCCTTTGCCGAGGTTCCCCCGAGCGTCTCAGGGGAGAGCCGGGGTGGGAATTCCCTCCTGGGTTGGTCCCGGAGAGGAGAGGAGAGGAGACGGAGCCGAGCCGGGCACCGGGAGGGCCCCCGCGGGAGGCGAGGCGGTGCCGCGGGGCCGGAGCGCTCCCTGCGGGGATGGGATGTGGCAGCCCCGGCCGCCCGGAGCCATCTGCGAACCGCAGGGACTGACTGAGCCATCTTACAGCTCCTGTTCCAAGGAGGGGAAAGCAAAACCCGTGTACAGACAGAAATCACCGCCGAGGTGGGTTTTTGTTGTTTTTTTGGGTTTTTTTTTTTTTTTTTTGGACGCTCAGCCTTGGTAACGCCCGGGCTGTGATTTCCCAAGCCAGAGCTTCGCAGGATGTTCCTGGGTGGAGATTTTCCGGCCGGCAGGGTCGGGGCTGCGGCTGCTCCGGCCCCTTCTCCCCAGGGAGAGAGGCACCACCGGGCTCTGGCAACTGGTGCCAACGGGCCCTTGGGAAAGGTGATTTCAATATCATCATCATCATCATCATCATCATCATCATCATCGTCACCATTCTGTTTGTAAAAAGAAAAGGCCTCTATAGCAGGAATATTTCAAATTTGTGTCTATTTTTCTAATTAAAGATCCGAGCTGATCCAAGCCCTCGCTGAGGTTGCTCGCTGCCTTTCCAGCCTCTCCTTCCGTCGGGGTTTTGACCTCTGCTGCTGCACTGTGGGGGGAAAAGGTGGTGCCGTAATCAGCGGGGAGAGAACAAACCCGTCAGAGCAGCGGGGTGGGTGCTGACCCCTCCTGGGCACCCCCAGGCCCCAGGTGGGGGCTCATCCCGGGAGCAGGGTTTGATCCTGGGGCAGAGCAGGGATCCCTGCTCCTTGTGTCAGGTCTCCCTCCAAACACAGGGCTCTGCCTTTGTCCTGGTGGGGCTGAGGCCCGGAGGAGTCTGCCCTTCTCCCGTGGGCACCCCAAAGCCCAGCCCAGAGCCCCCATGCCAGGATCCTGCTTCCCGGTGGGATGTGGATGTCCCACACGCCCTTGGCTTCACCCTCAGGAGATGGGATCAGCCCCCATTGCCCATTCCCAGCCTGGCTGGGCTGGAGAGGCCCAGGCACCACCAGGCAGGCAGGACAGGGACCCCCGGCACGGGATGAGGCTGTTCCTCCCTCCCTTTGGGGGTTTTCCGTGCTGGGGGGATGCTGCTTCCCCTCTCCCGGCAACGGCCGGGGGGGGCTGGGCGGCACTGGAGACGCCGCTGCAGCCAGGAATGTCCCTCCCATGGAAGAACCTCCCTCCTGTGGCGGTTCAAAATCAGTCACAATCCCCAAAATCTCCTCCTTCCAGTGGGAGGTGCTGAGCTTTGGACCTGCAGGGCCCTTGTCACCCGTGCTGGGGTGATTTGGGGGTGATGGTCTTTGCTGGCAGAGGGAGGGGGCACAGCTGCGATCTGCTCTTTCCTTTTCCGATGGATTTTGTCCCCTCCGGCAGCCCTGGAGAGGGGGGATCTGCCCCCCAGGTTATTAGGAAGGAGAGAGGGGTAACCCTGGCTTATTCCCTGATGGCCCTCAGCCCTTTGTCAGCACGTGGGCTGGAGCATTCCAGGCCTGGACAGCAGGAATCACAGCAGGATACGGTGTCCCAGGAATCCCAATAAAATCCAGTGTCCCAGGAATCCCAGCAGGATCCAGTGTCCCAGGAATCCCAATAAAATCCAGTGTCCCAGGAATCCCAGCAGGATCCAGTGTCCCAGGAATCCCAATAAAATTCAATGTCCCAGTAATCCCAGCAGGATCCAGTGTCCCAGGAATCCCAATAAAACCCAGTGTCCCAGTAATCCCAATAAAATCCAGTGTCCCAGTAATCCCAATAAAACCCAGTGTCCCAGGAATCCCAATGAAATCCATGTCCCGGTAATCCCAGCAAGATCCAGTGTCCCAGGAATCCCAGTAAAATCCAGTGTCCCAGTAATCCCAATAAAACCCAGTGTCCCAGGAATCCCAATAAAACCCAGTGTCCCAGGAATCCCAATAAAATCCAGTGTCCCAGTAATCCCAATAAAATCCAGTGTCCCAGGAATCCCAATAAAATCCAGTGTCCCAGTAATCCAAATAAAATCCAGTGTCCCAGGAATCCCAATAAAATCCAGTGTCCCAGTAATCCCAGCAGGATCCAGTGTCCCAGGAATCCCAATAAAATTCAATGTCCCAGGAATCCCAATAAAATCCAGTGTCCCAGGAATCCCAGCAGGAACCAGTGTCCCAGGAATCCCAATAAAATTCAATGTCCCAGTAATCCCACTAAATCCAGTGTCCCAGTAATCCAAATAAAATCCAGTGTCCCAGGAATCCCAATAAAACCCAGTGTCCCAGGAATCCCAGCAGGATCTGAGCTTGCCCGGGCTCTGGAGACCCTGTGGGGTTGGGGTGGGCAGCTGTGCAGGGGATGGGGGGGTTGGTAGCAGAGATGGGATGTGGGAAGGGGCCGGAAGGAAATCCCAAATTTCCCCTCTGATGTGACCCTAAAATCTCACACCCTGGTAGCCCCCAAGGGTGCTGGTGACCCTCGGGTGACCCCTCCCAGTGTCTGGGAGCCCAGTCCTGAGCCAGGAGCACTCCAAGGGGTGCAGATGACCCTGGACACCCGGGAAAACCTTTTCTGGGGGGACACCATGGCTTTTATGGCCAAGAAGGACCTCAGGTCTCCCTGGGGCTGGGCCCCTCTCGGGGACGGCAGCTCCCGAGCCCAGCTCTCCCTGCACTGCCGGCCATCAATGATGCAGGAGGCCTCAATTAATTACCCCTCAGGAAATCATCCATAATTGATGCTGAGCCTGGAAGCTCTGCAGGGGCACCGCTCCAGCCTTGGCCCTCTGCTCCTCTGGCCAGCGCTGCCAGGGAGGTCGGAGGGCTGGGACACACCCCACAGACACCCCACAGTGACCCCATAGCCATCCCACAGCGACCCCACAGCCACCCCATAGCCATCCCACAGCGACCCCATAGCCGTCCTACAGTAACCCCATAGCCACCCCACAGTGACCCCATAGCCATCCCACAGCGACCCCACAGCCACCCCATAGCCATCCCACAGTGACCCCATAGCCACTGCACAGCGACCCCACAGCCACCCCATAGCCATCCCACAGCGACCCCACAGTGACCCCATAGCCATTGCACAGTGACCCCATAGCCATCCTACAGTAACCCCATAGCCACCCCACAGCCACCCCACAGTGACCCCATAGCCATCCCACAGCGACCCCACAGCCACTCCATAGCCATCCCACAGCGACCCCACAGTGACCCCATAGCCATTGCACAGTGACCCCATAGCCACCCCATAGCCATCCCACAGCGACCCCATAGCCATCCTACAGTAACCCCATAGCCAATCCACAGCCACCCTACAGAGCCAACCCACAGACATCCCACAGCCACCCCACAGCCACACTACAGCTACCCCATAGCCATCCCAGAGTGACCCCATAGCCACCCCACAGCGACCCCATAGCCATCCCATAGCCATCCTAGAGCAACCCCATAGTTACCCTAGCAACCCCATAGCCACCCCACAGGGACCCCATAGCCATCCTACAGTAACCCCATAGCCACCCCACAGACACCCCACAGTGACCCCACAGCTACCCCCATAGCCCCCTGCAGCCACCCCACAGCCAATCCACAACCATCCCACAGTGACCCCATAGCCACCCCACCCCACAGCCACCCCACAGTCACCCCACAGCCACCCCACAGTGACCCCATAGCCACTCCACCCCACAGCCACCCTGCAGAGCCACCCCACAGCGACCCTACAGCGACCCTACAGCCTGTGGGGCGGCTGCTCTGGGCTGTGCTGGGCACACCTGCAGGAGGGCAGGAGCAGTGTGCCCCCCACCCCGAACCCCAGGGCATGGGGACACCCCTGGCCCGGTGCCACAGCACCCTGGGGTGCTGCCACCCCCCCATGCCCGCCCCGGGAGAGGAAAGCGGGACAGGGCCGGGTGACCCTGGCATGGGCACCGGGCTGAGGGGCTCAGGGGCACAGCAGGGTCAGGGCTGGGTGCCCCTGGCACGGGCACCGAGCTGGGGGGCAGCAGGGTCAGGGCTGGGTGTCCCTGGCATGGGCACCGGGCTCAGGAGCTGCAGCAGGACCAGGGCTGGGTGTCCCTGGCACGGGCACCGGGCTCAGGAGCACAGCAGGGTCAGGGCTGGGTGCCCCTGGCACCGGGCTCAGGAGCACAGCAGGGTCAGGGCTGGGTGTCCCTGGCACGGGCACCGGGCTCAGGAGCACAGCAGGGTCAGGGCTGGGTGTCCCTGGCACGGGCACCGGGCTCAGGAGCACAGCAGGGTCAGGGCTGGGTGCCCCTGGCACGGGCACCGGGCTCAGGAGCACAGCAGGGGCAGGGCTGGGTGCCCCTGGCACGGGCACCGGGCTCAGGAGCTGCAGCAGGACCAGGGCTGGGTGTCCCTGGCACGGGCACCGGGCTGAGGGGCACAGCAGGGGCAGGGCTGGGTGTCCCTGGCACAGGCACCGGGCTGAGGGGCTCAGGGGCACAGCAGGGTCAGGGCTGGGTGTCCCTGGCATGGGCACCGGGCTCAGGGGCACAGCAGGGGCAGGGCTGGGTGTCCCTGGCACGGGCACCAAGCTGGGGGCTCAGGAGCACAGCAGGGTCAGGGCTGGGTGCCCCTGGCACGGGCACCGGGCTCAGGAGCACAGCAGGGTCAGGGCTGGGTGCCCCTGGCACGGGCACCGGGCTCAGGAGCACAGCAGGGGCAGGGCTGGGTGCCCCTGGCATGGGCACCGGGCTCAGGAGCACAGCAGGACCAGGGCTGGGTGTCCCTGGCACGGGCACCGGGCTGAGGGGCTCAGGAGCACAGCAGGGTCAGGGCTGGGTGCCCCTGGCACGGGCACGGGGCTCAGGGGCACAGCAGGACCAGGGCTGGGTGTCCCTGGCACGGGCACGGGGCTCAGGGGCACAGCAGGGTCAGGGCTGGGTGTCCCTGGCACGGGCACCGGGCTCAGGAGCACAGCAGGGTCAGGGCTGGGTGCCCCTGGCACGGGCACCGGGCTCAGGAGCACAGCAGGGGCAGGGCTGGGTGCCCCTGGCACGGGCACCGGGCTCAGGAGCTGCAGCAGGACCAGGGCTGGGTGTCCCTGGCACGGGCACCGGGCTGAGGGGCACAGCAGGGGCAGGGCTGGGTGTCCCTGGCACAGGCACCGGGCTGAGGGGCTCAGGGGCACAGCAGGGTCAGGGCTGGGTGTCCCTGGCATGGGCACCGGGCTCAGGGGCACAGCAGGGGCAGGGCTGGGTGTCCCTGGCACGGGCACCAAGCTGGGGGCTCAGGAGCACAGCAGGGTCAGGGCTGGGTGTCCCTGGCACGGGCACCGGGCTCAGGAGCACAGCAGGGTCAGGGCTGGGTGCCCCTGGCACGGGCACCGGGCTCAGGAGCACAGCAGGGTCAGGGCTGGGTGCCCCTGGCACGGGCACCGGGCTCAGGAGCACAGCAGGGGCAGGGCTGGGTGCCCCTGGCATGGGCACCGGGCTCAGGAGCACAGCAGGACCAGGGCTGGGTGTCCCTGGCACGGGCACCGGGCTGAGGGGCTCAGGAGCACAGCAGGGTCAGGGCTGGGTGCCCCTGGCACGGGCACGGGGCTCAGGGGCACAGCAGGACCAGGGCTGGGTGTCCCTGGCACGGGCACGGGGCTCAGGGGCACAGCAGGGTCAGGGCTGGGTGTCCCTGGCATGGGCACCGGGCTCAGGAGCACAGCAGGGTCAGGGCCGGGTGCCCCTGGCACGGGCACGGGGCTCAGGAGTACAGCAGGGGCAGGGCTGGGTGCCCCTGGCACGGGCACCGGGCTGAGGGGCAGCAGGGGCAGGGCTGGGTGCCCCTGGCACGGGCACCGGGCTCAGGAGCACAGCAGGGGCAGCTGGAGGCTCCGGCAGGGCCAGGACAGGGATTCCCCGGGGCAGGAGGCAGCTGGGGACCGCCCAGGGTGAGCGGTGACAGGAGTGGGACCGAATCAGGGGCCTTGGGGACAGCCCGGGGACCCAAGCAGGGCAGCCTCGGGCACAGCAGGAGCCAGCCGGGAGCCGGGCCAGGGGGCTGGATCGGGACCAAGCCTGGGATTAGGCCGGGGTGAGCAGGTCCCAGCTCAGGAGCACGGCAGGGACCCAGCCCGGGTGCTCCGGGACACGATCAGGACCCAGGCAGGACAGCGGGGCGCTCGGTGAGGATCGAGGCCGGGATGAGGCCGGGATGATCCGGGGCTGTCCCGGGGCCAGGGCCGTGCCCGGTACCTGCGGGTGCAGCCCGGGCCGGGGCAGGGGCAGCGCAGGTGCCCGGGCTGGCCCGCACGGCCGACACCGCCTCCCCCGGGGAGGATGCTCCGGGTGGTCCCGGCCGGGAGCTGCCAGGCTCGGGGGCTTCAGCGCTGGGGACACGGAGGGTCGGAGGGTCGGGGGCTGCCATGGCAGCCGGGCCCGCCGTGTTCGTGGGGAGACAGGCAGAGGGAGCTGTGCGGGAGGAACCGGCGGCGAGGCAGCCCCGGCTCCGGCTGCAGGGGAGGAGGCGGCTGCCGGAGCTCGCCCTCCGCCTTCCTCCATCCCTGCATCCTTCCCTCCCTCCCTCCCTCGCTCGCTCGCCATGCTGAGCCCGCGCTGAGCCCCCCAGCGCCCCGGGGACCCGCCATCCCCAGGGTGCCCAGCACCGCCACACGCTCCCAGCACCCCGCCGCGGCCTTCAGCCTCGGCTTCCTTCCTTCCTCCTCCTCCTCCGCCTCCTCCTCCTCCTCCTCCCCCCCCCCCACCCCGCAGCCACCACCCTCCCTCCCTCTCTCCCCCCAGGGCCTGCCTGGCATGGAGGTGCTGGCCGCAGGGAGCCGGGTGCTTCCCGCGGGCTGCATCCCTCCTGCCCCGCATCCCCGCGCCCGCATCCCCCGTGCCCCGCATCCCCCCGCCCCGGCGCAGCCCTGAGCCGCTCGCAGCCGCCTCCTTTGTGCGGCGGAGCGGCGGTGCGGGCTCCGTCCCCACCCCGCACCCCCCGGCTCGGGGGTGGCCCGCGGGCGAGCGGGGGAGATGCTGCCCTCGCCGGAGGAGCCCAGCGCGGGAGCTCGGCGGCCAGAAGCAGGTACGGGGCGACAGAGGGGACGGGATGGAGCAGGGATGGTGTCCTGGGAGGTGGTGGCTTGTCCCCCAGGATGCTCCTCACCCAGGGCCCCCGGGAGCAGCCGGACGCAGTGGGGACAAAGCCGCTGCCGGGATGTGAGGATGGACCCGCCGCTCCCTGCTCCGGGGGCTGGAGGCGGTGGGCGGGGGGGGCAAAAAACGCGTCCGGATTTTCATGCCCACCTCCCCCGAGCCCCCTGTGCCCCATCCCCAGCCGCCCTCGCCCATCACGGTGCTCCCACCCCGCCGGAGCGCCGGGGAAGGATGGGGACCAGCGGCGCGGGCAGCATCCTCCACCCCGGCATCAACCTCCACCCCGGCATCACCCCCCAGCACCCCTCTTCTCCATCCCCCCCTTCCCTCTCCAGCCAGGCAGGGGAGCTGCCTGCCGGTGATATTTTTTTGGGGGGAGGTGGGTGGGCAGAGAAAGCGTTAAACAATGCGAAGAAGGGCTCCATGATGGATGGCAGGTAGCGGCGCCGGAGCAGCGCGGGGATGCTGCAATCCCGGCGCTCGGCAGCCTTTCCCGGCTCCGGATGCCTGTGGGTTTTTATTAGCGTGGCCGCCGTAGTAATGACTCCACCAATAATTCCCTCAAATCCTGCTGGTTGCCGTGGAGATGGGAGCCGGGAGAGGTTTTTGCGGCCGGGGGAGGACCTGCCCAGGACAAGGAGAGGGCTCCGTGCGCTTCCCGATCCACCTGGGCCGGACCCTGCCTCGGATTTCGGCCGGGAAATTCGGGCTGAGGTTGTTCGGGTGCCCCGGGAGACGCGGGCAGGGATCCAGGCCTGAGGCAGCGGGGCGCGATTGCCCATCCCTGCGCTGGAAAAGCGCTTTCTCATCCCCCCCCGGCAGCGGCCGAAGTTGCCGGACGTGCTTTGTGCTCGCCGGGGTTCGGGTTCCGGCGGGGCCGAGCCGGTGCTCGCCCAGGTGGGGTTGATGTGGGAGGGGGTGTTTGGTAACGGCCCCAAAAGGCGGCCAAGCGGGTCACAAACCCTCCCGGCTCGTCTTGGCGTTTATTTCTTGCCTTCGCTGGTTTTTCCCTTAAAAAAATGGTCTCCCGGCCTCATGGCCTGGTTGTCCCTCTGAGGGGACACCAGGGATGCTGCCCTGGGGACCAGCAGGGATGGGTGGAGGTTCCGTGGCAGCTCAGGGCTCACCAGCTGGTGCTTATGGGATGCAGGAGGGCTCTGAGGGCTTTTAGGGTGGTGGGAAGAGCTGTTGGTGGGATATTGCAGAGGGGTGAGCAGGGGACACTCCCACCCGTGGGTGCCCTGGGTGTTCTGGGGTAAAAGCATTGCGGATTTCATCTCTGAATGATGATGAATGGAAACCAAAAATATCGTGCCCTGAGGTGTTTGTGCCCCCCAGGCTGGAGGGGACCGTGGCAGCCTCCTGGGCTGGATTCTCACTGCCTTACCCCATTTCACAAGAGTGCTTTCCCCCACTGAGGTCGTGGAGGATTCTGTGAGTGGGGGATGAGCCAGGTCCCACCCAGGCAGGAGAGGCCACAGCCTGGGGGCTCAGGGATGGATGGGAGCTCTTGGGAATGAATCCCATTCCAGGGATTCATTCTCCTTTGCTTGGAGAAGGTGCAGGATCCCAGCACCTGCTCCTGGTGTTGGACACAGGGATGGTCCTGGGCCTTGGAGACCCCTGATGCTGCAGGGGCTCACTGGGCAAGAGAGCAAAAGGGTCACCTCTGCCACCTCCTGTGACCAGCTCAGCGTGGTTGGAGCGAGATTCCCATGGGTTGTGCACCTTCCTGATGGCTGTGCTCCCCCCTGATGGTTGGGAGCCTTCCCAAGGGCTGGGAGACCTTCCCAGCCATTGTGGATCTTCCCAAGGGTTCATAGAACCACAGAATCACTCAGGTTGGAAAAAACCTCTAAGATCATCGAGTCCAGGAGCTGTGGATGTTCCCAATGGCTGTGGAGCTTCCCAAAAGCTGTGGGGTCTTCACAAGGGTTGTGGAACTTTGCAATGGTTCTGGAGCTTCCCAATGGCTGTGGAGGTTCCCAAGGGTTCTGGAGCTTCCCAAGTGCTTCTGGGGCTTCCCAAGTGCTTCTGGGGCTTCCCAATGGTTCTGGAGCTTCCCAAGTGCTTCTGGGGCTTCCCAGGGCCCTGCACATTCCCAAGAGCTCTGCACATTCCCAGGGCTCTGCACATTCCCAGGGCTCTGCCCATTCCCAAGACTCTGCCCATTCCCAGGGCTCTGCCCATTCCCAGGGCCCTGCACATTCCCAGGGCTCTGCACATTCCCAGGGCCCTGTACATTCCCAGGGCTCTGCCCATCCCCAGGACCCTGCACATTCCCAGGGCCCTGTACATTCCCAAGAGCTCTGCCCATTCCCAGGGCCCTGTACATTCCCAAGAGCTCTGCCCATTCCCAAGACTCTGCCCATTCCCAGGGCTCTGCACATTCCCAGGGCCCTGTACATTCCCAGGGCTCTGCCCATCCCCAGGACCCTGCACATTCCCAGGACCCTGCACATTCCCAAGACTCTGCCCATTCCCAGGGCTCTGCCCATTCCCAGGGCCCTGTACATTCCCAGGGCCCTGTACATTCCCAAGAGCTCTGCCCATTCCCAGGGCCCTGTACATTCCCAAGAGCTCTGCCCATTCCCAAGACTCTGCCCATTCCCAGGGCTCTGCCCATTCCCAGGGCCCTGCCCATTCCCAAGGGCTCTGCCCATTCCCAGGGCTCTGCACATTCCCAGGGCCCTGCCCGTTCCCAGGACTCTGCCCATTCCCAGGGCTCTGCCCATCCCCAGGACTCTGCACATTCCCAAGAGCTCTGCCCATTCCCAAGGGCCCTGCCCATTCCCAGGGCTCTGCCCATTCCCAAGGGCCCTGCCCATTCCCAGGGCTCTGCCCATTCCCAGGGCCCTGCACATTCCCAGGGCCCTGCCCATTCCCAGGGCCCTGCACATTCCCAGGGCCCTGTACATTCCCAAGAGCTCTGCCCATTCCCAGGGCTCTGCCCATTCCCAGGGCCCTGTACATTCCCAAGAGCTCTGCCCATTCCCAAGGGCCCTGCCCATTCCCAGGGCCCTGTACATTCCCAAGGGCTCTGCCCATCCCAGGGCTCTGCCCATTCCCAAGGCTCTGCCCATTCCCAGGGCCCTGCACATTCCCAAGAGCTCTGCACCTTCTTTAACACCGTGTGCCCTCCCAAGGGATGCGCGTGGGTGGGAGGAACACGGGGGGGTGGGATGGAGGCGCGGAGGGGCCCCAGAAGAAGGGCTGAGGAGGGATTTTTGGGGACCCCCCCCCCACCCGGTGTTATCACTGACCCCCATCTCTTCCAGCGCCCGGCGCCGCCCGATGCTGACAGCCCCCCGAGGATCACCGGCTGCCCCCCGCCCCATCCCGGGCCGTCCCCACCCCATGTCCCCGCGGAGCCGCCGCCCCTGGGCCGGGGTCCCCCCGGCGCCCCCCGCGCGCCCCCGGGGGCTCCGCGCAGCGCCATGAGCGGGGCCCGGCGCGCGCCGCGGGCAGCAGAGCTGAGGGATGGCCTCGCTGGACCTGCCCTACCGCTGTCCGCGCTGCGGGGAGCACAAGCGCTTCCGCAGCCTGTCCTCGCTGCGCGCACACCTGGAGTACAACCACACCTACGAGACCCTCTACGTGCTCTCCAAGACCAACAGCATCTGCGATGCCGCCGTCTTCCCGCTGGCCGCCGCCGACGGGGCCCTGCTGACCCCGGCCGCCCGCAGGGACTACTTTGAGAGCACCTCCTTCCAGGGCAAGGACCAGCGCTTCTCCTGCGACCTGGTCCCCGCCGAGGAGCTGGAGCCGGCCCCGTCCTCGTCGCCCTCGCCCCGCTATGTCCACGAGATCGAGATCCCGCTGAGCGAGATCTTCACCCGCGGCAAGGCCGTGGCGCCCGCGCCCGCCCCGCCGGCCGCCATGGACGCGGCCTACGAGGAGGGCCTGGCCCGCCTGAAGATCCGCGCCTTCGAGAAGCTGGAGGTGGACAAGAGGCTGGAGAAGCTGACCGAGGAGGTGGAGCAGAAGATCGCCTCGCAGGTGGGCCGGCTCCAGGTGGAGCTGGACCGCAAGAGCTCGGAGCTGGAGAAGGCCAAGCAGGAGAGCCTGCGGCTGAGCCGGGAGAAGCAGGAGCTGGAGGACCGGGCGTCGGAGCTGTCCCGCCAGGTGGACGTCAGCGTGGAGATGCTGGCGTCCCTCAAGCAGGACCTGGTGCAGAAGGAGCAGGAGCTCACCCGGAAGCAGCAGTGAGTCCTTTGTCCCTGTCCCAGCCGCGAGGTGCCTGGCAGTGACTCCTGGGCTGCCCCCTCCCTGCAGAGGTTCAAGGGCAGGTTGGACAGGGTTTGGAGCAGTGGGGAATAGGGGGAGGCATCCCTGCCCATGGTAGAGGGTGGAATGAGATGAGTTTTGGGGTCTCTTTCAATCCTGTAAGCCCAGAGGAGCCCAGTACCACCACCAAAGCCTCAGGGTCAGGGCTCAGGCACAGCCCCTTGGTGATGCCCACCAGCACCATCCCTTATCCAGTTCTGTCTCTTCTCCCACCCACTCAGTGTCCACACAGAGCTGGGCCCCTCCAAGGCTGGGCCATGACAAGCCAGGCCTTTTCCCAGAGCCACCAGTGCTCCCAGGACACGGCCAGGCTGGGGAGCACCGAGTCACAGACTGGTTTGGGTTGAAGGAACCTTAAATCCCACCTCGTTGCCACCCCCCTGCCAAATTCCAGGTTTTTCTCCAGAAGGAGGGTGGGGCAGCCCGAGCAGTGCCACCTCCATTTGCTGTTAAGCCTGTGACACTGCTGTCCTCATTTCCATCCCGTATTCCCCACCCAACACCCCCTGCAATCCCAGCACTGCTCCTCAGACTCCCTCCAGTCCAGTTCTGCCCATTGGTGCTGTCCAAGCAAACCAGACCTCGCTCCTCAGGAGTTTGGGCAAATCTGGAGGGGCCCAGCAGGTCAGTGAGGCGTTTGTGGGGCAGAGGCTGTGCTGGGCTGGGAGCACTGCTGGGATTCCTGCAGGAATTGTTTTGGTTCCCATCATCCCCTGCACGTTTGTGAGTGACTTTGGCTCCAAGATAACAACCTGACTCAGAAGCAGGGCTACCAGGGTGGGGGGATGTCCTGGCTGAGGAGTGGGGGTGACCCTGGGGCTCCATAAGGACACCCCCAGGTTTGAGGGCACCTCTGTGGGACAGGCAGTGAGGGGTTTGGGGGCTGCCTCATGGGTGTTGTCCAGGGATATGTGGTGAGGGAATCAAGAACTCCAGCCTGGATGAGTCTGGAGCAGGGCCTGGAGACAGCTGGACAGGGTAAATTGAGGGTCAAACATCTCTTGGTGGAACCTGGACAATGTTACCACCTAAACCCCTGGGTTTATGTCCCAAAACTCTCTCCTGGACCTCCCATTCCTCAGAGAAACCTTCCTGCCCCTCGTTAGCCACCAAACTCCCCACCCCCAGGGCCAAAATCCCTCGTGAGGCTGCAGGGAGAGCATGGGAAGCGCTGGTGTGAGAGGAGCTTTTCCCCCCGATGTGGGAAAGCCATCAGAAACCCTTTTAATCAGCCAAGCCTTCCCTGGAAACATTGTGGGGACATTTCCCAGCCCTGCCAGCTCTGAGACACCACGAAGCCGTTGTCCTCCTGGGAGACCTTTGGCTGCTGGGCTCCTTTTCCTCTGCCAGGAGTGTTTTTCCACCCAGCCCATGGGAATGAGAGCGAGGCAGGCGATAGCCATCAGCATCACCTTACAGAGGCTGCCCAGCTCCACATTTGCCTTCCAAATCCCCTGGGGCCCCTTCCAGGAGCCTTCCCAGAGCATCCCCAGAGCTTCCAGGCCCTGCCTGCAAGCGGCAGGTTGGGGAGAAATTAATTGGTAATTAATTGGTAATTAATTGGTAATTGATAGCCAGCAGTGGGAATTATGTCACTAAGCGCTGCCCCCTCCTTCTCCTTTCTGCTTCTGAGCAGATCATGGTGTCCAGGTGTCCCAGGTCAGGTGTGCACGATCAGGTTTGGTGTCCAGGTGTGCTCGGAGGTCAGGTGTGTGTGATCAGGTGTGCAAGGTCAGGTGTGTGTGGTTGGGTTTCTGTGGTCAGGTTGGTGTCCAGGTGTGCGCGGTCCGGTGTCCGAGGTCAGGTGTGCAAAGGGACGGACATGCATAGCTGTGTTTGTGCATCCTCAGGGGTTCCTGGATGCTGAGGGGAGGTGTGAGCAGCTCTGTGTGTGTGTGTGTGCACCACCAGCAGGGTGGGTGTGAGCAGCTGTGCCTGTGGTGAGTTCACATGGGTGCCCATGGTGTCATGGGATTGTTTGCTTGGAAAGGGACCCTAAAGCCCCTCCAGTGCCACCCCAGCCATGGCAGGGACACCTCCCCCTGTCCCAGGCTGCTCCAGCCCCAGTGTCCAGCCTGGCCTTGGGCACTGCCAGGGCTCCAGGGGCAGCCAGAGCTCCTCTGGGCACCCTGTGCCACTGGTGTGTCCTGGGTGGGCTTTAGGGCTTTAGCCACAGCTGCCCACCTTCTGATGCTGCCTGTGCGTGTGTGCCTGGCTGTATGTGCCTGGCTGGTTGTACCCAGCTATGTGTGCCCAGATGTGTTTGCTGGCTCTGTGTGCTGTGTGTGTCCAGCTGTGTGTGCCAGTTGTGCCCAGCTGTGTGCCCAGCTGTGTATGCTCTGTGTGCCCAGCTCTGTGTGCTCTGTGTGCCCGGCTCTGTGTGCCCAGCTCTGTGTGCTCTGTGTGCCCAGCTCTGTGTGCTGTGTGTGGTGTGTGCCCAGCTGTGTGTGCTGTGTGTGCCCAGCTCTGTGTGCTCTGTGTGCCTGTCTCTGTGTGCTGCATGTGCCCACCTGTGTGTGCCAGTTGTGCCCAGCTGTGTGCCCGGCTGTGTGTGTGCCCAGCTCTGTGTGTGGCCAGCTGTGTGTGCTGGTTGTGCAGCCCAGCTGGTTGTGCTTGGTTGTGCTTGGCTGTGTGTGCTGGTTGTGCCCAGCTTTGTGTGCCCAGCTCTGTGTGCCAGTTGTGCCCAGCTGGTTGTGCCCAGCTGTGTGTGCTCAGCTGTGTGTGCCAGTTGTGCCCAGCTGGTTGTGCCCAGCTGTGTGTGCCCAGCTGTGTGTGTTGTGTGTGCTGGTTGTGCCCAGCTGTGTGCCCGGCTGTGTGTGTGCCCAGCTGTGTGTGTGTCCAGCTCTGTGTGCTGGCTCTGTGTGCCCGGCTGTGTGTGCCTGGCTGTGTGTGCCTGGCTGTGTGCGTTGTGTGTGGCCAGCTGGTTGTGCCCAGCTGTGTGTGCCCAGCTGTGTGTGCCAGTTGTGCCCAGCACTGTGTGCTGGTTGTGCCCAGCTGGTTGTGCTGTGTGTGCTTTGTGTGCCTGGCTGTGTGTGCCTGGCTGTGTGTGCCCAGCTGTGTGTGCTGTGTGTGCCCGGCTCTGTGCTGGATTCGTGTTCTCCTGGCGGTGTGTGGGGCACTCAGGTGTGCAGGACATGGGTCTCTGTGTGTGTGTGTACCAGGTGCACACCTGGCCGTTGACGGAGCACACCCGTGTGCAGGGGTGTGGTGGCCCCGTGTTTTGGGCCTCGTGGCCTCACCGGGCTGCCTGTGCCGTGTCCCCTTGTGCCTCTCTGCTTTTCGGGGAGCGGCTGAGGACAGCGGCTGTTTGTGCTGGGGCGGGGTCAGCTCGGGTCAGCGGAGCTGCTGTCACACGGCACCCAAGGGCTGGCCACATGCTGGCGGAAACAGCCCTTCCGCAGGCTCCGAGCTCCTGAGTACCTGCTAATTAATGTGTTAATGAGGGAGCCGGGGCTCTGCAACCACCGGGCTGAGCAGCGATTGCGGCTGAGCAGGGTTTAAGGGTATCACTGCCATCCTCTTCCCCCACCTGTCACACCATCATCATCCTCTTCCCTCTGCTCCATCCTGGTCAGGAGCCTGATTCCAGTCCTGGAGGTGAGGGATGAGGTGCTGGGGATGTCCCCTCACCCCTAAACCAAGGTGGCAACATCCCCCTGCATGCTTGGAGCATCCCTTCATCCCTGTCCTGCCCCTGCCCGGCTGGCACAGACCCAGCTCGGGCTGAGCCTGGGACAATCCAGGTGCGCTGAGCATCCCCGAGCCCGCTCGCTCCCAGCCGGGCCACGGGGGTGGAGGTGCTGAGGGGACGGGTGGGGAAGCCCTGGGGTGTCACCGCGGGTCCCTCCGCCAGGGAGGTGCTGCAGATCGACCAGTTCCTGAAGGAGACGGCGGCGCGGGAGGCCAACGCCAAGGTGCGGCTGCAGCACTTCATCGAGGAGCTGCTGGACCGCGCCGACCGCGCCGAGAAGCAGCTGCAGATCATCAGCAGCAGCTGCGGCACCACGCCCAACGGCAGCCTGGGACGCTGCGGCACCCCGGCCACCAAGGCCATCGCCCGAGCGGTACCTCTGCGGGCACAGGCACGGGCACGGCTTCGGGAACGCGCCCGCGGCCTCGGGAATGCACCCTCTGCTTCGGGAATTCACCCTCTGCTTCGGGAATTCACCCTCTGCTTCGGGAATTCACCCTCTGCTTCGGGGATTCACTCCCTGCTTCGGGAATTCACCCACGGCCTCGGGAATGCACCCTCTGCTTCGGGAATTCACCCATGGCCTCGGGAATGCACCCTGTGCTTTGGGAATTCACTCCCTGCTTCGGGAATTCACCCTCTGCTTCGGGAATTCACCCATGGCCTCGGGGATTCACCCTCTGCTTTGGGAATTCACTCCCTGCTTTGGGAATTCACTCCCTGCTTCGGGAATTCACCCATGGCCTTGGGGATTCACCCTCTGCTTTGGGAATTCACTCCCTGCTTCGGGAATTCACTCCCTGCTTCGGGAATTCACCCTCTGCTTCGGGAATTCACCCACGGCCTCGGGAATGCACCCTCTGCTTTGGGGATTCACCCTCTGCTTCGGGGATTCACCCACGGCCTCGGGGGTTCACCCTCGGCCTCGGGGGTTCACCCTCGGCCTCGGGAATTCGCCCTCTGCTTCCCTAACCAAGCCTGGCTTCAGGAATGCGTCCCTGGCTCTCTCTGCCAGGCTGAGCGGGGCGCTGCAGGGACCCCATCTCCTTCCCATGGGAAGTGGATAATCCTGGGTGGGGGATCCCACAGAGAAGTCGTTTCCCGGTGGGTCGGGGTTCCCGTGGCGCCGGGCGGTGCTGGGGGGAGGGTGTCCCCCCCCCAAAAAGGCCGGTGGGTTAGGGGGGGTCCCCTCCCTGGGCTGCACCGTGCACGCGCCGGTTGTGCCACGTTGGCTCCTCTTGTCCCCTTGTCCCTGCAGAGAGAGCGGCACCCGGGGCCGGGGGTGGCCGTGCACGGGGGTCCCTACGGCGTGTCCAACCAGCGCTCCTCCTCCAGCACCGGGTGAGTGAGTGAGGGAGCGCCCCTCCCTGCCCCTCCTCGGGGTTTTAATAACGGGGTGACAAACGGGAGGGGGACGCGAGCATCCCTGTCCCCCCCAGGGCCTCGAGCCGGGCCAAGGCCGTGTCGCAGAGCTCGGGCTGCTACGACAGCGACAGCGCGGAGCCGTGCCCCACCGACGACACGGCCGACGGGCACCCCTACGCGGGCCGGGGCTCGGGGCTGCGCCGCCAGGCCATCCAGAACTGGCACCGCCGGCCCTACCGCAACAGCACCGAGGGCGAGGAGGGCGACGTCTCCGACGTGGGCTCCCGCACCACCGAGTCCGAGGCCGAGGGCTGGGAGCCCGAGGCGCCGGGATCCGCCGCGGCCCGGCCCGCCGGCAGCTGCCGCCTGACGGGTGAGAGCTCCACCTGCTAATTAATGCGTTAGTTAATTAATTAACCCCGCAGCGGGCTCTGTGGGTGTTGTGTCCCTCTGGTGTTGGTCTCCCCCGTGAAACCCCCTCTGAGACTGTAACCTTGGGTCTGACCCCACCTGCCCCTTGACTCAGGTCAGGTCAGGTACCTTCGGCCAGGTAACCTCACCCTCCACCCTGAGAGACTGAAACCCCTCCTGAGACTGTAACCTTGGGTCTGACCCCACCTGCCCCTTGACTCAGGTCAGGTCAGGTACCTTCAGCCAGGTAACCCCACCCCTCACCCCGAGAGACTGAAACCCCCTCTGAGACTGTAACCTTGGGTCTGACCCCACCTGCCCCTTGACTCTGACCTATGGCCTTCGGCCAGGTAACCCCATCCCCCACCCCGAGAGAGATAAAACCCCCCCTCCCTCCATGTTCCCCCCTCTTGGCCCCTGGGATCCCTTCTTGGAATAAACCTTGGAATACCTCCTGAGGTAAGGAGCCTCTTTTGGATTTATTTCCCTATCTTGAAGATCCCCTCGCCCAAAACTCCCCAAATCTGAGCTAGCAGCCGGCCCGGGGTGGGGGGCTGAGGGGAGGGGAAAACTTCATGCGAGGGGCAGGAGGTGAAAAGTGGGGACAGGGACAGAGCTTCCCTTACCCGCCGTTGTCCCTGCGCACCAGTGGCCACCGACGCCGGGTGTCCCACGGGCAGGCCCGAGGGGGCCGGGGCCAAGGTGTGCCGGCTGGAGCGGGGCAGCCCGGGCCACTGCAGCGAGGTGATCAGCCCCGAGATCCTCAAGATGCGCGCGGCTCTCTTCTGCATCTTCACCTACCTGGACACCAAGACGCTGCTGCGCGCGGCCGAGGTCTGCAAGGACTGGAAGTTCGTGGCCCGGCACCCGGCCGTGTGGACGCGGGTGCTGCTGGAGAACGCCAGGGTCTCCTCCAAGGTACCGGGGAGGGGGCTGCGGCCGCCCGGGGCACGGCCTTTCTTCCAGAAGGGCCGAGCTGTGGGAGCACCTCCCTGCTGGGTGGGATGGCTGGGCCGTCACGGTCACGGGGGACGCAGGTGGGCGCTTGCTCAGGTGCTGGAGGTGTTGGAGGTGCACAGGTGAATGCTCGAGGACAGGAGCTCACAGCTGCACAGGTTTTCATGAGCTTTTGTGGTCACACCCGTGATTTTGTTGGTCATACCCATCATTTTGTGGTCACACCCGTGATTTTGTTGGTCACACCCGTGATTTTGTGGTCACACCCGTGATTTTGTGGTCACACCCATCATTTTGTGGTCACACCCGTGATTTTGTTGGTCATACCCATCATTTTGTGGTCACACCCGTGATTTTGTGGTCATACCCATCATTCTGTGGTCACACCCATCATTTTGTGGTCACACCCGTGATTTTGTGGTCACACCCATCATTTTGTGGTCACACCCATCATTCTGTGGTCACACCCATCATTTTGTGGCACGTGCTCTGCCATGGCCTCGTGTGTGCCCAGCCAGGGGTGGGTGGCGTGGGACACGCCGGGCTGTCCCTGGCGGTGACTGTCCCCCCTGTGCCCCAGTTCCTGGCCATGCTGTCCCAGTGGTGCACCCAGATGCATTCCCTCACCCTGCAAAACCTCAAGCCGCGCCAGCGGGGCAAGAAGGAGAGCAAGGAGGATTACATGAAGAGCACACGGTGAGTCCCCCTGTCCCCGTGTCATTCTGTCCCTGTGTCCCCCTGTCCCTGTGTCCCTGTGTCCCTGTGTACCCGTGTCCCCCTGTCCCTGTGTCCCCCTGTCCTTGTGTCCTCGTGTCCCTCTGTCCCTCTGTCCCCGTGTCCCCCTGTGTCCCCGTGTCCCCCCTCCCACAGCCGCAGCTGCTGCTCCTCAGGGCTGCAGCAGCTCCTCGAGCCCCAGCATCCCTCCCACGACGGACCCCCGTGCCCAGCGGCTCCTGCCGCGGGCTTTGGGTGCCCTGGGGCCACCGTGGGCCGGGTCACCCTCCCGGGGCGGTGGCAGGGAGGGCGGGGACGGGCTGCGGTGCCTGATGCTGGCTCCCTGCCGGCAGGGGCTGCCTGGAGGCTGGGCTGGAGTCGCTGCTGAAGGCCACGGGCAGCAACCTGCTGATCCTGCGCATCTCGCACTGCCCCAACGTGCTGACCGACCGCTCGCTCTGGCTGGCCAGCTGCTACTGCCGCGCCCTGCAGGCTGTCACCTACCGGTGAGTGTCACCTACCGGTGAGTGTCACCTACCGGTGAGGACGGGCCCGGGACGGGGCTGGCTGCCCCCGTGGGCCACGCTGCGCTCACCCCCATCCCCTCCCGGGCAGGGCACAGCCCGCCTGTCCAGCTGCGAGGGACCTGCCCGCCCGTGGTCCTGCCCCAGGGGCAGCCCCAGTGTCCCCAGCTGTCCCCAGCTGTCCCTGCCACTGCCGTCCCCTTCCAGCTCCATTCCCATCATCCCATCACTGATCTCGTCCTGGCTGGAGGCATCACCGGGGGCTTGGCAAGGAGACACCGCTCTGTGGTGGGGAGGGGTGAGGGGGAGGTGCCCGCTGAGGTCCCACCTGGCTGTCACCCCTGGTGAAGGATTCCGTGGGGAGAAGAAGCTCAGGGTGCCTCTCTCCCTCTCTGCCATGGGAGAGCCAAGGTTCAGCTTGGAGACCTTGCCTGAGGTCAAGGACACAAGACTCCCGGTGATCCTGGAGCAGGTCACAGGTCCTGGAGGGCGTCACTGGCCCCTCCTTAGTTTTGGCCACCTGTGGGGACAGGATTGGCCTTCCCTCCCCCCTCCAGGGAGATGATCCTTGCTCTGCTGCACCTGCAGACAACCAACCCAGCCTTGCTGTCTGTTCCACCTGCTGCTCACCCAGCCAGGGCAGAGCGTCCTCCAGGTGGGAGAGCACATCCAGCCACTGCCCTGGTGTGACCCCCAGCAGCTCAGACCCGGCTCTGACCCACACCACGAGACAGGAGACAGCCCAGAGCTGTCAGCTTTAACTGCAAGGCTGCTCCATCAGCTGTTCCAAGGGAGCAGAGCAAGGCTGAGTGCTGCTGGCACTCCCCGAGCTGTGCCTGTGACTCACGCTCTGATTAACCTGCTGCTCCTGGCACCCTGCTCCAGCACAGATGTGTGAAGCACTCCAGATAACACCCAGCCTTATTTTTAGGCTTGCCTGAAGTTCTGAAGTGGGGCATTTAGACTTGGGAAGTGCAGCCTCGGTCCCTGGAAGGCTCCTGGGGTGGTGGGACAGCCAGGGGATTCTTTGGGCTGGTGGCATCAGGATGGTGGCACCTCGGTGGCACCTCTCTTCAGAGCTGGGCTCCACCCCAGCCCGCAGTGAGCCCACACCTGCCCCAGTCCCTGCCCAGGTCCAGCAGCATCCCAGGAGGCCTCTCCTGGTACCTCCAGACACCCAGGAGCAGCCACAGCGAACCCCTGCAGTGACACTTGGCCAGGAGCCACCTGCAGACACAGTGGCACAACCACAGAGCAGGGACAGAGGCCACGGAGCAGCCCCTGCCCCTGGCTGGGGTGCCCTTCCCACCCCCTGGCACTGTCCCCATGCAGGCCAGGCAGGTGGCAAGGGACACCAACCCAGAGTGACCTGCAGGGACAGGTCCTGCTTGGGACACCTGGCCTGGCAGTCTCTGCCAGCCACTTGTCACCTTCGCACGGTGAGGTGCAGCTCCAGCTCAGCTTCCACCTCCAGCCCTGCCTCCTCCTCCTCACCTCTGGCCTCAGCTTCCACCTCCAGCCTCTGGCCTCAGCTTCCACCTCCAGCCTCCCCTCCAGCCCTGCCTCCCCCTCCTCACCTCCAGGCACAGCTCCTGCCACTGCTGGCACTGCACACCCCTGGGCACCATTCCAGAGGGGAACACCTCCAGAACTCCTCACAGCCTGCTGCTGGGCCTGGCTGCTCCAGGGGCAGGTGCTGGGCTGTAAATGATGACCACACTGGCACCTCTGGGTGCTCCAGGGGTGCAGACCCAGCCCAGGGGGGTGCTGCTGGGGCCATCACGTCTCCCCTGTGTTGTTCCAGGAGCTCCACGGACCCCGTGGGCCATGAAGTCATCTGGGCCCTTGGAGCAGGCTGCAGGGACATCATCTCCCTGCAGGTCGCACCTCTGCACCCCTGGTAAGGCGTGGAACCACAGGATGGGGCGGGTGGGACAGACCCCAAAGCCCACCCAGTGCATGGCAGGGACACCTCCCACTGCCCCAGGCTGCTCCCAGCCCCATCCAGCCTGGCCTGGGGCACTGCCAGGGATGGAACTGGGTCAGGAGGAGGCCACGCTGAGCTGGGAAGGAACCGGGTGCCAGAACCTGATTTGCTTGGGGAGGGATCTTGATGGGACCAGCAGCAATCCTGGAGCCCAGGGGGCGAGATCAGGAGCTCAGCCCCGTCCCTGCTGTGCAAGCTGGAGCTGCTGGGTGTCTGCACCTCCCTGCTGAGCTGGGAGTGCTCCCGTGAGGCTGCTGACACCGGAGATGAAAGGGAGCTGTGATGGCTCTGGGAGGTGCCACTGAACATCAAAGGCTGGCTGAGCTCTCACTGCTCGGCAGCAGCAGCAGCAGCCCTGCAGGGCCGGGATGTTGTTGGAAGGGTGGCACTGCCTGGGGGCCACAGCAGCTGCTCTCGTTTTGGGAAAGCGTTTTTGGAGAGGGTGCAGGTGGAGTCTCACCTCCACCCACAATGTCTGGGTGCTCAGGAGCTGGTGGCTCACACAGCAGGACAGGCAGCTCTGGGCCTCAGCAAAGTCCCCTGGGCATTGCCCATGGCAGTGTCGGTGCCCAGGGGATGTCACCCAGCAGGAGGGGACACTGTCAGTGCCCAGGGGATGTCACCCAGCAGGA
Source organism: Phylloscopus collybita (assembly GCA_027886175.1). Classification (NCBI taxonomy): domain Eukaryota; kingdom Metazoa; phylum Chordata; class Aves; order Passeriformes; family Phylloscopidae; genus Phylloscopus; species Phylloscopus collybita. The sequence continues at coordinate 777,436 of JAJNNQ010000055.1, read as the reverse complement.
GAGGGCACTGACAGTGCCCAGGGGATGTCACCCAGCAGGAGAGGTCACTGTCAGTGCCCAGGGGATGTCACTGTCAGTGCCCAGGGGATGTCACTCACAGGAGAGGGCACTGTCAGTGCCCAGTGGCTCCTGTCTGTCCTGGGGGAGCAGCACGTGGCTCCTGGCTCCTCCACCTGAGCCAGAGCTCCAGGCCCTGCTGCTGCTTTGATTCATGCAAGCAACAGAGCTCATGGCCTGATCTGGGTCTCCAAGGTTGGAATCCCAGAATCCTGGAATGGTTTGGGTTGGAAGAAGCCTTAACCACCACCCAGTGCCACCCCTGCCCTGGCAGGGACACCTCCCACTGCCCCAGGTGCTCCCAGCCCCAGTGCCCAGCCTGGCCTGGGGCACTGCCAGGGCTCCAGGGGCAGCCACAGCTGCTCTGGGCAGGGTTTGGGGCACTGGTCCCTCGGAGCTGCCCCAGCCCCAGTGCTGCTCACACGGAGACACCCCAGGGTGCCCCCCAGGCTGGTGGGGTGGGAGAGCTCCCCAATCCCACACCCTCCCAGCAGTGCCTGGGGGGGCCGAGGGGCCGTGCCATCCCCAGCTCTTGTCCCTCCTGTCCCCAGCCAGCAGCCGACGCGCTTCAGCAACCGCTGCCTGCAGATGATCGGGCGCTGCTGGCCCCACCTGCGGGCGCTCGGCGTGGGAGGGGCCGGCTGCGGCGTGCAGGGGCTGGCCTCCTTAGGTAGGCACTGCTGGGGCCGGGGCTCACACACGGGCCCTGGGCTCGGGGGGGGTCTGTGGGAGCAACGAGTCCACCCTGTGCCCAGCACTGGGAATCACAGAACGGGTCCCTGGGCTTGGGAAGGATCGGTGGGGGGCACCAAGTCCACCCTGTGCCCAGCACTGGAAATCACAGAACGGGTCCCTGGACTTGGGAAGGATCGGTGGGAGCACCGAGCCCACCCTGTGCCCAATGCTCACTCTGTCACCAGCCCAGCACTGGGAACCATGGGGTCATAGAATGGGTCCCTGGGCTTGGGAAGGATCGGTGGGAGCACCGAGTCCACCCTGTGCCCAGCACTGGGAGTAACAGAACAGGTCCCTGGGCTCGGGAAGGATCGGTGGGATTGCCAAGTCCACCCTGTGCCCAATGCCCACCTTGTCACCAGCCCAACACTGGGAATCACAGAACGGGTCCCTGGGCTCGGGAAGGATCTGTGGGATTGCCAAATCCACCCTGTGCCCAATGCTCTCTCTGTCACCAGCCCAGCACTGGGAATCACAGAATGGATCACTGGGTTTGGGAAGATCTGTGGGATTGCCAAATCCAATGCCCAATGTGCCCAGTGCCCACCTTGTCCCCACCTCAGCACTGGGAATCATGGGGTCATAGAACAGGTCTCTGGACTTGGGAAGGATCTGTGGGAGCACCGAGACCACCCTGTGCCCAATGCCCACCTTGTCCCCAGCCCAGCACTGGGAATCACAGAATGAGTCCCTGGGCTTGGGAAGAATCTCTGTGGCCACCAAGTCCACCCTGTGCCCAATGCCCACCTTGTCACCAGCCCAGAGCTCTGAGTGCCACCTCCAGGCACTCCCCGGACACCTCCAGGGAGGGGTGGGGACTCCAACCCTCCCCAGACAGCCCCTTCCTCTTCCTCCTCCTCCTCTGCTGGGCCAAGGGGAGGGTCCCTGCTGTAGGCAGGGGGATGCTCCGTGGGGATCCCCGTGGAGAAGCCCCCCAGCCCGAGGTGCAGGGGAGCTCCATGCCCCTCCCAGCCCCCTGTCCCCGAGCTGTCCCAGTGCCTGGGGCTGACAGGAGCCTCTGTCCCCTCACACAGCCCGGAACTGCATGAGGCTGCAGGTGCTGGAGCTGGACCACGTGGCCGAGATCAACCAGGAGGTGGCTGCCGAGGTGTGTCGGGAGGGGCTGAAGGGGCTGGAGATGCTGGTGCTGACCTCCACCCCGGTGACCCCCAAAGCCCTGCTGCACTTCAACAGTGAGTAGCACCGCCAGGGCCGTCAGCCAAAAAAAATTAAAGAAAAATCTGTTTTAAAAAATATTAATGATAACAACTTATATTGTGTCTTGGTTTGGACAGACAGGTGTGTGCCAGGGAAAGCTGGAGTTTCCCTTGGAATGGGGAATGCAAACCCCTCACCCCCTCCAAATTATCATTTTGCAATTCAGGGCTTTCAGGCAAAGATTTGGGAATGGGAATAACAGTTCTGTACTGGGAATGTTAACAATGCAAATGGAGTAGAAAACAAAACCACCCAACCAAACCAGCAAACAAACAAACAACGATTTTGGAGAACCCTGACAGAGTCAGAGCTACAACCTGACACCCTGTTGGTCAGGGGGTTGGGAGCAGCCCCACAGTGAGTCCTGCTGGGGTGGCAGAGGTGGTTCTGGTGGGGCAGAGATGATCCTGTAGAACCAGGGTCCAGGGATGGTGAGAAGGGGTCCAGGGGTGGTGAGAAGGGTCCAGGGATGGTGAGAAGGGTCCAGGGATGGTGAGAAGGGTCCAGGGGTGGTGAGAAGGGTCCAGGGGTGGTGAGAAGGGTCCAGTGATGGTGAGAAGGGTCCAGAGATGGTGAGAAGGGTCCAGGGGTGGTGAGAAGGGTTCAGTCTTCCTGCGGGAATCCGGTGGAACCAGATCCCTGGTGTTCCTGTGTCTCAGTTTTTATCCAGGTAGGAATGGTTGGCTCCTCCCACTGGGTGGAGCATCCCACACTGGGATGATGGAATGTGGATGGTCCATTTTGGGGATGTGGCTTTTAGGGGTGTCTGAATGACCCATTAGCAGAAGATAACCCTTAATGACCCATTATCAGGAGATAACCCTTAATGACCCATTAACAGGAGATAATCCTTAATGGTCCATTAGCAGATGATATCCCCCTGGAGGAAGGACCTGAGGTGACAGAGATAACAAACACTGCCCCACCTGGTTTAACACCTGCCCCATTATCAGAAGGCATCTGCCCCCCTCTCCCCAGAGTTACAGAGATAAAGAAAAAACACTTCCCCAACTGCTTTTAACAACTGAAATAGAATGCACACCCCTGGCTCCACAACCCGAGACACATTGTTATCTTACACATCTCTATACGATTTTACAAACCAAGACTAATCAGGATTTTATTTCTCACATCAAAAATGGTCTGGTGCCCATGGGGCAGAACGTTCTTCCAGCCCCACCCACGGGAGCTGCTGGCACCCCAGGGTGCTGGGAGCTCTGGGGGGAAGGTGTCTGTGGTGGTTTTATTGTTTATTATGTTTTATGTGATTAGGAGAATCTAAAGAGTAAAACAGGTTTATTTTAAAATTATACACATTTATTTATATACGTTAAAAGTATATTTTTATATTTTAATGTCTATAAATAAACTTTTAATGTTTATTTATAGACATAAAAAGAATGAAGATAAGAAAAAGGAAAGGAAAAAAAGAAATGAAACTTTTAAAACATCCTCCCCTTCCTCCATAAGTTTTTACTTTTTTATACTTAATATAAAAAGACAAAACTTGTAATTTTAGTTAGTTTTATTATTTAAAGTTAATTTTTATTAGTTTTTTTAGGAAAGGGGTTGTACTTTGGTTTTATAGAGACATTGTCTGCAAGGACTTGAAAGGAACTTCTGCAAACTATGAAATTTTCCTTTTGGTACATCTCTCCCAACATTGTACATGGGTGATGTATTTAAACACACTGCAGGCTGGGCTGTTACCTGTTAAAGGTGAATTGCTTTAAAACCCCTAAGGTCTGTGACACACCTGGGGTGTGTGACACACTGAGGTCTGTGACACACCTGGGGTCTGTGACACACCTGGGGTTTGTGACACTCCTGAGGTTGGTGACACACCTGAGGTTGGTGACACACCTGAGGTTGGTGACATCCCTGAGGTTGGTGACACACCTGGGGTTTGTGACACACCTGGAGTTTGTGACACACCTGGAGTTTGTGACACCCCTGAGGTTGGTGACACACCTGAGGTTTGTGACACACCTGGAGTTTGTGACACACCTGGAGTTTGTGACACACCTGAGGTTGGTGACACACCTGTAGTTTGTGACACACCTGGAGTTTGTGACACACCTGAGGTTTGTGACACACCTGGGGTTTGTGACACACCTGGAGTTTGTGACACACCTGGAGTTTGTGACACACCTGAGGTTGGTGACACACCTGAGGTTTGTGACACACCTGGGTTTTGTGACACACCTGGTGTTTGTGACACACCTGGGGTCTGTGACACACCTGGGGTTGGTGACACACCTGAGGCTTGTGACACACCTGGAGTTTGTGACACACCTGGAGTTTGTGACACACCTGGGGTCTGTGACACACCTGAGGTTGGTGACACACCTGAGGCTTGTGACACACCTGGAGTTTGTGACACACCTGGGGTCTGTGACACACCTGAGGTTGGTGACACTCCTGAGGTTGGTGACACACCTGGGGTCTGTGACACACCTGGGGTTGGTGACACACCTGAGGTTTGTCACACACCTGAGGTTGGTGACACACTGAGGTTTGTGACACACCTGGGGTGTGTGACACACTGAGGTCTGTGACACACCTGGGGTTGGTGACACACCTGAGGTTTGTGACACACCTGAGGTTGGTGACACACCTGGGGTTGGTGACACCCCTGAGATTTGTGACACCTCTGAGATTTGTGACACACCTGAGGTTGGTGACACACCTGGGGTCTGTGACACACCTGGGATGTGTGACACACCTGGGGTTTGTGTGTCACTGAGGTTGGTGACACACCTGAGGCTGGGTGACACCGTTTGCTGCAGTCATTGGCCAGGGCAGGAGGTTCCCAGCCTCAGGAGGGTCTGTCCTGGTGCTCACTGCTCACCTGGTGCTCAGGTGACTGTGGTTGGACCTGCTGGGAGCCCACCCCCCTGGGTGGCAGAGCCAGGGATTCCCAAGGAAGCAGGAGGACAGAAGTTTGGAGCAGGGCAGCCAGGGGCCACCTCCCAGCCCCTGGTCCTCCCTGCAGAGACCTTGGCCAGGTCTCCTCCATCCAGGGTGAGCAGTCCCCACACACAGGCAGCCTTGAGGAGCACAGGGTGGGCTCTGGGGTCCCTGCTGGCCCTGGGGAGGCTGTGACTCCCCAGGTGTGTAGACCCAGGAGGTGTCTGTCTGTGCCCCCAGGTGTGTGCCGGAACCTGAAGTCCATCGTGGTGCAGGTGGGCATTGTGGACTACTTCAAGGAGCCCCACAGCCCTGAGGCCAGGAAGATGTTTGAGGAGATGGTGAACAAACTGCAGGTAAAGGGTCCCAGCCCCGTGTCACGAGTGTCACCAGCCCTGTGTCCTCCCCCTGGCAGGGGTCAGAGACGTTCCCCCTCTCCCTCCCTTGCCTCCCTCCTTCCTCTAGCAGGGATTTGAGATGATGTTCCCCCCTCTCCCTTCCTCACCCCCTGTCTTCCCTGAGGCAGAGATTGGAGATCTCCTCCTCCTCCTCCTCCTCCTCCTCCTCCTCCTCCTCCTCCTCCTCCTCCTCCCAAGTCCTTCCCATGCCCCGTGTCCTTCCCATGGCAGGGGTTCCCTTCTCTCCCCCTCACCCCTTCCCAAGGCAGGGATCTGAGGTGTTCCCCCCGTGTCCTTCCCGTGGCAGGGGTTCCCCTGTCCCTCCCCTGCCCCTTTCCTTCCCCTGGCAGGGATCTGAGGTGTCCCCTCCCCAGCCCCACTCTCTGCTCCTCTTCCAGGCCCTGAGGAAAAGACCCGGCTTCTCCAAGATTTTACACATCAAGGTGGAAGGAGGCTGTTAGCCCTTCAGGGAACCCAAAGCACATTCCCTGCTCTGCCCAGCGGAGCCCCAGGCCCCTGAGACCAAACCCAGCGTGGGCCGGGGCCGGAGCAGGGATCCCCCAGCGGTGCACAAGGAACCCCAAACTCTCCCGGCCCTCGGGGCCGTCCCGTGGCTGAGAAGGTGCTACTCAAGGACATTTTCTGGCTGCCCCCAGAGCCAGGGCCGTGCTCTTTCCCAGGAGGGAAGGTGGCTTTGAACCCCTGCTCCTCGCCGAGGATCCCTGCTTGGGGATGGCTTTTCCGTCAAACTCTGTTTTGGGGGATCTCGGAGCCTTTGAGGATGGCCTGGCTCCCTCCAGGGGCTCCTGGCAGAGCCCTGGCCTCTCCGTGGGGTGGGAAGGGGCTGTTCCTCCCCAGGGCCCAGCATTCCCGCTGGGTTTCTGCTCCTTTTCATCTCGGATTTGGCCGAGGGGCACCCAAATCCTGGGGGAAGCCTCCCTGGAAGCAGCAGCCAGCACAGCACAAGCCCGAGGGCAGAGCTGCCCCTCGGGGGCTTTGGGAGCCAGAGGACACCAGGAGAGAAGATGATGGGCGCTCTTCCTGAGGTCTCCAGCCTCGCTTCCTCTCCACCAAACCCCTCCTGCCAAGGCAATAAACCATCTCCCAGGTCCTCATCCACCAGGAAGCACGGGTCAGGCTGCTGCCCCCACCATCCACACCCAGACTCCAGCCGGGGTCAGTTGTCCTGTGTGGAGAAGAGACACTCGTGGGACACCCACGTTTGCCATCCCATCACCTTCCCCAGCAGCCTGAAGGAGAAACCCTGGCCAGGTCATCCTGAAATGATCCTGGGAAAAGCACCAACCAACCAACCAACCAATCAACCAACCAACCAACAGCCCTGGCTGACCCTTATCCACAGCCACCATTTTCCAAATCTGATTTTTCTTCTGAGTTTTTCTTCTGATTTTTCCCTTTGCCTGCGAGGACATCATCATCCCCAAAATATCCTTTTTTTTTTCCATAGGAAAAGGCTTTGGAAAGGCATCCAGCAGGGTCAGGCCTCTTCACCCTGGGGAGAAGGTCCCAGGAGGTGCCCCTGGGACTGGGGACACCCATCAGAGCACTGCCAGCAGTGGGGACACCCCGGCCTCACCCACAGCCCCACCCCGTGCCCACAGACCCAGCTGGGACCCGGCTGAGCGGAGAGGAAGCGACTGGGAAAGTGGATTTGGGGCTTTTCCCTCTTCCCTGGACTGGCACTGGAGGTTTTGGTGCCTGCTGGCCAGCGTGGCTGGGAGGGGACACCTCCCAGAGCCTGTCCCCTGCCCAGAGCCAGGGGCTCAGCTGGAGCATCCGGGCTGCAGAGCCAGCACCTCAGCACCCCTCACCTATGGCACAAGAGCTGCTGACCTCAGCTGGGGCTGCCAGACAGCCCCTGGGGATCCCCAGAGGAAGGAAAATCAGCCCCACATCGCCGAGGCTGGCGGGGCTCTGGAGGCAGCTCCTGCTTCTCCAAGCCCACCTGGAGACCGTTCACCCACCCCCCTCATCCCACCTGCTCTGGGGAAAGGGGTTGTGGCCACAGCCCCCCGTGGGGAGCACCTCTGCTCCCCCGTCCCAGGCAGCTCTCCAGGGGGAGGCTGGCCCTGAATGCACAAAATGTGGGAGCTCCTGCAGCCCAGCTCCCCGGGCCCAGCTCCCTGCTGTGCCCACCGTGGCTTTACCTCCACCCCGGGGAGGCTGGGACACTCCTAAGCCAGGGGCAAGAGGAGCAAGGGCTGCCCTGACCAGCAAAAAACCCACCCAGCAAAGCTCCAACCCCACCCGGGGCCTCACCCAGGAGCGTGGCCCTGGTGGAGATGTCACCACCACAGTGCAGGGACTTGCAAAATTCCCTTGGAAACAAACAAACAAACAAACAAACAAACAATAAAAAAATCACAAAGTACATATTTATTTCTATAAAGAGAAGAAGGAGAAAAAGAAAAGAAAAGAAAAAAAAAAAAAAGATTTTAAAGGAAAATTATCTACTCAGCATGTTTATACACTCTATGCTTAAAGACTCTGGTGGCCCAAGCCTGGAGGTGGCTGCTCCGGGTTTGCCGGTGCCTGGACCCTCTCCCGGCTGCTCAGGGCCGTGGAGAGGGCGAGGAGGAGGTGATGGAAGGAGGGGAGGCCTTGAGGACCCTCAGAGAAGCCTTTCTGTGCCCGTGGGCTCGGTGTGTGGTGGCCTTGGAGCGTGGGGCACCCCGTGACGTCCCCGTCCCTCCGCTGCCTCCGGAGCCCCGGCAGGATCCTCGCCTGGATCCGGTGCTTTGGTGCATCCCCAGGACCAGATCCAACACCCTCGCCTCTCCTTGGGGCATGCCCGGAAAAAAAAATCCAGCTCAGCAAAGCCACGTTTTTACAAAAAAACAATCCTCTGCTGACACAAAGGCCTCGAGCAGGTGCGAGGATTAGAAGATGGGAAGTGGAGGTTCCTCCCTGTTCGGCTTGGGCTTGAATGGATCCCGTCCTCATCCTCCTCCTCCTCCTCCTCAGCTGGGGATGAAGGCAGCTGGCACAGCCACAGGAGCGCCGGGAATGAGGGCCCTCCTGGTGGCTGCTAATTGCCCAGCTTGTTTAACGAGCTCATTAGAGGGCTCGGCGATGTCAGATGGATCCCGCCCCCGCTGCTTTTCGTGTCCCGCCGCTGTGTGTGAGGCTCTGGATTCACCACCCGCCCCCCCGTCCCCGTTTCCTCCGGAATTGATGGAAACAACGCAGAAAATACCAAATTTCCTGGGAAAGCCTTCAAAGCACGCAGCCCGTCCGAGGTGCCGGAGGGGCTCTGCGGTGACAAAATCCCCGCCCTGGGCTCACGGGCACGGCCAGAGCTGGCAGGGACACCGCTCCCGAGCCCTCCTCCTGCCCACCAGCTCCGGGGGAGATCCAGCCCTTCTCCAAGGAGTGTTTCCCAAAGTTTCCTCGTGGCTGACGTTCCCCTTCACCTGAGTTTGGGGATTTCGAGAGGAACAACATCACCAAAGGCAGCTGGTGGGGCCAAAGCCATCCCAAATCCCTGCTTTGGGTTGGATTTTTCCCCTCGTTTCCATCACTCCCAACCCCAGGAGCCAACCAGCCCAAATCCCTGCTTTGGGTTGGACTTTCCCCTCATTTCCATCACTCCCATCCCCAAGAGCCAGCCATCCCAAATCCCTGCTTTGGGTTGGATTTTTCCCCTCATTTCCATCACTCCCATCCCCAAGAGCCAGCCATCCCAAATCCCTGCTTTGGGTTGGATTTCCCCCTCATTTCCATCACTCCCAACCCCAGGAGCCAGCCATCCCAAATCCCTGCTTTGGGTTGGATTTCCCCCTCGTTTCCATCACTCCCAACCCCAGGAGCCAGCCATCCCAAATCCCTGCTTTGGGTTGGATTTTTCCCCTCGTTTCCATCACTCCCAGCCCCAGGAGCCAGCCATCCCAAATCCCTGCTTGGTGTTGGATTTCCTCCTCGTTTCCATCACTCCCAGCCCCAGGAGCCAGGGATGCTCTGGGGATCGGCTCCTCCTGCCTTATCCATCCCTCCCCGGGGGCTGAGGGGAGCGGGAGCCCCCAGGAGCGTTTGGAACCTCTTTGTCCCTCTTCTCGCCGTGTGTCCTGGGCCCTGCTGCCACCAAGGGCACAGCCACGGCAAGGGCTGGTCTGGATCCTCCAGAAGAGTCTGGATTGAGGGAAAACAGAACCAAAAAACCCCCCCAAAAACCCAAAAAAACCCCAAAAAACCCCAGGAGAAATGTCGGTAATGGCTCCTGAAGTGGTTAACAAACGTTTTATTTTAGAGGAGGCCCCAGCCCAGGAGCTGGAGCAAGGGCTTCAGCCTCATTTTGGGGGGGAGAAGCAGCAGGTTGGGCTGGAGCAAAAAGCGTTTGGGAGTCGGTGCCAAATGAGAAAGTGCTTTAAAAAAGGGAAAAAAAATATCCCAGGGAGGGGGGAGATGTTGGGAAGCAGAGATGGTTTTTTGTGACCGAAGCATCGCAGGGTGTGGAGAGGTGGAGATGGAGCCTTCCCCATCAGCGGGAGGCAAAGGAATCCCTGGGGAGGGTGGGAGAGCACCCAGGAAAAGCTGCTGCAGCAGCAAGGAGGGGAAACTGCCCAAAAACAAGGGAAAAAAATGGGATTTTTCTAAAGCAACCTTGGGATTGAGCCCTGGGAAAGCTGCCCAAAAACAAGGGAAAAAATGGGATTTTTCTAAAGCAGCCTTGGGATTGAGCCCTGGGAAAGCTGCCCAAAAACAAGGGAAAAAATGGGATTTTTCAATGAAGTCTCGGGATTGAGCCCCAGGAAAACTGCCCAAAAGGGGAAAAAAATGGGATTTTCTAAAGCAGCCTCGGGATTGAACCCCAGAAAACTGCCCAAAAGCAAAGGAAAAAAAGGATTTTTTAATGCAGCCTCGGGATTGAGCCCCGGGAGAACTGCCCAAAAACAAGGAAAAAATGGGATTTTTCAATGCAGCCTTGGGATTGAACCCCAGAAAACTGCCCAAAAGCAAGGGGAAAAAAATAGGATTTTCTAAAGCAGCCTTGGGATTGAGCCCCGAGAAAACTGCCCAAAAGGGAAAAAAATGGGATTTTTCACTGCAGCCTCGGGATTGAGCCCTGGGAAAGCTACCCAAAAGGGAAAAAATGGGATTTTTCAATGCAGCCTCAGGATTGAGTCCCGGGAAAACTGCCCAAAAGGGAAAAAATGGGATTTTTCAATCCAGCCTCAGGATTGAGCCCCGAGAAAACTGCCCAAAAACAAGGAAAAAAGGGATTTTTCCATGCAGCCTCGGGATTGAGCCCCGAGAAAACTGCCCAAAAACAAGGAAAAAAGGGATTTTTCCATGCAGCCTCGGGACTGAGCCCCGCGGAGGGGACGAGGCAGGTTGGGGCCGGGGACAAGCGGGTGCAATGGCCTTGGGGCAGGGTTTGGGGAAGCCAAGGGCTGCCGCACAGTTGCTTCGAGATAATCAGAGGAGATAATCAGCGCAGAGAATAGAGAGATATATAAACCCAGGAACTGCAATCATCCCCCCACAGCCCCTGGACAGCCACCTTCCCCTCCCCATCCCATCCCACCCCCTCCCAGTGGCCTCCCAAGTTATTTTTTTAACTCTCTCTATAAATTTAGGTCTATTTTAGTCTTTTTTTTTTTTTTTTTTTTCCCCGCAGCGATGTGCCAGTGTCTGGAGAAGCAAACACCCCGTTTTCCCCGCGCTCCCTCGGATGCTGAAGCGGGCCCTCGGTGCGGAGATGCCGGGGAGCTGGGGCGGGGCCAGGGATGCCGTGGCTTTAGCGCTCGGCTCGGAACTCTTCACCCCTAGACGCACTTTTTGATGTTGTTCGCTTCGAAACTTTTTGGCAAGTGTGAGCAAATGTGTGTTTCCGAGAATTACAGAGAAAAAAAAACGAGCCCCCCCCCCCCCCCCCACCCCGGCCAAGCGTGTCGAGAGCTGTTTTATGATTTTATGTCGAATAAAAGACTCTGGAGATCCGAGGTGGGTTTTCCCTCTGCAGGGGATCATCAGGCAGCACCCACGGCACAGAGAGCAGCTCCTGGGAGCTTCCTCCTGATTCCCTGGGCAGCTCCACTGCTCAGGGCACTGGGACCAACTGGGAGCACTGGGGGTGGGCAAGTCCTGCTGCCTCGGGGTTCCTGAAGTGTCCAAGGCCAGCCTGGGACAGTGGGAGGTGTCCCTGGATGACCCTTCCAACCCAAACCAGCCCATGGTTCTGTATTTCTGTCCTCCCTCCACACCTGGAAGCCACCAGAGCCAAGGCTCCCCATGTTCTCCCAGCACCCTGAGTGGCCCCAAACGCTTTGATCCATCCTTGGAGCTGTCCCACAGCTGGTGCCCCTGAGCCTCCTTCCGTGAAGCAAAATGGAAAAGGAAAATTGAGCAAAAGCCAATTAAAATGTCATTGAGCCACCTCTGAGAGCTCCAAGCACGCAGAGAGGTGCTCCATCCTGGAATTCCAGGAGTGTGTCCTGCTCTCCCTGCTTTGAAACGGGAAAAACCCAGCCTGAAAGGTTCCTTTCTGTCCCAGCCCTGAGAAGGAAGCAGAGAACAGAGGAAAGCCCAATCTGCCCCCGAGACAAACTCGTTTTATTGTGCTGGAGCCTGGGTTCCCAGTGCCCAGCAGGACAAACACCAAACCAGTACAAACAGGCCCCCCAAGCCCCCTCCTGCACTGGCTGCAGCCCCGGGGAGGGGAGGGGAGGCTCCCAGGGAAGGGATGGCCCGGAGGGGAGGGAGGGAAAAGACTGCCCCAGAGGGAAGGGAATGTCCCAGAGTTGGAAGGGATTGCCCCTGAGGGAAGGGAATCCCCTGAGGGAAGGGAATCCCCTGAGGGAATTCCCTGGGGGAAGGGAATCCCCCAAGAGAAGGGAATCCCCCTAGGGAAGGGAATCCCTCAAGAGAAGGGAATCCCCCTAGGGAAGGGAATTCTCCAAGGAAGGGAATCCCCCCAGGGAAGAGAATCCCCCAAGAGAAGGGAATCCTCCAAGGAAGGGAATCCCCCCAGGGAAGAGAATCCCCTGAGGGAAGGGAATCCCCCCAGGGAAGAGAATCCCCCCAGGGAAGGGAATCTCCCAAGGAAGGGAATTCCCTGAAGGATGGGAATCCCCTGAAGGATGGGAATCCCCAGAGGGAAGGGAATCCCCTGAAGGATGGGAATTCCCGGAGGGAAGGGAATCCCCAGAGGGAAGGGACTGCCCCGGCCAGCCCCCGGGAGCTGCTGGGTGTGGAGCGCTCAGGGGCCGTGGCTGCCAGGCCTGCCCTTTGACTGAACCCAGCCCGGGGCACCGAGCAGCCGCTAATTGCCGCTAATCGCGTTTAATGAGCTCCCCGTCGGTCAGTGGTTGTGGGGGCGGGCGCGGGCGCGGCCCCGCGCGGGAGCAGCAGCCGCGGGGTCCACGCTGGAGCGCGGGTTGCGGATGGTCTCGTCCACGGAGACGATCAGGCACGCCGCCTCCGAGGCTGCGGTCAGAGCATTGATCCGCACCACGGCCGGCTCCCACACGCAGGCCGCGAAATTGTCCGCGATGTCCTCGTGGGTGACGTCCACGCCGTACCACATCCCGCCCTGGGGGGACAGGGACACGGGGATCAGTGCCACGTCCCGCCCTGGGGACACGGGGATCAGTGCCACGTCCCGCCCTGGGGACACGGGGACAGAGGGAGAGAGGGACAGGGATCAGTGCCACATCCCACCCTGGGGACACAGGGACAGAGGGACAGAGGGACAGAGGGACAGGGATCAGTGCCACATCCCGCCCTGGGGACACAGGGACACGGATCAGTGCCACATCCCGCCCCGGGGACACAGGGATCAGTGCCACATCCCATCCTGGGGACAGGGGTCAGAGAGACAGGGATCAGTGCCACATCCCGCCCTGGGGACATGGGGATCAGTGCCACATCCCGCCCTGGGGACACGGGGATCAGTGCCACATCCTGCCCTGGGGACACGGGGACACAGGGATCAGTGCCACATCCCGCCCTGGGGACACGGGGATCAGTGCCACATCCCGCCCTGGGGACATGGGGATCAGTGCCACGTCCCGCCCTGGGGACACGGGGACAGAGGGACAGGGATCAGTGCCACATCCCGCCCTGGGGGGACAGGGACACGGGGATCAGTGCCACATCCCGCCCTGGGGACACGGGGACACGGGGATCAGTGCCACATCCTGCCCTGGGGACACGGGGACACAGGGATCAGTGCCACATCCCACCCTGGGGACACGGGGATCAGTGCCACATCCCGCCCCGGGGACACGGGGATCAGTGCCACGTCCCGCCCTGGGGACACGGGGATCAGTGCCACGTCCCGCCCTGGGGGGACAGGGACACGGGGATCAGTGCCACATCCCGCCCTGGGGACACGGGGACACGGGGATCAGTGCCACATCCTGCCCTGGGGACACGGGGATCAGTGCCACATCCCGCCCTGGGGACACGGGGACACAGGGATCAGTGCCACATCCCGCCCTGGGGACACGGGGATCAGTGCCACATCCCGCCCTGGGGACACGGGGATCAGTGCCACATCCTGCCCTGGGGACACAGGGACACGGGGATCAGTGCCACATCCTGCCCTGGGGACACGGGGATCAGTGCCACATCCCGCCCTGGGGACACGGGGACACAGGGATCAGTGCCACATCCCACCCTGGGGACACGGGGATCAGTGCCACATCCCGCCCCGGGGACACGGGGATCAGTGCCACATCCTGCCCTGGGGACACGGGGATCAGTGCCACATCCTGCCCTGGGGACACGGGGATCAGTGCCACGTCCCGCCCTGGGGACACAGGGATCAGTGCCACATCCTGCCCTGGGGACACGGGGATTAGTGCCACATCCTGCCCTGGGGACACGGGGACACAGGGATCAGTGCCACGTCCTGCCCTGGGGACACGGGACTTAGTGCCACATCCCGCCCTGGGGACACGGGGATCAGTGCCACATCCCGCCCTGGGGACACGGGGATCAGTGCCACGTCCCGCCCTGGGGACACAGTGCCACATCCCGCCCTGGGGACACGGGGATCAGTGCCACATCCCGCCCTGGGGACACGGGGACATGGGGATCAGTGCCACATCCCGCCCTGGGGACACGGGGATCAGTGCCACGTCCCGCCCTGGGGACACAGGGATCAGTGCCACGTCCCGCCCTGGGGACACGGGGACACGGGGATCAGTGCCACATCCCACCCTGGGGACACGGGGATCAGTGCCACATCCCACCCTGGGGACACGGGGACACAGGGATCAGTGCCACATCCCACCCTGGGGACACGGGGACACAGGGATCAGTGCCACATCCCGCCCTGGGGACACGGGGATCAGTGCCACGTCCTTCCCTGGGGACACAGGGACAGAGGGATACAGGGACAGGGATCAGTGCCACATCCCACCCTCAGGGACAGAGGGACACAGATCAGTGCCACATCCCGCCCCGGGGACACAGGGATCAGTGCCATATCCCATCCTGGGGACAGGGGTCAGAGAGACAGGGATCAGTGCCACATCCCGCCCTGGGGACACGGGGACACAGGGATCAGTGCCACATCCCACCCTGTGAGGACAGAGGGGACAAATGGGACAGGGATCAGTCACAGGGTTGGGTGGCACTTGGGGAAAACCTGGGAGGGGCGGCCAGGCCAAGGTGAAGGGAGGGGCTGGAGCATTTCGGGGCACTCCCCTGAGCCCCAGCAGCAGGGTGAAACGGGCTGGGTGTTGTTGGGGTTTGTGCTGCTCTCCTCTGTCTCTTTAAGTTTTTCTAAGTTTTTTTTGTCTCAAGTTTCTCTAAAGTTCTGTTTCAGCCCTTCTGTGTTTGCCTTTTGCAATGGGGTCAGACAGGGTTTCACATCAACAACCCTGGTAACCATCGAACCATGTTTGCATTCTTCTCACAAGGAGGAGAGAATTGATGGGCTGTTGGGTTGCCCAGTGTGGTTGGTGATGAAGATTTTCTTCCTCCAATGTTCTATAAATTCTATAATTCTATAAATGCTGAAGTTTGTAAATAAACTGCCCCTGTTTTCCCTTGGACACCTCAGTATGTGAGTGTCATTTCTCTGTGTCCTGTGTGACAATAATCTATTGTTGTTGTCACTGTCCTTTCATGTTTGCATTCTTCTCACAAGGAGGAGGCTGCTGATGGGCTGTTGGGTTGCCCAGTGTGGCTGGTGAGGAAGATTTTCTTCCTCCAATCCATGGTCACTGTTCTATAAATTCTATAATTCTATAAATGCTGAAGTCTGTAAATAAACTGCCCCTGTTTTCCCTTGGACACCTCAGTGTGTGAGTGTCATTTCTCTGTGTCCTGTGTGACAACAATCTATCGTTGTTGTCACTGTCCTTTCATGTTTGCACTCTTCTCACAAGGAGGAGACTCTTGATGGGCTGTTGGGTTGCCCAGTGTGGTTGGAGAGGAAGATTTTCATCCTCCAATCCATGGTCACTGCTGGAATTCTATGAACGCTGAAGTTTGTAAATAAACTGCCCCTTTTCTACCTCAGATATCTCAGTGTGTGTCATTTCTTTGTGTGACACTGGGAGTGACAGAAGCCAAGGGGCAGCCTCCAAGCTGGGGATGTGCACAAGGAGAGCACCCAGGAGCTGCAGCTCCTGTGTCCAACACTCCTGCACTCTGCTGCCCCTCCTGCCTCACACAGCAGCTCCCTCCTGGTTTGTGTTTGCAATGGGCAAAGCACAACTCCCAGCTCGGGCAGTCAGCCGGGATCAAAGGGAAAGCAGCTCCTCTGCACTCACAGCACCTGGGCCAGGCCCACACCTGATGGGGCACAACCACGGCTGACCCCACAACGGGAGGGGTGACCCCAGGAAGGGAGAGGTGACCCCAGAATGAGAGGGGTGACACCAAAACAAGAGGGGTGACCCCACGAAGGGACCCAAAGGAGGGAGAGGTGACCCCAGACAGGGAGAGGTGACCCAAGAATGGGAGGGGTGACCCCAGGAAGCGGGGGGTGACCCCGGGAAGGGACCCAAAGGCAGGAAGGGTGACCCCGGAACAAGAGGGGTGACCCCGGGAAGGGACCCAAAGGCAGGAAGGGTGACCCCGGAACAAGAGGGGTGACCCCAGGAAGGGACCCGAAGGAGGGAGGGGTGACCCCAGACTGGGAGGGGGTGACCCCAGAATGGGACCCAGAGGCAGGAGGGGTGACCGCAGGAAGGGAGGGGTGACCCCAAAATGGGATGGGTGACCCCAAAATGGGACGGGTGACCCCGGGAAGGGATCCAAAGGCTGGAGGGGTGACCCCAGACTGGGAGGGGTGACCCCAGAACGAGAGGGGTGACCCCAGGAAGGGACCCAAAGGAGGGAGAGGTGACTGCAGGAAGGGAGGGGTGACCCCAGACCGGGAGGAGTGACCCCAAACTGGGAGGAGTGACCCCAGACTGGGACAGGTGACCCTGGAACGGCAGGAGTGACCTCAGACTGGGAGGGGTGACCCCAGAATGAGAGGGGTGACCCCGGGAAGGGACCCAAAGGCCGGAGGGGTGACCCCAGACTGGGAGGGGTGACCCCAGCAAGGAAGCCCAAGGCGGGAGGGGTGCCGGGGCCCACCTGGGCGTGCTTGGCCCGCAGCTTGTTGAGGATGTTGGTGGCGTCGAAGCCGGCGTTGTCGCAGAGCTGCCGCGGGATGATCTCCAGGGCCTTGGCGTAGGCGCCGATCAGCAGCTGCTGCTTGCCCGGGATGGTGCGCGAGTAATCCCGCAGGAAACGCGACAGCTCCATCTCGATGGCCCCGCCGCCCGCCACCACCGAGTCGTTCTGCGGGGACACCGGGCTGTGTCGGGGCACTGCCTGCTCGTGGTAACCCAGCCCACTGCCCTGCCTGCTCATGGTAACCCACTGCCCTGCTCGTGGTAACCCACTGCCTTCTCATGGAACCCACTGCCTGCTCATGGCAACCCACTGCCCTGCTCGTGGTAACCCAGCCCACTGCCCAGCTCATGGCACCCACTGCCAGCTCATGGCAACCCAACCCCCTGCCCAGCTCATGGCAACCCAACCCACTGCCCTGCCTGCTCATGGCCACCCAACCCACTGCCCTGCTCATGGCAACCCACTGCCCTGCTCATGGTAACCCAGCCCACTGCCTGCTCATGGCACCCACTGCCTGCTCATGGCAACCCAACCCACTGCCCAGCTCATGGCAACCCAGCCCACTGCCCAGCTCATGGCAACCCAACCCACTGCCTGCTCATGGCAACCCAACCCACTGCCAGCTCATGGCAACCCACTGCCAGCTCATGGCACCCACTGCCTGCTCATGGCAACCCAACCCACTGCCAGCTCATGGCAACCCACTGCCTGCTCATGGCAACCCACTGCCAGCTCATGGTAACCCAACCCACTGCCTGCTCATGGCACCCACTGCCAGCTCGTGGTAACCCACTGCCTGCTCATGGCAACCCAGCCCACTGCCTGCTCATGGCACCCACTGCCTGCTCATGGCAACCCAGCCCACTGCCTGCTCATGGCACCCACTGCCTGCTCATGGCAACCCACTGCCCTGCTCATGGCAACCCACTGCCTGCTCATGGCACCTCAGCCCACTGCCCTGCTCATGGTAACCCAACCCACTGCCCTGCTCATGGTAACCCAACCCACTGCCTGCTCATGGAACCCACTGCCCAGCTCATGGCAACCCAACCCACTGCCTGCTCATGGCAACCCAACCCACTGCCCTGCCTGCTCATGGCACCCACTGCCTGCTCATGGCACCCACTGCCTGCTCATGGCAACCCAGCCCACTGCCCTGCCTGCTCATGGTAACCCACTGCCAACTCATGGCAACCCAACCCACTGCCCAGCTCATGGCAACCCAACCCACTGCCCAGCTCATGGCAACCCAGCCCACTGTCCTACCAGCTCATGGCATCCACTGCCAGCTCATGGCATCCTCAACTGCCCTGCCAGCTCAGCAACCCACTGCCCTGCCAGCTCATGGCATCCACTGCCTGCACATGGCAACCCAATCCACTGCCCTGCCTGCTCATGGTAACCCACTGCCAGCTCACGGCATCCACTGCCCTGCCTGCTCATGGCACCCACTGCCCTGCCTGCCCAGCAACTGTCCTAGGTTACAATATAAAATGGTGCCCAAGGTCTGTATTCCATCCCCATGAGCTGTTGGAGCCAAGGTGGGGCAGTGTTTTCCTGATCTCCTGTTAACGAGCCTAACGATGCCTTGCCACCTGACTCATGGATAACTTCCTCCGGGAGTTATCTCTGGTTAATGGGCCATCAAGGACCCACTGCAGGACTCATGGAATGAGATCATCCCATTGGGAGATGCTCCGCCCAGGGGGAGGAGCCAAGCATTCCCACCTGGATAGAATCCAGGGTTGGAGACATCACAGGGAGCTTCTATCCACTGGACTCCCAGAGGAGACAAGAGCTACCAGACGGAATCACTGCTTTGACAAGAACATCTCATCTGGATTCCTGGAGGAAGACTGGACCCTTCTCACCATCACTGGACCCTTCTCACCATCACTGGACCCTTCTCTCCCAGGATCATCTCTGCTCCAGCAGAACCACCTCTGCCACTCCAGGAGGACTGACCTCCGGACTGCTTCAAACACCCTGACCAACAGGGTGTCAGGTTGTATTATTCCATTTATTTCACCTTTTTTTTTCCTCTCTCTTCTTCTATTAAATTGTATCTCTGACTGGGAGTCTCACTGGTTTTGCTTTCAAAGCAGCACAGCCACCCACTGCCCTGCCTGCTGCTGGCTCTTCAATAAAAGCACCTGCATGCACCCAGCCTGGGATTGTGTTTTAGTGTGTCTTGGGTTGTGGAGCCAGGGGTGTGTGTTCTATTCCAGCTGTTAAAAGAAGTTGGGAGATGTTTTTTTTTTTTCTTTATCTCTGTAACTCTGGTGGGAGAGGGGCAGTGCCTTCTGATAATGGGCCAGCTGTTAAACCAGGTGGGGCAGTGTTTGTTATCTCTTTCCTGATGAGCTCCTCCCCAGCCCCTCAGGCCATGTCACCTCAGAGCTGCTCTCACCCAGAAGCCATTCCTCCAGTGACACATTTTTGTGTAACTCAGCAAGGCCCAGACCCTGGCAGTGTCACCCAGGACCAAACACACAGCCAGGGACGCCCTGGAGCTCTCTTGGTGCCCCCCAGCCTGCCCTCAGAGCCAGGGGGCTGTCATGCCCTCACACTGGGCACCAAGAGAGGGGCCAAGTGGCTTTATGGGCATGCCACATGCATGGGGCTGTGGGGTTTGTGGGGTCTGGGTGATTTGGGGGTGATTTTGGTTATAGAACCAAAAATGTGTATTCTATTCCATCTGCTGAAAGCAGCTGGGGAGATGTTTTTTTCTTTCTCCCTTATAACTCTGGGAAGAGGGGAGGGCTTCTGAAAATAAACCAACTGTTAAAGCCAGGTGGGGCAGTGTTCCTTATCTCTTTTCACAATGGGCCATTAAAACTCTCCAAGCTGTTCTCCTCCCCAAGCTGCTCTCCTCCCCAAGCTGTCCTCTCCCAAACCAAAACCCCATGGGCACCCAAGTGCCATCCCTCTGCTGTCCCCACCTCCTGCAGATGCACCCAGCACAGCTGATTTGTTCCCTTTGGGGTGGAGGATGCAGGCACAGCTGCAGGGAAGTGCAGGCAGAAGCCAGGCCTGCCTGGAAAGCAGCTGGGAACGCTGCCAAGGAGCTGCACTCGAGAGGATGCACACCACAGGCTGCACAAGCCCCTAAAAATGAAAGTGAATCAAGCCAACTCACTCAACTCAAAGCCAAAAAGAAAAAAAAAAACCCAGCCAAAACTCTGCCTTTACACTGATTCATAAATCAGAACCATCTCCTATGCTTTTAATTAGTTTTAGCTAGCTAAAACAAAAGCAAAAATGATCCTTAAACTAATTTTTTTTCCTTTTTTTTTTTTTTTTCTTAAGACTGTTTAAATCTACTCTAAAGTAAAAAACCCAAAAAAACAGCAAGGGCTTGCACCTGCAGCCTGCCAAACCTAGACCTCTGGAGGGAGTGGGACTGGTAAAAAACGAAATAAACTCAACTACACCCACAACAAAGACTGTCTCAGTTTACCACCTCTCTTCAAAACAACAAAAGCTTTTATTACTTCATATTATTCATTTTTTTTCTTTTTTTATACTTGTCAACATCTTGCTTATTAAATAAATACTTTTCCCACTTTTTTTTTCCCTAAAAAAGTTTCTTCCCAAACTAGCTACAAAAAAAAAAAATTAAAAAAAAATTAAATTTACTTTCCAAAAAAATCCCTTCAAAAGTTGTTGTATTCCTCTGGGGAAATGGTTTTTCCCCAGAACCCCTAAAGCCTGTAACCTTTTAGTTTGACCCTGTCCTTCCATTATCTCTGACCTATGGCTCAGTGCCAGCTGTCTGTCCTGAGACAGAGCCTCGATAAAAACCCCTGCTCTTCCTTGCTCAGTGTCTTGGGTTGTGGAGCCAGGGGTGTGCATTCTATTTCATCTGTTAAAAGCAGCTGGGAGATGTTTTTTTCTTTATCTCTTGTAGCTCTGGGGGGAGAGGGGCAGATGCCTTCTGATAATGGGGCAGCTGTTAAACCAGGTGGGGCAGTGTTTGTTATCTCTGTCACCTCCTGTCCTCCCTCCAGGGGGATATCTTCTTCTAATGAGCCATTAAGGATTATCTCCTGCTAATGGGTCATTAAGGGTTATCTCCTGCTAATGGACCATTAACACCTCCCCAAACCAACACATCCACATTCCATCATCCCATTGTGAGATGCTCCACCCAGTGCGGGTGTTCCTACCTGGATAAAACTGAGACACAGGAACACAGAGAGGATCCAGCTTCACCCAATTCCTGGAGGAAGACTGGACCCTCCTCACCATCCCTGGACCCTTCTCACCACCCCTGGACCCTTCTCACCATCCCTGGACCCTTCTCACCATCACTGGACCCTGGTTCTACAGGATCATCTCTGCCCCACCAGAACCACCTCTGCCACTCCAGCAGGACTCACTTTGGGCTGCTCCCAACCCCCTGACCAACAGGGTGTCAGGTTGGAGCTCTGACTCTGTCAGGGTTCTCCAAAATTGTTGTTTTGTTTGTTTGCTGGTTTGGTTGGGTGGTTTTGTTTTCTACTCCATTTGTATTGTTAACATTCCCAGTACAGAACTGTTATTCCCATTCCCAAATCTTTGCCTGAAAGCCCTGAATTGCAAAATGATAATTTGGAGGGGGTGAGGGGTTTGCATTCCCCATTCCAAGGGAAACTCCAGCTTTCCCTGGCAGACACCTGTCTGTCCAAACCAAGACATTCGGTCTCTTTGCCCTGGGACCCCTTTGAGAATAAAGCCTTGGAATTATCCTAAGAGCCTCTTTTGAACCTTTTATCCTATCCCCTGAGGTATCTCCCCCAAAACTCCCCAGAAAGTGAGCCAGCACAAGAGCCCAAGGGGGGCGGGCAGGGGGGAATACGTCAGAAAGGTTCCTCCCAAATTTACCCTAAAACAAAACACGTGCCTGTGTTGTATTCCTCTAGGAAAATGGTTTTTCCCCAGAAACCCCCCTCAGAGCCTGTAACCTCAGTTTAACCCTACCTTCCCCTTATCTCTGACCTATGGCTGTGCCAGCTATCCCATCCTGAGACAGGGACTGGATAAAAACCCCCTGCTCCTCCTTGTTCTCCCTCTTTGCCCTGGGATCTCCTTCAAGAATAAAGCCTTGGAACATTCTCCCTGAGGTAAGAGCCTCTTTTGAATCTTTTACCCTATCCTTGAAGCATATTCCCCCAAAGCTGCCCAGAAACTGAGCTAGTAAAGCAGCCAGGGGCGCAGGCAGGGGAAAGTACATCAAAAATTTCCTCCCAAATTTACCCTAAACCAAAACATGTGCGTGCCAGTGTTGTATTCCTCTGGGAAAATGGTTTTTCTCCAGAAACCCCCTAAACTGTAACCTCAGTTTAACCCTACCTTCCCCTTATCTCTGACCTATGGCTGTGCCAGCTATCTCATCCTCAGACAGAGACTGGATAAAACCCCCTGCTCTCCTTGTTCTCCCTCTTTGCCCTGGGATCTCCTTCAAGAATAAAGCCTTGGAATTATCCTGAGCTAAGAGCCTCTTTTGAACCTTTTACCCTATCCTCTGAGGTATTTCCCCCAAAGCTCCCCAGAAACTGAGCCAGCACAGGAGCCCAAAGAGGGGCAGGCAGGGGGGAAGTACCTCACAAAGTGTCCTCCCCAATTTACCCTAAAACCAAACATGTGCCCGCTCTGCAGAGAGCCCCCAGGCAAGCCCTGCTGCCTGAGGAGGCCCCCAGCAGGCCTGGCAGGGGCAGGGCAGTGCCCTGGGCTCACCTTGATGGCTCTCCTGACGATCATGATGGCATCGTGCAGCGAGCGCTCCGTCTCCTCCATGAACTGCTCGGCGCCGCCGCGCAGGATGATGGTGCACGTCTTGGCCTTGGGGCAGCCCGTGAAGAAGTTGTACCTGCCAGGGGGAGAAGCTGCTGCTGCTGCTGCACGGGCAGGGGAAGGGACAGAGCCAGCCCTGCCAGCAGCTGTGTCCCCCTCACAGCCCCAGCAGAGCCTGCGCTGAGGAGCAGAGCCAGGGAAGGCAGAAGTGATGTTCCAGCTGAGCAGAGAACTGAGCACAGAACACAGCAGTGATGTTCCAGCTGAGCACAGAACACAGCAGTGACATTCCAGCCAAGCACAGAACTCAGAAATCATGTTCCAGCTGAGCACAGCACACAGAAATGACGTTCCAGCTGAGCACAGAACACAAATGACATTCCAGCTGAGCACAGAACAGAGCACAGAACACAGCAGTGACGTTCCAGCTGAGCACAGAACACACAAATGACATTCCAGCTGAACACAGAACACAAAAATGACATTCCAGCTGAGCACAGAACAGAACACAGAACACAGAAGTGACATTCCAGCTGAGCACAGAACAGAGCACAGAACACAGAAGTGACATTCCAGCTGAGCACAGAACACAGAAGTGACATTCCAGCTGAGCACAGAACAGAGCACAGAACACAGAAGTGACATTCCAGCTGAGCACAGAACTGAGCACAGAACACAGCAGTGACATTCCAGCTCAGCACAGAACACACAAATGACATTGCAGCTAAACCAGGAAAATCCGTTCCCCTCCTGTCGCCAGGGATTCACTGTTGCCCTGTTTTTTCAGCCCTCTGATGATTTCCTTTTTGCAATGGAGTTTCTCATGGATTTTCACATAAACTGCCCATTGTTGTTGTAACTGTCCTTTCATGTTTGCATTCTCCTCATCAGGAGGAGAGAACTGATGGGCTGTTGGGCTGACCAGTGTGGTTGGAGAGGAAGATTTTCCTCCTCCAATCCACAGTCACTGTTGGAATTCTATAAATGTCGAGGTCTGTAAATGAACTGCCCCTGTTTTCCCTTGGACACCTCAGTGTGTGAGTGTCATTTCTTTTGTGACAATTCACACTAAGCTGGTGCTCCCAGTCTGCACCTGGCAGCAGCACAGAGGGCAGCAGCCAGCCCCACACAGGACTGCTCCTCCAGCAACAGGAAGGACCCCAGTGCACTGTCCCCAGCTTCACCTGCACTGACAGGGAAGTGGAAGCTGGAACATCACAGAAGTGCCACAATCAACCCCAAAATGTGGTGGCTTCCCATTACAAATGCAACAGCACCACTGTGCCTTTTACAAGGCACAGCAGAATAAACTTGGACTTTTAAAAGCATTTACAAGGGGCAGGATCTCAGTGAAATCTTGCTCCTGCCCCCTCCCTCGGCCTCAAAAAGCAGCTTCTGGCTACAATAAAATCTACATTTGGTAACAACCTTGGTTTCATCTCAACAGCTTGAGAGATGCTGCCCCTGCCAATGCTCTGACCCCAACTTTTCCACCTGCTCTGAGAGTGCTTGCCCAGCACTGCAGGTTTGCTTTTACCTCTCTCCCCCAATCTGGGTCTCCTCAAAGAGCTCACAGCGGCCCAGCACATCATCCGACAGGGCATTGACACTGGTCTGGATGGATCCCCCACAGGCCTGCAGGGAATGCAGAGAAACATGGAATCAGCAGTGCTGACAACCCACACCAACCTCCCAGCACTGCTCAGGGACAGCCCAGCTGCTGAGCTGGTGCAAACCCATCCTGCAGATTCAGGAAAACCCTTCTCCTTCCCTCCCCTCCTCCTCTCATGGAGCCAGGCCAAGCCTTGACAGCAAAATAAGATTATGCAGCTTCAGGGTGCTGACTCACAGGCTCCAGAGTCCAAGGGATATACAAAGAAAGCCCAGGAAAAAAAACCAAAAAAACAAAAAAACAACAAAAAAAAAAACCAGAACAAAAAAAAAAAAACCCAAAAAAACCCCAAAAAAACCCAACCAAAACCAACCAACCAACCAACAAAAAACCCCACAAAAAAACCAAAAAACAAAACAAACAAAAAACCCCAACAAAACAAAACCAAACCCACAAAAAAACCCAAAAAACCCAAAAAACAAAACAAAACCAAAAAACAAACAAAAAAAAAAACCAAAAAAAAACACAAACAAACAAAAAACAAAAAACAAAAAAAAAAAAAAAAAAAAAAAAACAAAAAAAAAAAAAACCAACCAAAAACCCAACAACACAAAAAAACCCCCTCAACCCTCACGAGGGAACAGGGAAGAACTCAGGAAAATAAACCTCTCTTTACACACCAACACCACGCTGTCAGCGTGTGACTGCTCATCCCACCAAGGCACAGCCCTGTCCTTTCCAATCCTTGCAAGGAGCAGAGACATCAGCCAGCAGCTGATCTCCTGGGCTGTGAGAACTGAGCCCAAAGGCTTTCCTGCAAGCCAGAGCAGGAGCTCACCATCATGGTCCTCTTGAGATCCTCCTCGGGCACGCGGCCGGCGCAGAACATGTCCCTGTCTGCGAAGTACTGGGTGGCCACGTCCCCAATGGGCAGCTTGGACAGCACCACCTTGGCTCCTGACTTGTGGATCTTGTCCAGTTTGTCGTAGAGGATGTTCCACTCTGCGTCCACGATGGCCTGGTAATCCTGGCAGGAGGAGAGAGGGGCAGGGGATGCAGGGGATGGCCCAACGTGCAGCCCCTGGCACAGAGCTGCTCCCAGCACTGCAGCCAGGAGGGGTCCCTGGGCTCTGCCCAAAGGGCTGCTCAGCACCTCCTGCAGCACTCCAAGTGTTGGAGAGGATGAAGTAGCTGGGCCCTGCAGAGATGATTTATTAGTAAAAGATTCTAAGAGTATGAAACCTACAGGAGGAATAGAATTGAAAGCGAAATTTGAACTGTAAGGTGCTGGGCAGGAAGAGGGTGATTAGGTTGGCTGAAAAGACTGGGCTGGGTGATTCAGTGACACCCCTGGCAAGACAAAAGGATGAATAAGGGGCTGGATCTTCTCAGGTATCAGGGATAAGGTGGTTTTTCAGGATTTTGGTATGTAGAGTAGTATGGTAATGTTGTAGTTCCCATAGGCTGTATGTAGATTCTGTAGGTTTTGTATCTTGAGGTGATTAGTTGATGCTCATTAGAATATTCACGATAGAAAGGGTTAAAATGGGATGTAACAGGTAAAGCTCCCTCTTGCTTGCTCCTGGATCCCTGTCCCTTCCCACCTATGGACTCCTCCCCAGTCAGGCTGCCTTCCCACCACCAATAAACCACGACCAATAAACCACGACCAATAAACCACGTGTCCCAAAGAGTATCCTGGCCTTCAGATCCTCTCTCCCATCGGACACCACCAGCCTGCTTTCCAATACCAAGCACTGCTGGATAAGCTGGCCCTGCTAAGGCCTGAGGCAATCAGCACAGCTGGGGCACAGGGACAGCTCCCAAAACCCGTCCTGAACCTGCTGTGACTCCCAGCCTGCTGCACCCTCACTCCCACGGGGCACCACAACCCACCAGGTGCTCCCAAAGGTGAAGGATGGGCAGAAGGCAAACACATTTATCATGGAATGGTTTGGGTGGAAAGGAACCTTTTAAAGCCCATCCAGTGCCACTCCTGCCACAGGCAGGGACACCTCCCACTACCCCAGGATGCTCCAAGCCCACCTTGGGCACTCCCAGTGATGGGGCAGCCTGTGCCAGGGCCTGCCCACCCTCCCAGCCAGGAATTCCTGTCCAAGATCCCAGCCCAAGCTCCCCTTGCCCAGTGGGAAGCCATTCCCTGTCTCCTGTCCCTGCAGCCCTTGTCCCCAGCCCCTCTCCAGCTCTCCTGGAGCTCCTGCAGGCCCTGCCAGGGGCTCTCAGCTCTCCCTGGAGCCTTCCCTTCTCCAGGGGAACATTCCCAGCTCTCCCAGCCTGGCTCCAGAGCAGAGGGGCTCCAGAATCCTGGAATGGGTTTGGGTGGGAAGGGGCCTTCAATGCCATCCCATTCCCACCCCATCCATGGGCAGGGACACCTCCCACTGTCCCAGGTGGATCCAAGCCCCAATGTCCAACCTGGCCCTGGACACTCCTAAATCCCGAGTTATTGCTGGTTGGGATGTTCATGGAATGCTTTGGGTGGGAAGAGACCTTAAATCCCATCCAGTGCCACCCCCTCCCACCATTCCAGGTGGATCCAACCTGGCCTTGGGCACTGCCAGGGATCCAGGGGCAGCCCCAGCCAAGCTGGGAATTCCAGCCCAGCCAGGAATTGCTGCCCAAGCTCCCAGCCCAAGCTCCCCTTGCCCAGTGGGAAGCCATTCCCTGTCTCCTGTCCCTGCAGCCCTTGTCCCCAGCCCCTCTCCAGCTCTCCTGGAGCCCCTGCAGGCCCTGCCAGGGTCTCCCAGCTCTCCCTGGAGCTTTTCCCTTCTCCAGGGGAACATTCCCAGCTCTCCCACAGCCTGGCTCCAGCCCTCCCATCTCATCCTCACCCCAGGATGAGCAGGCCCAGGTGTCCCAGGGCTGAGGAAGCAGGCCAGGCTCCCCTGGGGCTCTTACCTCCACCGTGTTGACTCTGACCTCGGCGTTGTCCTTCTCAGCTTTCAGCTCCAGCTCCACGTTGAGCAGGGCGATTTTGGGGCACTGGTACTTCTTGGGCTGCATCTCAAAGCCAGCGTAGGAGAAGGTTTTCTTAAAGGCAACCCCAGCCACCAGCTGTGAGTCCTGGAACACAGGGATTTGCCTCAGGCTCAGCCCCCAAAGGTTTTCTGCACAGGGTTAATGATAACTGCCACAGGACATTCCCTGCTTCCTAAAGCCTCATTTACAAAGCCTTCCCAGCACTGTCTCCTTTGATTAACCCACTTCTAGAGGAAACAAGCAGCAAGGATTTCTTTCAGCTCACAAAAGCAGCTTCCTCTCTACCCCTCAAAACTCCTCACACAGCCTGAAGATGAAGGAGAGGAGCCATCAGTTCTCTCCCTGATCTCTTTCCCATTGTTCCCCTTTGAACTTTTGGGTATTTCTCATCTGCAGCCCCACTGGTTTTTGCTCTGGTTTGTCTTTCCAAGTCGCATCACCACCTCCTGGATTTTCTGCAGCAAACCAGCCCTGTCCAACACCAATCCCTGGCATGAGCTCCTGGATTCCCTGGGTGAAGGAATCAGGATCTCAATCTCCTCTGCCCCACAGCCAGGAACAATCCCCTACCACACAGCCAGGTGCAGTCCCAAAACAAAACAGGTTTGAGGCTTTAGGTTTTCCACCTGCCCTGCCCACCACTAAATCAGCTTCCTCAGGTTTTCCTTGCATCTTTCCCAACCCACTAATGCTACATACAGCCAGGACTTTTGGATCCAGAAGTAACAAAGGCTTCCCACAAAAGAAGAAAAACCAATTATTTGTGGAGAGATAAATGGGATTTTATCAGTAATAACTTTTGCTGCAGTGAGGTGAAGAGTGTATTTAGCTCAAAACCCAGAAACTCTGCCTATGGAAAAGAAACCCAGCCCTATCTGCCAAGCTTCCTCCTCACACCAACAGCTTTGTTCCACTTTGGGAATTCCCCACAGCCACTGTCAAGCCAGGCTAGAGCCAAGGTACCACCAGAGCTGCATCCCTGTCTCCCACCCCTTCAGGAAGGCTCCAACACTTACCTCCAAAGCTCCTCCTTGCACCTTCTTTATCCCAATCATCTTGAGCTGCAACAAGTCATCCAGCATCATCACAGCATCTACCACCATCTTGGAGAAGAACTCCTTGCTCTGGGAGATGAGCTTGGAGCTCAGGGCTGTGGCTGCACATTTTTCCAGGAGACTCCTCTGCTCGCTGCAGGGAAGGAAAAACAAAGATCTGGTCACCTGCCAGGTCTATTCACCAGCTCCAAACACCAACTGTGGCTTTGTTAATCACGGGTTTAGGCTGGAAAATACCTTTAAGATCACTCAGGCTAGCACTGCCAAAGCCATCACTGCCCCATGTCCCCAAGTGCCACCTCCACAGGGCTCTGAAATCCCTCCCCAGGGATGGGCACTCCACCCCTGCCCTGGGCAGTGAAGGAATTCCCCCCAAAATCCCCCCTGAGGCTCCCCTTGCCCAGCCTGAGGCCGTTCCCTCCCCTCCTGTCCCTGTGCCCTGGGAGCAGATCCCAAATCCCCCCTGGCTGTCCTGAGACATAGACTTTAAAGAATATAAGATTTTAAAGAAATTAAGATTTTAGTTAGAAATAAGCCTTATAGTTGTTGAAGTTAATGAAAAGCTTTGTAGTTAGCTAAGGAAGACTGGGCTTGAGTTAACTTTTTCCAAATAACTGATTGCTTGTCAAATTTATGTTTGCTTAGCTGTGCCTGCAACAATAAATAGAGAACCTGATAAATAGGTTTAGGGACACAGGACAATTACAGAGACTCCCCAATCCTGAAACTTATTGAAAGTCACTGTACCTAAGGAAATGGGAATTCTACCAACACCCATTTGTCACCATTTGCATTGAAAAGGTAGAAAGTTCAGGGCCATGAAGAGTCATTTTACTTCCTCATTTTAAACCCACTCCTCTTAAATGAGACCACCGACCCATTTCAAAGGACAAACCACGCATGCTTAATTGCTTTTTTGCTAATTACCATACCAAGCGGGGAGCAGGATGTACCAAGGTTATCAATATGCATTTGTATTTTGGATATTCAACTGTTTTCTAAATAAAATGGCTTTGTGATTTTCTGTAAGGTGCGGTGTGTTTTTGGGGAGCTATCCCACACGCTGCCCAGTGCTGCCATAAACACAAACTTTCTAACTTTAAACTGTCAGAGAGATTTTTGTCCATCTCCGTTGGATATTGGTATTGGGTCGATATTCATATTTTTAATAAATCAGTCCCCTCCTGGCAGGGAGCTGTGCAGAGCCACAGGGGCCCCCTGAGCCTCCTTTGCTCCAGGCTCAGCCCCTTTCCCAGCTCCCTCAGGAATTCTCCAGCCCCTGCCCAGCTCCCTTCCCTGCCCTGGACTCGCTCCAGCCCCTCCAGGGTCTCTCTTGTCACCCAGGAGGGGAACCAGGCCCAGTCCCTGCACCAGGATCACAAAGGTTGGAAAATCCCTCCAGGATCATCCAGGCCGAGCTGGGATTGATCCCACCTTGGCACTGAGGGCCACACCCAGGAATTCCATGGACACCTCCAGGGATGGGCACTCCAAACCTCCCTGGGCACTGCCAAGGCCTGAGCTCCCTTTCCATGGGGAAATTCCTGCTGCTGCCCCCCCTGAGCCTCCCCTGAGGCCGTTCCCTCTCCTCCTGTCCCTGTGCCCTGGGAGCAGATCCCAAATCCCCCCCGGCTGTCCCCTCCTGGCAGGAGCTGTGCAGAGCCACCAGGGCCCCTCTGAGCCTCCTGTGCTCCAGGCTCAGCCCCTTTCCCAGCTCCCTGGGGAATTCTCCAGCCCCTTCCCTGCCCTGGACATGCCCCAGCCCCTCCAGGGTCTGTTTTGTCATGAGAGGCCCAAAAATCCTCTCTGACAGAGGCAAAGATCAGCTCCCTCCTGTCAATGGGGAGAACAAGGCACAAATCCCAGTCTCCTTTTCAGAACTCAAGCATCAGCCCAGCAGTGACAAGGCTGATCTGCTTTGATGCCCCTAAAATCAGAAAAGAGCAGGTGCTTTCCTTCATCCCAAGGCAGGAAGATGTTTCTGGAACCCTCTAAAGGCAGCACATTTCCTGAAGTTCCTAACTCAGGCAACATTCGTGCAGCAGAGTGGGTGACACAGAGACACAGGGAGATGTGGATCCAGCTGCCAGGCTCTATCCCCCATGGAAACCCCTCTATTTCCCATCACAGGACCACATTTGGGTTTTTCTCCAGCATTTCTTTTTAGTATTTGATTTGGAGAACCCATTTTGGTTTATTCAAGATGCTTATGCACTTGAAACACTTCAAATCAACTGCAGGTATCAGCAAGGTCAAGTAGACAAAAGCTTAAAATCCAGGGAGAAGAGGAACTCCAGTATTCCCACCTCAGCTGAAGGGATCACTGCAATGAGCTATCTACCTTGGTGTGTGTCAGCTAAAAAGGGATCTGATCCTCAGGGAAGTGCTGAGATTGAACACTGCCACTGTTTGCAAAAAAGAAATCAGGCCAACTTATTTTGGTGCCCAGCTTCCCCCCTGTGAGACACTGCCCTACATCATCCCCTGCCAAGAGCCCAGTGAGAGCACAGCACTGCCCCTGCAGCAGCAGGGAATTCCAGGGAAAACTGGGAATCACCCAGCTGCAGGTGCCACCTGCAGACCTCAGCCAGAATCCAGCAGTTAGCTGGAGCCCAGCACACAACCAGGTCACCTCCAAGGGGAAAACTCACTCTTTGTCCTCCTTCTTCACAGAGACAGCGATGTCTTTGATCTTGTTCACAGCCTGGCAAAAAGGCAACAGCTGGATTAATGATTGATGCTCCTGAGCTAGTGAGACCTCTGCTCTCTTGCTTTTGGGTTTTATCTTTTGTTCTCTGCTTCAACCTGAAAGCTGAAGTTTCATGAAGTTTCAACACTCAAAGTGAAGTTGGCAGTGTTTAAGTTACTCCACCCCTGCCAGCACAGCGATTCCAAGGAACACGCCAGTGTATGAGGAGTGGGAGGAGGCTCAGAGCTGCTCTGCTCTTCTTTGCAGCACAGACCCTGGCAATCAAAGGGCTGTCGAGGAGTGAACCTCCAAAAAATCAGCTTCATGGGACCAACAGGCTCTAGGAGACACAGGGTTTGCTCAGGGCTAGCAGAGAACAGGAGAATGGAGAGCGAGTTCTCCATTTGTTCCTCCTTCTTGGAGAAAAACCCAAAGGAAGCAACAGCATTCCAGAGCAGCAGCAGGCACTGGCAGCAGGAGATGGCTGCTGGCACTCCCCAGGCCCATTCCCAGGTGGCTTTTCCCCTCCCTGGCAGTGTCACCGCTGTCCCCAGGGCTGTCCCCAGCTCCCCCTGTGCCTCACCAGCTGCGTGGCCGTGCGGAAGGCACGGATGATGATCTGGGGGTGGAGCCCCTCCTCCACGTAGGGCTTCACCTGCTTCAGGAACTCAGCTGCCAGCAGGGTCACAGACGTGGTGCCATCACCCACCTGCAGGGACAGGGGACACTGTGTCACCCCCCACACTGTCACCCCCACGCTGGGTCACATCTCCAATACAGGGATCACTGAGAGCAGCTGCAAAGCCGCTCCAGAGCTCCCAGGGAAACCAGAGCCCAGGATTTGCTCTGCTCACAGATTTGGGGCTGAGCTCCTCAGAGGTTCAGAGTGGTCTGGGTGGGAAGGGACCTCCAAACCCACCCAGTGCCACCCTCTGCCACGGGCAGGGACACCTCCCACTGTCCCCATTGTGCTCCAAGCCCCAATGTCCAACCTGGCCTTGGGCACTGCCAGGGATCCAAAGCTGGGAATTTCAGCCCAGTCAGGAATTGCTGCCCAAGATCCCAGCCCAAGGTCCCCTTGCCCAGTGGGAAGCCATTCCCTGTCTCCTGCCCTTCCAACCCCAAATATCCCACGGCCTGGAAAGAAACAGGAAACATCCCAGAATATCCACAGGCAGGGAAGGTTGGGTTTAAACACTGAGGTGTTCATGTGAATTAAATCATTGATGGAACCCTGGATTGGATTCATGGGATGGTTTGGGTGGGAAGGGACCTTCAATCCCAACAATCCCACCCCATTCCATGGGCAGGGACACCTCCCAGTGTCCCAGGTGGATCCAAGCCCCAATGTCCAACCCAGCCCTGGACACTCCTAAATCCCGAGTCATTGCTGGCTGGGATGTTCATGGAATGCTTTGGGTGGGAAGAGACCTTAAATCCCATCCAGTGCCACCCCCTCCCACCATCCCAGGTGCTCTTTTCATCTCTAGGCCTTGAAACTCTGGCATTTCATGGAATCATGGAATGGGTTGGGATGGGAGGGACCCCAAATCCCATCCAGTGCCACCCCATCCATGGACAGGGACATCTCCCACTGTCCCAGGTGGATCCAAGCCCCAATGTCCAACCTGGCCTTGGGCACTGCCAGGGATCCAAAGCTGGGAATTCCAGCCCAGCCAGGAATTGCTGCCCAAGCTCCCAGCCCAAGCTTCCCTTGCTCAGTGGGAAGCCATTCCCTGTCTCCTGTCCCTGCAGCCCTTGTCCCCAGCCCCTCTCCAGCTCTCCTGGAGCCCCTGCAGGCCCTGCCAGGGGCTCCCAGCTCTTCCCTTCTCCAGGGGAACATTCCCAGCTCTCCCAGGCTGGCTCCAGAGCAGGCAGAATAACTCCCAGCACTCCATGAGCAATTCCCACCAGGGACCACCCAGCCCAGGGCCAGCAGAGCCAGGCTCCCCTCCCACCTCTGCGTCCTGGGACTTGGCGATGTCCACCAAGGTCTTGGCGGCCGGGTGGACAACGTCCAGCAGCTTCAGGATGGTGGCCCCATCGTTGGAGATGGTGGCCTTGCCTGGGGTTGATGGAGAAGAGGAAGTTAAATGCATTCCCAGGGGTAAAGCTCTATCCCTGGGGGGCTCTCAGGAGATCTCAGCAGGTTCCTCTGCTCCACCAGAGCTGAGTCCTCTCAGCCCATTTCTGGAGCAGGTTCAGAGGATTGTCTCTGAGAGCAGAAAAACTTCCCACACTTTCTGCTGGTGTTCATTTCCCTCTTCCCAACAGCCTCCCTGGACAAATAAAACCACATTCTACTCTGGGACTGTCATGAAGAAAAAAGCCAAGACATCCTATTAGTAGATAAATTTAAATCCAATTACCCTTTTGAACAAGGACTTACTACAGTTCCTATTTGTAAAAACTGCCTAAAAGACAATACTGAGCCTTTTCCCTCCACCCTTCAGTAACAAAAACAATAAATAATTTGTTTGGTGATTTCATAGAAATGTGAAATTTTCAGAGTGAGGGCAAAGCTCATCTCTAAATCACACTCCAAAAAATGTATTCTATTATAATTTAAAATATACCTTTTTATATACTTAAAATATTATATTGTAATTTTATATTGTTAAATTAGTATTATTATACTCTATTATTACATTAATAGAATAAATATATTAAACAAAAAAAGTCTAATAAATATATAAATATATATTTATATTTTATAATTTATAATGTAAACTTATATATAACTTCTATTATAAATTTATATTGTTAAATTTATATTATTATATTCCATAATTATATTAATAGAATAATTATATTAAATATATGAATGTTAATAAATATATGTTAATGTATTCTAATTTACAATATATATTTTTGTATACTTTATATATTATATTGTAATTTTATATTGTTACGTTTATATTTTTATATTCTATTATTAAACTAATAGAATAACTCTGTTAAACATATAAATTCTAATAAATATATAAATATACTTGTATTTTATAACCTATAATATATAGTTATATATAACTTATATTATAAAATTATATTGTTAAATTTATATTATTATATCCTATGATTAGATTAATAGAATAATGATATTAAATACATGAATTCTAACAAATAGATGTTTATGCATTCTATTATAATTTACAACATATGTTTTTATATACTTTATATATGATATTGTAATTTTATATTGTTAAGTTTATATTTTTATATTCTATCATTAAACTAATAGAATAATTTTATTAAACATACAAATTCTAATAAACATATAAATATACATTTATATTTTATAATTTATAATATAAACTTGTATTATAAAATTATATTGTTAAATTTATTTATTATATTCCATGATTAGATTAATAGAATAATGATATTAAATATATAAATTCTAATAAATATGTTTATGCATTCTATTATAATTTACAATATATGTTTTTACATACTTTATATATTATATTGTAATTTTATATTGTTAAATTTGTTATTATATTCTATTATTAGATTAATACAATAATTGTATCAAATATAAAAATTCTAATGAGCATTTAAATATACATTCACATTTTATAATTTATAATATATAACTTAAACCATAAAGTCACATTGTTAAATTTATATTACTATATGCTATTATTGTATTGATAGAACAATTATATTAATAATATGTTATAGGGACACATTATTACAATTTTATTATTATTAATTGGATTGTATTAACTGGATTGTATTAATTGGAGTGCCTTTCCCAAGGGTGCCCTTCCCAAAGGTCCCATTCCCAAAGGTCCCTTTCCCAAAGGGGCCTTTCCCAAAGGAGCTTCTCCCAAAGGGGCTTTTCCCAAAAGTCCTTTCCCAAAGGGGCCTTTCCCAAAGGAGCTTCTCCCAAAGGGGCTTTTCCCAAAAGTCCTTTCCCAAAGGTCCCTTTCCCAAAGGTGCTTCTCCCAAGGGTGTCTCTCCCAAAGGTCCTTTCCCAAAGGTCCTCTCCCAAAGGTGCCTTTCCCAAAAGTCCTTTCCCAAAGCTCCCTTTCCCAAAGGGGCCTTTCCCAAAGGACCTTCTCCCAAAGGACCTTTTCCCAAAGGTCCTTTCCCAAAGGAGCCTTTCCCAAAGGTCCCTTTCCCAAAGGTCCTTTCCCAAAGGTGCCTTTCCCAAAGGGGCTTCTCCCAAAGGGACCTTTCCCAAAGGACCTTCTCCCAAAGGACCTTTTCCCAAAGGTCCTTTCCCAAAGGAGCCTTTCCCAAAGGAGCTTCTCCCAAAGGACCTTGTCCCAAAGGGTGTCTCTCCCAAAGATCTTATCCCAAAGGCACCTTTCCCAAAGGTCCCTTTCCCAAAAGTCCTTTCCCAAAGGAGCTTCTCCCAAAGGTGCTTCTCCCAAAGGTCCCTTTCCCAAAGGTCCCTTTCCCAAAGGAGCCTTTCCCAAAGGAGCTTCTCCCAAAGGAGCTTCTCCCAAAGGTCCCTTTCCCCAAGGGGCTTTTCCCAAAGGGGCCTTTCCCAAAGGGGCTTCTCCCAAAGGACCTTTTCCCAAAGGTGCTCTTCCCAAAGGTCCTATCCCAAAGGCACCTCTCCCAAAGGTCCTTTCCCAAAGGTGTTTCTCCCAAAGGTGTCTCTCCCAAAGGTCCTATTCCAAAGGTCCTCTCCCAAAGGTCCCTTTCCCCCCCACCAGGTCCCCCCCGGCGCTCACCGCGATCATCCACGATCAGCTTGTCCATGCCGCGCGGGCCCAGCGTGGTGCGCACGGCCTCGGCGATCACCTGGCAGGCGTTGATGTTGCTGACCAGCTGCGGGATGCCCTGCGAGGTGTCCGTGCCCTCCTTCAGCAGGATCACCGGAGTCGGCTGCGGGGAGGAGCAGGGCAGAGCTGTGACCCTGACCCCAGGCTGGGTTCTATTTTACACCCTAAAAAAACGACCCCATGGAGCCCGCTCCTGCCGAGCTGGTGGGTGTAGTCGTGGTTGGTGCCCGTGATGTTTTGGTTTCTTTGGAAGACACGTTTTCTTAACTCTATCTTATGTTTTGCATTTCTTCCTCTAGTGTAGTCACTGCCTGTCATGTTTGGGTTTTCTGAAGTTCTTTCCCAGGGACCTAAACTGCTAAACAAGGTCACACTTTTTAAACTCTCTTGTTTTTCACGTTTCTCTCCTAAGGAGGGACTTTGCTTGCTGACCCTCGGTGTGACCGATGGTTCAAAGGATCCCACCTCTTAGGTGGGCACATTGTAAAGAAGTATAAAAATAGGTGCTGAGAATAAACCAGCCCCTTTTCAGAGCATCAGCCTTCTGAACCTAAGTCCATGTCTTTCCTTCGTGTCCAACAGTGACACTCTAGGAGGGACCTTCTCTTGATGTCCCTCTGACTTGACCGATGTGGTTGAAGAAGTTTGTTTTTCTTCCACCCCTTGGGTGGGTGTAGTCACTGCCTGTCATGTTTGGGTTTTCTGAAGTTCTTTCCCAGGGACCCAAACTGCTAAACAAGTTCCCACTCTTTAAACTCTCTTGTTTTTCACATTTCTCTCCTAAGGAGGGACTGTGCTTGTTGACCCTTGGTGTGACCGATGGTTCAAAGGATCCCACCTCTTAGGTGGGCACATTGTAAAGAAGTATAAAAATAGGTGCTGAGAATAAACCAGCCCCTTTTTGGAGCATCAGCCTTCTGAAATCACCAGTCCGTGTCTTTCCTTTGTGTCCAACAGTGACACTCTAGGAGGGACCATCTCTTGATGTCCCTCTGACTTGACCAATGTGGTTGAAGAAGTTTCTTTTTCTCCCACCCCTTGGGTGGGTGTAGTCACTGCCTGTCATGTTTGGGTTTTCTGAAGTTCTTTCCCAGGGACCTAAACTGCTAAACAACGTCACACTCTGTAAACTCTCTTGTTTTTCACATTTCTCTCCTAAGGAGGGGCTTTGCTTGTTGACCCTCGGTGTGACCAATGGTTCAAAGGATCCCACCTCTTAGGTGGGCACGTTGTAAAAAGGTATAAAAATAGGTGCTGAGAATAAACCAGCCCCTTTTTTAGAGCATCAGCTTTCTGAAATCACCAGTCCGTGTCTTTCCTTTGTGTCCAACAGAGAGACTCTAGGGGGGACCTTCTCTTGATGTCCCTCTGACTTGACTGATGTAGTTGAAGAAGTTTGTTTTTCTTCCACCCCTTGGGTGGGTGTAGTCACTGCCTGTCATGTTTGGGTTTTCTGAAATTCTTTCCCAGGGACCCAAACTGCTAAACAAGGTCACACTCTGTAAACTCTCTTGTTTTTCACGTTTCTCTCCTAAGGAGGGACTTTGCTTGTTGACCCTCGGTGTGACCAATGGTTCAAAGGATCCCACCTCTTAGGTGGGCACATTGTAAAAAGGTATAAAAATAGGTGCTGAGAATAAACCAGCCCCTTTTTTGGAGCATCAGCTTTCTGAAATCACCAGTCCGTGTCTTTCCTTTGTGTCCAACAGCAACACTCTAGGAGGGACCTTCTCTTGATGTCCCCCTGACTTGACCAATGTGGTTGAAAAAGTTTGTTTTTCTTCCACCCCTTGGGTGGGTTCTTTGTAAAACAGCATAAAGGGAAGAAATTCCCAGGGAATAAAGACTGGAGTCATCTCAGCCTTCTGACCTCAGGAGTCTGTGTCGTTGTTAATCTTAAACAACGTCAAGTGGGGTCTGCTCTGAGCCTTGGACTCTTGGTGAGGAGAAGGGCCTTGTGTGATCAAAAAGGGATTTACCTTCAGCCAGCCACACTACACACCCCCAAAGCAGAACATCCACATTCCATCATCCCAGTGTGAGATGCTCCACCCAGTGTGGGGAGCCAACCGTTCCTACCTGGATAAAACTGAGCCACAGGAACACCAGGTGTCACAGAATCACAGAATTTCTATGTTGGAAGAGACCTTCAAGATCATCAAGTCCAAGCCATGCTCTAACACCTCAACTAAACCATGGCACCAAGTGCCACATCCAGTCTTGTCTTTTCTGGTTCCACCAGATTCCCCAATGAAGACTGGACCCTTCTCACCATCACTTTAAACCCTTCTCACCATCTCTGGACCCCTTCTCACCATCCCTGGACCCTCCTCACCATCACTGAACCCTTCTCACCATCCCTGGACCCGTCTCACCATCACTGAACCCTTCTCACCATCACTGAACCCTTCCCACCATCTCTGGACCCTTCTCACCATCTCTGGACCCCTTCTCACCATCTCTGGACCCCTTCTCACCATCTCTGGACCCTTTTCTCTCAGGATCATCTCTGCCCCACCAGAACCACCTCTGCCACTCCAGCAGGACTCACTGTGGGGCTGCTCCCAACCCCCTGACCAACAGGGTGTCAGGTTGGAGCTCTGACTCTGTCAGGGTTCTCCAAAATCGTTGTTTTGTTTGTTTGCTGGTTTGGTTGGGTGGTTTTGTTGTCTACTCCATTTGTATTGTTAACATTCCCAGTACAGAACTGTTATTCCCATTCCCAAATCTTTGCCTGAAAGCCCTGAATTGCAAAATGATCATTTGGAGGGGGTGAGGGGTTTGCATTCCCCATTCCAAGAGAAACTCCAGCTTTCCCTGGTGGACACCTGTCTGTCCAAACCAAGGCATCCAGTTATCCACTAATTAAGGCTTCAGACATGAAACTTGCTTTCAATTCTATTTCACTTGTGAGTTTCATATTCTCAAAACCTAAGCAGTCCTACTCACAAAGCTTTCCTTTTTCATCTTCCCCAACACCCAGCAAACTCCTGAAGGCCCAGAAGGACAAAGCAGTGCAAGAACGAAGC
The DNA here is from genome assembly GCA_027886175.1 of Phylloscopus collybita. Classification (NCBI taxonomy): domain Eukaryota; kingdom Metazoa; phylum Chordata; class Aves; order Passeriformes; family Phylloscopidae; genus Phylloscopus; species Phylloscopus collybita. The sequence continues at coordinate 738,615 of JAJNNQ010000055.1, read as the reverse complement.
CAGAAACACAGACCCTCGTGATGTTCCTCTTGTCATTCCCCTGCTCCACACAACCCAGCTGCTGTCCACCTCCCACTGCTCCCACAGCAGAATTCACACAGCTGCTCCCACCACAGGCTCAGGGACCATCACAGTGACTGCCCCAAAAATAACTTTAGGGGGTCTTTAGGGCAGCACTGCCCACAGAGGTTCTGATTCTGATGCTGGCCTGGAGGAGACAGAACATGCAGGAGTCACAGAGACAGCGAGGAACCAAACCAATCTGGGTGGTGGCGGCACCAGAGAAGCTGTGGCTGCCCCATCCTTGGAAGCATCCAAAGCCAGGTTGGACACTTGGGGCTTGGAGCAGCCTGGGACAGTGGGAGGTGGCCCTGGATGGGTTTGAAGGTCCCTTCCGACCCAAACCATTCCAGGAATGCTGCAACCATCTCCCAGGCAGAGCTCAGGCAAAGCCCGAATTTGGGAAGCACTGGCTCAGAGCAGCTGCCAGCAGGCACGGAGCAGAATTAAACTCTGCTCGTTGCACTGAGGGGTCTCAAGTACAAGGAAAGGAGCCACTTGAGGGTTCAGGGATGGGCACGAAGAACATTTTTGGGGTCTGGAGCATCCCTCGTATGAGGAGAGACTGCAGGAGCTGAGCCTGGCCAGGCTGGGGAAGGGGAGGCTGAGAGGGGATCCCATCAATCCACAGGAATCTGCCCAAGGCGCTGCCAGGAGGTCGGTGCCAGCAACAGGACAGAAATTAAACCACAAGAAATTCCACCTCAACACGAGGAAGATTTTCTTTCCACGGAGGGTGACAGAGCCCTGGGAGAGCTGCACAGGGAGGGCCTGGAGACATCACAACCCCACAGCTCCTGTGCCACCTGCTCCAGGTGACCCTACCTGGGCAAGGGGGGCTGAACTGAGTCACCTCCAGCCCTGCCTATTCTGTGAGCCCCCGAAACCCGTAAAGAAAACGCGCAGCTTTCCTCCGCGCCCAGCAGCGCAGGAACCTCCAGGGAAAAGGAACCGCTTATCCCCGGGGGAATCAGGCTGGAGACACATCCACCTCCCGCAGCACCGCGGGGCTCGGAGCGCCGCGAACCGGAGGGAACCCGGGCCCGAGCCGAGCCGAGCCGAGCCGGGCCGGGCCGGGCCGGGCCGGGGGATGGAGCTGCGGGCTGCCCGCTCCCATCCCTCCCCGCCAGCGCAGCCCGGCCCCGGCACAGCCCGGGCACCGCCAGGCCTGCGCGCCGCGGCGGCTCCATCCCCGCGGCCCGGCCCGCCGCGACCCCGCCCCGCCCGCTCCCTGAGGGACGGCCCGGGCCCCGCGGCCCGTGCGGGGTGACGGGACGCGGGGACGGCGGCGGATGGCGGCGGATGGAGCGGAGGGGCCGCGGTCACTCACCATCATCGCGGCGGCTGCTGCTGGCTGCCGGCCCCCCCACAATGCACCGCGCACGCCCAGAACCTTCCCGGGGGCGGGCTGGGGGGCGGGGAGCACAATTTGGCAGGGAGGGGGGAAGGCCCGCAAAGCGGGGAAATGATATGGCTCATTATTTGGCAGCGAGCGCCGCGATGACAGAGCGAGGCCCGCGCCGGCTCGCGCGTGATTGATGGCGGCGCAGACCAATAGAAAGGAGCGCGGTAAGATCACCCGCCAATGGGGAGCGCGGGGCGGGCCGGTGGGCGGGGCGTGGCGCAGCCATGCTGCTCTGGCTCTGGCTCTGGCTCTGCGTCTGCTGCTGCCCGGGCCGCGGTGAGTGAGGGACGGAGGGAGGGACGGAGCGGGGACAGCGGCCGGGGCCGCGCCTCCACGGCCCGCACCGCGCAGCCAGACCCCGCCGGCACCCCAAGCATCCCGGGCCGGCTTTCTCCCCGCTGGGCGCACCGTGATCCCGGTGTATTTCCCCTCCCGGCACCCCGGCCCCGTTGCAGTTCCCCTCCTGTGTCCGTGTCCCGGTGCATTTCCCCTCCCGGCACCCCGGTTCCCCTCCTGTACCCATATCGGAGTACGGGTGCATTTCCCCTCGCTGCTCCCCCACATTAATTGCGTTTCTCCTCCTACGTTCCCGATCCGGGTGTATTTATTTCCCTTCCTGCACCCCAATCCGGATGCGTTTCCTTTCCTGCATCCCAACGTTTGGATGGGATGGATGCGCCAATGGAGGCGCATTTCCCCTCCAGCATCCATCCCAATGCTGGTGCAATTCCCTCGGCGCACCTCGACCTCGGTGCGTTTCCCGCACCCCAATCCCGCAGCATCTCCTCTCGGTGCGGTCGGAGCCCCTCGGATTTCCCCTCTGAGCCCTCTGCTCCCGGTGCATTTCCCATCCCAGCTCCATTGCATTTCCCGCTGCACCCCAATCCGAGCGCATTTTCCCTCGGCGCCTTGATATCCTGATGTGTTTCCCCTCAGTCCGGGTGCCCATCATCCCACACCCATCCATGGTCCAGCAGCGTTTTCTCCTTCCCCTTCTGAGCACCCCACTGCCAGTGCTTTTCCCACTCCCATCCCCTGGGAATTGCCACGTCTGCCCTTGGGACACCCCAAAACCCTCGGGGCGTTTTGAGTCCAGCCAGGGTTTGGCGTTGCTGAAGGGCCTGTTCTCCCCCCACCATGATTCAGGAGTGATAACTGAGACTTTGCCCCTTTTTTCCAGGGATTTTGCCTTCAGCTTCCCTCGCCTCTCTCTCAGCTCTGTCCTTTCCCCCCACCAGGCTTACGCATCCATGAGTATTTGTACTTCCAAGTGCTGAGCCCCGGAGACATCCGCTACATCTTCACTGCCACCCCGGCCAAGGATTTCGGGGGAGTGTTTGTAAGTATTCAAAACTGAATTTGTCACTTTGGGTCCCTCCATCCCGATATTTCTCCTCGGTGGGACTCAGTGGAGTTTTGATGAGAATGGAGCTCATTGCTTTTCCACAAGCCCCCTTGGCACCTCAGCAGGATTCCAGAGGTGGGGATTGAGCTCAGGGCTGGACCTGGGAGGCCAAAATCTGCCCCAAGGCAGCCCCCAGAGGGAGGAGCAGGGAGGGGGAGCAGCTCCAGTCCCTCCCCAGGCTCACCCCTGCCTGTCTCCTCGGAGAACACGAGGTACGACCAGATCCACCTGGTCCCGGCGGATCCTCCGGAGGCCTGCGGAGAGCTCAACAATGGGGTCTTCATCCAGGACCAGATCGCCTTGGTGGAGAGGGGGTAGGTCTGGCATGATGGGACCCTGCTGGGCAGGAGGGCAGCCCTTGGCCACGTCTCCCTCTCGCCTCCAGATTCTTCCTGTGGCTTTCCCCACGTAGATAAACCAGGAGAACGTGAGGGTCTTGCTACCCTGGGGAATTGCATTTGTATTTTTGAGCCTGGAGTAAGGTAGGAAAAACCCTGTCTGGGTTCAGATTGAAAGAGAATAGGTTTAGATGAGACAGGGGGAAAAGAACTCTGCTCTGTGAGAGTGGTGAGGCCCTGGCACAGGTTGCCCAAAGCAATTCTGGGTGCCTCATATCCCTGGAGGTGTCCCAGGCCAGGCTGGACATTGGAGCACCCTGGGACAGTGGGAGGTGTCCTTCCCATGGCAGTGGGTGGACCTGGATGAGCTTTAAGTTCTCTTCCAACCCGAACCATTCCAAGATTTTATTCCATTTTTTTTTTTAGCAGTGTGGGTGCCTTGAGCAGGGTTTGGAGGAGGTGTGGAGTCAGGGAGACAATCCCTAGCTTGGCTGTCTCCAGGCAAGCTCTGGCTGGCCCACGCAGGCTTTGGAGCTGCCTGTGGCCACCACAACTTGGTGACAGCTTGGTCCCTCTGTGCCCCAGGGGCTGCTCCTTCCTGTCCAAGACCCGAGTGATCCAGGAGCACGGCGGGCGGGCCGTCATCATCGCCGACAACGCCTACGACAACGACAGCTTCTACATCGAGATGATCCAGGACAGCTCCCGGCGCACGGCCGACATCCCCGCCCTCTTCCTGCTGGGCAGGGACGGGTACGTGCCCCACCCAGGGGGGCTAGGACAGCTCCCAGCTCACGGGGACAGCCCGGGGACAGTCACTGCAGGGAGGTGCCAGTGCTCAGCGTGGCTTTGAGAGCCACGTTTTGCATGGATGCAGTGCTGCTTGATGGGCAGAGTTGGAGCTGGGCTGTGGTTTGTGCTCGGGGCTGGCTCTGCTCTCCCAGCCCTGGCAGTTTGGGAATGCCTGTGCCCCTCCCACCCCTCCAGGTACATGATCAGACGCTCCCTGGAGCAGCACGGGCTCCCCTGGGCCGTCATCTCCATTCCTGTCAACGTCACCAGCATTCCCACCTACGAGATGATGCAGCCCCCCTGGACCTTCTGGTAGCAGCAGAAAGCTGTGGCAGATGGAGGACTTTGCCTGGTGGAGCCCAGGATCTTGCCCTGAGGAGCAGGTTTGAGGAAAAGGATCCCGACGCGCTCCGGAGATCCCGCCGGATTCGGCGACAGGGAGATCTCTTCCTGCTGGCACCGGTGTGTGGCCAAGGGCAAACACCAATGCCAGGGGGAACCCTGAGCCTGGCACTGAGCTGGGTGACTCTGTGGGAGGGAGGTGAGGGCCCAGAGCAGGCCAGCACTTCCCAGGAAACCTTTGACTTTGTGCTGCTGATTTGGAGGGGTGCAGGACCGGCAGGGATGGGGGGGAGAGCGATACAGGCTTGGTCTGTACCAGCAGGGCTCACCCAATGGCTGTATATTTTTGTCTGAGCTAATGAAGTCTGATTAAGTTTTAGAGAAAGAGAAGTTTTTCTTATTTCCAGCAGGCTGAAAGGATAAATCTCATCCCCAAATATTTTCCTAGTAAAATTCTCCCAAGTACTTCCTGCACCTGGGGCAGGGCTCATGGGACAGCACAGCCCGCAGCACTTGTCCCCAAGGGTGGGCTGGTGACAAATCTAGAGCCCACACTTGCACAGGTGTCTGTTCCCTGATCCCCAGAGCTGTGTCCCCACAGGGCCAGCCCCTGGCTCACAGCCCTGTCTGCACTCAGCACCCACCAAGACAAAGCACAGGTCTCCAGCTGTCACCAGGCTCTGTTTATTAGGAACACTGAAGGGGATGTGGCCCCGGGACTGCTGGGGACAAGCAGCGGGAGGCAGGGAGCAGTGATGGCAGTGTCACGGGTGTGCCACCCTCGGTCCCACAATCCAGCTGCCATGGACATGGTGGCAGGAAAACAGCTCCCCAAAATCCATGGAGGAGGGAAATAACCCCGGGTGCATCCCTGACCTGCTGCCTGTCCGTCACTTGGAGCCGTGTTGTCCCCTTGAGGGTGGCAGCGTGGGATGGGTGACAAGGGGACATCCAGTGGGGCCACTCTGCCCTGGCACATCTCCACGTGGGAGCACTGGGTGCAAGGAAGCACCCAGCACGTGCTGCATCCCCAGGCACAGCCACTCTCACACAGCTGAAGGGAGGGACAGCTCCCTTCCCTGCAAACCCCAAAGTGCCTTCTGGGTTTGGGATGACCCCACAGCCCATGGCAGCTCCTGGCCCTTTCTCCATCCCCAAATGGGCCTGAGCTGGGAAGGAGGTGTTTGCATGCTCAGCTCTGCTCTCCCTGCTGGACTCCAGCTCCGGGCCACCCTCCAAGGCATCCCCTGCAAGAGCCTCCTGCCCCTCACTGCTGGCCAAGGCATGGAATGGAGGATATATAAGGGCCTCAGCTCCATAGTGTGTAAATAGTGCTAATGGACATTAAATAGTACCCTCGTGCACAGACACACAGACACACACACACACGTTCCCCTCGTCCCTGCAGGGTGGGAAGGACAAGCTCCTCTGCACCCACAGCCTGCACAGACACAGCACAGCCACCAGCCTGGTGGTGGCCCAGGGGCTGGCTGGCTGGCTGGCTGGCTCCCACTCTGCTCCAGCCTCCCCTGCAGGCACCAGCCAGCCCCGCTGGGAACTGGGATGTGGTGGAGGGGCCACTGGCTCACAGCTTGTCCTCACGGGGAGGACAGGGACAGCCTGACACACACACACACACACACACACACACACACACATACACACACACACACACACAGGGACAGCACAGACAGGCGGGAGCAGGGCCTGCCTCCGCTCCGGCACCTCCCGCCCCCACGCCACACAACCCTGTTCCAGTATTAAAGCTGCTGCCTCTTGGAGGAACCTCCAGGCCCTTCCCTTCCCCTTCCCATCCCTTCCCTCTCCTCTCCTGCCCGGGGGGGCCAAGATCACACGTCGGTCATCTCATCCTCCAGCTCGGCATCGTCCGTCTCCCCTTCGCCCTCCTCCTCCTCGTCCGAGGTCACGTCGGCGTCGTCGGCTTGCGCCAGGCACTTGGGACACGAGCAGGTGAACAAGTAGTTCTCCCTGGTGGGGAGGCAGGAGACACAGGGGTGGTGCTGGGTGTTGGGACTGGTACAATCCCACACTGATGCTGGGCAGGGGCTCAGCAGAGAACAGCCAGGAAGGGGCTGAATGTGACCCAGAGGAGCCTGGGGGTTCCATCCCGCTGGCTCAGGCAGGGTAAGGGTATCCCGGGCAGAGAGGGGGATTCCTCAGCCCCAAAGGGGTGATGGGACAGGGGAACAGTGAACCCCAGCAGGAAGCTCTGCCCTTGAGGGAGAGAGAAGGAAAAGGAAGGCTCTTACAGGTGTAAGCCTGCAGAGAGAGGGGGAGAATGCAAATCTTTGATCCCCAAGGATTACAAGGAACTCGAAGCACCAGAGGCACCGTGTGCTGCACACACACACCCCCTGCCACCAGCCCACAGCACCCTGTGCACAGCCACACCCTGAGGCACACACAGCCCTGGGGTGGGGACGCTGCCCTGATGGACTTTGGGATGTAAAGGATGTGAGATCCCCCCCCAGGTACCCCCAGGCAGCCCCTACCTGAGTATCTTGTTGCGGCTGTGTCTGCTCCGCTCCCTCTGGCAGCAATCTAAGTAACTGATGCAGATTTCCTGTGGGCAAACAGAAACGGGCTGGGCTCAGAATCGCTCCCCACCATCCCAAAGCAGCAGGATTTGTCCCAGTCCATCTCAAAATCAGGCAGAAACATTGGGTCTGGCAGCCCCTACACGGGATGGGGATTGGATTCCTCTACCAAGATGGTGCAGGACACAGGAGGTTTGGGGGCTGGGGTCCATGGAGGATGTAGGGGACACAGGGGTGATGCCAAGGTGTGATGTCACCTCAGGTCCACCCAGGCCCCTGCTGTCTCACCTCTCCTGCTTCGATGTCCTCCAGAGCAGTGAGATGCAGGAGGAAGTTGTTTTCTGGGAAGGATGTCTCAGCGTTGGGGATGCAGCTGTGGTTACCTACAGGCAATACAATCGCTTTGCTACGTGCTCCTGGAACCACATCCCATCCGAGGGCATCCAAGGCAGGGCTGCCCATTCCACAGCTGAGAGAGCAGGAGCCATCACATCCACCCCAGCCCAGCCCACAGATGGCAAGCACAAACCCCTTTCTCCGGAGGAAGAGGTGAGCCAGCCCAGCACAGGCCGTTTCCCTCCTGGTTCTCCTCCCAGCCCCTGTGTTACTCACAGCAGCTCTGCAGCACGTAGAGCCCCGATCCCTCGCAGTTGAGGAACTCTCCTGACTCTGCAGCACAGAGAGAGAGGGGTTAGAGCTCTGCATGCTCCATTCCAGCCCTTCAGCACACGAGCACCAAAGAACCTCCAGCAACACAAACCACCCACAGCCAGCGCTGCTTTGCAGGGTGATTTCCCAAGAGCTTTTCCCTCCCAGCTGGGAGGGGCTGGAGCACCAAGACTCAGAGCCCTGAGGCTGCCTGTCCTGTCCCTGCAGTCCCCCAGGGCCTCACCCTTCTCGATGTCCTTGTAGAGCTGGTCGATGAAGGCGTCCAGCTCCTCCCGCTGCAGCACGGGCAGATCCAGCGCGTCGCAGGCGTGCACCCACTGGCTCAGGGAGCTGGGGGCACAGGGGACACTGTGACAGTGCCACACTGCTATTGGGGACACTGTGACAGTGCCACACTGCTACTGGGACACTGTCACAGTCCCACAGTGCTATTGGGGACACTGTGACAGCCCCACAGTACTATTGGGCAGCTGGAGGCACAGGGGACACTGTGACAGTGCCACAGTGCTATTGGGGACACTGTGACAGCCCCACAGTACTATTGGGGAGCTGGAGGCACAGGGGATACTGTGACAGTGCCACACTGCTATTGGGGACACTGTGACAGCCCCACAGTACTATTGGGGAGCTGGAGGCACAGGGGACACTGTGACAGTGCCACACTGCTACTGGGGACACTGTCACAGTGCCACAGTGCTACCAGGGAGCTGGGGGCACAGGGGACACTGTGACAGTGCCACATTGCTACTGGGGACACTGTGACAGTGCCACACTGCTACTGGGACACTGTCACAGTCCCACAGTGCTATTGGGGACACTGTGACAGCCCCACAGTGCTACCAGGGAGCTGGGGGGAACAGGGGACACTGTGACAGTGCCACATTGCTACTGGGACACTGTCACAGTCCCACAGTGCTATTGGGGAGCTGGGGGCACAGGGGACACTGTGACAGTGCCACACTGCTACTGGGGACACTGTCACAGCCCCACAGTGCTACCAGGGAGCTGGGGGGAACAGGGGACACTGTGACAGTGCCACACTGCTACTGGGGACAGTGCCACAGTGCTATTGGGGACAATGCCACAGTGCTACTGGGGACACTGTCAGAGTCCCACACTGCTATTGGAGACACCGTCACAGCCCCACAGGGCTACCAGGGACACTGTCACAGTCCCACAGTGCTACTGGGGAGCTGGGGGGAACAGGGGACACTGTGACAGTCCCACAGTGCTATTGGGGACACTGTCACAGTGCCATGAGGCTATCAGGGAGCAGAGACACTGTCACAGCCCCACAGTGCTACTGGGGACACTGTCACAGCCCCACAGTGCTACCAGGGACACTGTCACAATCCCACAGTGCTATTGGGGACACTGTCACAATCCCACAGTACTACCAGGGACACTGTCAGAGTGCCACAGTGCTGTCAGAAACAGCAGGACATTTTTACAGTCCCACAGTGCTATCAGTGGGACCTCACAGAGAGGATCCAAGGTGGCTCTGAGCAGCCAGGCTCTGGCAGAGGGATGTGAAGGGGTTGGACACAACCAGGATGAAGTTTTCAAGTCTGGCTCCCCCTCCCCATCTCTCAAACCCAGCCATTCACATTCCTCATCTCCTCAGCCCTGCAAGGAGCACCCCCAAAGCCCCCTTACCTGGTTCCTATGCCTTGGCCATTGGTGCCCACCAGGGCAAAGAGGGATCGAAAGCCTTCGGGAGTGAACCACTGCAGAAGGGAGAGGAGAAAGGAACTGAGCCCAGGCCAGCCTGCAGGAGCCCCTCGCTCTGCAAGGCCTCAAAAGCCACAGGGAGCTTTTGGGGGGAAGCAAGGAACGAGCACAGTCCCAGGGGGAAGCCCTGGCCAATGCTCCTGGGCTCTGTGGGAGGCAGATCCACTCACCCTGCTGAGATACTCGTCATAAAGGGCTTCGGTGAAGAGCAAGCGCAGCAGCTCCAGCTGGCCCTGGCAGGACATGGCAGCACAGTCAGGGTGGGGGTGCCAGCCCCAGGCTGAGCCCAGCACAGTCAGGGTGGGGGTGCTGGGGGTGCCAGCCCCAGGCTGAGCCCAGCACAGTCAGGGTGGGAGGTGCTGGGGGTGCCAGCCCCAGGCTGAGCCCAGCACAGTCAGGGTGGGGGTGCTGGGGGTGCCAGCCCCAGGCTGAGCCCAGCATGGTCAGGGTGGGAGGTGCTGGGGGTGCCAGCCCTGGGCTGAGGTGCTGAGGCTGAGCCCAGCACAGTCAGGGTGGGAGTGCTGGGGGTGCCAACCCGAGGCTGAGCCCAGCACAGTCAGGGTGGGGGTGCTGGGGGTGCCAGCCCTGGGCTGAGGCTGAGCCCAGCACAGTCAGGGTGGGAGGTGCTGGGGGTGCCAGCCCCGGGCTGAGGCTGAGCCCAGCAGGATCAGGGTGGGGGTGCTGGGGGTGCCAGCCCTGGGCTGAGGCTGAGCCCAGCAGGGTCAGGGTGGGAGGTGCTGGGGGTGCCAGCCCCGGGCTGAGGCTGAGCCCAGCAGGATCAGGGTGGGGGTGCTGGGGGTGCCAGCCCTGGGCTGAGGCTGAGCCCAGCAGGGTCAGGGTGGGAGGTGCTGGGGGTGCCAGCCCCAGGCTGAGGCTGAGCCCAGCACAGTCAGGGTGGGAGGTGCTGGGGGTGCCAGCCCTGGGCTGAGGCTGAGCCCAGCAGGGTCAGGGTGGGAGGTGCTGGGGGTGCCAGCCCCGGGCTGAGGCTGAGCCCAGCAGGATCAGGGTGGGAGGTGCTGGGGGTGCCAGCCCCAGGCTGAGGCTGAGCCCAGCAGGGTCAGGGTGGGGGTGCTGGGGGTGTCAGCCCCGGGCTGAGGCTGAGCCCAGCACAGGCCAGAGGCTCTGCAAGGACTCGGGCTCCCCAGCCTGCCCTGCATGGCTGCAGGCTGCTGCCCTCAAACCCACCCATTTCAGCAGCAAAAGCCACCTACTCTGCAGCTAAATATCACGCTGTCCCAGCCCACAGCAGGAACATCTCCTCCACAGGAAGGAGCAGCACATCCCATGAAAGCATCACAAGGCCAAAACCCTCTAAGCTACCACTTCCTCACTGTCAGGGCCCTCCCTTTAAGGCTGGAGTTTCCAGTGTTTCCTATCCCTGCTGTAATGAGGCTTTTGCATCTGTGGGCTCATAGGCTGGAGAACAAAAGGCTCGAGGATTCAAGAGCTGCTGGGCCTTACCTTAAATTTGTCCCCCAGCAGCTTGTGCACAATCTCCTCTTCTTCATTTGCTGTCTTGCTGCAGAACTGGGAGAAGGCCTTGATCCACCACTCCTTGTCTTTAGCCTGACAAAAGAGCCAAGCAGAGGCATTGAACCAACACCACTTTCCTCCCCAGCCCAGAGAGAGGGAGGACTGCCAGAATAAATTTCTGCTGAGAAAGCCAGGCCCAGGAAACAGAGACCTGGGAATAACATCCCCAGTGGGATAACAAAACCACCCAAGTGTACCTGTTTGATGGTGGCGACCATCCTGGCCATCAGCATGATGCTGGAGGTCTCTGGAGGGTAATGCATGTTTCTGTGGGATTCAGATGGAGAAGAGATGAGCAGATCAGGGCTGGCACGGGACTGAAAAGCTGGAGGGAGGCAGAGGCAGCTGCCATAGCTGTGGTCAGGCCTGCACTGACTGACCCATCACACCGAAGTGGTCGGTGCAGCACTGCTGTGTGGGGCTCCAGCAGAGAGAAACCTGCACCCACCTTCCTGCTCCAAACCATACAAACAACCCCCTTCTGTCCTGTTCACTCTGCTGGGGCTTGGGACAAGATTCGAGTCAGGGATGTTGCCTGTCCCCTCCAGGACCACTTGTTTTTTAAAAGCAGGCACAGAAACGGAGCCATGGGATGCTACAAGGACAATCTCCCAGAGGCTGGAGATCTGCAGGAGCACCATAAAACTGCAGGAGCACCATAAAACTGCAGGAGTGAGGGACGTGCAGCTCAGTGCTTTGTAGCTCCTCAGTGGGAGAAAATGCTCAGCTGCATGTCCAAACCCCTTGGGCTGCCATCATCACAACACCCAACCAGGAAGAAGAGCTGGGCAGCGTCCCACGGCCATCCCCACCCTCCAGACACCCCGTGCAGGGATGCAAAGCAAGGAGCCAGCCCAGCAGAGCCAGCTCCCTTGAGCAGCAGCAGGTCAGGCCCTACCTCCACGCCTCCTGCAGCTTGTTGAGGGGGTGCGTGGGGTCGTCCCGGGACGGGCCGAGGCAGAGGACCTGGTGGTACTGCTCCAGAGCTGCCTGCCTGCACTCTGCGCTGCAGTACGTCACCTAGAGCCAGGGGACAGCAGGGAGAGGGGCTCCTAGAGCCAGCTGAGCCAGCTGGGCCCCCTCCCTGAGCAGCAGAGCCCAGAGCAGGGAAAGGCAAGGCAGCACAAGGGCCTGGCTGGACAGGAAGGACTCAAGGATGCCAAGAGGAGCAGGGTCCCTGGCCGTACCTGGCAGCGGGGGCACTGCTGGTGCAGGTCCTTCCGGATGCTGCACTGCTCCGGGTGGGGCAGCACCAGAGAGCTCCTCCCCAGCAGGCGCTGGGCATTCTCCTCGGCCGTCTCCAGAGCCCGCAGGCAGTGATCACAGGCTGGGGGGAGACAGGAGCGACGGGCGGGTGGGTGGAGGGATTGAGGAGGGAGGGAGGGAGGGAGGGAGGAGGGAGGGATGGATGCATGGATGAAGGATGGATGGATGGATGGATGAAGGATGGATGGATGAAGGATGGATGGATGAAGGATGGATGGATGGATGGATGCATGGATGAGGGATGGATGGATGGATGGATGGATGGATGGATGCATAGATGAGGGATGGATGCATGGATGAAGGATGGATGGATGAAGGATGGATGGATGGATGAGGGATGGATGGATGAGGGATGGATAGATGGATGAAGGATGGATGGATGGATGAGGGATGGATGGAGGGAGGGAGGGATGGATGGATGGATTGAGGGATGGATGCACTGATGGATGGATTGAGGGATGGATGAATGGATGGATGGATGGAGGGAAGGATGGATGATGAATGGATGGATGGATGGATGAATGGATGATGGATGGATGGGTGGATGGATGGATGGATGAGGGATGGAGAGATGGGTGGAAGGATGGGTGCGTGGATGGATGGGTGGATAGGTGTAGCCCTGGCTCGTCCCTGAGATGTTCTGGTTTTCTGAAACTCTTTTCCCAGAGAGTTTTCTGTCAACAGGAGACACGTTTTCCTAACTCTAACCTTCGTTTACATTCCTTTCCCTAGGAGGGACTTCTTGATGTCCCTCTGGTTTGACCAATGTGATTGAAGAAGTTTGACTTCCTTTCACCCATTGAGTTGTTCTCTGTAGAACGGTATAAAAGGGACAAAATTGCCAGAAATAAATGGAGTCAATTGTCAGCCTTCTGAAGCTGAAGTCTGTGTGGTTGTGGTCTTTAACAGCGTCAGATAGGTGGATGGATAGATGGGTGGGTGGATGGATGGACGCATGGATGGATGCATGGATGGACGCATGGATGGATGCATGGATGGATGCCAGAGGAAAGCCTTTGGAAAGAAAAAGGGCCAGAACCCAGGGCAAGGCAACACAACTGGTACCAACACCAGAGAGGAACAAGGAGATGGGGCTTGGAGCCAGGTGGGCTAGGGCACGGTGTCCCTGCCCATGGCAGGGGTGCAATATGATCTTTAAGGCCCCTTCCAACCCAACCCATTCCAAGGTTCTATGGTGGCACCTGGCACATTCCTCCAGAGCTGATGATGGAAGTCACCATCCCTCAGATGACACCTGAACTTGTCAACAGTTTAGTGCAGAGGCAGAAAAGGCAGCAAGGCCACCTTTACAAAGGCGCTAAGACAAACCCAAACCCTTCCCTCGGTACCAGGCAGCTCCTCGGGGGTCCCGCGGCCACCCCACCGCGACAGGTGACAGGGATGGGGACATGCCACCAGCGCCAGCCGCTCACCTCGGTAGTTGTACAGGGCGTTCCAGAGGAACTGGGATGACACCACCGGCCTCTCCACGAAGACTGTTTCCCCTTTGCGGATGTTTTTAGTGGCGAACAAGCCCTTTCCCTGCCGAGGGACAACCGCGGGTCAGGGACGCGCCCGAAGCCGAGTCATACCCGGGAGCTGAGGGAATCGCTCGATCCCGAGGGGACCCTGAGGGCTTCGACTCCCTCTGTCCCCCCCCCCAAGCTGGGCGGGAAGGGAGGGACCCTCACGGAGGGGAGACCGCGGGCTGCTCACCTTGGCGCTGCTGATGAACCGCGCCTCCGCCGCAGCCCCGGCGTGTGGCCCCGCCGCGGCCGCCATCTTCGGGCGGCGACTTCCCCGCCCTGACCCGCCGGGCAGCGCCTCTTCCTCTTCCTCCTCCTCCTCCTCCTCCTCCTCTTCTTCCTCCTCCTCCGCGCCCGCCCCCTGCGCCCCTCAGGGCCCCGCGCTCGCCATCGCCCCCCTCAGCCGCGGGGCGCGCGGGGGCCGGCGGCCATCTTGGCCCCCCTTCCACAGCCCCCCGCCAGCGCCTGCGAACACCGCCAAAAACACCGCCAAAATATCCGAAAATACCGCTAAAACGCCTCGAAACGGGCTCGAGGTGCTCCCACTGCCGTCCCAGATCGTTCGAGAGTTTGATATCTCTCCCCAAACAATTATTATTTCACGGTAGAGGAGTAGCTGTCACAGCCCTGTCAGGCGGGAACCCAATTTACCCCTCACTTGAGGTCTCCCCTCATGCAGAGAGGAGGCATCTCCCACTGCCCTGCGCGCCCCAAACTGGCCCGACTAACCCCAAAAAAAGCCTTCAAAACCCGCTGCTGCGGCCACTCTGCCCTCGCTACCTTCTGCTGGGGGGGTCTGCGAAGCCTTAAAGCGCACGGAAATGCGTGTTTGGTTGTATTTACTAATCAACAGCGCTGCGGCTCAGCCCCGCTCCTCGCTGGCCAGGCGGCGGGAGCAGGGTTTGGGAACTCGGGACGATTCCCTGCTCGGGGCTTTGGGGGAGTGATTTGGTGTCACTAGATGTCACTGTCGGCTCGTGGCGGGCACACGACACCGGGTGACAAGGCTGGAGCTGCCGCCTCCATGCCCGGGCGGCAGCTGGAGCACGGCCTCAGGACGGTACTGACCCGCAGGGCTGGCCACTGACCCTCAGGGCTGGCCACTGATCCTCAGGGCTGGCCACTGACCCTCAGGGCTGGCCGCTGACCCTCAGGGCTGGCCACTGATCCTCAGGACTGGGCACTGACCCTCAGGGCTGGGCAGTGACCCTCAGGGCTGGGCAGTGAGCCTCAGGGCTGGCTACTGATCCTCAGGGCTGGCCACTGATCCTCGGGACTGGCCACTGACCCTCAGGACTGGCCGCTGACCCTCAGGGCTGGGCAGTGACCCTCAGGGCTGGCCACTGATCCTCGGGACTGGCCACTGATCCTCAGGACTGGCCGCTGGCCCTCAGGGCTGGGCACTGATCCTCAGGGCTGGGCAGTGACCCTCAGGGCTGGCCACTGACCCTCAGGGCTGGGCAGTGACCCTCAGGGCTGGCCGCTGACCCTCAGGGCTGGGCAGTGACCCTCAGGGCTGGCCACTGATCCTCAGGGCTGGCCACTGATCCTCAGGACTGGCCACTGACCCTCAGGACTGGCCACTGATCCTCAGGGCTGGCCACTGACCCTCAGGGCTGGGCACTGACCCTCAGGACTGGCCACTGACCCTCAGGGCTGGGCAGTGACCCTCAGGGCTGGGCAGTGACCCTCAGGGCTGGCCACTGACCCTCAGGGCTGGCCACTGACCCTCAGGGCTGGGCAGTGACCCTCAGGGCTGGGCACTGATCCTCAGGACTGACCACTGACCCTCAGGGCTGGCCACTGACCCTCAGGGCTGGCCACTGACCCTCAGGGCTGGCCGCTGACCCTCAGGGCTGGGCACTGATCCTCAGGACTGACCACTGATCCTCAGGGCTGGGCACTGACCCTCAGGGCTGGGCAGTGACCCTCAGGGCTGGGCACTGATCCTCAGGACTGACCACTGATCCTCAGGGCTGGGCACTGACCCTCAGGACTGGCCACTGACCCTCAGGGCTGGGCAGTGACCCTCAGGGCTGGCCACTGCTGCGGCCACCCGGCCGAGGGACAAGGGACAAACAGGCTGCCAGGGCCACCTTCCCGGCCTGAGCTGTGGGATCCAGCGCCGGGGGAGCCAGCGCAGGCTGTGCTCCACCACACTGTTGTGAAAAACAACCTTTCACCTTTTTATATTAATTTATAAGTTTAATAAAAATAAAATAAAATAGAATAAAAAATTAGACAATTAAGGAGACGAATAAGGCAGCAACTCAGCTGAGGGTGCAAAGCAACACACCGCCCATTCTAAATTCTTTGGTATTTAAAAGTCTTGGTGTTACATATTTAAATGAGCTAATGCATGATTCAAATATTCATTTTGGTAGCATACAAGGTATCTGTGAGGCTCCACAAAATCCAGATGTACATTGTAAATTTGTCCTCTGGAGATTTAGACCTCAAAGGCTTAATTCTTTCTGATCAGAAATCTTTAGTTCAGGAATTTTAGACATCTCTTCTGTCTTCTATCTAAAAATATACTTAAATATACTAAATAATATAACTAAATAATATACTAATATACTAAAAATATTCCTCACCTCCTCACCAAATAAATATATGTTTTGGTTTAGGGTCAAATTTTGAGAGGGAACTTTTGAAGGGTTTTTTTTTTTTTGAAAAGTAAATTTTAAACGGCCCCTCCCCTTAAGTTGGTCTAGGAAAAGAATTTTTTTTTTAGAGAAAAGTGGAAAAACCTATTTATTTCATAAACAAAATGTAAAGAACTAATAGTATGAAACAATAAAACTTTTCTGTTGTTTTGAAGAGAGATGGCAAACAGAGACAGTTTTTCTTGTGGGTGTAGTTTAGTTTTTTTTAGTTTTTTATTAGTTTTACCTCTTCTGCAGCTCTAGGCTCGGCGGGCCGCAGGCGCTAGTTTTTACTGGGGTTTTTTGGGGTTTTTAGTTTTGAGCAGATTTAAACAGTTTTAAGAAAAAAAAAAAAAAAGAGGGAAAAGAAGAACAGTTTAAATTAAATCTGCCTCAAGTACCAGCAGAGCCCGGCTGTCCCCTCCTGGCAGGCAGACACAGGTTCTTGTTCTCCAGGAGCCTGAGCACCCCATACTCACCAGGTGTGCTGCTCTCACTGAAAATGTCATTTTCTCTCTGCAAGAACCAGCCCCGAGGTAGTAACTCCTTTTATCTACTTTATATAGGGTCATCAATCAATTGAAGAAAAGATCTTTAGTATATATTTTGTCCAAAATAGTTTATTAAGAAAAAAAAACCCTCATACTCTTAGGAGAAGAATGAAAACACATTTGGTTTATTTTATTTTTTTTCTCTTGTTACTAATTTCAATTGAAAATTAAAGAGAGTACTTGGAAATCTTTCCATCTCTTTTGTTTTTTTTTACTCGTTCCATCTCTCTTCTTAAAACTAACTCGATTTTGGTTTTTTTACTCATTCCATCTCTCTTAAAACTAACCCGATTTTTTATCAACAAAGACAAAGCAAATAAATAAGCAAAAAAAAAAAAAAAAAAAAAGAGTTATTTCTATAAATAACAATATAAGAGTAAAGTGTTATACAGTGTTCTAGGTCAGCAAGAGACTGAATAAATTATCCTGAGCTGATGGGCCGTGGTGGTGGGGAAGGCAGGGTGACAGCCTGAGCCCTCCCAAAACCCTCCCTACCCCCAAAAAATCCAGCTGTTAACTGCATGAGGCTGCTGCCCCCTCCAAAACCCTCCCTACCCCCAAAAAATCCAGCTGTTAACTGCATGGGGCTGCTGCCCCCCCCAAAAAAACCCTCCCTAGCCCCAAAAAATCCAGCTGTTAACTGCATGGGGCTGCTGCCCCCTCCAAAACCCTCCCTACCCCCCAAAAAATCCAGCTGTTAACTGCATGGGGCTGCTGGCCTCCCCAAAAACCCTCCCTACCCCCAAAAAATCCAGCTGGTAACTGCATGGGGCTGCTGCCCCCTCCAAAACCCTCCCTACCCCCCAAAAAATCCAGCTGGTAACTGCATGGGGCTGCTGCCCTCCCCAAAACCCTCCCTACCCCCAAAAAATCCAGCTGGTAACTGCATGGGGCTGCTGCCCTCCCCCAAAACCCTCCCTACCCCCAAAAATCCAGCTGGTAACTGCATGGGGCTGCTGCTCCCCCCCAAAAAACCCTCCCTACCCCCCAAAAAATCCAGCTGGTAACTGCATGGGGCTGCTCCCCCCCCAAAACCCTCCCTACCCCCCAAAAATCCAGCTGTTAACTGCATGGGGCTGCTGCTCCCCCCTCCAAAACCCTCCCTTACCCCCCAAAAATCCAGCTGGTAACTGCATGGGGCTGCTGCCCCCTCCAAAACCCTCCCTACCCCCCAAAAATCCAGCTGTTAACTGCATGGGGCTGCTGCCCCCCCCCCAAAACCCTCCCTACCCCCAAAAAAATCCAGATGTTAACTGCATGGGGCTGCTGCCCCCCCCCAAAACCCTCCCTACCCCCAAAAAAAATCCAGCTGGTAACTGCATGGGGCTGCTGCCCCCTCCAAAACCCTCCCTTACCCTCCAAAAAATCCAGCTGTTAACTGCATGGGGCTGCTGCCCCTCCCTACCCCCCAAAAAATCCAGCTGGTAACTGCATGGGGCTGCTGCTCCCCCCAAAAAAACCCTCCCTAGCCCTAAAAAATCCAGCTGTTAACTGCATGGGGCTGCTGCTCCCCCCAAAAAATCCAGCTGGTAACTGCATGGGGCTGCTGCCCCCCCCCAAAACCCTCCCTTACCCCCAAAAAATCCAGCTGGTAACTGCATGGGGCTGCTGCAGATGTGCTGGGAGCGCTGCAGGTGCAGGGATAATGAGGAGAGAACTGTGTCTGGGCCACGGTGGCACATCTGGCCGCAGGGCAGGGGGCCCTCTGAAGCAGCAGAGGTGTTTGGGAGCTGCTTTTTACTGCAGCCTCCAGCCCTGCACCTCGGCCAGCCCTGCAGCAGCAGCAGCAGCAGCACACCCAGCCTGGCTGAAGACAGCTCTGCCAGGGCTGAATCCAAAAAGGCACAGACACACCAAGGCACTGACAGGAGGAGGCACTTCTGCTCCAGGGCAGGAGCAGCCCCTGCTGATGGCACTGCAGGAGTCTCTGGGTGGTGGGAGCAGAGGGTTTTCCCTGCTTTTGGGGGGGCATTTTGGTTGTGTGATCGATGTGAACGTCAAAGGTGGGAGTCAAGTTGAGAAGGAAAAGGCATCGGGGAGATTTCTCCTCCTTCCTCCTTGGAGCACACGGCCACAGGTAACATAGGTGACCCTGGTTTTAAATGTCCTTGTGCTCAGAGCCAGCATCCCATTGCCTGCCCAGCATCAGAGACTCTCTGATTGTCACCCCAATATCAAAGTCACCCTCTGTCACCCCCCCACAGCAGAGAAACCAGCAGATTGTCACCCCAACATCAGAATCGCTCTCTGATTGTCACCAGTATCACTCTCCAATTGTCACCCCAACATCAGAATCGCTCTCTGATTGTCACCCCAGTATCAGTCACTCTCCAATTGTCACCCCAACACCAAAGTCACCCTCTGATTGTCACCCCCCACACCAGAGAAACCAGCAGACTGTCACCCCAGTATCAGAATCACTCTCTGATTGTCACCCCCCCACCAGAGAAACCAGCAGATTGTCACCCCAACATCAGAATCACTCTCTGATTGTCACCAGTATCACTCTCCAATTGTCACCCCAACACCAAAGTCACCCTCTGATTGTCACCCCCCACACCAGAGAAACCAGCAGGTTGTCACCCCAACATCAGAATCGCTCTCTGATTGTCACCCCAGTATCAGTCACTCTCCAGTTCTCACCCCAGCACCAGAGGCACCCTGATTGTCACCCCAGCTTCTCTGCTGGAAACTGTTTGTGTGTCCTGGTGCTTCAGGAGCAAACAGGAGATCATCTGCCATCGAGTGATGAGGCCCCAGGAATTACAGCACTTGGCTACCAAAGAGCAGCCAAAGAAAATTCAGGAGCTTCCTTCCAGCCAAGCTGCACTTTAGTCCTGTAGCTCCAGCTCTCAGATCAGTCTGGCTTGGACCAAAGCAGCACAGGCACGTCCCCAAGGCATCAAAAACCATCCCAATTCTCCCTGGCTGTTCAAAGCTCCACGTCCACGGTGTCCTCCTCGTGCTCCTTGCTGCCCGTGGAGTCGGCGCTCGCAGGCTGGATCACCCCGAACTGCGACAGCTTGGCCGCCTTCTGCTCCAGGCTCTGCTTCCTCCACTTGATCCTCCGGTTCTGGAACCAGACTTTGACCTGCATGGGAGCACAACAGCTTCATTCAAGGGCTCTGGGAGGCCTTTTCCAATGTGCTTTCGAGGTGGATATCCCCAAAAAGCTCCTTAAAATGGGGATGAGCATTATTCCCTCAGGGAACAGTGGATGAGAAGAGGAGGAGGTAAAACTACAGAAGCCAGAACAGTGATGGGAAAGGATCAGGGGAGAGGGGGATGCAGCTGCACTGAGAGGGCTCTGGCCAGGGAACTGAAGGAAGCAGCTCTGAAGGAGCCCCTGAACCCACCCCCAGGACTGCAGATGCCACGGGGCATGACGAGACTCCCAATAATTATCCCTTGTCCTACCAGAACTGGCCCTGTTTTGCTCTCCCCGTTTCCCAGCTGGATGTAGATCCCACTGTGGAAGATCACCTGGCTCCTCCTTTCCACACTAAAGGAGCAGTTTACTGTGGCAGGAGCAGGAAATAATGATACCCAGTGTCATGAAAGGACACTTGAAACAGTCTCCAGAGGATCCCACAGCGACCCACCCAGCTCCAACTCAAAAGCACGGCAAGGTTGTGCTCCTGAATGCTTTTTGTTCCACTTCATGGAATCAGAAATCTAATCCAGAAAGCTCCAGGCACATCTCCTCAATGCCACCTGACAGCAGAGTGTCCCATGGGTCACTTTGCACCCTGTCCTCCTCTGTAGGAGTCCAGGGTGTTCCTTTGGAAACCCTGGATGAGCAGAAACCTGTACAGGGGGGGTTAAAACCTGTACAGGGGGGTCTGAGATATGTACAGGGGGGTTGTAGACCCTGCCATGGACCCCAGACAGGCAGGGGTCTCGATTATAGTCCATGGGAAAAATTACCAACACTATGGGAGGAATTGCAAGCCCTCAAAGGTAATAGAAAATATTAATATTTTCACATTAGGGGTTTCAAGATAAGAAGGACCAGAGACAAGATGGAGGATTCTGGGCATTACCCCAGAGTCTTCTCCTTCTTGTTCATCTCCATTTTGCACAGTGGTGATGACATGAAGTAGATTTAGAGGGATTGGGTCAAAGTAGCAAACACCTGTTTAGTGTCAAGTGCACGCATTGGGTCACAATTGTAAATAATGATCACGTAATTAATTATCTGTCTATAAGATGACAAGCTGTGGGCAGGCGGGGCAGTCATCGCCTGTTGCCTGTGCTGTCCAGACCTTGGCAGAGCTCAGAGAAAAGTGTAGAGATAAGATAAAACAAACAAGGAGGAGAACCTTGAAAAAGAACATCTGAAGACTCCTCGTCTTTTCTGTGGGCGGCTTGGGGCTTCTTGAAGGACCAGGGGCAGTGCCCACCCTCATTCTCAGGGGCACCAGAGACCCTGAGACTCATCCCACCACCACGCTTCCCCCAGTGGGACCATCCCAGGAGCAGCTCCACCAACCAGCCCAGCTGGCACCTCCCTCACCTGGGTCTCGGTGAGATGCAGGGTGGCAGCCAGGTCCACCCTCTCGGTGCCCACCATGTACTGCTGCTTGAGGAACTCCTGCTCCAGCCTCTCCAGCTGCTCTGGTTTGAAGACCGTGCGCACTCTCTTCATCTTGCAGGGCCCCCCAGACCTCCAAGGCCCGGAGGGACCCAACGAGTTGGTTCCCACGCAGTGAGACAACTCCAGGCCTGCAGAAAGCAGCAAGAAATTGAAGGGCTCTGCATTAAAGGAGCTGGGAGAAAGCAGCACCAAACCCAGCAGGGATGTTCCTGCCCTGTTCTTACCCAGGTAAGCTCATCTAGGCTCCTTTTCCCACGGAAAGCTGGAGCAGGACTTTTGAGGGCCTGTCCTATGGTTTTCCCCTCAGGGGCCACCACCAAGGACAGTCCTGGACATGCAGCCAGACCCAAAGAGGTCAGCTCTCGCTGAGGTGGGCAGGATTTGACCTTTGCCTACACAGGACCTTTGTAACAGGATGATAACCTTCATCAAGAGCTGCAGAACACAAACATCCCACCTCTGGCTCAAGAACCCCCCAAACCACAAATGTTCAAAGTTTCAGAGTTTACCCCAGCCTTGGCCCCTGGTTTTCCCCTTCCCTTGGCACACAGGCTCAGTGTCCAGGACCCAGCTCCGGTGCAGCACCACATCCTGCACCTCTGCTCCCCAGAAAGTTCCCAGGAGGTGCTGAGGATTTAGCAGGACTAACAAATCTATCTGAGCTGTCTCCTCTCCAGCTGTGGCCCGAGGAGAACCGTAATTAGCATCAATTAACATACAATCCAACACCGAGAGACTGCTGCTGGCACCTGACTGAGAGCAGGTCTCCCTCAATCCCTCATCCTCCCTGATCCAGCTGCTGTCCCTGAAAATCCCTTCCCAGCCCAACCTCTCTGTGCTCCATGCACTGCACAGCTCCTCCAGGGCTCACAGCACAGCCTGAAGGGTTTAGGAGCCAGGGAAACCCAGCACTGATGGCACCACTTTAAAACAATTCACTTTAAAATAATTCACTTTAAAATGATTCACTTTAAAATAACCCACTGATTACAACCGGTGGGGATTTTCCGTGTGGAAAGCACCGAGTGCGCTGGCAGGATCAGACCATTCACGGTCCCCATCTCTGCTCTTCCAAAATATTGTGGCAAGGCAGGTTTCTCTGGCTTTTATGGAAATTCTGCACGGAACGATCCCCATTCACGCCTGCTACTTAGCTCTTCTTTAATGACTGATCCCATCGCCTTCTCCAGGCACAAAACCCGCACCTTGACCTACTTTATTTTCATTAATTGGGTGCGAGTTCTGCGTGTGTTTAAGGATTTGTGGGACGGGAGACCTGACAGCTTAACAGCTGTAATTGCGCTTAAAACTATTTCCATCGTTAAAAATCTTGCCAGCCCGTCACTTTTTGTTGCTATTTGAACGTCGGGATAATAGCAAGTGTCATTTCCAACAGCTGAGCGGGGATGGCTGTGCAAATTGGTTTCACCGTGTTTTCATACCTGGCTGTTTGATATGATACAAAGATTAACACCATCCTGCAGATGCTGTCTCGCAAAAGAAATAATACATGAAATAGTTGTGCTGGGTACTTAATGAAAGATCAGAAAGATCAAAATACTTTTGGTGTCTGAATATTGTGGCATGGGGATCACATCTGGAGCTCCTCATACACCTGGAATATGAGCCTGGCTGCAGGTTTTGCTTGGACAACAGCAAGATCACGCTCTGAATGCTAAAAACTTCAAGAAAACCACTCTGAATAGAGGTATTTGGTTAAAATCACTTGATCGCTGTCCTTAGAAAGTTCCGGTGTAAATAGAACCTGACAGACCAGGCACCATCATCCATCGCCGCCGTGTGAATTTTACCCAGATCGATAAAAACATTTTTTTCCTTGGATGCTTCTGCATTAAAAATATGAACTTTCGGGGGCCAGGTGCCGTAAAACACTCGGCAGTTTCACTTCTGCGAGTGAAAAATTACAGGGAAAGCGAAATTAGAGAGGGGCGAGGGCAAATTTGGGAGAAGAGGGACCCACACGGCAGCAAGAGGTGAAGAAATTAATTTTGGGGAGCGAGGTTTTGGGCAATCACAGCAAGTTTTTGATTAAAGCTCTGGCAGGGAAGTGCCTTCCTGATATATGAAAGGAGGAATAAATGGCAGAGCGTGTAAAATCTCCTGGAATCAGACTGCTTTGGGGTTGGAAAGCTCCTTAAAGATCATCCACTCCCAACTTCTGACACCTTCCACTAAGCCCAGGCGCTGGAATATTCTTCTTAGCTCTGTCCCTTCGCTATTCAACCTATTCCGATTTTTGGCTCTGTCTCAAAGGCAAACAGCGAGTTTGGATATTCTGCGCCAGGCTCTCAGTTTTGGGGGGGGGTGAATGATGGATTAGCGAAATGCTGTGGCATCTTTAGGAGTCAACCACAGGCTCTTTTGATCCGAGGGGTTCGGAGACATCAGGGGTGTTAAGAGACTTCCCTGGCAATATTGAAAACAGAACAGAACCCAAAAAAAGAAGCAAAGAAACCAAACCAAACTTAAAGAAAAAAAAAACAAACAACCAAAAACCAAAATAAACTTAAAAAAAAAAAAAAAGAAAAACCAAAAAAACCAAACCAAACTTTAAAAAAAAAAAATCAACAAAAAAAAAAAAAAAAAACCAAAAAAAAACCACAAAAAAACCACATAAAAACCTTCATTTCTGCTCTCCCTAGATCGATCGCTTACGGAGAGGAAAAAAAAAACTCTTTAAGGAAAGTTTTCCCTCCCGCCCGTCGCTGTCCCCCGGCCGCTCCCTCAGCAGCGGAGCCGCCCCGGCCGCGGGCGCTCGCAGCGCTCTGAGGCGACCCCGATTCCCCAGCGGGCAGCTCCCTCATCCCTTCCCCGTGCTCGGCTCACCTGCATGGGGCCAGCCCCAGGGCCAGCCCCAGGCTCCGGGCAGCGGCCCCAGCCCCGTTAGCGGGGGCACGGCTGCGGTTCCGGCCGGGGCCCAG
Organism: Phylloscopus collybita; assembly: GCA_027886175.1. Lineage (NCBI taxonomy): Eukaryota > Metazoa > Chordata > Aves > Passeriformes > Phylloscopidae > Phylloscopus > Phylloscopus collybita. Next base: position 714,252 of record JAJNNQ010000055.1, on the reverse strand, counting down.
CTCGGGCCCTGCGGCCCGCGCCTCACGGGGCCGCGGCCGGGCGGCTCCCGGGCCAGCAGCGCTTCGATGTGGAACGGGGTCTTGGAGGGAGGCGGCCCGGGCCGGGGCACCGCCGGGCTCTGCAGCATGGCCGGGCCGGTGTGGCCGCAGCCGCCCCGGCCGCTTATATGGAGGGAGGATGGGGGGGGGTGGGCAGGGGACAGGCGAGCTCCTATGCAAAGCGGCGCCGGGGGGGCGGCGGGGGCTGCGCGCACCCCGCTGCTGCCGGCGGCACCCCAGCGACAGCCCTGGGACCCTAGCAATGCCCCTGACACCCTAGTGACACCCCAGCGACAGCCCTGGGCTCCCAGCAGTGCCCCTGCTTCTCTACTGACACCCCAGTGACACCCCTGGGCCCCCAGCAGTGCCCCTGACACCCCAGTGACACCCCAGCGACAGCCCCGGGCTCCCAGCAGTGCCCCTGACACACCACTGACACCCCTGGGCTCCCAGCAGTACCCCTGCTTCCCTACTGACACCCCTGGGCCCCCAGCAGTGCCCCTGTTTCCCTACTGAAACCCTATTGACACCCCTGGGCCCCCAGCAATGCCCCTGACACCCCAGTGACACCCCTGGGCCCTCAGCAATGCCCCTGCTTCTCTACTGACACCCCAGCGACACCCCTGGGCTCCCAGCAGTGCCCCTGCTTCCCTACTGAAACATTACTGACACCCCTGGGCCCCCAGCAGTGCCCCTGACACCCCAGTGAGACCCCTGGGCCCCCAGCAGTACCCCTGCTTCTCTACCGACACCCCAGGGCTCCTAGAAATGCCCCTGCTTCCCTGCTGAAACCCAATTGACACCCCTGGGCTCCCAGCAATGCCCCTGACACCCCAGTGACACCTCACTGACACCCCTGGGCCCCCAGCAGTGCCCCTGACACCCCAGTGACACCCCAGGGCCCTCAGCAATGCCCCTGCTTCCCTGCTGAAACATTACTGACATCCTGATCCCTGGGCAATGGCCCTGCTTCCCTACTGACACCCCTGGGCTCCCAGCAATGCCCCTGCTTCCCTGCTGAAACCCAATTGACACCCCTGGGCTCCCAGCAATGCCCCTGACACCCCAGCGACACCCCTGCTCCTCAGCAATGCCCCTGCTTCTCTACTGACACCCCTGGGCTCCCAGCAATGCCCCTGCTTCCCTACTGAAACCCCAGCGACAGCCCTGGGCTCCCAGCAATGTCCCTGACACCCCAGTGACACCCCTGCTCCTCAGCAATGCCCCTGACACCCCACTGATGTCCCTGCTTCCCTGCCGACACCCCCAAGGACACCCCAGCTTCCCCACAGACGCCTCTTCTCCCCCACAGACACTCCCGTGGCAGCCCTCCTTACGTCAGGCTCCTCCGTGGGCAGCACCCCTCCTTCCACAGCAGCACCCCGAGGAGAGCCCAGCAACCCCAGGGATCCCTCGTTCTACACTGAGCCCCACAGATCCCACACTGAACCCCACAGATCCCACACTGAACCCCACAGATCCTCTGTTCCACACTGAACCCCACAGATCCCACACTGAGCCCCACAGATCCCCTGTTCCACACTGAGCCCCACAGATCCCACACTGAACCCCACAGATCCCACATTGAACCCCACAGATCCCCCATCCCACACTGAGCCCCACGGATCCCACACTGAACCCCACAGATCCCCTGTTCCACACTGAGCCCCACAGATCCCACACTGAACCCCACAGATCCCCCATCCCACACTGAGCCCCACAGATCCCACACTGAGCCCCACAGATCCCACACTGAGCCCCACAGATCCCCTGTTCCACATTGAACCCCACGGATCCCCTGTTCCACACTGAACCCCACAGATCCCCCATCCCACACTGAGCCCCACAGATCCCCCATCCCACACTGAGCCCCACAGATCCCACACTGAACCCCACAGATCCCCCATCCCACACTGAGCCCCATGGACCCCCCGCTGACACCCCCTGCTTCCCCAAGGGTTCCTCACCATCCCCTTACCCCTCAGACATCCCAAACAACCCCTCAGCTCCTTCCTGCTGGAGGAACACCTCACACCAGCAGCAATTCCTTCCCCAGGGACCCCCCCAGGGACACAATCCCTCAGCCCCGTTCCCAAACTGCCCCTGACACCCCCAGGCCTCACAGGAGCCTCCTCCTCCACACCTGTGCCAGCACCTCGTGCCCCCTGTGCCAAGGGGAAGGTGTGACACACCTGTCCAGGTGTGCCAGAGCGTGTCAGGATATCTGGGATAAGGAACAAGCTCCTGACAAGGAGCTCCCCCAGGATGGGAGGTGATCCTGGGAGTGGCACTGGTGCCATCCCCGTGTGACACCCCTGGAGCCATGGGTGGGCTGGGGGTGGCACTGACACCTCTCCCAGGTGAGATTCCTGCTCCAATCCCACCAAATCCTCGCTGGGACTTCGCTCTGGTGCGTGCAAACACAGAGAAACCCCCGAGGTTCATCAACCCAGAGCGAAAAAAATCCCCTGTGGTTCAACAACCCGGCATTGCCCATCCCTGCACGCACGGGCTCACGGGGCCACATCCACCCAATCCTGCCTTGAACAGGGATTCGTGCCATTTCAAGTTCCTTTTCCCTGCACAATCCGTAGAAATAATGATAAAAATCTGTAATTTTGGGGGGCATTTCCAAGCAGATGGGAATGCCCAGGCAGGATTACCCTGCTGAGGAGGAAGCACCCTGGTGCTGGCTGCAGGGCCCACAGGAGACAAAAGAATCCCTGAAGTTTACCTTCAAGACACTTTTTTTTGTTTTTTTTTTCCCCCCTGCCTTTTAGCATCCTGCCTTCCCCCAGCAGCCTCCAAAGAAGTGAATAAATACAGCTGCTGCTTTATTGCTCCTTATCCAAACAGGCAGCTCGGAGCTTTAATTGGGATCACACGTTGGGAGCTGAAGCCTCTCCCCCCCCCCTCCAAAAAAAAAAAGTCACCTTGGGAAAATGAAACCTCCTTGGAGATTCACAGCTCCTGGCTTTGCTGGCACAAAGGATTGAACGTGGGTGCCATTAGGTGAGGTTTGGGGTTATTAGAAGGTGATAAAATCGATTTTTTTGCTCTTTAGAACGGTCCTGGCTGGGGCTGTGGTGCCCAGGGGAGGCGATGCCAGAGCTGCTGCAGTTATTGATTGAGGGCTCCGTGCTGGGGCCGTTGGGATGGGCGGGCTGCAGGCAGGGCACCGGGCTGATGGGTCCCCCTGGCAGGGTGGGTGGACAGACAGACAGACAGGGAGCTGCTGGGATGGACAGGGAGCTGCTGGGATGGACAGGGAGCTGCAAGGATGGACAGACAGATGGACAGGGAGCCTCTGCGATGGACAGACAGACAGACAGGGAGCCACTTGGATGGACAGGGAGCCTCTGGGATGGACATGGAGCTGCTGGGATGGACAGGGAGCTGCAAGGATGGACAGACAGATGGACAGGGAGCCTCTGGGATGGACAGACAGATGGACAGGGAGCTGCTGGGATGGACAGGGAGCCACTTGGATGGACAGGAAGATGCTGGGATGGACAGACGGACAGACAGGGAGCTGCTGGGATGGACAGAAAGACGCTGGGATGGACAGACAAATGAGCAGGGAGCTGCTGGGATGGACAGACGGATGGACAGGGAGCTGCAGGGATGGACAGAGTGCTGTGCATGGATGGACAGAGAGCTACTGAGATGGACAGGGAGCTGCTGGGATGGACAGGAAGATTCTGGGATGGACAGACGGACAGACAGGGAGCTGCTGGGATGGACAGGAAGATTCTGGGATGGACAGACGGACAGACAGGGAGCTGCTGGGATGGACAGGAAGATTCTGGGATGGACAGACGGACAGACAGGGAGCTGCTGGGATGGACATGGAGCCACTGGGATGGACAGACGGATGGACAGAGAGCTACTGAGATAGGGAGTTGCTGGGATGGACAGGAAGATTCTGGGATGGACAGATGGATGGACAGGGAGCTATAGGGATGGATAGGGAGCCACTTGGATGGACAGGAAGATGCTGGGATGGACAGACGGACAGACAGGGAGCTGCTGGGATGGACAGAAAGATGCTGGGATGGACAGACAAATGAGCAGGGAGCTGCTGGGATGGACAGACGGAGGGACAGGGAGCTGCAGGGCTGGATAGGGAGCCACTTGGATGGACAGGAAGATGCTGGGATGGACAGACAGACGGACAGGGAGCTGCTGGGATGGACAGGGAGCTGCGGGGATGGACAGATGGACGGACAGGGAGCTGCTGGGATAGATGGACAGACAGACAGGGAGCTGCAGGGATGGACAGAGTGCTGTGCATGGATGGACAGAGAGTTACTGAGATGGACAGGGAGCTGCTGGGATGGACAGGAAGATTCTGGGATGGACAGACGGACAGGGAGCTGCTGGGATGGACAGAAGGACGCTGGGATGGACAGACAAATGAGCAGGGAGCTGCTGGGATGGACAGACAGACAGACAGGGAGCCTCTGGAATGGACAGGGAGCTGCTGAGATGGACAGGAAGATTCTGGGATGGACAGACGGGTGGACATGGAGCTGCTGGGATGGACAGACGGACAGGGAGCTGCTGGGATGGACAGACAGACAGGGAGCTGCAGGAATGGACATGGAGCTGCAGGGATGGACAGGGAGCCACTTGGATGGACAGGAAGATGCTGGGCTTGGACAGACGGACAGACAGGGAGCTGCTGGGACGGACAGGGAGCCACAGGGCCGGACAGACGGACGGACAGGGAGCTGCTGGGACGGACAGACGGACGCACCCCCCAGCCAAACCCCTTTCCCCCCGGGTTTCTCCCCGCGGCCCCGTCCCCGCTCCGCTCGGTGCGCTCAGCTGAGCTGAGCCCGGAGCTGCCGCCGCTCCCCCGCCGCTAACGACGTGGGAAATGTCGCACCCAGCGCCGGGCAGGGACCCCCCAGCTCCCCTGGCCACCCCGGCTCCGACCCCCGGCCCGGACCCTCCGGAGAGGGCCCATGAAAGGACGCGATCTGATCCCCCTTTGGGTTTTTTTTTTAAATTTTATTTTTTTTTCCTGCTGCTGGTTATTTTATTTATTTTATTCCCTAGATCCCATTCATTCCTGATTTTATTCCTGTTTTGTTTTTCAAGAGCGTGGAAAAGAAAAGGGGGAAGAGGGGGTGGAATCTTTGATTCTTAGGGAAGGGGTAAAATAAAATAAAAAAAAATAAAAAAATCCCGACAACAAAACAACAACCCAAAAAGCACCCCCCCCCCAAAAAAAAAAAAAAAAAAAAAAAAAGCCCCCAGCCCTTTGTAAACATCCCCCCCCGAGCAAAGGGAAGGAGGTGAAAAGCATTTCCTGATAACTCCATTAAAGAATGAGGCTGCATTAACATTCCAAGTCCCTCGACAAGAGATGAAAGTGGGGAACTCGGAGGAGTTCGGCCTCTCCTGCTCCAGATGTTATTATGGGCTCCCTGAAAGGTTTTTTTTATTTCTTCTTTTAGAGACAAAGATGTTGCCTACTTCAAACGGGGCTAATTGATGCTAATGACTATCAGATCGAGGGGGGCCCCCCTCCTCCCCCCTGCCAAGGGGGAAAAGAGAAGAGCGCATTTTACAATCCCCCCATAGAAAACGCCCCGCTCTTCAATCCAGGTTGGAGCTTTAGGGATTTTTGTTCCTCCCTGGCTGCTGCTTTCTCTCCTCCTCCTCGTTCCCCCCCTCCTTCATCTTTTCTGTCCCCCTTCTTCTGGGCACCCCGCGGCTCTCACTTGTTTGCCCATGAGAAATTTCACACCTCGCCCTCCTCGGGCTGAGCACAGAGTCCCGGCTCCGTTTCCATCCCTCCCGCGGCCGCAAACCCATCCCAGCGGGGTGAAAGGAAATTTCCCCCCCCCTTCCCCGAAACCCGCAGCGAGCACACGCGAAAACGTGACGGGGGATTTTGGTGCATCTGTAAATCCGAGGAGGTGGGGGGGAGGAAACCTCGGCTGGACCGCGAGCATCCCTGAGATGAGGGAGGGAGAGGAGGGATGGATCCCGGGGCTCCTGCTTGTCGCTGTGGGACGCAATGAATGATGATTTCAGAAGGCGGATGCTCTGAAAAAAGGGGCTGATTTATTCTCAGAACTTATTTTTATACTTTTTTACAACGTGCCCGCCTAAGAGGTGGGATCCTGAAACTCATTGGCTACATCAAAAGTCAACAAAGAGAGAAAAGTAAAAAACAAGACAGTTTACAAAGAGTAACTTTGTTTACCGTTTCAAATCCCTAAGGAAAAAATTAAAAAAAAAACAAACCCAAAGATAGCAAACAGTAACTACACCTGCTCCTTGGAATAACTGGCCCGGCACCGCCAACCCGAGGGGGCTGAAAATGCCGAGCTCGTGCCTTTTAATGAAAATCGCGTTAAAAACGGGATTCTGAGCAGTGGGTTGTTGCTGTTGGACACGAAGGAAAGACACAGATTCGTGATTTCAGAAGGCTGATGCTCCAAAAAAGAGGCTGGTTTATTCTCAGCACCTATTTTTATACCTTTTTACAACGTGCCCACCTAAGAGGTGGGGATCCTTTGAACCACTGGTCACACCAAGGGTCAACGAGCAAAGTCCCTCCTTAGAGAAACGTGAAAAACAAAATAGTTTAAAAAATGTGACCTCGTTTACCAGTTTAGGTCCCTGGGACAGAACTTCAGAAAACCCAAACACGACAAGCAGTGACTACAGCAGGTTTTGTTTTTTTGGCCTTCTGTCAGATTCTTGCAGAGGTTTCCCCTGTGCTAACCCAAAAGGGACAGTCGGTAATAATTAATGAGTGATGTGCAATTAGCAACGTTCTCCGACCCCACAGCTCCTTGAGCTGGTGATTTGTCCCTTTCCAAACTGGATCCCCGGGGAGAGGGGAGAGGGGATCCCTCTTTGCAGTGGGAAGGAGCAGAGGTTTTTCTCCGAGGATGTGTTCCTAGAATGTGTAACTCCCAGAAAAAAGAAACTCCCCTGGCTAACAGCGATGGCTTTGGCACCCTCAGCCTGCAGCGACGGTAAATCCCATCTCTCCTGTCCCTGTCTCCTTCTGGATCCTCGCAGGGTCCCACCCACAGCCCCAGGAGCACGGGGAGCCCGGTGACAAGGACAAGGCCACCCCCAAAGGACCCTGCCATCGGTGTCCCCGATGGACAGGACAATTTGGGGACGCGCCAGTTTCATAGGAAAACGTCATCCCGAAGGCTGGCCTGGAGAGGAGTCTGTGCCCATCACTGTCACCTCATTTTGTCCCCTGCCTGTCAAACCCCCCGCCCCAGGAGCCGACTCGAGGTGTCCAAGGCTGGACGGGGTTCGGAGGAACCTCCAGCACGGGGTGGAACCGGATGACATTTCGGGTCCCTTCCAGCCCCAGCCATCCCGTGATTTGGGAAACCCCCCCTGCCAAGCCTCGGTTTGTGCTCCGGGGGGGGGGGGGTGGCAGGTGGGGACAGCAGCCCCCCTGTCCCCAAGCCCCAGACGGCCAATACACACCCCGGCCGCCCTTCAGACACCGCTCCCCGGCTTCATTGTCAGGTTAATTTGGGCTAATGGCCTGCAAAGCACCTCAGACCCATCCAGGCCTCATTAGCACTTGATAATATCGAGCATCCTGAGGAATTAGGGCTTTTCCCCCCTCCTCCTCCTCCTCCTCCTCCCCGGGGCAGGGCTGATTCATCCCCCGGGCACCCGGGCATGCCCAGGCAGGAGCCCAGGGCTGGCTTCTGATTCTGCCGCAGCTTTTCCTTGGCCAGGTATCCCCGAGCCCTGCTCGCTGCTCCGCGCCACATCTGGCCCCAGAGCTCGGCCAGATGTGGCACGAGGGGGCGGGAGGCGCTCCCTTCGTGCTGGAGCCGGCTCCGAGGTGCGCCTTTGGAAATCCCTTCCAGGCCTGGAATTCTGTGATTCCCATGGGGCTCCATCCCAGCTGGCAGCAAAACCTGGCAGAACCCCCCCTCCCAAAATAGAATAAAATAAAATAAAATAAAATAAAATAAAATAAAATAAAATAAAATAAAATAAAATAAAATAAAATAAAATAAAATAAAATTATATATATATATATATATATATATATATATATATATATATATATCAATTAAGGCTCGAGGTGCTCCGTGCTCCTCCCGCCCCGCGCAGCCCCCGCAATTCCAGGTGTCCAGAGAGCATCCCAAACCTGCGCGTTTCAAATTAATTGGGAATTACAAACAAACGAAGCATTTCAGGCAGCGCCGCGCCGGGCCTGAGTGCACCATCAGCCCGCTGCTCCTTTCAATTATCTTTTTTTTCTTTTTTTTCTTTTTTTTTCCCCTCGCATTGTTCTCCCCTAATGAGGAGCCTAATGACCAAAGGACGGTTCAGAAGTGGTTCCCAGACTCTCCTTGCCCAGGGGCGAACACCGGCCACAATAGGATCACAAATTGTCGGGAGAAGCCCCGGCTGATCACATCAGAAACGGTGCGGGGATTTATCTCCCGGCCTCCAACAACAACAATATGTTCTTAATCGCCGCTCCAAAAGGGGACAACTGGCGGGGGATCCGCCCGGCCTCATCATTAAAAAGCTGGCAGCATCTTTGCCAGCGCTGCCCCTTTGTTCATCTTTCATTATCCCGACTCTCCTGGCCCCGTTAATTCCCCTCCATCTTATTAAATCAATAGAGATGGAGCGCGGGAGGGGAGGAGGAGGAGGAGGAGGAGGAGGAGGAGGAGGATGGGGCAGATCCCAGGCTCGGATCCGGCTCGGCTCTCCGCGGGGGTGCGGGCTGGGAGCGGGGCTGTGCCCGAGCCTGCGGGGGAAACTGAGGCACGGGAGCTTCGCCGCCCGAAGAGAGCCCGGGACGGGGTTTTAGCAGAGCTGGGAAAGCGCTTTCTGTGCCCCTCAGCCCCGCACCTTCCGTCAGCGTCCCGCAGCACCGGGGCTCGCGTGTTTCAGGATTTCATCAGTTTTTACTGATTAATAAATAAAATCACACCGTGCAAAAGGCTGGGTGGTGCCAAGCTCCCTCCTACTCATCCCACAACACCGGGGCTCGCTTGTTTAAGGAATTCATCAGTTTTTACAATAAAATCACACCGGGCAAAAGGCTGGATGGTGTCAAGCTCCCTCCCTGCTCATCCCGCAGCAGCACAGATCGCTTGATTTCATGTTTTCAGCAGCTTTTTTGCAATAAAATCACACCGGGCAGAGGAGCTCTGGGAAATCGCCAGGGAAAATCCTGGCTCGTCCGTGCTGGGATGGCAGTGCCACAGGGACAGACAAGGGGCTCTTTTTTTTTTTTTTTTTTTTTTTTTTTTCTTATTTTTTCCCCCCCAAAAAAGTCATCTGCAAAGATGGACACGGTGAAATTTCCTTTTATTCTTATTTATTTTTTATTTATATTTTTTTTATTTTTCTCCCTCTTTTTCATCACAGAAAAAGATGGAGAAAAAAAAAAAACAAACAAAAAAAAACCCGCTCATTGCACCAGAAGCGGTTTAAACCCCAGCATTTTTAAACCCGACGATTTCGGTCGCTGCAATGCTGAGCCCATAAAGGGCAATCCTCAGTTTCCCCGTTCCCCTGCTGCATTTTCCAGGCGGGTCGCTGGGTCTCATCCTTATTTTCATGCGTCCGGGAGTGTTTAGCGTTAACACGCGGTGCCTTTGCTCCTTGGGCGAGGCAGTTTGGGGTGAATCCATCCCAGACAGTCTGGAAAAGTCGGGCTGCGGTGGGATTTCCTCCCATTGCTCACCGTGCCTTTTTTTTTTTTTTTTTATATTCCCAGCAGCCTGGGGGGAAACTTATTTGATGTTTCAATCGGGAATTAGCCCGAGGGAGGGAGAAGCGGGGGAAATGCTCCCTGACCATTTAACAAGATTACACGAGGGGCTGGAGCCTGGAACACGCACGGCCGCCTCGGGCTTTGCCTTGAACCTCCGCCCGCGCCTCCTGTCCTGCCTGGGGACACGCTAATCCCATCGAGGGGGCCACCAGCCCGGGGAAAAGACGCTCCAGGTGCCTGGGGAGCAGCCGGGGCACATGCTGGGGGGTGCGAGGGTCCGGACACCCCATCCTGCGAAGAACAAACCGCAGCAGCATCCATCCATCCATCCATCCATCCATCCATCCATCCATCCATCCATCCATCCATCCATCCATCCATCCATCCATCCCGGCAGGAAGGGAGAGCAGCCCAAGGGCGCTCAGCTCCCCCCGGTTATCTCCGATCTCTCCCATCCCAATCCCGGCACCCCCTCAGCAGCGCCCGGCACCCATCCCAATCGCGCACCCCAACCCAGCCGGGGAGAGCTCCCCCGGGAGCAGCCGCTCACCCCGGGAGCCTCCCGCTCCTCTCCGGAGCCCGCAGGAGATTTGCCGGGAAGGGCTCAGCTCCGCAGCTTTGGCGGATCACCTTTTATCCCCTTAATAAAGCTGCTTAATTCTCGCTTCCTTTGAATTATCTGCCGCGGGTTTTGCGGGCAGGTGAGAAACCCGCGTCTTTCTGAGAGAGCCGGGGATTGGGAGCAGATTGGGGTGTGGGGGTCATTTATTATCTTTATCCTCGCTCTTGCACACACAGATTGCCTGGGGGGTGAGAGGGTCACCAAGGCTGTGCCCCAGGTGGGTCGATCCCTGCCCCTCATTTTCCCGCAATCCCAAATCGCAGCAGCGCCCGGATTTCATCCCGATCCGTGTGGAGCTGCCGGGAGCTGGAGCGAGGTGCGGACAGCAAGGTCGGAGAGGAAGGAAACTTCATTCCTACCCTCTGGGTAGGATAGAAAAACGATGATTTCAGTGTTTCTGCAAGCCATCAGCTCCATCCCATAACCGCGGGGCAGACCTGGGGGCTTGGCTCGTTCTCATCCCCGCTGGGGCAAAGCGCTTTCCCCACCCCGAGGAGCACAAATCTCTGCCCGGGACTCAGCCAGGGGCTGCGGGCATTCCGTGTGACTCAGCTGTCCCCGGGAAGCAGAGCCATCCGTGCCCCCCCTCAGCAGCACAAAAACCTCCCGGGCAAATCCCCAGGTGCCAGAGGAATGTGATTTAATCCGCCTCATATTAGAAGGAAATGTTACAAACCCGATCAAGCCCAGCGGTTTTAATTAAATCATCCCCGGCTCGGACATTCCCCGCAGGAGGGGGGCAGAGCCTGCGGGAACATCCCCGGAGCGAGGTCGGGTTCCCCCTCCCAATGCTCCCGGGAGGAGCCCGCTCCTGCCAGGCCAGCTCCCAGGGGATTAAAGGTGTCCTGAGAACAACGAAACTGCCGCAATCAGCTCAGCCCCCCCGGCCGGGCGGGATTGAAACGGCCCCGTCAGCCCTCTTGTCTCGGGGTTGATTCTAATGAGCCACCGGCATGCGAGATTAGCGCCTTAAAGCCTCGCCCAGCCCGGGCTCCGGGGCAGACATGTGAAGACATTAGCACAGTTTGGGCTCTTTGAGACAGGGCCGGCTAATCCCTGCGCCGGCCGGGACAAAGGGCAGCTTCCGACACGGAGGGAGAAGTGCAAGAAGTCCCCTTTCTCCTTGTGCTGTCCCCTTTTCCCTGTGTCACCCCCCTCCTTGCACTGTCCCCTTCTCCTTGCGCTGTCCCCTTTTCCCTGTGTCACTCCTCCCCTCGTCCCCTTCTCCTTGCTCTGTCCTTTCTCCCTGATTTTGTCCCCTTCCCCTGCAGCATCCCCGTTCCCGGGCATCGTTCCCCCTCTCCGGGCACCGTCCCCTTCTCTCCTGACATTTTTCCTCTCTCGCTGCATCATCTCCCTTTCTCCTCGGGCTGATCCCTCCTCCTCAACTGCACCATCCCCTCAACCGTCCCCCTCCTTTTCCTGTCCCCACCCTGTCCTTGCCCCAACTTTCACACCTGCCCAGGTAAATCCTCCCCCACCCGAGGCTCTCCTTCCGCCCAGCTCCAAACCCGGACAGGGAAAGTGCAGTTCCAGGGGCTGCTACTGCCCGGTGTCCTCACTGCTGCTCTCACCTGGGACATCCCAGCTGCTCACTCACCCTGCACCCTTTCAGGGAGCCCCCCAGGGATTCCCACCTTTGGATCATCATCCCCTTTATCAAGTGTCCATCCCCAAACTGGTGGATTTGGAACCCCCACCTCTGCCTGAGCAGAGCCAAGCGAGGAAAATGAAGCCCTGGCTCATCCTTGGCCAGCTGGGATGTCACCCCGGGGGCTCAGGTCACAGAGCTCCCTCCAGCTCTGCCTCCAGGTGCCTTTTCCCTCCTGTCCTGGCTCTGAAATCCCTGCAGAGGAATCTGGGGTTTCTGGGTGCTGTGGTGACCAAATCCTCTCCCTGGGGCTCAGGGAAGCTTCTGAGCTGGGAGATTCCCCGAGCTCCCTGTAACACCTCTGGGCTGAGCTGAAGCTGCTCAGTGGCTCCCAGTGCCCCAGCTCAGCTCCCAGGCACGGGGATTTATCCCTGCAGAGACCAGCAACCAGGAGTTGCATAAATAATTTATTTCAGCCCCAAAAGCCCTGTACAGCCCGTATAAATTAGCTCTTGCCAGCTATGGTACATCCTATAATACACACCCACCGAGGGCCCTGGGGGGCTCAGCAGCTCTCTGGCACAGTCTGTGCTGCAGGGGCTGGCCCTGAGCCAGGGGACAAGGACATGTCCTCCTGTGACTCTGCTGGGAAGTCCTTGTCCTCCTCCTCCTCCTCCTCCTCGTGGTGGCTCTGCGAGTCTGGGCTCCTCTGCGAGGTGCCCGAAGCCACTTTGGCCGCTTTGGTTTGCTGCTGCTGCTGCTGCTCCAGGCTCTGCTTCCTCCACTTGATCCTGCGGTTTTGGAACCAAACCTTCACCTTGGGAATGGCAGAGAAATGGTGGGATGGTTCCATTTGGACAGGTGACCTCCCCGAGGGGGAATCCCTCCAAAGGGATCCCTTCCAGGAGAGGCCGTGCCCGGACATCTCCACATGTGGGAGAGCTCCTTCCACCTCTACACGGCAAATTCCCTCCAAGGGATTTTATTTTTTCCACGTGGGACCCATGTCCACCTCACCTCGGTCACCACCGAGCCCCAGGTGTCCCCAAGTGCCACCCCCACGTGGCTTCTGAGCGCTTCCAAGGATGCTGGTTCCACCAATTCCCTCCCACATCTGGGGAAGGATAAAGCCTGCCTTCCCAACCTGGCTGCTCCCTGCTGCCAGCAGCTGGACCTGCCCGTGGTGGGAGAGCCCAGCCTCGACAGGGACACAGGCTCTGCCTCTGAGGCCGTGCCTCAGTTTCCCCACCTGCCACCCACCACCCTTTCCACGGAAACTCTGCCATCACCCCCCACATCCCGGCTGAGGGACAGCTCCCAACTCCCCGGGGGAACCTCCCCGGAGCTGCCCGAGGAGCTGGAGCGGGGCAGGGCTCACCTGCTCCTCGGTGAGGCGCAGGGAGGAGGCCAGCAGGCAGCGCTCCTGCCCCACCAGGTACTGCTGCCGGGAGAACTCCTGCTCCAGCCGAGCCAGCTGCTCGCTGCTGAAGATGGTCCGGACACGCTTGGCTTTGCCGGGCTTGGCTTTCAGCAGCGGGAAGCAGCACTTGGAGATCAGGAAGCCTGGAGGTGACACAGAAGAAGGGGTCGGGGTGGAGAGGGGTCCCTCCCAGAGCGGGGAGTTTCTTGCCTGGAGAGGCAGAAGGAATCTTCCTGTTTGGAGTTGGGAGGTTTCCCCTTTGAAGAGGTTTATTTTTTTATTATTTTTCAATAATATATTGAAAATCCTTCCTGAGGATCTCCTCGGAGAGGTGGACACGGGGCCCACGTGGAAAAAAATAAAATAAAATAATCCCTTGGAGGGAATTTGCCGTGTAGAGGTGGAAGGAGCTCTCCCACATGCGGAGATGTCCCTTCTGGGGGTGTCCCGAGAGAGACGGGCACGGCCTCTCCTGGAAGGGATCCCTTTGGAGGGATTCCCCCTCGGGGAGGTGCGAGGAGATCCCCATTTGCAGATGCCCCCACGGCAGAGGGGGATTCAGGCCCCCGTTTGGAGACATCCCCGTGGGAGACGAGGGCAGGAAGAATTAATTCCCCTTCAGAGGGGGTTCCCCGGGAGCGGCAGCCAGAGACGGAGGGAGCTGCCCACGTGGGGATATTCCCGCTGGGCAGGGGCTGCGGATCCCTCTGGAAGAGCTCCCCACCAACGGCATCCCCTCTTCGGAGAGGCGGCCGAAAGTCCCCGCCTGGAGCGCTGGAAGGGGCTCCCCGTTTGGGGCTGCACCCCTGGGGGGGGAAGGTTCCCGTTGCTGGGTGTCCCGGGCAGAGCAGGGTGGGGGTCCCCGTGGGGAGGGGGTGACTCCCCTGGGGGAGCAGCGAGGAGGTTCCTAATGCGGGGTGTCCCCCGGGCAGAGCAGGGTGCGGGTCCCAGTGGGGAGGGGGTGACTCCGGGAGAGGCTGACCTGGCTCCCCGTGGGGAGGGGGTGACTCCCCTGGGGGAGGAAGGTCCCCACTGCGGGGTGTCCCCCGGCAGAGCAGGGTGGGGGTCCCAGTGGGGAGGGGGGCCTGGGGGAGCAGGGAGGATGTCCCCATTGCGGGGTGTCCCCCGGGAGAGGCTGACCTGGGTCCCCGAGAAGGAGAAGGGACCCCGATTTGGGGCGGGCCGGGGTCCCCACTGCGGGGAGGGTGGCCCTGCGGGGGTCGGGGGGAGCGCGGTACCTGTAGCCCCGAGCCGGGCGGCCCAAGCGGGGGGGACCCCGCAGCCGGGAGCGCAGAGAGGCGGCGGCAGAGTCGGGGCCGGACCCGGGGGGCAACCCCAGAACGGGGCCGGGCTCGGCGAGGTGGGGGGCTCGGAGCGGCCCAGCAGCGCCGCGATGGTGAAGGAGCGGCCGGGGGCTGCCGGGGGAGGCATCGCGGGGCCGCGGGGGCAGCTCCGCCCGGTCCCTTTATAGAGCCCCGAGGGCACCGGGGCGGGCCCGCGGCATCGCCCCCTGCCCCGCCCGGCACCCGCCGCCTGTCCCCTCCTTGTCCCTGGGGATGTCCCCCGGCCGTGCCCCCCGCTCTCCGTGGGGTGTCCCCTCCGTTGTCCCCCAGCCCACCGCAATGTCCGCCAGCTCGTGATGGCGATGTCCCCTCCCCACGTCCCCCCTGCCCTCCATCGGGTGTCCCCTCCCCACGTCCCCCCTGCCCTCCATCGGGTGTCCCCTCCGTGTCCCTCTGCCTTCAGCGGGGTCACTCCCCGTGTCCCCCCTGCCCTTGAGCGGGTGTCCCTCCGTGTCACCTCGCCCCCGTGCCCCTGTCCCCAGCTGAGATGTTGTCCCCTTGTCCCCCTGCCCCCCGCTGGGATGTCCCCCCCATGTCCCCCAGCCCCTGGGACCCCGTGTCCCTCCCACAGGGGGTGACATTGGCCCTGAATTACTCGCCCACGAGGCTCCGGAGATGCCCAAGGGGACCGCACAGCGTCACCCCAAGGCCACCAAACACCCGGGGGGAGGGACTTGGGGTCCCCCTCGGCGCTCCGAGCTCCGTCGCTGCTTTTTTTTTTTTATTTTGGGAGGGGTGGGGGTCACTCCACCCCGGGCCAGCGAGGGGAGGGGGCGGGCGGGCTGGGCTCTCCCTGCACCCCCCGGCTGATGGGATTCAGATGGTCATTAGGCTCGGAGCTCCTTAAAAATCCCTTTTCCTAATGAGCTGGGAAAAGTCACACCTCGGCCCCAGCGGGCCCCCCGCTCAAAGACTCCCCCGGGGGGGGCTCGGGGGCTTTATTGGGGAGGAAATGGGGGGGAGCCGAGCCGAGCCGAGCCGAGCCGGGCCGGGCCGGGCTGGGGTCACATCTGCTCCGCTTGGGGCTCTCCCCGGGGACAAACCCCCGGAGCCGGGAAACTCATCCCGGGCAGGAGCATCCCTGCCTCCGACACCCCCAGAGGTGAACCCCCCCCCCAAAAAAAACCCCAAAATCCCGCGGTGGGCACCGTGGAGCCTTCCCCGGAGCAGCACGGACCCCGCTGCCGCCGGGGTGGGGGCAGAGATGAAAGGGCCGCGGGTTTGGCGTTCTTGGCTCCTTAATTACGGCCTGGCCAAGATGAAAAGGCGGGAGGGCCCGGCTGTGGTTGGGTAGGAGGCGTTTTTTCCCTTTTCTGATTCCCTTTTTTTGCTCAGCAAACAGCCCCCGGTGGGTCCGGGCTGGGGGTGCTCGGCGCCCCCGAGCTGGGTGGGATGCTGGGGGCACCCGCGGGATTGGGATTCAAATGATTTGGGGCAAAAGGGAGCTAGAGGTGTGAAAAAAATGGGGATAGAGGTGAAAAAAAGGGATAGAGGTGAGAAAATGGGGATAGAGGTGAAAAAAATGGGGATAGAGGTGAAAAAAATGGGGATAGAGGTGAAAAAAATGGGGATAGAGGTGAAAAAAATGGGGATAGAGGTGAAAAAAATGGGGATAGGGGTAAAAAAATGGGGATAGGGGTAAAAAAAAATGGGGATAGAGGTGAAAAAATGGGGATAGAGGTGAAAAAATGGGGATGGGGTAAAAAAATGGAGATAGAGGTAAAAAAATGGAGATAGAGGTAAAAAAAAATGGGAATAGCGGTAAGAAAATGGAAGAAGAGGTAAAAAGTGGAGCCAGAGGTACCCAGGCGTTGTCTGGAAGCCTTTCCCAGGTGGGCGAACCCTGCGGAGGGGGAAGGGAGGCGGCAGAAACCCGGGGAGCTGCAGAGGAGGAGGAGGAGGAGCAGGGAGAGCCGGAGCTGGGCTCCCCGCGCCGGTGCCTCCTGGCGGCAGCTCGGCCTCCAGGAGCGGGGCTGTGAATCCCGGCACGGCTCGTGCCTCCTTTCGAGGCTTAATTGGCCGAAAGCTCCGGCCTCCTGAGCTAATTAATGACAAAGCTGCTCATTAGCCCCTGGGCCAGGCCTGTCTGGGCAGGGTGTGGATTGCAGAGGGAGGAGCATCCCTGGGGAGGCTCGGGGTGATCCTGGAGCCCCAGGGACCTTCCTTGGGCTTTGTGTCCCTCTGTCCCTCTGTCCCTCTGTCCCCGTGTCCCCCTGTCCCCCTGTCCCTCTGTCCCTCTGTCCCTCTGTCCCTCTGTCCCTCTGTCCGTCCCAGCCCCTTTCAGCCTGAAAAATCCCTTTGCATCCAACTGGCTGTGGGGCCGGGGACACCCCCCCCGGGGGGCAAAGGGACATTTCCGACCCATTCAGCCGAAATCCCGGGAATCAGGGAAGCGTTTGGATACCCAGAAGCGTTTGGATCCCCAGAAGTGTTTGGATCCCCAGAAGTGTTTGGATACCCAGAAGCGTTTGGATACCCAGAAGTGTTTGGATACCCACCGCCATCAAGCGGCTGAGGAGGAGGAGGAGGAGCATCCAAACCTGGCCCTGGCCCCTTTGTGGGATCGTTTTATGGGATTCCACCGCCCGCCCCCAAGCAAATCATCTCTTCTTGCCCGGTTATCGAAGGTCTGGCAGCCGCGTTTGGGATGCAGAGCAAAGCCCTCCCTTAAGCACCCTAAGATATGCAGCTCCACTTCTCCTCTGCAAAGACCTGACCCAGCTCCAAGGGAGGTTTTTCTCAAGCAGGACTCGGACGTGCACAGGTCACCCCGGCTGTTTGAGGGTTGAAAATGCAGGAAAAATAAAGAGAGAGAGAGAAAAAAAATATTTTTAAACCCTGGCAGATTTCCCTGAGCTGAGACGCTCCTTGCTTTTGTAAGCTGGGAGCTGCAGCAGGGGAATTTCTGTGGATGGTGATGTGCAGAGCTGGGTGGGATGGGATGGGATGGGATGGGATGGGATGGGATGGGATGGGATGGGATGGGATGTGCCCCATACCCCAAAGTGGGGGTGTCCTGCAGCAGAGCTGGGCAGGGGGGGTCTGGGAAGGGACCCTTGGGACTGGGAGGGGTCCTCCAGGGCTGGGTTTGATCCCCCCCCAGGAATGGGATGTGTTTCCCAGGGCTGGGATAGATCCTTCAGGGATGGAGGCTGAGGGGATGTGATGTTCAAAGCTTTCCCCGTGCACCTGAATTACTGAAAAACGATGAGTTTGGGTGGTTTTTTTTCTCCCCAATCTTCCTTATTTCTGTTCCTGCCCTGCCCTGCCCACTCTGCTTTGGTCCTGCCCCGAACCCAAACCCCTTTGGATGCTGGCGGTGCCAAAGGAGCCAGGTCCAGAGAGAAAAAAAAAAAAATTTCCCTTTTTGGAGCATCTGGGTCTGAGTCCCAAAGGCACCTGGAGTGCTGAGCATCTCGGACCCACAGGGATCCAGGGCACTCCAGTTAGCAGGGATCCCAGTTAGCAGGGATCCCAGTTATTGACAATCCCAGTTAGTGACAATCCCAGTTAGTGACAATCCCAGTTAGCAGGGATCCCAGTTAGTGACAATCCTAATTGGCAGAGATCTCAATTAGCAGAGATCCCAGTTAATGACAATCCCAGTTGGGGAACATCCCAGTTAGCAGGGATCCCATTAAGTGACAATCCCAGTTAATGACAATCCCAGTTAGCAGGGATCTCAGTTAGTGACAGTCCCAGTTAGTGACAATCCCAGTTAGCAGGGATCCCATTAAGTGACAATCCCAGTTAGTGATAATCCCAGTTAGCAGGGACTCCAGTAAGTGACAATCCCAGTAAGTGACAATCCCAATTAGCAGGGATCCCAGTTGGTGACAATCCCAGTTAGCAGGGACCCCAGTAAGTGACAATCCCAGTTAGTGACAGTCCCAGTTAGTGACAATCCCAGTAAGCGACAATCCCAGTAAGCGACAATCCCAGTTAGCAGGGACCCCAGTTAGTGACAATCCCAGTTAGTGACAATCCCAGTAAGTGACAATCCCAGTTAGCAGGGATCCTAGTAAGTGACAATCCCAGTAAGTGACAATCCCAGTTAGTGACAATCCCAGTAAGTGACAATCCCAGTTAGCAGAGATCCCAGTTAGTGACAATCCCAGTAAGTGACAATCCCAGTAAGTGACAATCCCAGTTAGCAGGGATCCCAGTTAGTGACAATCCCAGTAAGTGACAATCCCAGTTAGTGACAATCCCAGTAAGTGACAATCCCACTTAGCAAGGATCCCAATTAGGGAACACCCCAGCTGGCACAACTGCAGCCAGCTGCCGGCTCCAACCATCCCAATTAGCAGGCTGCTAATTACTGGGGGTGCCGGTCAGGGCCGATCCTGCTGAGTGTATCCAGGGGTCCCGGTTATCGGGATCCAGTTAAGGAGCACCCCGGGCAGTGGGTCCCACAGGATCCCGCCTGGGAGGTGCCTCAGGGCAGGGTCCCAGTGGGGTCCCAGTGGGGTCCCAGTGACATCCCAGCAGGGTCCCAGTGAGGTGCCAATGGGGTCCCAGTGGGATCCCAGTAAGGTCCCAGTGAGTTCCCAGTAAGATCCCAGTGGGGTCCCAGTAAGATCCCAGTGTGGTCCCAGTAAGATCTCAGTGGGGTCCCAGTGCGGTCCCAGTGAGTTCCCAGTAAGATCCCAGTGCGGTCCCAGTGCGGTCCCAGTAAGATCCCAGTGCGGTCCCAGTAAGATCCCAGTGCGGTCCCAGTGCGGTCCCAGTAAGATCCCGGTAAGATCCCAGTGCGGTCCCCCCGAGCCGTTCCCTCAGTGGCCGCCAGAGGGCGATCGCAGACCGCGCTGGGCCCCGGCGGTACCGGGAGGGGACAGGGATGGGGACAGCGATGGGGACACTGGAATGTGACAGCGGGATGGGGACAGGGATGGGGACAGGGATGGGGACACTGGAATGTGACAGCGGGATGGGGACAGGGGATGGGGACAGGGATGGGGACACTGGAATGTGACAGGGGATGGGGACAGGATTGGGGACACTGGAATGGGACAGCGGGATGGGGACAGGGGATGGGGACAGGGATGGGGACACTGGAATGGGACAGTGGGATGGGGACAGGGATGGGGACACTGGAATGGGACAGCGGGATGGGGACAGGGGATGGGGACAGGGATGGGGACACTGGAATGGGACAGTGGGATGGGGACAGGGATGGGGACACTGGAATGTGACAGCGGGATGGGGACAGGGATGGGGACACTGGAATGTGACAGCGGGATGGGGACAGGGGATGGGGACAGGGATGGGGACACTGGAATGTGACAGCGGGATGGCACAATGGGGTGGGGACACTGGAATGGGACAGGGATGGGGACAGCGGGATGGGGACAAGGATGGGACAGTGAAGTGGGGACAGCGGGATGGGGACACTGAAATGGGACAGCAGGATGGGGCAGTGGGATGGGACAGTGGAGTGGGGACACTGAAATGAGACAGGGATAGAGACAGCAGGGTGGCGACAGCAGGATGGGGACAGCAGGAGGGGACACACCAGGATGGGACACCTGGGATGGAAGACACCTGGAAGGGACAGGAGGGCTGGGACACACCAGGATGGGGCACAGCAGGATGGGACACACCAGGATGGGACACACCAGGATGGGACAGCAGGATGGGACACACCAGGATGGGACAGCAGGATGGGACACAGCAGGATGGGACACACCAGGATGGGACACACCAGGATGGGACCCACCAGGATGGGACACACCAGGATGGGGCACACCAGGATGGGACCCACCAGGATGGGACACACCAGGATGGGACACCAGGATGGGACAGCAGGATGGGACACCCCAGGATGGGACAGCAGGATGGGGCACACCAGGATGGGACACACCAGGATGGGACACACCAGGATGGGACACACCGGGATGGGACACACCAGGATGGGGCACACCAGGATGGGACAGCAGGATGGGACACACCAGGATGGGGCACACCAGGATGGGACAGCAGGATGGGACACACCAGGATGGGACACACCAGGATGGGACACACCAGGATGGGACACACCAGGATGGGACAGCAGGATGGGACACACCAGGATGGACACACCAGGATGGGACACCCCAGGATGGGACACACCAGGATGGGACACCCCAGGATGGGACACCCCGGCCAGGCCATTTTTTTTCCAGGCCATTTCCCACGGGGGTTTATCCCAACGGACAAAGGGAGCTTCTGAGCTGTCCCCTCTCCACGCTTTGGTGCCACCGAGCTCTGCCTGAACCTCCGGGTGTCCACGTGGGACGCATCCCCACCACCCCAAGGGACAGCAGCAATGGGCACCGCGGCGACGGAGGAGCTTCATCCTTCAGACTCCGATTTGAGGACAGCAGCACCAAACCCCTCCTGCTGTCCCAAAAATCCAACCCCTGGGCGCGTCCCCCCCCTTTCCTCACCATCTGCCCCCCGAAGGCGGGAGGGGTCACGGCCCCCGCAGCTGCCCGCCGCCAAAGTCACCCCCGCGGGGTCATCACCAAATCCGGAGGCACCCGCGGAATTGAAGGCGCCGGATTTCCACCCCGGTTTGTCAACAGCGCTCCTTGGCCTCCCCCGGAGCCCCCTTAATCCCCCGCACAATCGCGGGTCGCTGTGCAAACAGCGCGGGGGGGGAGATTTGGGGCACCCAGGAATCCTCGGGGGGCTCCGGGAGCGGACCCCGGCATCGCCAAGGCGGGATTGAAGCGGCGCCCTCGGCTGACCCCCGATCCCCCCGCCCGCTGCCGCCCCTCCACCCCATTAATCCATTGATTGACTCCCGGGAAGGGTAATAACACCATCGGGAGATTGATGCTCTGAATCCCGGCCGGAGATCAAATGGAGCAAAAAAAAAATATATAAATTGCCATGTGGGATCCTCCGGATAAAGAAAAAAAAACCCCAGAGCGTCGATTTTTTTGCCCCCCTACCCCCTGGAAGGGCGGGTGAAGAGGACGGAGAAGAGGAAGGGGACCAAGGGGAAGGGAGGAGCCTCCAGCCCTCCCCGCTCCGCCGAGCAATCAGAATAAAAGCAAATTATTTCTCCCATTTCCCCTGCCCGAGATGAGCGATAAAAGCGCCCATCCCGAAAAGCGCCTGATAACGCTTTTAATTTCACTGCCAGGCCTAAAAAAAAAAATGCCATTTCTACACAAAGCGGGGCCCCGCTCGCTCTCCTCCCCGGCCAGCTTTTGATAAATGTTGGGTGATTTTTTTTTTTTCCTCCCTTTTTTTATTTTTTTATTTTATTTTTTATTTTTTTTGCCCATTCCCCGCTCGGTCGGCGCAGGGGAAATGCCCCCGGAGCTACGGGAGCCGCTCAATAAAAGCCAAATCATATTTTAGTCAAAATAGGCAGACGGCGCTCGCAGCCAACTTTCAAATTAGCATTTTGAGGGCAAATATGCAGCAATTTGAGATAATGAGGCCTGATTATTCAATCCAATGAATGTTAAATAGGCGGCGAGGGCGCCCGCGCCTTATCTCCCCCGCTTTCCATTTATTTGACTTGAGTTTAGTTTTTAATCGTTTCCCATTTGAACTCTTTTTTTATTTGTCTTGGCTCGGGCCCCCTTCCCCCCACGGCCCCTCCGCTCCCTCCTTGCATTCCCTGCGCTGCCGGCCGGGATTCGGCACCGGGGGAGCGGCCCCAGCCCCTTCCCCGCGGCTCCGAGCGGCTCCTGCTGCTCGTGTGCCCTGGAATTGGGGCTGGGGGAGATTTTGGGGGGTCAGTCCCGGCCCGTGGCTCCGGGTTTGGGGGGTGCTGGGGATGTCTGCAGGGATGGGTGCCCCTGGGGGAGAGATTCCATGGGGTGGGGAATGTTTGGGAAGGGAGCAGAGAGGTGATCCAGTTCTGTGGGCAGGGACAGCTCCCACTGTCCCAGGTGGATCCAACCCCAATGTCCAACCTGGCCCTGGATGCTCCTAAATCCCAAATTATTGCTGGTTGGGAATGGTTTGGGTGGGAAGAGACCTTAAATCCCATTCGGTGCCACCCCCTCCCACCATCCCAGGTGCTTTTCTCATCTCTAGGCCTTGAAACTCTGGCATTTCATGGAATCATGGAATGGGTTGGGATGGGAGGGACCCTAAATCCCATCCAGTGCCACCCCATCCATGGGCAGGGACACCTCCCACTGTCCCAGGTGGATCCAAGCCCCAATGTCCAGCCCGGCCTTGGGCACTGCCAGGGATCCAAAGCTGGGAATTCCAGCCCAGCCAGGAATTGCTGCCCAAGCTCCCAGCCCAAGCTCCCCTTGCCCAGTGGGATTTAAAGCCCTTCCCACCCAACCCACCCCATGACTCCAACACCTCAAAAACACCTCCAGCACAGAGGATCCAAGGTGCTCACAGGGAACATCCATCCCCCGAGCATTCCCAGCAGCCCAGACTGAACCCCTTGAGGAGAAACCTCCGGTGTTTTTCACCCAACCTTTCCCTCAGAGCAATCCCACCCCATCCCATTCCATGGGCAGGGACACCTCCCACTGTCCCAGGTGGATCCAAGCCCCAATGTCCAACCTGGCCCTGGACACTCCTAAATCCCGAGTCATTGCTGGTTGGGATGTTCATGGAATGCTTTGGGTGGGAAGAGACCTTAAATCCCATCCAGTGCCACCCCCTCCCACCATCCCAGGTGGATCCAACCCGGCCTTGGGCACTGCCAGGGATCCAGGGGCAGCCCCAGCCAAGCTGGGAATTCCAGCCCAGCCAGGAATTCCTGCCCAAGCTCCCCTTGCCCAGTGGGAAGCCATTCCCTGTCTCCTGTCCCTGCAGCCCTTGTCCCCAGCCCCTCTCCAGCTCTCCTGGAGCTTTTTTAGGGACTCTGAGCATTCCCTGGATTTTTCCCTTCTCCGGGGGAACATTCCCAGTTCTCCCAGAGCAAAAAAAGCTCCAGAACCCTGGAACGGTTTGGTTGGGAAAAGACCTTAAATCCCATTCCAACCCCTTTCCATGTTCAGGGACACCTCCCACTGTCCCAAGTGCTCCAAGCCCCAATGGGATCCCAGCCCTGGGAATGGGATCTCAGCCCTGGGAATGAGATCCCAGCCCTGGGAATGGGATCTCAGCCCTGGGAATGGGATCCCGGCCCTGGGAATGGAATCCCAGCCCTGGGAATGGGATCCCGGCCCTGGGAATGGAATCCCAGCCCTGGGAATGGGATCTTGGCACTGGGAATGGGATCCCAGCCCTGGGAATGTGGCCCCAAGTGTGGGAATGGGATCCCAGCCCTGGGAATGGGATTTCAGCCCTGGGAATGAGATCCCAGCCTTGGGAATCTGACTCCAACCCTGGGAATGGGATCCCGGCCCTGGGAATGGGATCTCAGCCCTGGGAATGGGATCTCAGCCCTGGGAATGGGATCCCAACCCTGGGAATGGGATCTCAGCCCTGGGAATGGGATCTTGGCACTGGGAATGGGATCCCAGCCCTGGGAATGGGATCTCAGCCCTGGGAATGGGATCCCAGCCCTGGGAATGGGATCTCAGCCCTGGGAATGGGATCTTGGCACTGGGAATGGGATCCCAGCCCTGGGAATGGGATCTTGGCACTGGGAATGGGATCCCAACCCTGGGAATGGGATCTCAGCCCTGAGACTGTGACTCCAGCCCTGGGAATGGGATCTTGGCACTGGGAATGGGATCCCAGCCCTGGGAATGGGATCCCAGCCCTGGGAATGGGATCCCAGCCCTGGGAATGGGATCCCAACCCTGGGAATGGGATCCCAACCCTGGGAATGGGATCTCAGCCCTGAGACTGTGACTCCAGCCCTGGGAATGGGATCTTGGCACTGGGAATGGGATCCCAGCCCTGGGAATGGGATCCCAGCCCTGGGAATGTGGCCCCAACCCTGGGAATGGGATCCCAGCCCTGGGAATGAGATCCCAGCCCTGGGATTGGGATCCCAGCCCCCCAGGCAAAGCCAGGCCTTGCCAATCCTTATCCCCAATCCCACACCCCGTGGTGCAGCTCCCCACGGTCCCTGCAGGGCTTCCCTTTGCTCCCACGGAATTCCCATTTCCCGGCAGCCCCAGCAAGGAGCTTCTCCCATCCCCAGGGAGGGGCAGCTCCAGCCTGGGCAGCATCCTGGGATTGGAGAGCTGGATTTTGGACCAAAAGTGCAGAAAAAGAGGGAAAAAAAGTCATTAAATTTGTGTCGTTCCCCAGGTGGGAGCTGGGTTTGTTGGGAGTCCACACCCAGTGGGAGATTCCATGGAGGAGGAGGAGGAAAAAAAAAATGAAGTTAATCAAAAATCGAAGGAAAGGTTAAAGCTGAGGGAGAAACTAAAGGGGAAAAAATTAAATTAATCAATAATTGAAGGAAAAGTTAAAGTTGAGGGAGAAATGAAAGAAAAAAAAATAATCAAAAATCAAAGTTAAAGCTGAGGGAGAAAAGAAAGGAAAAAAGGAAATGAAAGTTGAAGGGAAAAATAAAATTACAGCAGAAGTTAAAGCCGAAGCAAAAATTGGTGTTAAACCCAAAATGAAAGTCGAAGGGAATTTTAAAGCAGAGAAATTAAAGTTGGAGCAGGAATGAAAGGAAATTTTCCCTCAGCTCAGGCTCGGTGAGGAAGCTGCAGAGGATCCCCGTGCTCCCTTTGATTCCAGAGCGGAATGAAAAATACAGTAATTGATTTCTGGGGTAATTAAAACCCCTCCTTGTGCATCGAATGCAGAGGTGAGCGCGAAATCAAAGCGATGAAGGAAGAGGAGATAAATAAACGGGAGCAGGGCAGGGAAGGTGAAGGGAGACGGGGAAAAAAAAATAAAAAAAATCCCAATTATGGAGCTAAAAGATGGGAAGTGGCGGAGAGGAGGGGACGTGGCGAGGGCAGAGATAATCAGAGCATTAAAAAAAAAAAAAAACAAATGGGGGAAAAAAACAATCAAAAGAAGGGAAAATCAAAAGCAGATGCTGAGGAGGGATAAGGGGCGGCCGCTGGAGCAGGGGCAGGCCCTGGACTGGAGGGATAATTGGATTTCAGCTCACCTTGGGGGTGATAAGGAATTCCTGGTGCGGGGTTTTTCATTCCCCTATGGAGCAGATTTTAATGGGGTGTTTGAATAGGGCTGGGGCTGTGCACCCCCAGGGGGAAAAGGCAGGGATTTCCTCTGCTCCTGCCTCGGCTTGGGGGGGTTTTGGGGTGAAATGTGGGGGCACTCGGCAGCTTCAGCCTCGTCAGCAGCGTTTGGGGCGAGCGGGGGCCCCAAAAGCAGGGAAAGGGACACGGGAATTATGGAATGATGGGGCTGGAAGGAGAAACCATTCAGTGTCCCTAAAAGCAGGGGAAGGGACACAGGAATTATGGAATGATGGAATTCTTCCCCCTCTGAGGGGCTGGAAGAGACCTCAGAGCCTGCTCAGTGTCCCCAAAAGCAGGGGAAAGGACACAGAAACCAGGGAATGATGGGGCTGGAAGGGGTCTCAGAGCCTGCTCAGTGCCCCCCAAAACAGGGAAAGGGACACGGGAACCATGGAAGGGAAAGCAGAGCCCGCTGGGTGTCCCCAAAAGCAGGGGAAGGGACACAGGACCAGGGAATGATGGGGCTGGAAGGGGAACCCTCTGGGTGTCCCCAAAAGCAGGGGAAGGGACACGGGAATTATGGAATGATGGGGCTGGAAGGGGAAACCACTGAGTGTCCCCAAAAGCAGGGAAAGGGACACGGGAATTATGGAATGATGGGGCTGGAAGGGGAACCCTCTGGGTGTCCCCAAAAGCAGGGAAAGGGACACGGGAATTATGGAATGATGGGGCTGGAAGGGATCTCAGAGCCTGCTCAGTGTCCCCAAAAGCAAGGAAAGGGACACAGAAACCAGGGAATGATGGGGCTGGAAGTGGAGCCCACTGGGTGTCCCCAAAAGCAGGGGAAGGGGCACAGAAACCATGGAATGATGGGGCTGGAAGGGGAACCTGCGTCCCCAAAAGCAGGGAAAGGGACACAGGAATTATGGAATGATGGGGCTGGAAGGGGAAACCATTCATTGTCCCCAAATGCAGGGGAAGGGACACGGGAATTATGGAATGATGGGGCTGGAAGGGGAACCCATTCAGTGTCCCCAAAAGCAGGGAAAGGGACACAAGAGTCATGGAATGATGGGGCTGGAAGTGGAGCCCATTCAGTGTCCCCAAAAGCAGGGAAAGGGACACGGGAACCATGGAATGATGGGGCTGGAAGGGGAACCTGCTGGGTGTCCCCAAAAGCAGGGAAAGGGACACAGGAGCATGGAATGGAAAGCAGAGCCCGCTGGGAGCAGGGAAAGGGACACGGGAACCATGGAAGGGAAAGCAGAGCCCGCTGGGTGCCCCCAAAGCAGGGGAAGGGACACGGGAACCATGGAACGGAAAGCAGAGGCCGCTGGGTGTCCCCGCGCTGGAGCGGAACGGGCGCCGGGCGCTGCGGGAGCGGAGCGCAGATGGCAGCGATAGGGCAGGGGCAGCACCGACCCCGCCGCCCCCGCCGCCCCCTTATCGCGGCCGCATCGCCGCCCGCGGCCGCCCCCGTGACCTCGCCGCGGGCGGGGAGCGGCGGCGGCGGCCGGGCTGTCACGGGACACTGGGCTCGGGGCCCCGGCCTGGGAAACGCTCCTCAGGTGGGAGCGGGACGTGCCTCGGTGCCAGCGGGGATAATCCCGGGAATCCGCTGCCGTGCGCCCGCGGTCACGGGAGAACGGCCCTGGGGGCTCCGACAGCCACGGGGGGCGCACACAGGGGTGGGGTGTGCAGGTGTGGGGTGCGGGCAGGGGCACACCTGGGCATGGATACACCTGGGCAGGGACACATCTGGGCATGGACACATCTGGGCATGGGCACAGCTGGGCATGGATACAGCTGGGCAGGGGCACAGCTGGGAATGGGCACAACTGGGCATGGATACACCTGGGCATGGATACACCTGGGCAGGGGCACACCTGGGCATGGACACACCTGGGCAGGGACACATCTGGGCAGGGACACACCTGGGCAGGGACACATCTGGGCATGGACACACCTGGGCATGGACACACCTGGGCATGGATACAGCTGGGTATGGATACACCTGGGCATGGGCACACCTGGGTATGGAGACACCTGGGCATGAGCACACTTGGCTACAGCCATACCTGTGTGATTGTATGTACCTGGCACACCTGCACAGGGACACACCTGTGCAGGGACACACCTGCGCAGGGACACACCTGTGCTCACACTCATGTAACACACACAACGCCCGTGGAGGGGTCTGTGGGACAGACAGGCAGAGTCACGCCGGGGTGCGGTGCCGGGGTGCGGTGCCGGGGTGCGGTGCCGGGGTGCGGTGCCGGGGTGCGGTGCCGGGATGGGGTGCTGGGGTGCGGTGCCGGGGTGCGGTGCCGGGGTGCGGTGCCGGGGTGCGGTGCAGGGATGGGGTGCCGGGGTGCGGTGCCGGGGTGCGGTGCTGGGGTGCGGTGCCGGGATGCGGTGCCGGGATGCGGTGCCGGGATGCGGTGCCGGGATGCGGTGCCGGGATGGGGTGCCGGGATGCGGTGCTGGGGTGCGGTGCCGGGATGCGGTGCCGGGATGCGGTGCCGGGGTGCAGTGCCGGGGTGCGGTGGGGTGTGTGTGTCGCGGGTGTGACCGCACGGGTGTGACCGCACCAGGGCTGGGCACCACCCCGGCCCCGCCCCCGGCCCCGCCCCCTGCGCGCGCCCCGAGCCCCGGCCCCTCCCCCATGCCATGCGGGGCGGGGCCAGAGGCGGGGCCGCAAGGGCGGGGGCGGAGTCAAGACGGACGGGGCGGAGCTAGAGCTGCTCGCGGGGCGTGGCCACGCTTCAGGGGCGGGGCCAGCGCCTGGGTGAGGCGGTTGGGGCGGGGCTAAAGCCCGGCGGGGGCGGGGCCAGGGCGCGTTGTGGGCGGGGCCGGCGCGGCCGCTGTGGCTCGCGCTGCAGCAGCGGCGGCTCCCAGCGGGGCCCGGCCCGGCCCGGCCGCTTCTCCCCGGCCCCGCCCGGCCCGGCCCGGCCCGGCCCGGCCATGGCGCTGCTGCGGGCGGCCGCGCTGCCCGCCGAGGGCTCCCCGGCCTGGCTACCCACGCACGTCCAGGTGACGGTGGTGCGGGCCCGCGGGCTGCGCTGCAAGGGCGGCGGCGGCGGCGGCAAAGGCAAAGCGGGCGGCAGCGACGCCTACACCGTGATCCAGCTGGGCCGCGAGAAGTACAGCACCTCGGTGGCCGAGAAGAGCGGCGGCAGCCCCGAGTGGAGGGAGGAATGCGCCTTCGAGCTGCCCCCCGAGCCCGCGGCCTGCGGCGGGCTGCTGCTCACCGTGATGCACCGGGCGCTGGTGGGCATGGACCGGTTCCTGGGCCAGGCCCTGGTACCCCTGGAGCCCGACCGGCAGCGCGGCCGCGAGCCCGACGAGCGGTGAGTGCCGGGGGGGGGGTGGGGGGCACGGCACGGGAGCGGCACCGGGGGGGCCCGGGGTGGGCACACGGACCCCCCTCGTGTGCCCCAGGGTGGGTGTCCTGGCACCCCCGTGTGTGCCCCGGGGTGGGTGTCCTGGCACCCTCGTGTGTGCCTCAGGGTGGGTGTCCTGGGACCCTCGTGTGTGCCCCAGGGTGGGTGTCCTGGGACCCTCGTGTGTGCCCCGGGGTGGGTGTCCTGGGACCCTCGTGTGTGCCCCAGGGTGGGTGTCCTGGGACCCCCGTGTGTGCCCCAGGGTGGGTGTCCTGGGACCCCCGTGTGTGCCCCAGGGTGGGTGTCCTGGCACCCTCGTGTGTGCCCCGGGGTGGGTGTCCTGGCACCCTCGTGTGTGCCCCAGGATGGGTGTCCTGGGACCCCCGTGTGTGCCCCAGGATGGGTGTCCTGGGACCCCCGTGTGTGCCCCGGGGTGGGTGTCCTGGCACCCTCGTGTGTGCCCCGGGGTGGGTGTCCTGGCACCCTCGTGTGTGCCCCAGGATGGGTGTCCTGGCACCCTCGTGTGTGCCCCAGGATGGGTGTCCTGGCACCCTCGTGTGTGCCCCGGGGTGGGTGTCCTGGCACCCTCGTGTGTGCCCCAGGATGGGTGTCCTGGGACCCCCGTGTGTGCCCCAGGGTGGGTGTCCTGGCACCCTCGTGTGCCCCGGGGTGGGTGTCCTGGCACCCCCGTGGGTGTCCTGGCACCCTCGTGTGTGCCCCAGGATGGGTGTCCTGGCACCCTCGTGTGTGCCCCAGGGTGGGTGTCCTGGGACCCCCGTGTGCCCCGGGGTGGGCACATAGAGTCCCTTGGTGCCCTGGCATGGCTGGCACGGGGTCACTTTCCTGGGAAGGGGTCACCCTGCTGGCACGGGGGTCACTCTGCTGGCACAGGGTCACCCTGCTGGCACTGTGTCACCCTATGGCTCTGCCGTGTCCCTGGGTGCCCAGCACACGGGGGAAGGACATCACGCCTTCCCCGGCCACCCTGGGGACGTGCCGCGGGCACCGGGGTGTGGCAGCTCCAGGCGTGTCCCGGCAAGAGCTTTCCGCCTTTCCGGGGGCTCCCGCAGCCTCCCTGGGATGTACCCGCAGCAGGACGGGGTGGCCCGGGCTCCGTGGTGTCCCCAGAAGGGCTGGCGGGGCCTGGGGATGCTCCAGGGAGGAAGGACACGCTGCGAGGGGAGGGACATGTGGCGTGCGCCAGGAAGGTGCTGTGGAACAGGGCCCCTCCGTCCCCTGCCAGGGAACCGTGCTGGGCCAGGGGGCCCGGGGGACAGAGGGTGGCCCGAGGTGCCTCTGCGGGGCTCTGTCTCTCCTGGGGACAGCTGCGCCTCGTGGTTCGATGCCCCGATGGCTGCGGTGGCTTTGCAGCCTCCCCAACCTCGTTGTCACCTGGTTTGTGATGGGGGGTCCCCAGGTTTGGGGCTCCGGTCCCCAGTTTTGGGGCTCCGGTCCCCAGGTTTGGGACTCCGGTCCCCAGTTTTGGGGCTCCCGTCCCCAGTTTTGCGGCTTCGGTCCCCAGTTTTGGGACTCCGGTCCCCAGGTTTGGGGCTCCAGACCCCAGTTTTAGGGCTCCTGTCCCCAGTTTGGGGGCTCCAGTCCCCAGTTTTGGGGCTCCGGTCTCCAGGTTTGGGGGCTCCCATCTCCAGTTTTAGGGCTCCTGTCCCCAGTTTTGGAGCTCCGGTCTCCAGTTTTGGGGGCTCCGGTCCCCAGTTTTAGGGCTCCGGTCCCCAGTTTTAGGGGCTCCGGTCCCCAGTTTTGGGACTCCAGCCCCCAGTTTTGGCGCTCCAGCCCCCAGTTTTGGGGCTCCAGACCCCAGTTTTGGGGCTCCTGTCCCCAGTTTTGGGGCTCCTGTCCCCAGTTTTGGAGCTCCGGTCCCCAGTTTAGGGGCTCCGGTCCCCAGTTTGGGGGCTCCTGTCCCCAGTTTTGGGGCTCCCGTCCCCAGTTTTGGGGGCTCCAGACCCCAACCCCGCGCTGCTTCCCGCACAAATCAATCCCCGTGCGTGGGGCGGGGGGGAGAAATCGCCGATCCTCCCAAACAATCCCGATGTTTTCCAGCCCTTTGCCGAGGAGCACGAAAGCGCAGGAATGCGCCTGAAATTCCTTCGGGGGTTTTTTTTTGGGGGGGGGGCTTTGTTCCAGGCAGACCTGGCTTGTCCCCCCCTTCCCCGGATCCCGGGAATTCTGCTGGCTCGCTGCCCGAAGCTGCGGGGCTGGGAGAGAGGAGCCTCCCTCGCCCTCCCAGCCAGGCCAGCGCAGGGATTCGCCTGAAAAAAGGGGCTTGGAAAAACTTTCCCCCTGGAAGAAACTGCGGCTCCACAGCCCTGGAGGCTCCTGAAGCGGGAGCAGAGATGAGGATTTTCCCCCACAGTGTTTATTTTGCTTTTTTTTTTAGCAAAAGGCCGGCGAGGAGCTGGGTGGGGATCCTGAGGAGGGACACGGGGCGGTGTGGAACAGCTCCGGCTTTGGGGGATGAGCTGGGGCTTGGGGACAGCCCTGCCCTTGGGGACAGGGTTTTGTTTCAGCCCCGAGAGGCCCCACCAGGGCTGGGTTCCATCTCAAAGGTCTCCTGGTCAGGGGCTGTTAATCCCAGGGGAGCAACGTCCAGCCCGGCTGGACACGGTGGCACGGCCGTGGTCACCCCGTGGTCACCCCGTGCCACCCTGCCAAGGGCTGCCAGGCTGGACATTCCCCAGGGGTTTGGAGGAGGCTTCAGGGAGACCTTCCAGGGCCTGCAGGGGCTCCAGGAGAGCTGGAGAGGGGCTGGGGACAAGGGCTGCAGGGACAGGAGACAGGGAATGGCTTCCCACTGGGCAAGGGGAGCTTGGGCTGGGAGCTTGGGCAGCAATTCCTGGCTGGGCTGGAATTCCCAGCTTGGCTGGGGCTGCCCCTGGATCCCTGGCAGTGCCCAAGGCCAGGCTGGATCCACCTGGGATGGTGGGAGGTGTCCCTGCCCATGGATGGGGCGGGAATGGGATGGGATTTCAGCTCCCTTCCAACCCAAACCATTCCAGGATTCTGGGGCCAGGCTGGGAGAGCTGGGAATGTTCCCCTGGAGAAGGGAAAGGCTCCAGGGAGAGCTGGGAGCCCCTGGCAGGGCCTCCAGGAGAGCTGGAGAGGGGCTGGGGACAAGGGCTGGAGGGACAGGACACAGGGAATGGCTTCCCACTGCCAGAGGGCAGGGCTGGCTGGGATTGGGATGGAATTCCTGGCTGGGAGGGTGGGCAGGCCCTGGCACGGGGTGCCCAGAGCAGCTGTGGCTGCCCCTGGATCCCTGGCAGTGCCCAAGGTGAGGCTGGACAAGGCTTGGGGCAGCCTGGGACAGTGGGAGGTGTCCCTGCCATGGCTTTGATGGGATGGGATGAGCTTTGAGGTCCCTTCCAGCCCAGCCCACCCCACCCCACGATCCTCTCATCTGCCGTCCGTCTCCCTCCCTTCCTGTAGCTTTGCTTGCATCAGGAGAATTCACTTCCCCTCGTGGCATTGAGGATCACAAGAGCTTTTAGAGCTCTCTGTTTTCACTCCTGGCCCCCGAGGCTGGAAGTGAGCAGGGTAAAAAAACTCCCTTTGCCTTCTTGTCCCAAAGATCTCCCAGCCCCTCGGATGTGGGCGAGGTTAAAGGTGCAAACACCCCTGAACCTGCCCGAGCTGGCCGTGTCCCCAGGGTGGGTGGCACCTCTGCAGCCTGGAGGGGCCCACGCTGATTTTTGGGAGGAGAATCCCAGTGGCCTGGAGCTTGTCCAGGGGAGCTCAGGGGGTTCTGGCTCTTTGGGAGCTTCCACCGACACCACCACGTGCGGCCCTGCTGGGAACAACTTTGCTCAGGAGGAAACTTGGAGGCTCAGATGAAAAAAGAGCAAAACAAACAGAGGCTCCCACCCTCGGGGCCAAGCCCTGCTGAGCCCACCCAGGCCTGTGCTGGGGAGATAACGGGGAGATAAGGGGAGATACCGAGGCTGTGGGGCTGAGTCTCTGCCCCAGCCCGGCTCTGGGATCCCATCCCAAGGCATCCCCTTGTCAGCGTGGTGACCTTGCTCTCCTTTCCCTGCTGGTTTTTTCCCTGCACAGAGGCTTCTCCCCGGGTGCTAATTGTGCTCCTTGTTTTCGGCCTGGTGGAAAATGTTCCCTCAGACTTGGACTCCTCTCCGGGAAGGGGTTTTTACGAGCCTCGGGCTGGGTCATCTTCAGTGCTTTGCCAGGAGAAAAATCCAACTCCTGGAGTTGCACAAGGACCAGCCTGAGAGCTCTCGTGGCCTTTTTGGGCAGCCCAGGGTTCATCCCACGCTCGGGCAGCTGCGGGGATTGGGCTTGGCAGGCAGAGCGAGCTCCGAGCATCATTTCCCCCTTTGCCCTTTGTGCATCCGGAGAGCCCTGGGCAGGAGCTCGCCTCCCTCCCCTGATCCTGCCCTTCCCTGTCCTGTGCTCAAGCCCTGCAAAGCCAGGAGCCAGCCCAGGAAAAGAGGGATTTTTTGGGGGGGGAAGTCACAAGGCAGCTGCTGCTTCTGCTTCTCGACGTCCAGGAAATGCTCTTGGAGTGCCCCCGTGGGGGGCTCCTCCTGTGGGGTGGGATTGTCCCCTGGATACCCAGGGCCTGTCCCCTGTCCACCCAGAGCCTGTCCCCTGGACACCCTGGGCTGTCCTGTCCCCTGCCCACTCAGGCCTGTCCCCTGTCCACCCAGGGCCTGTCCTCTGTCCACCGGGCCTGTCCCCTGCCCACTCAGGGCTGTCCTCTGTCCACCCAGGGCTGTCCCCTGTCCACTCAGGGCTGTCCTGTCCCCTGTCCACTCAGGGCTGTCCCCTGTCCACTCAGGGCTGTCCCCTGTCCACTCAGGGCTGTCCTGTCCCCTGCCTACCCAGGGCTGTCCCCTGCCCACTCAGGGCTGTCCCCTCCCCACCCAGGGCTGTCCCCTGCCCACCCAGCCCATCAGCAGGCACCTGGGAAAGCTGGGAGTGCAGCCAGTGGGTTCCATCAGGCTGGGTTTGCATGGAATCAGAGAATCCCGGAGTGGTTTGGGTTGGAAGGGGCTGTAAAGGTCACCCAGTGCCACCCCTGCCATGGGCAGGGACACCTCCCGCTGTCCCAGGCTGCTCCAAGCTCCATCCAACCTGGCCTTGGGCACTGCCAGGGATCCAGGGGCAGCCACAGCTGCTCTGGGCCAGGGCCTCATCCTCCTCCCAGGCAGGAATTCCCAATTCCCAATCTCCCATCCGGCCCTCCCCTCTGGCAGTGGGAGCCATTCCCTGTGTCCCTCCAGCCCTTGTCCCCAGTCCCTCTCCAGTGCTCCTGGAGACCTTTCCCTTGGCCAAAGTGCAGCATCCCTTGGGTGAGGGACATGGAGGGGGAACAGGAACACCTGCAGGCCTGGGCCTCGGCTCTCCCTGCCTGGGAACACAAACCAGCCTTGATTTTGCTGTGTGAGGGTGAGGCTGATGGTGGGAGGAAGCAGCAGAGGTCCAAGATTTTCCTTGGTTGCCATTCCCTGCTCCCTCCCTCTCTGAAGCACCATTTCCATTTCCCTTCTGCCCCAAAGTTCTCCCAGCCCCTCGGACGTGGGAGAGGTTGAAGGTGCAAACACCCTGAACCTGCCAGGGCTCAAAGCCCAGGGCTTTGTGGGTTTGAGGGACAGGGAGTGCAGCAGCAATCAGGATTCCTGGCTCTGCTTTTCCTGCAGTGACTTGCAGTTGCTCCCTGGCTGCTGTCTGGGGCCGGCAGCGTCGGGGAGCTTGTCTGGGGGGGAGTCCTTCCCTCTGCTGAATTAGCTCAGCTCCGACTTCCCCAAAGCCTTTCCGTGCTGCCCTTCCCTCTTCTGGTTCCTCTTCCTGCCCAGCTGTGAGGGCACCTGCTGCTGGGAGGGCTCTGGGCTCCTCGGGGGCCCTGGCAGAGACTGGGACTCTGCTCCCCTTCCATCACCGGGACCTTTCCTTTGCCAGCCAAGGTCCTCGGGGCCACCAGGGCTCCTCTGCTCCTGTGATGGGGCTCCTGTGGGGTGAGGCTCAGTGGAAAAGGGACAGGAATGCCTTGGAGCCAGAGAGAGCAGAGAGAGGGAGGCTGTGAACCCCAGCACGGGCAGAAGGAAAAGGTTAATCCAGAGGGGCCTATCCTGCCCAGGGATGGGTGCTGCTCAGTGTGTTGGCACCTTGCAGGGGTGAGAAGCTCCCTGAGAGCCAAGGATTGTCGCTGTTGGACACGAAGGAAAGACACGGACTGGTGATTTCAGAAGGCTGATGCTCTAAAAAGGGGCTGGTTCATTCTCAGCACCTATTTTTATACCTTTTTACAATGTGCCCACCTAAGAGGTGGGATCTTTTGAACCATTGATCACTCCAAGGGTCCACAAGCAGTCTCTCCTTAGGAGAGAAACGTGAAAAACAAGAGTTTAAAAAGTGTGACCTTGTTTAGCAGTTTGGGTCCCTGGGAAAGAACTTCAGAAAACCCAAACATGGCAGGCAGTGACTACAAAGGATGGTCCCAAATCCCTGCCAGGGCTCCCTCGCTGAGCCCCACACAGGCACTTGTCCCTTCCCCTCACTGGTGGTGCCCATCCCGTCCCCTGCTGTGGCAAATGCTTTCCCTGGCACTGTCCTGGTGTTCCCCCTGGGATGGCCCCGCTCTCACCTCCTCCTGCAGCCCCTCTGGAGCTCTGTCAGCCCCTGCTGTGTTTGTGCCATCTCCCTCCCTGATTTAATTAGCACCAGGAGATCGTTAGCAGTGGAATGGGGCTGTGGCACCTCCCTGGGACCTGCTGCTCCTTTTCATTCCCGTCGTGGCTCCTGGTGCCTCTCCCAGGGGAGATTCCAGGCTTGGTGCTCACTCTGCTGCCCCTGGGGCCTGAGCTGAGGCCAAAGCCCTGCAGCTCTGTCCTTAGGCTGAGGAGAGGGACACACCTTGCAGTGGGGCGGGGAGGAAATTGCTGCTCTGGCTAGATTTGGGCTGGGAAGTTTGGATCCAAGGGCAAAGAGCCCTTTTCCCTGTGGTCAGAGTGCTGAGCAAGGCTGCTGAGGGTCTCTGAGGGTCTCCCTGGAGCACCAGGGAGCTCCTTGGATGCCCTGAGCTGAGATGGTTTGGGGCTGAAAATGCAGCTCGGAGGCGTTGTTGTGTCTGAGGCAGGCAACGCCCTGGAGTGCGGAATTCTGCAGGGGAGGAGGGGCTGGTGCTGCCAAAAACTGGGTCAGCATGCTCTGCTGGGGGACATGGAGGGCAGCCAGGGCTGGGGTGGCATCCGTGGTGAGCAGGATGGGTTAACACCCACAGTGTCCACGGCTGGGGTGGCATCTGTGGTGACCAGGGTGGGATAGCAGCCATGGTGACCAGGGCTGGGTGGCATCTGTGGTGACCTGGGCTGGGGTAACACCCACAGTGTCCAGGGCTGGGGTGGCATCCGTGGTGACCAGGGCTGGGTGGCATCCATGATGACCAGGGCTGGGATCGCATCTGTGGTGACCAGGGTGGGATAGAAGCCATGGTGACCAGGACTGGGTGGCATCTGTGGTGACCAGGGTGGGATAGCAGCCATGGTGACCAGGGCTGGGTGGCATCTGTGGTGACCTGGGCTGGGGTAACACCCACAGTGTCTAGGGCTGGGGTGGCATCTGTGGTGGCCAGGATGGGATAACACCCATGGTGACCTGGATAACACCCGTGGTGACCAGGGCTGGGGTGGGATCCATGATGACCAGGGCTGGGATGGCATCTGTGGTGACCAGGGCTGGGATAATGGCCATGGTGACCAGGATGAGATAACAGCCATGGTGACCAGGGTGGGATAACACCCATGGTGACCTGGATAACACCCGTGGTGACCAGGGCTGAGATGGCATCTGTGGTGGCCAGGGCTGGGGTAACATCCACAGTGTCCAGGGAAGAGGGGTTGATGCTGCCAAAAACTGAGTCAGGATGCTCTGCTGGGGGACATGGAGGGCAGCCAGGGCTGGGGTGGCATCCGTGGTGACCAGGATGGAATGGCATCTGTGGTGACCTGGGCTGGGGTGGCATTCGTGGTGACCAGGGCTGGGGTGGCATCTGTGGTGACCAGGGTGGGATAGCAGCCATGGTGACCAGGGCTGGGGTGGCATCTGTGGTGATTTGGGCTGGGGTAACACCCACAGTGTCCAGGGCTGGTGTGGCATCCATGGTGACCTGGGCTGGTGTGGCATCTGTGGTGACCAGGGCTGGGATGGCATCCATGGTGACCTGGGCTGGGGTGGCATCCGTGGTGACCAGAGTGGGTATAACACCTGTGGTGACCAGAGCTGGCATCCATGATGACCAGGGCTGGGGTACCACCCATGGTGACCAGAGTGGGACAACATCCATGGTGACCAGGGTGGGATAACAGCCATGGTGACCAGGGCTGGGGTGGTATCTGTGGTGACCAGGCTGGGATAACGTCCATGGTGACCAGGTTGAGATAACACCCGTGGTGACCAGGGCTGGGTGGCATCCATGATGACCAGGGCTGGGGTGGCATCTGTGGTGACCTGGGCTGGGCTAACATCCACAGTGTCCAGGGTTGGGATGGCATCCATGGTGACCAGAGCTGAGATGGCATCTGTGGTGACCAGGGCTGGGGTGGCATCCGTGGTGATCAGGGCTGGGGTACCACCCGTGGTGACCAGGGTGGGATAACACCCATGGTGACCTGGATAACAGCCATGGTGACCAGGATGAGATAACACCCGTGGTGACCAGGGCTGGGTGGCATCCGTGATGACCAGGACTGGGATAATGGCCATGGTGACCAGGGTGGGATAGCAGCCATGGTGACCAGGGCTGGGGTGGCATCTGTGGTGACCAAGGTGGGATAACATCTGTGATGACCAGGATGAGATAACATCAGTGGTGACCAGGGTGGGATATCACCCATGGTGACCGGGTGGGATGACACCCATGGTGACCAGGGTGGGATATCAGCCATGGTGACCTGGGCTGGGGTAGCACCCATGGGCCAGCTGACCCCAGGCAATCATTTGCCCAGAGCTGAGAGCCCAGGGCAGAGGGCCCAGGTGCTCCACAGGGTGTAATTTGCTCCTGCCTGCCCAGTTAACCCGTTTTCACTCAGTTGCCATTACTGATTTAAGGAGTTTAAGGCCCTTGCTCTGCTCTCCTGCCGGAAAACTCTGCTTTTTTTTGTTTTTTTTAAGCTGTTTGAGTGGTCTGATCCCAGCCTGGCACGTTGGGTGGCTGAGAGCGCTGGCCCATCGCCCTCCATCCTCTCACAGCCCAAAAAAGCTGCAGCCTCAGGCTTCTCAGGATTCCCCAGGGCCCTGCTTGCATCCAGGGGATGCAGCTGGGCAAACCCCTCAGCCCTGGTGGGACAGAGCTCCAGATGTGAGGGGAGCTGCTGCTGCTGCCTGTGCTGGGTTCAGCTGCGCTCAGCCCCTGCTCCAGCAGCCTCCTGGGTGACTCCAGGGCCTGGCTGAGCCCTTCCTGGGCAGCCTGGGCTGAGCAGGAGGGAGGGTGGGCTCTGCTCCCCCTCCTCTTTGTTCCTGGGGGAGTGCAAGGAGCACCTGGCATCCTCTCCAGTGCTGGCTGGGAAGGGCCTCGGAGGCACTGCTGTGCCCCTCTCCCTGCCCCAGGGCCTGCCAGGACCTGGGCCTGGCTGAGCTGGGCTCAGAGCTGCCGTGGAATTCTCCTGCTCCATCAGAAACCTGCCTGGGATGGGGGGGTTTGGCTTCCCAGCCCAGGCTGGGGGTTTGGGAGCTCCATCCCCAGCTCTGCATTTCCAGGGGGGGCTCTTCCCTGACAAAGCCACCAAGGATAAAAGGAGTGGAGCCTGCTGCTGCTGGGCTCAGCATTCATTCCCTTTTCCCCTTTTCCCCCTTTTTTTCATGTTTGACTCACTCCTGAGCACGGGTTGATGTGATGGATGAGCAATCCCTGTGTGACCTGCTCCCAGAGCGGGTGCAGCTGGGGTTTGGGGCTCTGTGGGGCCCTGGGGTGGCTGTCCCCTCCCCTGGGGTGGCTGTCCCCTCTCTGAGGTGGCTGTCTCTGCCCTGGGGTGGCCTTATCCCCCCTGGAATAGCCCCTGTGCTCCCTGGAATGATCCTTATCCCCCTTGGAATCATCCTTATGCCCCCTGGAATAGCCCCTGTCCCCCCTGGAATAACCCATATCCTCTCTGGAATGATCCTTATCCCCCCTGGAGTAGTTCCTGTGCTCCCTGGAATAACCCATATCCCCCCTGGAATAACCCATATCCCCCTGGAATGACCCTTGTCCCCCCTGGAATAGCCCCTGTGCTCCCTGGAAAAGCCCCTGTGCTCCCTGGAATGATCCTTATCCCCCCTGGAATAGCCCCTGTCCCCCCTGGAATAGCCCCTGTGCCCCCCAGAGTAGCCCCTTTGCTCCCTGGCAGTGGGGCAGGCGCTGCCTTGCTCTCCTGATCCCATCCCAGTGTCCCTTGCTAATCCCAAACCAGTGGGATGAGCTTGGATCCCCCACCAGGGCTTTGGGATGGTGAAGCTGCTGCTGGGCTGGAGGCTTTGGCTGGAGGAGTTTCCTGCTCTGGGGAGGGGGGGGATGTGGAAGGGACAGGGTGATGGAAAACCTGGGCTGAGGGTTGCTGTTGGCTTCCTCTTGGGGCTGGCTCTGCCAGCATTCCCAACTGTGCTGGTTTGAAAGCAAAACCAGTGAGACTCCCAGTCAGAGATACAATTTAATAGGAGAAGAGAAGAAAAAAAGGTAAAATAAAATAAATGGAACAATACAACCTGACACCCTGTTGGTCAGGGTGTTGGGAGCAGTCCAAAAGTGAGTCCTCCTGGAGTGGCAGAGGTGGTTCTGTTGGAGTAGAGATGATCCTGAGAGAGAAGGGTCCAGTGGTGGTGAGGAGGGTCCAGTGATGGTGAGAAGGGTTCAGGGATGGTGAGAAGGGTTCAGGGATGGTGAGAAGGGTTCAGGGGTGGTGAGAAGGGTCCAGGGGTGGTGAGAAGGGTTCAGGGATGGTGAGAAGGGTCCAGGGATGGTGAGAAGGGTCCAGCCTTCCTCCAGGAATCCAGTGGAACCAGATGAGATGTTCTTGTCCAAGCAGTGATTCCGTCTGGTAGCTCTTGTCTCCTCTGGGAGTCCAGTGGATAAAAGCTCCCTGTGATGTCTCCAACCCTGGATTCTATCCAGGTGGGAATGCTTGGCTCCTCCCCCTGGGCGGAGCATCTCCCAATGGGATGATCTCATTCCATGAGTCCTGCAGTGGGTCCTTGATGGCCCATTAACCAGAGATAACTCCCGGAGGAAGTTATCCATGAGTCATGTGGCATCGTTAGGCTCGTTAACAGGAGATCAGGAAAACACTGCCCCACCTTGGCTCCAAGGGCCCATGGGGATGGAATACAGACCTTGGGCACAATTTTACATTGGAACCCAGGACACCAACCCATCCCGGAGGTGCAGGGCCAGCCAGGTGCTCCCAGCCCCAGGGAGTTGGGACAAACGGTGCCCAGGCATTCCCCTCGTAGCTCTGGGAGCCACGGGGATGTTTCTGGGGGCAGGGTCTGTGCCCTGCTGCCCAGGGTAGGACAAAGCACAGAGGGAAAGGGAAAGGCTTTGCCCTGAGCAAATCCATCCCATCCTCATCCTCTCTGTCTGTGTGGGGTGGCTTTCCCTCCTTAACCACGTTCCCATTGCCACCCCAGTGTTTGTCTCCCCGGCCTGGGGTGCTGCAGGAGGGTGAGGGCAGCTGTGGTTTTTGGGGAGCCTGGAGCTGCAGCACCTCCGTGTCTGCTCTCCCTGCCTCCCACTGATCCTGGCGACAGCAGATGTAAAAATAGAGCCCGGGTGCTGCCTCCCAAAGCTGCCCTTGGCTCTGCTCCCTTGGGGACACAGGGGAGGGGTTCAGGGGGGTGTCTGGGAGAGCTGGGCCGTGCTCATTAACCACCCTGACCTAAATGAGTGTGCACAGCCCCACACGTGGCTGTGACAGCCCAGGAACGGGAGCTGCACGTCCCCGGAGCGCTCAGGGCCTCCAGCAGCTTCCCCTTTCCAGGGACTTCTCTCTTTGAGGTTTCCTCTGTGCCCAGCTGGGCTGAGTCGGTGCTTCCTTCCCCCTCAGCCAGGCTGGGCTGCTCTGCTGAGCCTTCCCTGTGCGTGGAGAACACAGCCTGGGCTCCCTCACTTTGGGGGTGCACACCCAAAGTGTGCAGGGAGTGGCACAGGGAAGGATGCACGTCTGTGAGCAAAAGTGAACTTCCCCAGCCTGGGGCTTGAGCCTTGCATCTGGCTGGAGCTGCATTCCCTGGGTGTGTCACCCTGGAGATGTCACCCTGGGCTCTGCATTCCCTGGGTGTGTCACCCTGGAGGTGTTCCCAAGCTCTCCATTCCCTGGGTGTGTCACCCTGGGTTCTGCATTCCCTGGAGGTGTCCCATGGATCTGTCACCCTGGAGATGTCACCCTGGGCTCTCCATTCCCTGGGTGTGTCACCCTGGAGGTGTCACCCTGGGCTCTGCACTCCCTGGGTGTGTCAGTCTGGAGATGTCCCATGGATCTGTCACCCTGGGCTCTGCACTCCCTGGGTGTGTCACCCTGGAGGTGTCCCCAAGCTGGGAGCAGTCCTGCTCCCGATCCCCACCAGCTC
The DNA here is from genome assembly GCA_027886175.1 of Phylloscopus collybita. Lineage (NCBI taxonomy): Eukaryota > Metazoa > Chordata > Aves > Passeriformes > Phylloscopidae > Phylloscopus > Phylloscopus collybita. The sequence continues at coordinate 672,506 of JAJNNQ010000055.1, read as the reverse complement.
CAGCTCTGGGACAGAGTTTGACTTCATTTTAATTTCATTTTTGTAACCAGCCAAGGCTGGGTGGAGCTGGGGCTTCTCCAAACCTTGGTAGGGTCCCTCAGAGCGGGAGGCTGGGGGTGAGTGGCTTGTTCTGGGCGTCCTGTGCAGCGAGGAGCTGGATCCCAGCCGTGCCCCCAGAACACCCCCAGGAAGCAGATCCTGGGATCTGAAGGTGGATCCCTGGGGCTGGGTGTGCTTGGCACAGTTCCCTCCACCCCCCTGCGCTCCAGAGCCTGACTGATGTAACCCAGTTCTGCTCCTTCAGACCTGGAAAAGGGATTTTTTTGGGCAGGAGCTGTTTGTTTTCCAGGTGTGTTGTCTGTTCCCATTAAAAAAAAAAAACAAACCATGGTGTCCCTTTCCAAGATGTGACCTTGGGTGGCCCCAATCCAGAAAACCCCTCCCAGGATTCACAGAATCATAGAATTTCTAGGTTGGAAAAGGCCTTCAAGATCATCAAGTCCAACCCAGCTCTAACACCTCAACCAGACCACAGCACCAAGTGCCACATTCAATCTTTGTTAAACACATCCAGGGATGGTGACTCCACCCCTTCCCCGGGCAGGCCATTCCAATACTTTATCACTCTTTCTGTGAAAAACTTTTTCCTGATATCCAACCTGGATTTCCCTTGGTGCAGCTTGAGGCTGTGTCCTCTCCTTCTGTCAGTGCTGCCTGGAGAAAGAGACCAACCCCCAGCTGACTGCAACCACCCTTCAGGCAGTTGTAGAGAGTGATGAGGTCACCTCTGAGTCTCCTTTTCTCCAGGCTGAACAACCCCAGCTCCCTCAGTCCTTCCTCACAGGGTTTGTGCTCCAAGCCCCTCACCAGCCTCGCTGCCTCCTCTGGACGTGATCGAGCATCTCAATGTCCATCCTGAGCTGAGGGGCCAGAGCTGGACACTGCACTCAATGTCCATCCTGAACTGAGAGGCCAGAGCTGGACACTGCACTCAATGTCCATCCTGAACTGAGGGGCCCCGAGCTGGACACTGCACTCAATGTCCATCCTGGGACACCCAGAGCTGGACACTGCACTCAATGTCCATCCTGAACTGAGGGGCCAGAGCTGGACACTGCACTCAATGTCCTTCCTAAACTGAGGGGCCCAAAACTGGACACTGCACTCAATGTCCACCCTGAATTGAGGGGCCCAAAACTGGACACTGCACTCAATGTCCATCCTGGGACACCCAGAGCTGGACACTGCACTCAATGTCCATCCTGAACTGAGGGGCCCAAAACTGGACACAGCACTCAATGTCCATCCTGAACTGAGGGGCCCAAAACTGGACACTGCACTCAATGTCCATCCTGGGACACCCAGAGCTGGACACTGCACTCAATGTCCTTCCTAAACTGAGGGGCCCAAAACTGGACACAGCACTCAAGGTGTGGCCTCACCAGTGCCGTGTACAGGCCCCCAAGGGCAGCTCCTGGAAGAAATTTGGGAAAGTGAGGGCTGTGGGATGGGGTTCATGTGTGGGCTTGGGGTTGTGTGCTGCTCTCTGGGACTCCATCCCTTCCTGATCCCCCTCTCCTGCTGCATCCCAGGAAGTTTGCACCTCCTGTTCCCACTGGGGCTGGTTGATAACAAACCCAAGCACGCGGCACTGGAGCAGCTGAATCCTCCCAAACCCTCACCCTGTGCCTTAAACTCAGAGCTCAGCCTAAAAATAGCCCTGGCTGGTGCCTGTTGGAGGTGTAGGCCCGACTGCTGATGAGGTCCTGAGCACCAGAAATAGCTCCTGGATCCCAGCAGAGCAGAGGTTCTGCCTTCAACAGCTGCTTTTGAGAGCACCCAAATTGCCTTTGGTGCTCACAGGCTTGGAAGTGATGGCTGTGTCATCTCCTCCTCAGGAGCTCCTGCCTTTTTCCTCGTGTTAATCCACCAGATTCTCCCTGGTTTTTGTTGTTTTGGGTGGTTTTTTTTGGTTTTTTTTTTTTTCCATGGGATGATGTAAGGTACAAAAACTCCTTTCAAGAGTTCTTTGTTTTTCCTGTGCAGTGATTCAGCACCCCCCAGTCCCTCCTTCTCCAGCTGCTGCAGCCCTTCCCTCCTGATGATGCCTTGGGAAGGCTGAGCTGAGAGAGAGGCTGGGCAGAGCTGGGGAATAAAGTAGAGATTCATTAAAGTAGAGATTTATTAAAGTAGATATTTATTACAGTAGATATTTATTAAAGTGGATATTTATTAGAGATTTATTAAAGTAGATATTTATAAATGTAGATGCTTATTAAAGTAGAGATTTATTAAAGTAGATATTCATTAGAGATTTATTAGATAATTTTTAAAGTGGATATTTATTAAAGTAGATATTTATTAAAAGGTTTCCAGGACCCACCCTGGGCATCACAGGAGCCTGACCCAGGTGCACCCAGGGTGGGTTGGGAATGGCCACACACAATGGCTGCCCCATCACGAGATTTTACATTTTTATAAATTTTGGCTCATTTGCACATTGGGGTTTAATTGTCCAATTCCAGCTCCAGGTTGTGAGGTCCCATCCTGCTTGTTCCTCCCTCCAGCCACCCTTCTTTGTGCTTTTGGGGCTGAAAGTTGTGATGTCCACCCTGGGCATCACAGGAGCCTGACCCAGGCTGCAGTGAGGGTGGGTTGGGAATGGCCACACCAAAATGTGTGGCTGCTTGATCAGGAGATTTTACATTTTTATCAGTTTTGGTCCATTTGCACATTGAGGTTGAATTGTCCAATTCCAGCTCCAGGCTGTGAGGTCCCATCCTGCTTGTTCCTCCCTCCAGCCAGCCTTGTTTGTGCTTTTGGGGCTGAAAGTTGTCCTTGGTGCTCAGCAGGAACAGGATTTGTTTTGTGTCCCTGCTCTGTGCAGAGAGCTCATGGCACTGAATGTGAGTGAGGCTCAGAACTGCATCCTCAGGCAGCACAGAACCTGAAACTATGAAAACTCAAATCTGAGACATCAGCAGTTCCATTTCCCAACCCTTCCCCAGGTGAAACCCTTGCTTGGACAACCTTGGTGCTTCCTCCCACAGCCAGCAGCATCTCCCCCCAAAGCTCTGCTGCCTTGTGCCTCTGGGAGAATGACAGAGAAACCCTTCCCTTCCCTCTCCCCCGTGGCTCCAGGTGGCACAAGCTGCACTCCAAGGCCGGCAAGAAGGAGAAGGAGCGGGGCGAGATCCTGGTGAGCATCCGCTTCACGCGCAACAGCCTGACCGCCAGCATGTTCGACCTCTCCATGAAGGACAAGCCGCGCTCGCCCTTCGGCAAGCTGAAGGACAAGGTGACGGGCAAGAAGAAGTACGACCTGGAGTCGGCCTCCGCCATCATCCCCAGCAGCGTGGGAGGCCTGGACGTGGAGGACGACTTCGAGCTGGGCGGCAAGAAGTCCAAAGTCAAGGGCTTCTTCCTGAAGAGCAAGCTGCGCAAGTCGTCGCTGACGCAGTCCAACACCTCCCTGGGCTCCGACAGCACCGTCTCCTCGGCCAGCCTGAGCCTGGCAGCCGGCGGCCCCGAGGGCAGCAAATCCCCCAGCAGACACGGCAGCCTGTCCACCGAGCGCTCCGGTAAGAGGATCAGGGATAATCCCTTTGCCCCCTTCCTTTCTTTGCAAAGCGCTGGTGAGACTTCCTTGCTCTGTTAACTGATTGCTCACCCAGCCACAGAGTTGTGGAGTTGGTTAGGTTGGAAAAGTGCTGGTGAGACTTCCTTGCTCTGTTAACTGATTGCTTACCCAGCCAGGGGAGTTGTGGAGTTGGTTAGGTTGGAAAAGTGCTGGTGAGACTTCCTTGCAGCTCCCTTAACTGATTGCTCACCCAGCCACAGGGCCAGGGAGTTGGTTAGGTTGGAAAAGTGCTGGTGAGACTTCCTTGCAGCTCTGTTAACTGATTGCTCACCCAGCCACGGAGCCAGGGGAGTTGTGGAGTTGGTTAGGTTGGAAAAGCGCTCCAGGATCGTGGAGTTCAGTTGTTCTCCCAGCACTGATCCCTGTCCCTGAGTGCCACCTCCACAGGGCTCTGAAATCCCCTCAGGGATGGGCACTCCACCCCTGCCTTGGGCAGCTGTACCAGGGTTGCACAGCCCTTTCCATGCAGGAGTTTCTCCAAAATCCCCCCTGAGGCTCCCCTGGCCCAGCCTCCTCCTGTCCCTGTGCCCTGGGAGCAGATCCCAAATCCCCCCCGGCTGTCCCCTCCTGGCAGGAGCTGTGCAGAGCCACCAGGGCCCCCTGAGCCTCCTTTGCTCCAGGCTCAGCCCCTTTCCCAGCTCCCTCGGGAATTCTCCAGCCCCTTCCCTGCCCTGGACTCGCTCCAGCCCCTCCAGGGTCTCTCTTGTCACCCAGGAGGGGAACCAGGCCCAGTCCCTGCACCAGGATCACAAAGGTTGGAAAATCCCTCCAGGACCATCCAGGCCGAGCTGGGATTGATCCCCACCTTGGCACTGAGGGCCACACCCAGGAATTCCATGGACACCTCCATGGATGGGCACTGCAAACCTCCCCAGGCACTTCCAAGGCCTGAGCTCCCTTTCCATGGGGAAATTCCTGCTGCTGCCCCCCCTGAGCCTCCCCTGAGGCCGTTCCCTCTCCTCCTGTCCCTGTGCCCTGGGAGCAGATCCCAAATCCCCCCCCGGCTGTCCCCTCCTGGCAGGAGCTGTGCAGAGCCACCAGAGCCCCCTGAGCCTCCTTTTCTCCAGGATGTCACTAAGAGGTGCCATCCTGCACAAACCCCCTCCTGAGACCTTCGCTGTGCTGGCACTGAGGTGTCACCAGAATGAGAGGAACATCCCACATTTTTGCTTTTCCACGCCTGCACCACCAGCTCCCAGGAGCTGAGGGTTCTTGAGGGCTGATCCCTCTGAGCCCCTGCGAGCAGCCTCTGGCAGGACAGGCCTGGCTGGGCTGGGCTGGGCTGCTGGCCCTGCCCTGGGTCACTGCTCTCTCTAATGAGCCGCCTCCGGCTCGCAGGCAAAGCCCAAACCCCGGTGATTAAAACAATCTGAGCTCTTGGCGCTCCCAGGGGCAGCGATTTACAAACAAAAAAGGCCCTTGTAGGGAATTAATTCTCCCTTAGAAACAAATCTATCATGAAATGGTTGGCTTGGCTGCAGACAGCACGTTGCCAGGTTGGGTGGGAGTCCCCGGGGAGGCCCTGTGGCTTTTGTTGGGTGACATTCCTGTGCTGGGATGAGCCTTCCAGCTCCTGGGAGCTTCCCTTCCCATGGCACCAGGGGCTTGCAACTGGGTGATCTTTGAGGGCACTTCTAGTCCAGAACATTCCAGGATTCTGTGAAGGAGGCAGCATCTCCAGCCGGGAGGGGCGAGCAGCTGTGTCAGTTGTTTTCCTTGGGTTCTCCAGGACTTTTACCCCCAAAACTGGCAGGAGCCACAAGGTCATAGAATCACGGAATTGTTAAGGTTGGGAAAGATTTTTAAGATGGGATCAAGTCCAGCCCTGGAGGCAGTGGCGGGAGATGCAGGCACTGGAGCCTCCAGGCTCCTCACACCAAGCTCATGGCCCCATCATCTCCTGTCCACTGCAAACTCCTGAGTCACAGCAGAGCTTTAAAACCCTTTGAGGAGCTTCTGGGGAGTCCCTCGCATTTGTTGCCAAGCTCGGATCCTCTGAGATCCTCTCAGATGTTGTGTTTGTCACCTGACAGAGCCTCCTCTGGAGTCCTCCCCTGCTGGGGACAGGTCTGTGACTCCTGTCAGAATCAGTGGCAGCAGTGCTCATCGTGTCCAGGGAGGGAAGCAAACGAGACAAGTCTCTTTCTTAAACTCCAGAATTAATTTTTATTCCCCCCACCCCGGGCAGAGAGAAAGAGCAAGGGTAGGGTGGTGGGGTTTTATTGGGTATTCCAGGGTTTTATCGGGTATTCCAGGGTTTTATCGGGTATTTCAGGGTTTTATCGGGTATTCATTCAGGGGAGGAGCCTTAGGGTTTGGGTCAAGGGAGGAGATAACACCAGGAGAGTGAGATCAGGTTTCAGCCTTCTCAAAACGGGAGGACTCCACAAAAATCCCTGATGCTGGGTTGGTTTCCCAGCTCTCTGGTGTTTGCAGGTGGAAGATAACCACGCTCTACCCCCCTCCAAACGGGAGGACTCCACAAAAATCCCTGATGCTGGATTTGGTTTCCCAGCTCTCTTTGGGAGTTTGCAGGTGGAAGATAACAACCATGCTTTGTGTGTTTGCTTCACCCTCAGTGAGAGACCTGCTGCCCTCCCCGAAGCTGAGCCACAAGCGAGCCTTCAGCGACGACGTGTCCCAGGTCAGCCCGGTGCTGGAGCCCGGAGCCCCGCAGAGCCCCGGGCCGAAGAACGAGGCCTCCGTCTCCCGTTCCTCCTCGCTCTGCATCAACGGCAGCCACGTCTACGGGGAGGAGCCGGCCCCGAGGAACCAGACCCTGAGGGAGCCGACCCCGAGGGACCCAGCCCTGAGGGAGCCGGCCCTGAGGGACGCGGCCCTGAGGAACCCGCCCGGCCCCGCCTCGGCCCCGCTGCCCGTGCCCGCCCTGCCCCGCAGGCCGGACGAGGCCTTCGGCTTCACCCCCCTGCAACCCGAGCCCCACCACCACCACGAGGGGCTCTGGGGGCTGAGCAGCCTGGAGAGAGCCCAGCAGAGGGACGAGCCCAGGTTCATCCCGTCCCCTCCCAGCCTGGCCCTGCAGGAAGAGCTCAAGGTGTCCACCAAGGCCGTCACCCTCAGCAACCACCTGGGCAGGGCCAGGATGGAGGAGAGCAATCGCCTGGAGGGTGGCAAAGCTCCTCTGGCCGAGCCAGGCAAGGACAGAGCGCTCGAGGAGGGCAGGAAGGAGGAGAAGAGAGCCAAGGGAGGCTTCTTCCACCACGGGGGCGGCCGGAGCGACGCGGCGGGCAAAGGCCAGGGGGACAGAGGGACCCCCGTCCACGCCTCGGCTGCGGGGGATGAGAGGAGTAAGAGCAGCGCCTGGTTTGGGTCCAAGGAGCCCAAAGAGTCCCCTCAGAAACCCAGGTTAGTGGAAGGGGGTCTGGAGGTCCAGGCTGGTGGTTCTTGCCTCAAATTCCAGTCTCCAGAGCTCCTGGATGCTCCTGGGAGTGCCCAGGCAAGGTCAGAGTGTGGAAAAATGCTTCCTTGCTCTGAAAGGTCTCAAAGGGAAGGGGATTTTCTTGGATCCTCTCCTGGTTTGGCCAGAAACCATCTCTGCAGGGTGTGGGGTGTGTTTTCCTCTCAGGGAAGGGAAACCTTCCCTCTCCCCTCCACGGAGAGGTTTCCCTCAGCGTGGTCACGCCAAGTGGTTCTGTGGCCTCAAAAGGAAGGATCATTATCCTTTAATAAGCTAAAAAAGCTTCCCTGGCAGTCAGGCTGGGATGTGGGATATTGGGGTGTGTAATCACAATTCTTGTATGAACCCCACACCCCCTGTAGGGTCTGGTCAGGGTGCAGCACTTTGGTTACATGGGATATCCTTAATATTCCCCAAGTAACTAATCCCAACCCTGCTGTTTCCTCATCCCACCCAGCCTTCCCTTCTCCCAGTTACCAATTTCTTAACTGTTCTTGCTTTGTGTGATGATTCATCCTTCGACATCCTTGGGTTTTGTGGTGTTTGTGCCGTTCCTGGGAGGAATTTCTCACCCATGTCCACCCCTGGAGCTGAGCTGGCAGTCCAGAGGTCGAGGGTGTCGTCAGTGAGAGGCAGGAAATGGGGTTAAAATCAGCCAGGGAAAACACCCAGCACTGGGAGCTGCTTCAGTCTGCAGGCTTGGTTTATTAGAGGCATTTTCTAATCTGGGCTGACTTTAACCTCATTTATTATGAAGCAGAAGGATTTGAGTTCAGTCTGAGCCTCCCTGAACACCAGGAGGGCACTCCTGGTTGATTCCACAAAACCTGACTCCCACGTGGGTTCAACTTGGGAAGGGCTGAGCACATCCCTCAGCCTGGCCCCAGAACCAGCCCCAAAAACAGGAAGGTGACGTGCTGGGGACACTGGCACAGGCAGGAGCTGCTCCCCTGGGCCAGGAATATCAGGAATATCCCATCCCACAGCTGTGTCCCACAGAGTGGGAAGGAGCAGGCAGGATGTGGGAGCTCTGTGCTTTTCCAGCAGCTGGAGAAACCCCTGGGGGCTCTGGGGGCTGCTGGGGTGGATGGCTCTGGCATTCCCAATGCCTGGAAGTGCCCCAGGCTGGGTTGGATGGAGCTTGGAGCACCCTGGGATGGTGGAAGGTCCCTGTCTGTGGCAGGGGTGGAATGGGATGGGCTTTGAGGTCCCTTCCAACCCAAACCAGGCTGTGGTTCTGTGATTCCCAGGAGACTCCAGGCCCTGGCAGTGCTTTGGTGTCACATCCCAGGGCAGGATTTGGGAAGGACTCTGGTCTCTGCACCCTGTCCTTGGAGAAGGAAAATGTATTCCCACTCAGGATCATTCTTTTAATTTTTCTTCCTGATTTTGGGACAAGGAACCTGCTGGTTAAAGCCTAGAACAAAAAAATCCAAGGCTTAAAAATCCTGCAGTATCCAGGCAGTGACTCCACGAGTGACTCCTGAGGCAGCCAGGGGGGATGGGATGGGATGGGATGGATTGGGATGGGATGGGATGGGATGGGATGGGATGGGATGGGATGGGATGGGATGGGATGGGATGGAGCTGCCCTTGGCATCTCCCTCTGGGGTCTTTTCCTGGGGAAATGGGTGAGAAACCAGCAGGTTTTCCCCTTTTGGAGTCCTGGGAAGGGGGCAGGCAGGGCCCTGCCTGCCCAGATCCTCTGGTGGACTCTGATTTCCAGGCAGGGATGTCTGATCCAGCTGGAATTCAGTTCCTTGTCCATCCAACCCAGTGGATAATCACCAGGAGTGCCCCTGAACACTGCTGGTTTCTGGCAGCTCCTGGACTCATTCCCAGCATTGCTCCTTTCCCAGAGGGTTTTGCTCTCCGTGGATTTTTTTTAAATCCATTTCAGTGCTCACAGTTTAATCTCAGGCTCAGCCAGAGCTGAGCTTTGCTTGGAGCTGCTTTGCCGAGGACTTTGTCTGTTCTTGTCAGGAGAGACTTGGGTGAGCAGCAGCTCCTCTGCCTGGGGTTTTCTCTCCCCAAAATAGGGATGGATTCCAAGCAGCAGGAGGGAAGGAATTCACAGAACCCCTTCTGGGGCGTTTGGGAACATCTGAGTGGGTTTTAAGTGCAGTTTGCAATTGAGGATGGGAGATAATGAGCTTCAACTGGAGCAGCAGGGATTGAGAGTAGGAGCTGGGAGAGAAGTGGCTCCTGGAGGATGGGGAGGAAATGCTGGAGCTGCCTGGCTGGGAAGGGATTTCTCCCTCTCAGTGTCCAGGCATTTGGCACTGGGATAACTGCAAACCTTTTAGAAGCATTAAAGCTTTGGTGACTGAGTAATTTGCTGCAGAAAGGCCCTGGAAAGGCCCTGTCCATCATCACAGGGACAGGCTTTGTCTCTGCCCTGGTTTGCCCAGTGCTTCAGTTTTCCTGGCTGTTCCTTAGGACATCATTGCTCATTTTAATTGTACAGAACTGACTTCCCTGGGTCTGTTTTGCTTCCTTGCACTGAACGACCTCTTGGACCAAGCTGGTGATTCGGGTCAAAGCTGTGGAAGAGCTTGTAAGGTCTCCAAAGTGCCAGAGGGCAGGGATGGATGGGCTCTTGGGCAGGAATTCCTGGCTGGGCTGGAATTCCCAGCTTGGCTGTGGCTGCCCCTGGATCCCTGGCAGTGTCCAAGGCCGGGTTGGATCCACCTGGGATGGTGGGAGGTGTCCCTGCCCATGGATGGGGTGGGAATGGGATGGGATTTAAGGTCCCTTCCATCCCAAATCATTCTGGGATTCTGGAGCCCCTCTGCTCTGGAGCCAGGCTGGGAGAGCTGGGAATGTTCCCCTGGAGAAGGGAAGGCTCCAGGGAGAGCTGGGAGCCCCTGGCAGGGCCTGCAGGGGCTCCAGGAGAGCTGGAGAGGGGCTGGGGACAAGGGCTGCAGGGACAGGAGACAGGGAATGGCTTCCCACTGGGCAAGGGGAGCTTGGGCTGGGAGCTTGGGCAGCAATTCCTGGCTGGGCTGGAATTCCCAGCTTTGGATCCCTGGCAGTGCCCAAGGCCGGGTTGGACACTGGGGTTGGAGCACAATGGGGACAGTGGGAGGTGTCCCTGCCATGGCAGGGGTGGCACTGGGTGGGATTTGGGGTCCCTGCCATGGCAGGGGTGGCACTGGGTGGGATTTGGGGTCCCTGCCATGGCAGGGGTGGCACTGGGTGGGATCTGGGGTCCCTTCCATCCCAAACCATTGCAGAGTCTCTGATCTTTGGGGGTTTTCTGATTTTCTGTGGCTGTTCAGTACCAGTGCCACCTCCAGAGCTGGATTAACCCTTGCTCTGCAGACAAGCAGCCTCTGAACTGAGCAGTTTTAAGTCTTGACTTGTTTGCAGGAAGGACTTTTTCCCTCCTGCTCTCCTGACTCTGGAACCTTCAGCTTTGTGGCTGCTGCCAGCAGCACCTCCTCACCTGCCTGCCCACCTTGGCTAGGCCGAGTTTAACCCAGAGCTGAACGTGGTGAGAAAGCATCCAAATCAAGCCACTTTGCAAGCCCAGAAACCTCAGCCTGTAATTAGTTCAAAGCTCTGTAATTAGAAGGATGGTTTGAGCTTGCCTGCAGCAAAGCCCAGCCTGGCACAGCTCATCTTTCCCCACTTGCTCTGCCAAACACACCCTGCCCAAAATAAGGAGCTGCTGCCTCTGGGCTGGGTTGGACTGGAGCTTTTTGAGAAGGGTTTTTGTTGTTGTGTGCTGGCTGGGTTTTGCTGAGCCATCAGCTCAGGCTCTGCAAACGCTGCCTGTGCTGACTGAGGAGAGAACTGAGCATTTCTGCCTTCAGCCCTTAGCTACACCCTGATTCCACTCAGGGAAGGAGGTCCCAAAGGCTCTGCTCAGCACCCCCTGGCTTTGCTAATCCCTGGCTTTGCTTCTGGAGGGGATGGGAGCACTGGGGAGATGCTGTTGGCTCCTGGGAGGCTGAATCAAAGCCTGCCAGGGGGAGGTTGTTGTTTTGAAAGGTCAGTGGTGAAGGGTTGTGTGTAAGGAAGAAGCTCAGCAGGTTTATTTGAGGCAAAGCCTGGGGCTAAAAACAATCCTTTCAATGTTTCCAGGGTTTCCTCCAATGTTATCAGAGCTCTGCAGCTCCTGCTTCCTGTGGAGAATCCTGATGATAAAATGGGGCTGCATCTTAGGCCTGGCAGCAGGAGAGAAAGGAAATTGTGCTCTGTCCTATAAAAACAGGGCCATCAGTCCCATTTTCAGGTTCAAGCCCCTTCCTTGGATCCAGCAGTGAGGCCAAATACCGACTCAGTTCCTCCCTGCTCCTAAGAAGTGCCTTTCCTTGGTGCTGGGAATGGGAGGAAGGTTTGGGATGGTTGGAGCAGAGTCCTTGGCCAGGCTGGCAGGGCTGGGATGGAGCACAATTTCCATCCCAGGGGTGTGGTGGCAGCCCCTCCAAAGCCAGCAGGACTGGAGCAGAGCCTGGGAAGCTGCAGAGTTTGAGGAAGAGGGAGATGAAGGCCCTGATGTGAAACCAGGGATGCTGTGGATGAATCCACGGGAGAGGATCCCAGCCCTGGCCCAGGGATTGTATCCAGGAGAGTGCAGCTCTGCCCACCTGCCTTGGAGCAGCCCCAGGGGTGGAGTGGGATCCCTGTGAGGAGCCTGCAGGGCTGGGAAGTGGCTCCAAGGCTGGGAAGTGGCTCCAAGGCTGGGAAATGGCTCTTTGTGCTGCTGAGCCTGCATTTCCCAGGGATGGACACGAGGCAGGATGGCGAGCTGGACCCAGAGCTCAGCCCTGGAGTGCTTTGGAACCATCCAGGAAAAGCACAGCCCCACTCCCACTCCTCAAAGCCCCTAAATTGGGGGTCGAAGTTTGCACTTTCCTTGGCTTCCTGCTGCCCAGATTTCTCCTATTTTTTTTTTTTTTTAAATTCCCCTGGCTTTGAGGGCAGATGTCTGTCAAGGAAGGTTTGTCCATCTGAATGGGGATGATGGACAGGTGAGGCCCAAGGGAAGAGCAAAGCGGTTATTGCACAGATAATTATTATAGATAATTTATAGGTGACGATAGGTGATTTATCACAGAGAAATCCAGTCCTTCCACCTTTGGAGTTCCTATTTAAAATATATTCCCTAACTGCTTCCCTCTGGTGCTCCCACCCTGCACAAAAATGTCCTGGGGCTGCCGTTCCCATCTCTTCCCAACCCCTTCCTGCACAATCCCTGCTGTGCCAGCCCTGCTGATGCCGGGGGCAGGAAATTCCTGCTCCCTGCCAGGGCTGAGGCTGCTGCAGGATGCTCCAGCACCTGGATCCTGCTGGTTCTCCACCCAAGGGAGCCCTGTCTGTGGGAAAAACGGGGCCAGAAGCAGCTTGGGAGTGGCAGTGCAGCACATCCCCGCAGCCAGCCCTCCTCGGAGGGATTTTCCACTCCAGCTTCAGCACATCAGGCCTGGATTCATCCCTGCCCTGCCCAAAACTCCTGCTTTTCCAGCGCATGTGCTGTTTGCTGCTGCTGGTGCAGAGTTCCCCCACCCTCCCTGCAGCCAGGCTGGGCACTGCAGAGTCCCCCACCCTCTTCCATCCCAGGCTGGATTTCTGCCCTCAGCCTGAAATCCAGGCTGGGATCCTTAGGGACAAAATCTCCCTGCATTGAACAAGCTGTTTCCAATTGACTTTTTTTTTTTTTTTTTTTTTTTTTTTTTTCCATCAGGGGGTTGCTCAGCAATATTTTATTTCCTTTTTTTTTTTTTTTTTTAATTTTTTTTTTTTTTATTGCTGCGAGGCTCAAAGGCTCGTCTGTGAAGCGCTGCCAAACAAATAAATGAGGGCAGGAAGGTACCCGAGATTTATTTTGGCTGGCAGAGCCGTGTGCTGGGAATGGGAGGGGAAGGAGGAGAGGGAGGAGGAGGAGGAGGAGGAGGGTGAGTCAGCGTTTCAGTGCTGCAAAGAGCTGCTTCCATCAGCTGCTGCAAGTGAAGGTTTCCCTCTAGAGGAACGCTCCTACTTTCACCCAGCACTTGCAGCATCCTCCCTCAGGGAGAGCTTCCATCAGGGAGGGAGGGAGGGGAAAAAGGGCTTTTTGTGGGGCAGGGCAAGGCTTCAGGCTGGTGGCCAAAGCAGGGGTGTTCATCCCAAGGAATGGGGTGGGAACTGCAGTTTGAAATCCCAGTGGAAAAGCCAGAGATTCTCAAACAGCCCCCAGGACAGGGTCAGGTTGGATACTGGGGGAATTTCTGCCTGTAAAGGTTTGTCCAGCCCTGGCACAGGGCTGGGGTGGAGTTCCCAGCCCTGGAGGGCTTTCAAAGCCCTGTGCATGTGACACTCGGGGACGTGGGTGGCCTTGGCAGTGCTGGGAGGGGTCGGACTTGATGGTCTCAGAGGGCTTTTCCAAACATTCCATGATTCTTCTGCCTGGAGTTTGCAGCCAAGAGCCCCTGAACAAACCCCAGTGGCTCCCAGCAGGAATGGGCTTGAGAAGCAGAAAGGAAATTTCCACAGTGGAGTTGAAGGAGGAAAACAAGAACGGATTCAATTTCTGTCTTTACATATTTAGCCAATAATATCAGCTGGTCCAGCACCCCCTGAGCCCTAAAAGGACTTTACAAGGGCTGGAGGGACAGGACACAGGGAATGGCTTCCCAGTGCCAGAGGGCAGGGATGGATGGGAGGTTGGGAATTGGGAATTCCTGGCTGGGAGGGTGGGCAGGCCCTGGCACAGGGTGCCCAGAGCAGCTGTGGCTGCCCCTGGATCCCTGGCAGTGCCCCAGGCCAAGGTTGGACATTGGGGCACCTGGGGCAGTGGGAGGTGTCCCTGCCCATGGCTGGGGTGGAATGGGATGATCCTCAAGGCCCTTTCCAACCCAAACTCTTCCATGCTGACTTGGGGAATGAAGCCAGGATCATCTTGGGGGTTTGAGGAGGCCCTGAAGCTGTTCCTGCACCTGTGCAGGTGGGGATTGGTGCAATTCCAGGTGCCTGGGCAAGGGGCTGCTCCTGCATCAGCCACCCCCGAGGAGGGAACTTCACCTCACTCAGCTTCTGGCAGCTGGGACAGTCTTTAGCAGCCAGTGCTCGTTAGGCTCCTGCAGCTGATTAATGCTCTGCAGCCTTTTAGATCTGGAGCCCAGCAGAGCTGGATCAGGCCCTGGCTGCTCTTACTCAGCACAAAGGATGCACAGGATGCACCTGGGTCTGGAACAAAACATGGGAGCAGTGCCAGCAGGACAGGCAGAGGTGGGGCAGGGCTGTGTGCCTCTTGCAGCCACCCTGAGATCCTGGTGGTTGGCCCTTGTCACCTGCCCTTGTCACCTGCCCTTCCCAACTGGGAAGGAAAACTTGCCATGGCTTGCCCTAAATCTAAATTGTGGATGTTGTGAGCACATCCAGCTGAGTGGGCACGTACTGAGCAGCTGTTCTCCCCTTCTGGGGAGCTTGAAATTCGAGGGGGATTAGGGAAAAAGGGTCCAACCCTCTGCTGGGCTGCAGGCTGGGAATGCCAGGAGAGCTTTCCCTCCACGCAGAGAGCGGCTGCCAGTCTGGAGTGCTTTGTGCCTCAGGGACTTCTGGAGGCTTTCTGTGCCCACCCAGAGGCCAAAACCCCTGGGAGGAGCTGGGCTGCAGCTGTGGGGTGCAGTTCTGGCTGCAGGGCCAGGCTGGGCACAGCTGCCACCACTGCTTTGTGACAGCAGGAGAGGGCACCCACGAGCTGTCTGTGCCCTGAGAGAGGATGAGCTGCACCTCGGAGTGAGGATGAAGGGCTCGAGGCTTTTCTCTGTCCCTGGGTTGCCAGGTCCCCTCAGTGGTGTCTGGCAGGGTCCCATGGGTGCTGGAGTGGAGCTGGTTGCACTCAGCCAGGAGTGTTCCCTGCCCCCAGACTGGGATGGGGGCTTTGGTGGCATGGATGATTTCAGTGGGCACCTTCCCAAGGGGCTGCTCAGAGGAGGATGTGGGAAGGGGCTGTGGAGCTGCCAGGAGTGGGAGCAGGAGGTCCCCGTGGTGGGGACATCGCTCCTGGGCCAAGGTGGTGCCAGCCCAACGCCCTCCCTGCTTTGGGAGCAACCAGCTGCACCATCACCAGCGTCAGCTTTTGCCTCAAGGTGGCATTTTGTGCTTTAAAATGTGTCTGAGGCGTTTGGTGTATCCACAGTAACGTGGAAATAGTTCTCCAAGCAACTCCTGTGATCTTGCAGTGCCACCTGCACTCCCTCCCAGCAGCTGGGGAGGGAAATCCCAGCGTGTAGCCCCAGGGCTGGACACACCCTGGGCACCCTGGCAAAGCAATTAATTTATTCCTTCCTCTTAGAGCTTGGTGTGCCCAGAGCTGGCTGGTCCATTCCTGTGTTTCTCCCCAGCCAAGAGGGGAACTCTCTGGAGCTTGGCTGGTGCAGGAGGCACCAATCCCACGGGATCTGTGATGGGGCAGGGCCAGGTGCCCCTGTCCCGGGGATGGGATTGCTTCCCCCAAGGGTGGGTGGGCGATGGGCTCAGGAGGAGGGAGCGTGGCAGGCAGAGCACCAGGTGGATGTGGGGTGTCCATGCCACACCTCCCTTTGTGATGTGGAAACCTCAGAGCCTGGTGAGCCTCCTCGGGGTGGTGACTCCACACTGCTGGAGCTGTTCCCAAAGGAAGATCAAGGAAAGCCCAGAGAAGGGTCCCTCAGTGCTGCTTGAACAGGCAGCAGGGCCCTGCCAGCCTCACTGGGGGTGAGATTCTGAATTCCAGGTGTGCTGAATCCCTTTCACCTTGGGATCCCCCGTGGGGTTTCAGGCATCTCGGGCAGAAGTGATGTGACAAGGGGCGTGTGGGAGGCAGGGCAGAGTCCAGAGTGGGGCCACGTGCTCCTGCTGGGCTCTTGTTCCTCAGCCCTGTCCCTCCCTCCTGTGCAAGAGTGAGCTCCGTGTGTGCTCCAGTCCTGGTCCTGCTGGCACACCAGTGAGCAGGCACTGGGCTGAACTGGGAAAGACTCCTCTCTGTGCCTGGAGTGCTCCAGGCACACAGCAACCCTGTAACCCTGGTGCAAGAGCCCGGGTGGCTCCTGGTGCTCCACCTGCCCTGGGTGCCACCAGCACCGGGACAAACCCACCGAGCCAGTCCTTGGGCTGCAGGAGGTGGGGAAACCTCTCTGCCTTCCTGGGCTTGCTGAGGCAGACAGGGGAATGTGGAGGAGTGTCCTGGGAGCAGGGCTGCCCCTTCCTGTGTGTCGTGCATGCCCTTTCCACGCCTTGACTCCATAATCATTGCTCTGCCTAACAAGAGCCGGGCATGGATTTGGTCATTGCGCTGCTTGGAGCGGAGTGTTTGTGGTGTGCGTGGTGTGTGCTTCCAGCTCTGTCACAGCATTAACCAGGAGGACTGTTCTGTCTTCCCTCCACAGCCTGGAAGTGTCTCCTCAGGTAGAAACCAGCTCAGATGCTCCTTCTCATTCTGCTCCCTGCTCCCCTGCCCCGTGCCCTGCTGCCTTCCCCGCTAGCATGCCGAGCTCTAACCTCCCTCCTGCCGCTCCTGGAGACAGCCAGGCCGGATGCTTGTCCCCCAGCAACCCATTCCTCAACTCCCTGCAGAGCAATCCCTTCTTTGAGGAGCTCCTCGCTGACCAGGTACTAAATTCTCCTTCACCTACTCACTTTCTCTCTAGTTTCCCGCCTGGGCCGCGTGCCGCACCAGAGGTCGCTGGGAGCTTTTATTCCTCTGAGGATTGCAGTCCCTCTGCCTCCCCAAGGCAGGCAGAGCCCGGGAGGGAGTCTCCAGCCCAAAGCGTTGGTGTCCCCGTGCCAGAAACCACTCCCCCAGCACCGGGAGAGCTCCCTCCTCCTGCCGGCACCGAGCCCGCCGTCCCCCCGCTGCCCTCGGAGTGGGACGATACCTTCGATGCCTTTGCCACCAGCAGGCTCAAACCGGAGCGGAAGAAGGAGAGCTTGTTTGCCTCGGTGGCAGCGGAGGGCATGGCTTTCATCGACGACCCCGACGGAGCCAGCCCGACGCCCCCCGAGCCGCCCCGCCGCAGGGGCTCCAAAGCCTTCGAAAAGGCCGAGCCGCCCCTGGGCGCTGAAATCCCCGCGGCTCTCCGCCCTTGGACAAACTTCTCCAGTTTAGACGTGGGGGCCAACCTGGTGAGCACCACCCAGGAGGCCACGGTGATCGAGGATGTGCTGAGCCCCGTGTCCGTGGCCGGCAGGAGGAAAAGCAGCACGCCCACGGTCTGGACGGCCGCGTTTGCCTCGGGCAACTCCGGGGACAAAGAGGCCTCAAGGGCACTGAGCACCGACAGTGGCGCTAGGGAGGAAGGGGACAGCGGTGAGGAGGACTCCTGCAGGGCAGGGACCAACGGCTGGATGACCATAGCCACGGAAACCGCTGCCGACCCCTCCGAGAGCAGCCCCGGCGCGGCCGAGGAGCACGAGGGCGCCTTCGCCCCGCGCCCGCCCTTCCTGGGCGAGGGCGCCTTCGAAGCCCAGGGCTCGTCCCGTGTGTTACCCAGGAGCTCCCTGCCCCCCGAGCTGGCCCCCGAGGCCCTGCCTGGCGGCACCGTGGTGGCCGTGCCCCCGCGGGTGCTGGGGGAGGTGGCGGCACGGAGCTTCCCCGAGGCGGCCGCGGAGCTCGGGGACGGCCAGGAGGGCGCCTTGGACATCCGCAGCTCGGTGTTCCGGCTGCAGGCCAGCATGCGCCTCCAGGCCAGCGACGGCCTCCTGCAGCTCAGCTCCGACGTCCGTGAGAGCCGCCTGGTGCTGTCCCCGTGGGCGGCGCCCCAGGGCCGCCAGGAGCCGGTGCCGGGCCCCCCGGTGCCACCCCCCAAACCGCCCCGGTGGTTCGCGGCCGCGGGGGCTGTGGGGGACGGCGAGGAGGGGGAGCCCGGCGGCAGCCAGCGAGGCAAACAGGAGCGGTGGGAAGACTCGGAGGGCCCCGGAGCAGAGGTGGGATTGCCAAGGAGCCGTGAGCCCTCGGTGCCAGCGCCTCCCAGCCCATCCACAGCGGGAGCGGGCGCCGCTGAAGCCAGGAGCGAGTTCCCAGCGTCCGAGGGTGCCGGAGCTGCCGCTGTGGACTCTGCCTTGGAGAGAGGAGCCAGCCAGCTGGGGACAGGGGACACCTCTGTGGGGGAACACCCAGCAGAGATGAACGAGACGGATGTGGCCGAGCAGTTTGACACTTGCACGTCCAAGTTCTCCCTGGATGGACTGGAGCAGTCGGGTGCTGAGGAGAGCTGGAGCCAGCCCCGTTTATCCCCTCAGATACAGGGGGCCACAGACAGTGCCAAGTGGGAAACAGCTTGCAGACTGGAGCTGTTCCCTGAGGAGCTCAGTATTTCAGGACTAAACCCACCTTCCAAGCTAGACCTGGGCCAGCCGGCCAGCTGGACAGCTCTGGAAGAGCAGGAGGCAGCCGGGCATCCACACCCACAGCCCCAAAGGTCAGAACGTGGGGAAAGCCCATCCCAGCTGGAGCTGGCGTGCCAGGATGGCGAGGGGCGAGCAGCAGAGCAGCCCGAGCCCGGTGCCCCTCCCGAGGAGGCAGAGCAGGGCAGGGCCCCCGCCAGCGAGGAGCCCCCAGGGCACTTGGCAGAGAGCAGGATAGACTTCAAGAAAGCCGATTTCTGGAAGCCAGATAGGGCAGAGGAGAGGCACACACAGGGAGCTTCAGCCCTGAGGAATCCCTTTACCCTGGCGCTGAGCCCCAACTCCCCGAGCAACCCCTTCGTGGAGAAGCCCCCAGCCCCTCTCCCCGCCCAAGCTGCGCTGCCCGAAAAGCTTGAGCAGGGCCACTTCAGCTTCCTCAGCCTGCAGGAGGAAGCCCCCGGGCACGGCTTGCAGCCCACTAACGCTACCCCCCTGCATGCCAGCCAGCCCCTGGCCTTCTCCACCCCTTTCCTTGTGGCTGCCACTAACCCCG
The DNA here is from genome assembly GCA_027886175.1 of Phylloscopus collybita. Lineage (NCBI taxonomy): Eukaryota > Metazoa > Chordata > Aves > Passeriformes > Phylloscopidae > Phylloscopus > Phylloscopus collybita. The sequence continues at coordinate 653,582 of JAJNNQ010000055.1, read as the reverse complement.
AGCCGTGTGGTCCCCCCCGGAGCCCCGCGGGGGTCCCCGCCCGCCTCGCCGCCGCCCGGCCCCGCCCGCAGCCCGGGGACGCACAAGCTTCAGCGCTCCCGGTTCTGCCCAGGGAGACACGGCCGGCTGAGAAGCCCCTGTGCCAGCAGACGACCAGGTGAGCACTGCGGGGGAAGGCGAAGGGCGTGTGTGTGTGTGGGAGAGGTGAGCCCTGGCCCGCCCTGCTCTCCGAGGAGGCTGCTGCTCCACCTCGTGCTGCAGCCTCCTCTTCCCTCACCTTCCCCGGCTCGCAGAGAGCCCAGCCCGTGCTGCTGGGAGCCTTGGCTCTCTGGGATCCTGGGGGGAACGGCCACTGGTGGCCGGTGTGTTCCCCAGCCTGGCCAAAAGGTTCGGTGCACCTGCCCCAGCTGGGAATTCAGAGCTGCACCCACCTTGCCCTCGGTGCTGGTTTTGGCTCCATCATCTTGCCCGTGCTTGCAGCATAAACGCCTTCCCAGGAGAGCTTGTGGCTGTTTGTGCTCTCCTGAGCTCCCTCATGGCATGTGCACAGCTGCTGCCCCTGCCCCTGCCATCCATTCAGCTTTGGTTGCTTTCCTTACAGGTGCCCGTTGGGTACTGAAAACCTTCTCTCCACAGCCCAAAAAAAAAAAAAAAAGAGTTTTTTTTCACCAGGGCAAAATGTCCTTCTCCCCTCCCTCCTGCCGAGATGCCCACTGGTGATGAGGCAAGTGGGATTTAGCCTGGAGGCTGGTGGGAATGGCAAGGGTGGAAAGAAGGGGCTGTTCCTCCTCCCAGGTCAGTCGTGGGTCTGTACAAATGCCATGCAGCAAAGCTGGTGAGTTCAGGGCACGGAGTCGTGCTCTGTGTCCTTCAGTTCATCTCCTTCTCCTGGTGCTCCTTCCCTTGGGCTCTGCCTGCCCGGGGACCAAGCTCTCCCCGTGAGTGACCAAGCTCCAGCAGGGATTTATTGATCAGCCCCACTGATCATGAGGCAGATGGAGCTTCCTGGGGGCACTGGAAGGGTAAAATCCCACCTGGCCCAAGAGCAGGAGTGGTTGTGGCCCTGGGGAGAGGAGGGGAGGGAGGATGGGGCCACCAGAACTCACTGGGCTCCAGTCCTTGCACCAGGGGAGCCCTCCTTGGGTTGAGCATGAGGTGCAAAGTGACCTCGGGAGCAAAGCCCAGCATCTGGCTGGGTCTCTCAGATGACATTCTTTCTTCTTACTTAGGCCAGATCCTCAAATTGTTTTTAATTGGATTATTCATCCTCCAGCAGATAGCCTTCTTCCAAATCTGCAGAGATTCTGCAGAGAAAGATGGATTTTGTTACGTTTCATGGAAAGAGAAGTGTCCTGCGATCCCAAAGGGATGGGTGAGGCAGTGAGGGAGGTGCAGGAGTCTCTGTGCTGGTAGTGCCTGCTCGTGGTCATCCCCAGCCTTGCCTGAGCATCCATCCAGGCCTGGCTGGCTCCTGGGATGGAATGGGCTTGGATCCAAGAGCTGGATGTCCTGGATGTCAGTGCTGGCTTCTCCCATGACACATGGCCAGGAGGTCCTGGAACTTCCCTGCTTGGGCTCCTCCAGCACATTTTGGATGCTTGCTGTGAGTGGAGAACCTCTGAAGAGCTCCTGAGGCCTCTGGGGAAGGCTCTGAGGCTCTGGACTGCTCTGTAGGATTGGGGAGATGTAATACCTGTCCCAGGGTGAGGGAGGGAAGCTGGAAGGGATTTTTTCCCAATCCCCATGGCCATGCTTCCCTTCCCAGGGTCATCTCCTGTTGGAATGGCCAGGGGCCCATGGGTGAGGGAAAAGTGGAAGGAAAAAGGAAAGACTTCAGACTTGGAATGGGCATTAAGTCCTGGCTGGTTCAAAGGTGTCTGCAGGTGAAGGGGAGGGTACCTGGTGTGGGATGGTGAGAGTCTGAGGTGAGGGGCTTCAGTGCCTCCTCAGGAGAGCTGGAAACTGGGCGTGGGGTCCTGAGGCCCCTTCCCAAGTGGCCAGAGGCTCTTTGGTCATCTTGTGTGGCTGCTGGGGCAAGGGAGCATCAGCTGCAGCTCCCATGTGTGTGGAGGGCCCTGTGCTGCTCCTGGGGATGGGGCAGGATGGTGCCTTCACTGCTGGGGAAGTGTCACATCCCTGGGACAGCCTGGGACCCTGCCTTGGGAGCTCCACTGCTGGGAGGAGCCTGGCAGCTGTGCAGCTCCTGCCCTGGAATCCAGCAGCTGTGCAGCTCCTGCCCTGGAATCCATCAGCTGTGCAGCTCCTGCACTGGAATCCATCAGCTGTGCAGCTCCTGCCCTGGAATCCATCAGCTGTGCAGCTCCTGCACTGGAATCCATCAGCTGTGCAGCTCCTGCCCTGGAATCCATCAGCTGTGCAGCTCCTGCACTGGAATCCAGCAGCTGTGCAGTTCCTGCCCTGGAATCCATCAGCTGTGCAGCTCCTGCACTGGAATCCAGCAGCTGTGCAGCTCCTGCCCTGGAATCCATCAGCTGTGCAGCTCCTGCACTGGAATCCAGCAGCTGTGCAGTTCCTGCCCTGGAATCCATCAGCTGTGCAGCTCCTGCACTGGAATCCAGCAGCTGTGCAGCTCCTGCACTGGAATCCAGCAGCTGTGCAGTTCCTGCCCTGGAATCCAGCAGCTGTGCAGCTCCTGCATTGGAATCCAGCAGCTGTGCAGTTCCTGCCCTGGAATCCAGCAGCTGAGCAGCTCCTGCACTGGAGTCCAGCAGCTGTGCAGCTCCTGCACTGGAGTCCAGCAGCTGTGCAGCTCCTGCACTGGAGTCCAGCAGCTGTGCAGCTCCTGCATTGGAATCCAGCAGCCGTGCAGCTCCTGCACTGGAATCCAGCAGCTGAGCAGCTCCTGCACTGGAATCCAGCAGCCGTGCAGCTCCTGCACTGGAATCCAGCAGCTGAGCAGCTCCTGCACATTGTGCAGCTCCTGCACTGGAATCCAGCTGCTGTGCAGCTCCTGCCCTGGAATCCAGCAGCCATGCAGTTCCTGTTCCTCCCTGGGGGCTGGCCAGCATCTTGTGGCACTTGCAGGTGACAGGACTGGGGATGTCACAGGTACTGAGGTGGTGGCACAGGCTGTGCCTCCCCCCTGTCAGGAGTGCAGGGAATCACTGCGTTCCAAAAATGAGATGTCAGGTGAGGTCACCCCACCCTGGTGATCCTGGTGGAGCCCCTGGAGCTCGGATCGTGGCCTGGCACCCTCGGGGTGATCCCGAGCCCAGCCATCCCCATTCCTCCTCCCGAGCCTTTCTCCATGGAGAGCTGGCCTTGGCTGCTGTGTGGTGCTCCTGGACCATGGGAGAGGGATTCCCTTGGATTTGTCCTCTGCTCTCTCCTTCTCTGTGAGGAGCATTTCCATGAGCATTCCAAGGCTTCCTTGGGGAGCTGCTGAGGGAATGCACCTGGCTTTTCCCTGTGCTCTGCAGTGCCCTTGGGAGCGCTGGTGAAAGCTGGGACAGGGCAAGGCTGGCCCAGAGAGGGGGACAGGGCCAGGCCAGTGTCACCCTGAGATGTTCCACCTTGGCCTTGACCTCCATCATAACTTGGGATGCACTTCTGGATTGGGAGCCTGAGCAGCTGATTCCACGCTCAACTTGATGTTCATGGACCAGGAGAGGAAACTGGTCCAGCTTCTTGGCAGGTCCACCAGGACTTCAGGCTTGGCTGTGAGGTGTGGAGCTCCCCTGGAAGGACCAGGGGCCACCATCCCAGCACAAACACAGCTCGAGGAATGTCTCCAGCTCTTGGATCCTCCCAGAGACAAACGGAGGAGGCAGAGCCCTGCAGGCACCACCCTCAGTGGGGAGCAGGAGGATAATGGTCTCTTTTCAAAAGTACCTTTCCCAGCCCTGCAGCAGTGATTGTTCCCACTGCCATGGGGCTGGCAGCTGCCTGTGACCACGCCTGGGTGGGAATATCCCCCTGCTTTCAAACACATCCAAGCATTCCCACTGGCTTCCCAGGCCAGCTTGGTCCCAGGGAGCTTCCCAGCCACGCTCTGGTCGTAGGCTCTGTGCTGGCCCTGGGGGTGCTCGAAGTGACAGTGACATTTGGGGTTCAGGCCTGGCTGTGATTTGCAGCCCTGGAGGGTCCCCCAGCCCTCTCCTCACCCCTGTCCTGCAGTGTCCTGGTGGTTGTAGCTCCTGGGCAGGGTTTACTTCCAGTGGGCAGTGCTGGAGCCTCGTGTGCAGAACAGCAACTCCTCCAGCCCCTGGCACTGTCAGGGACTCCACCCTGGGGCTGTGGGATCCCTCTCCATCCTTTCCAGGTACTCAGGAATCCTGGGCTCTGTCCATGTGCTCGGACAGCTCTGCCAAGGGATCAGAGAGTCACTGAGCTGGGAGAGACCCACAGGGATCATCCATCCAACCCCTGTCCCTGCACACACCCCCAACAATCCCCCCTGTGCACCCCTGGAGGGCTGTCCAAACCCTCCTGGAGCTCTGGGGCCATGCTCATTCCCTGGGCAGTGCCAGCACCTCTGGGGATGAATTTCCTGCTCTCCAGCCTGAGCCTGGCCCAGCTCCAGCCCTTCCCTGCTCCTGTCCTTGGGCACCAGAGGGAAGAGAGCAGCGCTGCCCCTGTGCTGGCCCTCGGGAGGAGCTGATCCTTTGGCTTGTGGCAGCAGGGTGGTGGCTGCCAGCGCTGTCCCCTCCCAGCACACGGACAGCAGGAGGCATCATCGTGCATGAAGAGGATTTCCACATCCTTGGTGTGTCCTGATCCCATCGCCATGGAGGAGGCACGAGGACACAGCACCGCTGGGACACACTGCCATGGGGCTGTCACCTGGGAGAGGCTTTGCAGAGCTCCCAGGTGGAGCTTTGGGTGTTCCCATCCCAGTGGATTGAAGTTTGGAGGTTTCCGTCCCAGAGGATGGATGTTTGGATGTTTCCATTCCAAAAATGGATTTTTGGAGGTTCCCATCCCAGTGGATTGAAGTTTGGAGGTTTCCGTCCCAGAGGATTAAAGTTTGGATGTTTCCATCTCAATGGATGGATGTTTGGATGTTTCCATCCCAGAGATGGATTTTTGGAGGTTTCCATCCCAAGGATGGATGTTTAGAAGTTTCCGTCCCAGTGGATGAAAGTTTGGGTGTATCCATCCCAGAGGATGGAAGTTTGGGTGTCTCCGTCCCAAAGGATGGATGTTTGGATGTTCCCATCCCAGAGGATCGAAGTTTGGATGTTCCCATCCCAGAGGATGGAAGTTTTAATGTCACCATCCCAGAGGATGGAAGTTTGGATGTTTCCATCCCAATGAATGGAAGTTTGGGTGTCTCCATCCCAATGGATGGAGGTTTGGATGTTCCCATCCCAAGGATGGATGTTTGGATGTTTCCATCCCAAGGATGGAAGTTTGGATGTTTCCGTCTCAGTGGATTGAAGTTTGGATGTTCCCATCCTGATGGATCGAAGTTTGGGTGTCTCCGTCCCACAGGATGGATGTTTGGATGTTTGCATCCCAATGGATAGAAGTTTGGGTGTCTCCATCCCAGAGGATGGATGTTTGGATGTTCCCATCCCAGAGGATGTAAGTTTGGAGGTTTCCATCCCAATGAATGGAAGTTTGGGTGTCTCCATCCCAAGGATGGATGTTTGGAGGTTTCCATCCCAACGAATGGAAGTTTGGGTGTCTCCATCCCAGAGGATGGAGGTTTGGAGGTTTCCATCCCAGAGGATGGATGTTTGGAGGTCTCCATCCTATGGATGATGCACAGCTGTGCCTGCTCCTTGCAGGGAGGGAGCATCAGGTCACTTCTCTTTCCATCTTGCTGAGAAGGAACTGGGCTTTTTTCAAGCCCAGAAAGAACCTTTCGGGTCAAAAACGACGCAAAAACAAATGAAAACCTAATTCCACCTTAACTGGCTCCTCACCCTCCTTTTGGCCTCGTGGAGGGGGACAAATTCTGTGGTGGCTTCCAGGCAGGTGACACTCAACTCTTGTGCTGGAGCATCGGTGGTGACCCCAGACTAACCTGGGGGACCCTGGGCAGCAGAGAGCTGCTCTGGACAGTGAGTGCAGCAGCCTCTGCTCACACTGGGGCTGGGTTTGAGCCCCTGGCAGCCCAGAGCTGTGCCCCACAGAGCTCCCCGTGAGGGTGGGCACTGCAGGCCTGGGCACCACCACCAGCTCTGCTGGGGCTCCTGATCTCCTGGCTGGCTGGGAGCAGCTCCAGGGGCTCTGCTCAGAGCAGCAGAGACATCTGGGTTCATTCTCCTGGGCGTTGCAGCCCCAGGGGAGAGGGAGCAGCTGGGTGGGTGCTGATTGTCCCCCCCCACCTTGTTCCCTGCAGCCCCCACCCCGTGAAGCCCCTGAGTGCAGTGCAGGAGGGCTCCAGTGACAGGAAGCAGCAGCCCAGGGCCAGCCTGAGCTCGGCGCTGAGCAATGGCCTGGAGAGGCTGAAGATGGTGACCACCGGCGGCGTCCAGCCCGTGGGCCCGGCCTCCCACTCGGACAAAACCGACCCCAAGCTAAAGGTAGGAGCCTGCCCCAGGTAAGGCTGTGCCAGAGCTGCTCCAGGTGTGCTGGGGGCTGCTGTGGGGTGGGTGTGCATCCAGGGCTGTGGTTGTCCCATGAGCCCAGAGGGTTCTGCAGCTCCTCAGCCCATCATTCATTCTTTGCTTTGGGGCTGTTACTGAGCAGTGTGTGAGTGAGCCCCTGCTTGGAGGAGCATGGGGTGGGTTGGGGTGGAAGGGATCTCAAAGCCCACCCAGTGTCATCCCCCTGCCCTGGGCAGGGACACCTCCCACTGTCCCAGGTTGCTCCAAGCCCCAATGTCCTGCCTGGTCTCCACCAGGTATGGAAGGTGCAAGGTGTAGGAGCTGCCTGGCTGATGCTCTGAAGGGTTCCTAATCCTGGCAGGGGGAAAGTCCTGCCTGGAGCTTTGCTGGCCTTGGGTGTGCTCCAAACTGGTGGTATTGGAGCCAGCAAAGCACCTGTGACACCTCTGAGGACACATGGGCTGTTCTGAGGGTGACTCCTCCATCCCTTTGTCCACTCCCATGCCTTTGCCTCCCCAGTGTCACATGGAAAAGGCTGCAGGTGTTCACTGAGTGAAGGGCAAGCACAGCCCTGCTGCTCTCAGGAGCCCTGTGGGTGCTGCAGGGAGTTCAGCTGGTGCTTCAGGAGCACCCTGTGGGTCCCCTGAGCCACTCCTGCATCTCCAATTTGGAAAGACAAGCATGGAAAGCAGGAGTGCTCTGTCTGCAAACACTACCAGGAGCTGGGGTTTTCAGTCCCTGAATGTCCCAGGAGTTGAGGGTTTCAGTCCCTGAATGTCCCAGGAGCTGAGGGTTTCAGTCCCTGAATGTCCCAGGAGCTGAGGGTTTCATCCCAGTCCCTGAATGTCCCAGGAGCTGAGGTTTTCAGTCCATCCCTGAATGTCCCAGGAGCTGAGGTTTTCAGACCCTGAATGTCCCAGGAGCTGAGGTTTTTATTCCATCCCTGAATGTCCCAGGAGCTGAGGTTTTCAGTCCCTGAATGTCCCAGGAGCTGAGGTTTTCATTGCAGTCCCTGAATGTCCCTGAATGTCCCCAGGAGCTGAGGTTTTCATTGCAGTCCCTGAATGTCCCTGAATGTCCCCAGGAGCTGAGGTTTTCATTCCATCCCTGAATGTCCCAGGAACTGAGGTTTTCAGTCCCTGAATGTCCCTGAATGTCCCTGAATGTCCCTGAATGTCCCTGAATGTCCCCAGGAGCTGAGGTTTTCATTCCATCCCTGAATGTCCCAGGAACTGAGGTTTTCAGTCCCTGAATGTCCCTGAATGTCCCTGAATGTCCCTGAGTGTCCCATGAGCTGAAGTTCTCATTTCCAGCCCCTGAATGTCCCAGGAACTGAGGTTTTCAGTCCCTGAATGTCCCTGAATGTCCCCAGGAGCTGAGGTTTTCATTCCATCCCTGAATGTCCCAGGAACTGAGGTTTTCAGTCCCTGAATGTCCCAGGAGCTGAAGTTCTCATTTCCAGTCCCTGAATGTCCCAGGAGCAGAGGTTTTCAGACCCTGAATGTCCCTGAGTGTCCCAGGAGCTGAAGTTCTCATTTCCAGCCCCTGAATGTCCCAGGAACTGAGGTTTTCAGTCCCTGAATGTCCCTGAATGTCCCTGAATGTCCCCAGGAGCTGAGGTTTTCATTCCATCCCTGAATGTCCCAGGAGCTGAGGTTTTCAGTCCCTGAATGTTCCTGAATGTCCCTGAGTGTCCCAGGAGCTGAAGTTCTCATTTCCAGCCCCTGAATGTCCCAGGAGCTGAGGTTTTCAGTCCCTGAATGTCCCTGAATGTCCCAGGAGCTGAAGTTCTCATTTCCAGTCCCTGAGTGTCCCTGAATGTCCCAGGAGCTGAGGTTTTCAGACCCTGAATGTCCCAGGAGCTGAAGTTCTCATTTCCAGTCCCTGAATGTCCCTGAGTGTCCCAGGAGCTGAAGTTCTCATTTCCAGCCCCTGAATGTCCCTCTTGGTTGCCAGCAGGACCCTGCCCAGCCGGACCAGTCAGCCAAGTATTACCACCTGACCCACGACGAGCTGATCCAGCTGCTGCTGCAGAAGGAGGGCGAGCTGAGCAAGAAGGAGGAGCACATCCAGGAGCTGGAGAACTACATCGACCAGCTGCTGGTGCGCATCATGGAGCAGTCCCCCACGCTGCTGCAGATCCCCCTGGGTGGGGGCCAGGCCCCCTGAGGGGGGCTGCAGCAGCCCCCCACCCCAGCAGAGCTGTGCCCCCGGTGACCGCGCTGCCAACGCCCCTGCGCTCCCTGCTCCCACCCCCGGGCCTCCAGTGGCTTCTGTCCCCACACTCAGCAGGAGGGAAGGGTTGTCTGCTCCTTCCCAGCCCCAGCTTGCCCCAGCTCGGCTCCAGGGAGCTGTAGGGTGATGTGCTGCCAGCACCCTATGGGGAGGAGCAGAGCCCTCCGTGCCAGGCTGCTGTCACCCAGTGCCACCTCCTCCTGCCAGAGCTTTAAGTGACCCATGGACATCTGAGAGCTGGAAACCATCTCCTCGTGACTTCATCCTGCTGCTGCTGCTTCTCTGCCCCACACTCCTCCTCCTCCTCTCTCCCCTGGGGCTGCTGGGTGGTGTTGGGTGGGTGGACACTCAGTGAGGCTCCCCCAGCACCTTCCTGGCCACAGCCTGTGGGACACCCCTTCCCCTCCTGCCCCAGTGACCCCCAGGGAAGGGTGGAGAGCCAGCCCCACTCGGTGCCACTCCCTGGGCATGGGGGGGATGCTCCACAAAGGGGCAGTGCTGCACTCTGAGGGCCTGGGGTGGTGGCAGAGCCTGGCCCTGTCACAGGGTGACACTGCCTGGCCCCCTCCTGGGGCTGGGAATGTGGGAAAAGGAGCGTGGGGTGGTGCCCCAGGAGTGCTGCAGGAGATCCTCCTTCTGCATCCCTCACCCAGCACGGGGCTGCACTGCCCTGGAGGGACCGAGGGGTGCAGAATCCACCCTGAATTTCCTCTCAGCACTCCCAGGGATGGCTGCTCCCAGCTGCCTCTGCCTCCTCTGTCCCAGCACAGCAGCAAAACCCCCCTGGGGTGAGGCCTGGGGCTCTGACCCCTCTGCAGGGCCCCTGCAGGGTCAGGGACCCCAAACTCTCCTGGCACAGCCCACAGCTCCCAAATGCTCAGCCAGGGCAGTGCCCAGCCTGCTCCCCTGGGCACTTGCACAGCTGGGAGCAGCTCTCAGGGGCTGTGGGGCAGCTCTGTGCTCTGCTGAGCCCTGAGTCACCACCCCAGGGGCTCTGATTTACCTCCCTGAGGGATTGGATTGATTTGGAGGTACTGCAAAGGGACGGGGAGGATGTTGTTGCCTCCCTCATCCTGCCAGGAATTTGGCTGGAGAAGGTTCCCGTGCAGGCAGAGGGGCAGCAGGAGTGGGATTTCAGCATCTTCTCCCTCTTCTCTATCTCCCAAAGTTGCTGGGCTCTTCTAAAACCTCCCTGCTTTTCTCTTTTGCTTCGACCTAGACCATGACTTTGAAGAATGGTGCCTTTTGCCATAGGCCAGTAGCAGTTTCCTACCCCAAAAAGGCTCTGAGATGCCATCTGCAGCCCCACACAACCTGCCTGGGGCAGGTCCCTCCTCTGCTTTCCTTCTCAGCCAAGAAAAGGGAGTCAGGTGTCACCCACGGCCAGCAGAGCCTCCCCACCACCTGGGCTGGGTCCTTGCAGGAGTTCTGCCCAGCAGCTCAGGAGCTGACAGGGCAGGGAAGGGCGGGCTGAGCATTCCACGATAAAATGCAGCTGGGGACAGGAGGGTCAGCAGGAGAGGACCACTGCTTGAGGAGGAGGATTTGTTCCCTGTGGGAGAACACCAGCCAGGAACCTCCCACTCCTTCCCGCCTCTCCCCTCAGGGTGGGAACCACCTGAGGGTTTGCACTGCTCCAGCAGCTCCTGTGCTTCTGGGAGTGCCCAGGGGGAAGGGCTTTCCCCCATTTCACACAGGTCCAGGAGCCTCTCTGCCTGGAGATCCCACAGCCTGGCAAGCCCCAGCCCCTCTCTGGGTGCCCACCCGTGTCCCTGGGAGCTGCAGCAGTCAGGGAATGCAGCAGGGCAGGAAGGAATTCCCAGGAATTCTGCTGGGAGAAGGGAGAGGAATTCCTCAGGAGGGCATTAACTGGGGGGTGAGGTGCAGAGCCAACATCTCCCACGGGACACAGGGCCCCTCTCTGGCTCCCACTCCACACCAACATCCTGTTCTTGGCCCTGTGCCCCTGCAGGGATGGCTGCTGCTGCTCCCCCCACACAAGTGCCAGTGCTTCTCTGGATCCCACGGCACCTCCTGCCCGCCTCTCCCTCCTCTCCCGTCGTGTCTCACCGCCTCCCTCGGCCCCCTCTGCCTTAGTCAGCTCTGCCTTGTTTTGCTCCAGAAGCCTTCAATGTTCTGCACTTGAACAGAAAAAAAGTTCCTCTCAGAGCTCAGCAGGTTGTACCAGGTGTGCAGCCCTGCCCAGCAACAGGTGCTTCCACGTCTCCTGTTTCAGCAATATACTTGTTCTATTCCCTCACCTCCTGCCTTTCCAACAATTCCTGTTCTATTCCCTCACCTCCTGCCTTTCCAACAATTCCTGTTCTATTCCCTCACCTCCTGCCTTTCCAACAATTCCTGTTCCATTCCCTCACCTCCTGCCTTTCCAGCAGCAAGTGCTTCCACATCTCCTGGTTTTAGCAATAGCTGCTCCCTCCTTTTCTGCCTTTCCAGCAACAAGTGCTTCCACATCTCTTGCCTTTCCAGCAATACTTGTTCTATTCCCACATCTCCTGCCTTTCCAACAATTCCTGTTGTAGTCCCTCATCTCCTGCCTTTCCAGCAATAGGTGCTTCCACATCTCCTGCCTTTCCAGCAATACCTGTTCTATTCTCTCCTTTCCTGCCTTTCCAACAATTCCTGTTCTATTCCTCATCTCCTGCCTTTCCAGCAATAGGTGCTTCCATGTCTCCTGTTTCAGCAATAGCTGCTCCCTCCTTTTCTGTCTTCCCAGCAATAGGTGCTTCAACATCTCCTGCCTTTCCAGCCATCCCTCTTCCTCATCTCCTGCCTTTCCAGCAATACCTGTTCCCTCACCTCCTGACTTTCCAGCATCAAGTGCTTCCACATCTCCTGTTTTTAGCAATAGCTGTTCTATTCCCTCTTCTTCTGCCTTTCCAGCAATAGGTGCTTCCATATCTTCTGTTTCCAGCAATACCTGCTCTTTCCACCTCCTGCCTTTTCCAGCAATACCTGTTCCCCCATCTCCTGCCTTTCCAGCAACAAGTGCTTCCATATCTCCTGCCTTTCCAGCAATAGGTGCTTCCACAGCTCCTGTTTTTAGCAATAGCTCCTCTATTCCCTCCTTTCTGGCCTTCCCAGGACTAGGTGCTTCAACGTCTCCTGCCTTTCCAACAATTCCTGTTCTGTTCCCTCACCTCCTGCCTTCCCAGCAATTGGTGCTTCAACATCTCCTGCCTTTCCAGCAATACCTGCTCCTTCCATCTCCTGCCTTTCCAGCCATTCCTGTTCCCTCATCTCCTGCCTTTCCAACAATTCCTGTTCCCTCACCTCCTGCCTTTCCAGCCATTCCTGTTCCCTCAACTTCAGCCTTTCCAGCAGCAAGTGCTTCCACATCTCCTGTTTTTAGCAATAGCTGCTCCTTCCTTTTCTGCCTTTCCCAGCAACAAGTGCTTCCACATCTCCTGCCTCTCCAGCCATTCCTGTTCCCTCATCTCCTGCCTTTCCAGCAATAGGTGCTTCCATATCTTCTTTTCCAGCAATACCTGCTCCTTCCATCTCCTGCCTCTCCAGCCATTCCTGTTCCCTCACCTCCTGCCTTTCTAACAGTTCCTGTTCCCTCATCTCCTGCCTTTCCAGCAACAAGTGCTTCCACATTTCTTGCCTTTCCAGCCATTCCTGTTCTATTCCCACATCTCCTGTTTTTAGCAATAGCTGCTCCTTCCTTTTCTGCCTTTCCAGCAACAAGTGCTTCCACATCTCCTGCCTTTCCAGCAATAGGTGCTTCCATATCTCCTGCCTCTCCAGCCATTCCTGTTCCCTCACCTCCTGCCTCTCCAGCCGTCCCTGCCCCTCCCATCTGCAGGCCCAGGCTGTGCCCAGCTCCCCCGGCGCTGGAGAGCCGAGCAGTGCTGGCTGTCCCCTGGCTGTCCCCGCGTGTCCAGCGGCCCCGAGGCAGCTCCTTGTCCTTGGTGTCTCCCAGGTGTCTCTGCTCTCTGTTTCCCCACCCTGCTGTGCTGAAAACGTGGGGTTTTCCCCCCTCAGCAGTCACTTCTTGTTCTGTGTGTGAGAGCAGCCCAGCAGCGCTGCAGTGGGGTCTGTGGTGTTGCTGCTCGACCTCCACCTTCCCCAGGGAATGGTTTTGAGGAGCTCAAAGCTTCCTCAGAGAGGGAGGGGATGAGGAGGAGAGCTGGGGAAATGTTCTCGAGTTGCCCATCTGGGATTTGTCTCCGTGTTTAGTGACTGAATCTCCTCCCTATTTGGTGATTTGGTTGTGGTTTTTTTTTGGGATCCCAGGGGCAGGAGCAGCGTTCCTGCTCCGTGTTCCTGGCTGTGCTCTGAGCTCTGTCCCTCTCTGCTTGAGCCCAACACGCCCCAAAGGTTTTCTGGGCCAGCAGCAGCTTCTCCCCGTTGTGTTGGAAGCACAGCCATAACAATTCCCTGTGGTTTTGCCTTTCTCCTGGAGTTTGTTTTTCCTGGAGGCTGCAGCGGGGTGCTGTGCTCTGCCTCTGCTCTCAGCCCACAGTTGGGTTGTTGTTTTTTTTGTTTTATTTTTTTTTGCTTCTCAAGAACTTTGGCCAAATGATTTCTTTTCCCCTTGCCTGGTCCTCCTGGCCACCTGTGGGCTGGGAGAACCACCAAGGTTTATTCTCCAAGCTGAAGGATCGTGGATTCTCCAGGCTCAGCCTTGTCTGGGGAAGGAACCGCCGTGTTTGGGGTTAAAAACCTGGAAAACCATCCCCAGGTGGGAGAAGCGTCGGGGGGGGGGGGTTTTTTTGGAGTTGTTGGTTCCCCCTGTTCTCCACGTCCAGCAGGAAGTGCGTTCTGTGTGTCTCACGTTTGAAGAGTTGCAAAACCAATGTTTATAAAGAGCTTGTTATTTACGTTTTAAGCACTTTAAAAGAAAAAAAGAGAGAGAAAAAAAAAAAAATAAAAGTTGTTCAAGCTGTTCCTAGACACTTCTGATTCATTGACAACAGCGTCTGTGCTGACGGCGCCTGGACACTGAGTGACATTTCTGGTGGTTTGGAGGAGGAGGAGGAGGAGGAGGAGGAGGAAGAGGAGGGTGTCCAACTCCTCCAGCAGCTTTCCCACCTGCCCTGCCAGTCCTGTGCAGTGGGAATGCTGCAGGAAGCTCGAGTTCCTCCCCACCTGCTGCTCCTGGCTCAGGTCTGGGCCACGGGAGGGGCTCAGGATCCTTTCAGGTTTCTTGTGTTGTGCCCTGAGCATCCACGGGGTGTGGCTGGGACTGGAGTCAGCTGGAGCTGGGCTCAGCGGGGGGATTTGGGGGAAATTCCTGCATGGAAAGGGCTGAAAATCCCCATGAAATCCCCAAACCCTGAGGGATTTCAAAGCCCTGAGGATGTGGCAGCTGGGGACAGTGGTGGCAGTGGTTGGAATGGATGATCTCAGAGGGATTCTCCAACCTGAACAAATTCCAGGATTCTCTCAGCACAGCAGGAGGGTCGGGGTTGGTGCTGCATCCCTGGGGATTTGGGAAAAATCAGCAGCTGGGAAGGGAAGGGAAGGGAAGGGAAGGGAAGGGAAGGGAAGGGAAGGGAAGGGAAGGGAAGGGAAGGGAAGGGAAGGGAAGGGAAGGGAAGGGAAGGACCCGGCTCCATCAGGGCCTGGGAACTCTGAGGTTCCTCCCTGCCCTTTGCACTGATCCCTGCCCAGACTCCTCCTGCAGCTCCTCTTCCCCCATCCCTCCCACCTTTTCCCAGCCCTTTTCCCTCCCAGCTCTCCCTTCTCTCTCCATTCAATCCTTTTCCTTCGGGAACATTAACTCCCCTTAAGCCGCTGTAAATGACTCTGCTGCTCCCACAGAAGAGCTCCCTCAGCTCTAATCCCGGTTTATTTGTCCTCCAGTCCCTGTGGAGCTCAGCACCTGTCTGGGGGATCCCATGAAGCCTGGATGGCTCAGGAGGGAAACTCAATGTACTCTGAGCTCAGGCTGCTGAGCTGTGACCCTGTGAGAGGGGATCCACCCCAGGAAAGGCAGCCCGGACCAACTGGGGCAGTCAGTGGAGCTGGAAGTTGGAAAAACAGGATTTAAAGCCCTTAACTCCCGCTGAACGCCCTGCCTGGCTCCATCGGGCCTGGGCCTGCCTTAGCTGGGGATAATTCCCATCCCTGCAGGCTGGGATCGTCGTTCCAAGCTGGAGTTTTGCTGCCCAGCACAAGTTTTCTCCAAATCTGGCTTTGCAGATGGGAGCTGACAAGGAACGTTCCTGGGATTGTGTCCCGGAGCCAGCCCGGCCCCACACCCACACAGAGCAGGGGGAGTGACCCCAAAACTCCCTCCTGGGCTGGGGGGAGCCTGGGTGGGCACCAGCTGCTCCCCAAAGCTGGGCAGGGAGAGAAAACACAACAAAAAGCTCCTCTGGGGATAAGGGCAGGAGGAGACCCCTCAGAGCTCACCAGTGACTGTCCCGGGCAAAGGGGATTGGGGAAATTTATTTCATTTATTTATTGAGGAAATCAGTTTAATTTATTACGAATCAAATCAGAGCAATGAGAAATAAACCCAGATCTCAAATCACTTTTCCCCCTTTTCCCTCCTTTCTTTCCCTCGTGGTTCTCCACCTCCTCTTTCCAAGTGGTGCAGGGAGCAGGGAATGGGGAGCAGGGAATGGGGAACAGGGAATGGGGAGCAGGGAATGGGGAACAGGGAATGGGGGAGCAGGGGATGGGGAACAGGGAATGGGGGAACAGGGAATGGGGAGCAGGGAATGGGGAGCAGGGAATGGGGAGCAGGGAATGGAAGCAGGGAATGGGGAGCAGGGAATAGGGAACAGGGAATGGGAACAGGGAATGGGGAGCAGGGAATGGAAGCAGGGAATGGGGAGCAGGGAATAGGGAACAGGGAATGGGAACAAGGAATGGGAACAGGGAATGGGGAGCAGGGAATGGGGGAGCAGGGAATGGGGAGCAGGGAATGGGAACAAGGAATGGGGGAGCAGGGAATGGGGCTGTGCTCTCAGTCCATCACACGTCGTCTCTGCTGCTCCTTCCTCCTCAAGGGCTGCATTTCTCACACCCTCCCCTGCTCCGGGGTCCCTCCCCCTGCTCCGGGGTCCCTCCCAGGGGAGATAAATCCCCCAGGATCTGAGCTTCCCCCGGCTGATTCCTTCCCTTGGGCTGCAGTTCTTCTTCAGCAGCTGCCCCAGTGTGAGACCCTCGTGGGGTCACCAGTCCTGCCTGGGCCCTGCTCCAGGGTGGGCTTCCCTTGGGGACTGACCCTTCAGGGGCTTCCCTTGGGGTCTGATCTCCTTCAGGGACTTCCCTTGGGGTTCAGTCTCTTTCAGGGGCTTCCTTTGGGGTCTGACCTTTCAGGGGCTTCCCTTGGGGGTCACATCTCCTTCAAGGGCTTCCCTTGGGGTTCAATCACCTTCAGGAGCTTCCCATGGGGTCTGATCTCCTTCAGGGACTTCCCTTGGGGTTCAATCTCTTTCACGGGCTTCCTTTGGGGTCTGACCTGCTTCAGGGCTTCCCTTGGGGTCACACCTCATTCAGGATCTTCCCTTGGGGCTCAATCTCCTTCAGGGGTTCCCTTGGAGTCTGATCTGCTTCAGGGGTCCCCATGGGGTTCAATTTCCTTTGGGGGTCCCCATGGGGTCACAGCCTCCAGGATCTCCTCACAGGAGCCCCCCCCTGGAGCCCCCCACCCAAACCTGCCCACCCAACCCCAGTTTCTGGATGAGCTCACACCGTGCCTGGGGGGGGTTGTTTCCCCCCCCCCAAAAAAAAAATATTAGGAAACCCCATAATTTTTGACTGGGGAAGCAAAGCCCCACCCCCCTCTCCTTCCCCAAACCAGAGAAACACGAGTTGTCAGTCGGGATGGATCTGGTGGGCTTGATATCAGCCAAAGAATTGATATTCTTTCTGGGATTTAACCAAAAAAGTGATAGTCTTATGTCACTCCAAATGTGGTTTGAGATAAACAGATTCTCTCCCCTCTGTTGTTACCAAACATTTCGTGTGTCAACACTGGGGCCTGCAGCGATTCCCTGGCTCGGGCTGCGGGGAGGGAGGGGGGTTCCCCGGCAGACAGGGATTTGGGATTTGCCACAATCGCTGGGATGGCACCTTTGGGGGGAGGGGAAGTGGCCTCCCCGAGCTTTTGGCAGCGCTGGGTTTGGTGTTTTTCCCGTTTTGTTTCTCATCTTGGAGCAGGGAGCTGGGCAGAAGGAAACCACCCCGAGTTTGGGATCAGGGGCATCCCTGAAGAGCTGCGGGCTCAGGGCAGCCCGGAGCCACCTGGAGTCACGTGAAAAACAACGTTTCACCTTTTTAGATTCATTGATAAGTTTAATAAAAAGAAAATAAAATAGGATAAAAATAGATAATAAGGTAACAGAAAGAGACAGCTACTCAGCTGAGGGTGTAAAGCAACATTCTAAATTCCTTGGTATTTAAAAGTCTTGGTGTTACACATTTAAATGAGCTGATGCACGATTCAAATATTCATTTTGGTTTCAAGTCCCCCCCTAAGCACACAGGTTACCTGTGAGGCTCCACAAAGTCCAGATGTACGTTGTGAATCTGTCTTCTGGAGATTTAGACCCTCAAAGGGTGAATTGTTTCTGATCAGAAATCTTTAGTTCGGGAATTTCAGGCGTCTCTTCTGTCTTCTATCTGAAAATACACCTCCATCACATTTTAAATTCTACAAATAAAAGGAAATACGGCACAACCATCTCACACTGTATGCATAACGTCCATTTCAATATTTGCCAAGAGCCAACTCTAAAATCTGGGTTTATAACAAGTCCCAGCCCCAGGAATGGCAGGGCCGTGGTGGGAGCAGGATGTGCTCCTGGGCAGGCTCCTGGCTCCTCATCCCACCCATCCCTGTCCCTGCCGGCGATTCCAGCCCGGCCGGGGAGATGGTGCTGGGGCTGTCACCTGGAGTTCAGCAACATCTCTGAGGACAAACCAACAGAAATGATAAAACACAACTTTCCTGCTCTTTTCTGTTCTGCTTTTCACCCTTCAGACATGGCCAGAGCCCCTTTTCCATCCCTTTCCCACCCGGAGCCGCGGGAGATTTGGGATTCACTGAACGGGATCGGTGCTGAATGCAGTGATGGATAATCCATGTTTTGGTGCAGTGGCTGATGGTTTATATTTTTATAATGTTGTGGTTAGTATAAATCAGAATCTAAAAGTGTGCCCTTTTAAGAAAGCCAAAAAGCCTCCCCAGCATGGTGGAGGGCTTGGAAAATTTCACAAGGACTTTTCCTGTCTCGGGAGAAGAGGACAAAGAAATGACAATTCCAATGGAAGGTGGAGAACACCCTGGATGAAGAGGACAAAGAAATGACAATTCCAATGGAAGGTGGAGAACACCCTGGAGGAAGAGGACAAAGAAATGACAATTCCAGTGGAAGGTGGAGAACACCCTGGAGGAAGAAGACAAAGAAATGACAATTCCAATGGAAGGTGGAGAACACCCTGGACAAAGAAGACAAAGAAATGACAATTCCGATGGAAGGTGGAGAACACCCTGGACAAGGATGCTCAGCACCTGATAAGGACTGATGGCCCTGAGATGATCTCTTCTCTGGGACATCAGGAGGTGCTCAGGAACCTTCCGCACCCAGGAAACCCATTCAAAAACCCGACCCTGCTTTAGAAATTTCATCAAGGGGACAAAAGAACTTATAGAAACCTTGGACTCACATAAGCCCAGCCAGAAAAAGTATAAAACTGCTTGGGCTGGGGTCGGGGTGAAACCAGGGGGAGTGTAACGTGTGCTCGTGGTTTCACCCAGTGCTGGATCTGTTTGTTTCCTTGGCTCGTTGGCTTGGTCGATTTTCGTTGGCAAATAAATCGCTTTTCGATGGAATTGGCTCTCTAAATTTATAACACTGAATTAGCCCCCAAATCAGAAATTGCTTTTGCGGGGGGGGGGGGAAGAAAACGGGAGCCACGAGGCTGTTCACCGTTCCCCTGGGGAGCAAAAAGAAGGGATTTTTATATTTTTTTCCCCAGATGTATTTTTTAATTCCTCCTGAGATGGAAATCCTGCTCCTGACCGGCTCTGTCACCCTCTCTGCCTTTGCTTCTCCTCCACCGAACCCTTCCCCGCTCCCCTCCCCTGCTGCAGCCGCCTCTCCCTCTGTTTGCTGTTGGGAGAATTGATCCTAATCCTGCAAACAATTTCGCCGGCATTTGAAGGTCCAGACACTTCTTATCCCGCTAATCTGGGGAAGAGAATTCCGGAGGCGGCTCGGGGTGCCCCGCGGTGCCCCCCAGCCCCGCACGACCTTGGCTTTATCTCCTCCGATCGTTATCGCTGTGCCAGCTCCGCGGGGCTGCCTTTGTCAGCAGCGGCTCCAAAGGTCGGTGGGGCTCCCAGCAAAGCAGGAATCTGCAATTCCACAGGGAAACAGATTCATGGACTCGGTGGGGTTGGGAAAGAAATCCCGAGACCAAACGGTCCAACCATCCCTAGCACTGCCAGGGCCATCGCTGCCCCACGTCCCCAAGTGTCACATCCATGGTTTGAACCCCCCAGGGATGGGCACTTCAAACATCCCTGGGCACTTCCAAGGCCTGAGCACCCTTTCCATGGGGAAATTCCTGCTGCTGCCCCCCCTGAGCCTCCCCTGAGGCCGTTCCCTCTCCTCCTGTCCCTGTGCCCTGGGAGCTGCTGGAAGCACCACAAACCTTCCTGGACTGGGGTGGGGGAACCGTGGTTGCCCAAGATCTTTTCCAATAGGGAAAAAAAATAATGGATCCTGAATCAGTTTTATGTGGATGAATCCAAAGTTCCCCTCGTGTCTGACCTGGTGAGCTCAAAAAGGACGGAGATTGTGGGGCCATGGGATTGCTGAGGTCAGAAAAGTCCTTCAAGATCTTGAAGTCCAACCAAGTTCCCCCTGAACCACGTTCCCAGGTGCCACATCCACAGGGATTTGAGCCCTTCCAGGGATGGAGACTCCACTGCCTCTTCAGGCAGCTCCTTCCAGTGCTGGGCAGCCCTTCCCAGGAGGAATTTTCCCAACATCCAACCTCTCCTCCTGTCCCTGTGCCCTGGGAGCAGATCCCAAATCCCCCCCTGGCTGTCCCCTCCTGGCAGGAGCTGTGCAGAGCCACCAGGGCCCCCCTGAGCCTCCTGTGCTCCAGGCTCAGCCCCTTTCCCAGCTCCCTCGGGAATTCTCCAGCCCCTTTCCCAGCTCCCTTCCCTGCCCTGGACTCGCTCCAGCCCTTCCATGTCCTTGGTAGGGATGAAAGTTTAATAACACTTGGGGCAGTTTCTCCGAAGCTTTTGGGCTTTCACCTTTCTGTGTTTTATTATTCGCTCAGTTTATTACACAATTAAGGCAAAACTCTTCTCTCCGTGTCTCGTTCACCAGGAGCCCCCTCACTCTGGATTACCCCCCTTGCCCCGCTCGCTCCCCCGGGCTCCCCCAGCCCCTGGCGGGACTACATTTCCCATGGTGCCCCGCGGGCAGCGCGCTCCCCATTGGCTGACGGCGCCGGCGCGGCCCCGCCCCAGGCAGCGGCCGGCGGACTCCATGTCCCGGCGTGCCCCGCGGCAGCTGCGGTTGGCCGCAGCCAATCAGCGCGGGGCCGGCCGGGGGGCGGGGCCCGGCGGCGGGGGAGGCTGTTTAAAGTGGCGCTTGCGGGATGGCGGAGCCGGCGGACTATCCCCCGTTCCAGCTGGGGAAGCCCCGCTTCGAGCAGGTACGGCCGGCGGCGGGAGGCGGCGGAAGGCACACCGGGAGCGGCGGAGGGAGCCTCCCCCGCCTCGCGCGCGGCATCGCCCCCCCACCCCGGGAACGGAGCCCCCTGCTCCCCGCTTCGCTTCGCCCCGCCTCCTCAGCAGAGCCGCGCGCTGATTGGCCCGCAGGCTCAGCGCCATTGGTCGACCCAGCTGTCGCTCAGAGCCGCCGCCCCCTGCCCGCGGCGGGTCGCCCGGCACTGGCGCGTCCCAGCGCGCCCCTGTGGCGCGGGGCGCAGCGCGGCGGGCGGGGGGGCCCAGGGTCACGGGTTCGAGCCCCGCGGGCGCTCCCCGGCGCGGCGGGGACCGGCAGGGTGCCGGTGTCGCTCCCGGTGTCGCATGGCGCGGGCTCGTCCTGCCCCCGAGGGGCCGGTGCGAGGGGATGGGCTCTGCCCAGGGTGGCTGGGAGGGGATGAGCGGCTCTAGGATGGAGCGGAGTGTCCAGGTGCGGGGTGGGCAGGGATGCTCCAGGTGGGCCCTGCCAACCTCACCAGGCAAGGGCCAGCTTGGGTGCCAATGGGCTGAGGGTTGGGCTGTGACCCACCAGGACTATGGGATCATGAGAGATCAGAGGAGCTGTCTCCTCCACACCCGACAGCCGGGTATGGGGAGAGCAGGCCATGGTCAGGCCACACACCTGTCCCCAGGTGGGCAGGCACAGGGGCACAGCACAGCCCTGCTGCCACCACCACCCAGTGTGGATGGCCAGAGACCACTTGTTGTGCTTGTGGAACCATTTTAGGGCTGATAAAAAGGCTCATAAAATCTCCCTCAGCCCCTCCTGAGCTGGGCAGGACTCCCTGGAGAAGCTGCTCCTTAACTTGGGCGTGGAAGTGTGGACAATCCCCAGGAGACCATTCCCACTCTCCACAATCCAGAACCCCTCTTTAGCCCCCAAAATTGGGACAACCCCCAGGAGACCATTCCCACCATCCAGAACCCCTCTTTAGCCCCCACAATTGGGACAATCCCTGGTGGGACCATTCCCACCATCCAGAACCCCTCTTTAGCCCCCAAAATTGGGACAATCCCTGGTGGGACCATTCCCACCATCCAGAACCCCTCTTCAGCCCCCAAAATTGGGACAATCCCTGGTGGGACCATTCCCACCATCCAGAACCCCTCTTTAGCCCCCAAAATTGGGACAATCCCTGGTGGGACCATTCCCACCATCCAGAACCCCTCTTCAGCCCCCATCTGGCTCGATGCTCGGCTCGGCCCGACCACGCTTTGGGATGAGCTGTGGATTTCCCACGGGAGCCATTCCATGGAGCATCTCCTGACCTCCCACAGCCCAAATCCCTGCAGGGCTTGGAGCAGCCTGGAGGTGCCCCTGCCCTTGGGAACGGGAAGGGCTTTGAGGTCCCCCTCCGACCCAACCCCATCAGCCACCAGGCACATCCAGGAGCCCCGGGGAGGGGATGGCTCCCCCAGGAACAGGAGGGACTCTCCAGCTGGGGAGAGAGGGAGCTTTTTAATGAGGAGGAGATGGAGATGCTTCTCCCTTCTAGACACCACAGAGGATTGCAGGTTGGCTTGGCAGCGTGTCAGGCACGGGCTCGGCGCGTTCCGCTCGTTAGGGAGCGACTGGCGCTGGTGGCAGCGCTGGGGAAACCTTCCAGGGGCTGTGGTGGGATGCTCCGGGCACTGGGGAGGCTGCTCCTGCTGCCGGGCCCGGTGGGAGTGCCCTTGGGGGTGGGTTCTTTGGGAAGGGGAGTGCCCTTGGGAATAGATTCTTTGGGAATGGGAGTGCCCTTGGGGATGGATTCTTTGGGATGGATTCTTTGGGAATGGGAGTGCTGCCCTTGGGCATGAGTTCTTTGGGAATGGGAGTGCCCTTGGGGATGGGTTCTTTGGGAATGGGAGTGCCCTTGGGAATAGATTCTTTGGGAATGGGAGTGCTGCCCTTGGGGATGGATTCTTTGGGAATGGGAGTGCTGCCCTTGGGGATGGATTCTTTGGGAATGGGTTCTTTGGGAATGGGAGTGCCCTTGGGAATAGATTCTTTGGGAATGGGAGTGCCCTTGGGAATAGATTCTTTGGGAATGGGAGTGCCCTTGGGGATGGGTTCTTTGGGAATGGGAGTGCCCTTGGAAATAGATTCTTTGGGAATGGGAGTGCCCTTGGGAATAGATTCTTTGGGAATGGGAGTGCCCTTGGGGATGGGTTCTTTGGGAATGGGAGTGCCCTTGGGAATAGATTCTTTGGGGATGGGTTCTTTGGGAATGGGAGTGCTGCCCTTGGGGATGGATTCTTTGGGAAGGGAAGTGCCCTTGGGGATGGGTTCTTTGGGAATGCTTTGCCAGGAGGCCCTCTGAGCACTCCCTTCTCTGCCTTAGGGGCTTTGTCCCTTCCTTGTACATTTTCAGGGAGCTGCTCCTGGTGCTGCTGTCCCACATTCCCTGTTTTCTCCTGCTCCCTCTGCCCGAGGTCGGACAGCCCAGTCTGGGAGCTGCCAGCATTTTGGGGTCACAGAGGAAGAGGGGCTGGAATGTTTCCAGGGTTTAGGGATCCTGTGTTGGCTCGGCTCTGTTAGCACCACTCACATTCCTGCTCCCACCATGGCCTGGGAGAGTCCAGCCCCTCCAGCCCTGCCAGACCCTTCCATGGAGAACTCAGATCCTTCCATGGAGAGCCCAGCCCCTCCATCCCAGCTCAGACCTTCCATGAAGAGCTCAGCCCCTCCATCCCTGCCAGACCCTTCCATGGAGAACTCAGATCCTTCCATGGAGAGCCCAGCCCCTCCATTCCAGCTCAGACCCTTCCATGGAGAGCCTGGCCCCTCCATCCCATCCCAGACCCTTCCATGGAGAGCTCAGATCCTTCCATGGAGAGCCCAGCCCCTCCATTCCAGCTCAGACCCTTCCATGCAGAGCCCAGCCCCTCCATCCCATCCCAGCCCCTCCATCCCAGCTCAGACCTTCCATGAAGAGCTCAGCCCCTCCATCCCTGCCAGACCCTTCCATGCAGAGCCCCTCCATCCCATCCCATCCCAGCCTCTCCATCCCATCCCAGCCTCTCCATCCCATCCCAGCCCCTCCATCCCATCCCATCCCATCCCATCCCATCCCATCCCATCCCATCCCATCCCATCCCATCCCATCCCAGCCCCTCCATCCCATCCCAGCCTCTCCATCCCATCCCAGCCTCTCCATCCCAGCCTCTCCATCCCATCCCAGCCTCTCCATCCCAGCCTCTCCATCCCATCCCAGCCTCTCCATCCCATCCCAGCCCCTCCATCCCATCCCAGCCTCTCCATCCCAACCCAGACTTTTCCAGTTCTTTATTCCCCCACCCTGACCTTGGTGTTTCCTTCCAAATTCAGTGCTGGAGAGGAGCCCCAGCGCGCTCCCCTGGGATCAGCCATTCCCCAACCCTTCCCTGCCAGCTGCTTTCCCCTCCTGCCTTTGCCTGTTCTTTCCAAGGCCCTTCCCAGGTGTTTTTTGCTGTTTCTGAGCTCTCAGCTCCAAAGGCCCCGCTGTTGTTTTGGGCAGGAGCAGCCGGCTGGGCTGGTTGGAATTCCGGCCGCATCCCCGCGGGATGCCGGCGCTCCTGTCCCCCGGGAAGCGCTCTGGGGCCGTGCCCAGGGAGCAGGAGCCAGGCCTGGAGCTGGGGCTGGGACAGACCCAGGGCAGCCTTCTCCCTGCAGGGCAGAACAAGGAGAACCTCTGTGCTGGGAACAAAAGCCTCGGGAGCAGCGCCGGGCCCCCGGGGATTGGCTTGAGAGCGGAATTCCCTTCCCGGCAGGATTTGGGACAGACAGCTCCAGCCCAGAGCCCCTCTGGGCTGCTGCAGTGCCCCTTCCCTGCCTGCCCCTGCAGCTCTCCCTGCTCTGCAGGCGAGGTTCTGTCGAGTCACCTTTTCCCAGCTCCCTGCTGGAAACGCGGGGCTATTTTTAGGTGAAAGAAGAAACGAGGACGTTTGGCTTGAGAATGTGTGATGAGGACTTAATTTGCTGACAAGTGGGGCTAATTTGTTCGAAATATTCCTTTTTTTTTTTCTTTTTTTTTTTTTCCCCTCCTTCTCTATTTCCTGATTTTATTCCTTTTCCTTTGAGGATTTGCTGAGTGCTCCCTCTCCCAAAGCCTGCTGTGTGTTCCTGGGGTGGGTGCCTGGAGCACAGACATTTCTCCTGGGCAAAAAAAACCCTGGGGAGGTGTCCCTGCCCGTGGCAGGGGTGGGACTGGATGAGCTTTGAGGTCCCTTCCCACCCAAACCATTCCAGATTCCGTGTCCAGGATCACCTGGCAGTGAGGTGAAGGTGCAGGAGATCAGGAGAGGCCTCAGCTGCTGCTCAGTCTGAGGTTATTGTTCAATAAATGGCATCAAACCCCTCTCTGCTGCAGGGATGGCGCTGTGGAGAAGGGATTGGCTTCAAAGGGAGAGAAGGATTGTGGAATCACAGCCTGGTTTGGGTTGGGAAGGATCTTAAATCCCATCCAGTGTCACCCCATCCATGGACAGGGACACCTCCCACTGTCCCAGGTGGATCCAACCCAGCCTTGGGCACTGCCAGGGATCCAGGGGCAGCCCCAGCCAAGCTGGGAATTCCAGCCCAGCCAGGAATTGCTGCCCAAGCTCCCAGCCCAAGCTCCCCTTGCCCAGTGGGAAGCCATTCCCTGTCTCCTGTCCCTGCAGCCCTTGTCCCCAGCCCCTCTCCAGCTCTCCTGGAGCCCCTGCAGGCCCTGCCAGGGGCTCCCAGCTCTCCCTGGAGCCTTTCCCTTCTCCAGGGGAACATTCCCAGCTCTCCCAGCCTGGCTCCAGAGCAGAGGGGCTCCAGAATCCTGGAATTATTTGGGATAGAAGGGACCTTAAATCCCATCCCATTCCCACCCCATCCATGGGCAGGGACACCTCCCACCATCCCAGGTGGATCCAACCCGGCCTTGGACATTCCCAGGGATCCAGGGGCAGCCCCAGCCAAGCTGGGAATTCCAGCCCAGCCCCTTCCCACCCTCATGGGGAAGAATTTCCCCCAAATTTCTGAATTATTGGGAATTGCTGGAGCTTTTTGTTGTCGTTGTTGTTGGGTTTGGTTTCTTTTTCCTCGTGTTTTGTGTGCAGCTCTGTGAAAACCGACCTTGAACTGAAAAAACTCGTTTGGCTTCCAGTCAGGAGGATGAAGTGGGCAGCAGGGAAGCCAAGCAGTGACAGCTTTCCCCATCAGCTGAGAGGGAAAAGCAGGGAGTCCCTCCCAGCCAGGAATTCCTGCCCAAATCCCAGCTACATTTCACTTTTCCCAGTGGGAAGCCATTCCCTGTGTCCTGGTACTCAATTCCCTTGTCCCCAGCCCCTCTCCAGCTCTCCTGGAGCCCCTTTGGGGACTCTGAGCATTCCCTGGGATTTTCCCTTCTCCAGGGGAACATTCCCAGCTCTCCCAGCCTGGCTCCAGAGCAGAGGGGCTCCAGCCCTGCAGCAGCTCCAGGTCCTTCTATTGCTGCTTTGGCTTTTTGACATCCCCATCACCCAGGACTGCCCTGAAAGGGGAATTTGTTCATTTGTGTCTGGTGTTTTGAGTTTTAACCCCCAGCTCCTGCACCTGAGCCCTGCCCTGGCTGTGTCCCCCAGCAGCAGACCTGGCCCTGCCCCTGCTGCTGGCTCTGAGCTGCAGGAGCTTCTCCCATTGCAATTTTGGCCCTTGAACTTTGCAAAACCGAATTGAAGCCATCAAAGAGGCTCCACAGTGTCAGCCCCAGACAAGTGACACAAACCTGGCTGTGCCCTGTCACAGCCCCCTCGCTCAATGCCTTCCATTGTCTTAAATTTTGTTTGCTTAAGCTTAAATCCCTCCTAATTAATTTAAAGCTGACATGAGCCTGGTTTTGAGCTCAGCCCCACCCCAAAGCCTGCATGCTTGTTGCTCTGGCTTAATTAAATCCTGTTTGAAATCAGCCTGTAATTAAAAGTGGTGAAGTTCTCCGTGGCTCCTGCTCTTCCCGGGGCTGCCCAGCACAGGCTCCTTGGAATTCTTTTCCTCCTGAAGGTGATTAACACCTCGCTAATGGCCTCTTGCCTTCTCTCAGATCCCTGGAGTTGTTTCCTTGTGGATTTTGGGATCAGATCCCGGATCTGATCAGATCCTGGATCCACTGCCGAGCTGCTGTGCGCTGGGAGGGAATTAATATTCCCAAGCACTTCCTCTTGCTGGCAGGCTGCTGAGAAGTGGTCCCAAAATAGCCCCGATTCATCACAGGAAATCTGTGATCTTCGCTTTGCTCCCGCTTTACTACAGCAGCTGCTCCAGGAATTAAAGGGGGAAGGAGCCCAGGGGTGGAGATTTGGGAGAGGAAGGTCACAGTGGTGGGCATCCCACAGGCTCCGTGCCTGGCGTGGGGGTGTGCTGGTTTGAAAGCAAAATCAGTGAGACTCACAGTCAGAGATACAATTTAATAGGAGAAGAGAGGAAAAAAAGGTAAAATAAAATAAATGGAACAATACAACCTGACACCCTGTTGGTCAGGGGGTTGGGAGCAGTCCCACAGTGAGTCCTCCTGGAGTGGCAGAGGTGGTTCTGTTGGAGTAGAGATGATCCTGAGAGAGAAGGGTCCAGTGATGGTGAGAAGGGCCCAGGGATGGTGAGAAGGGTCCCGTCTTCCTCCAGGAATCCAGTGGAACCAGATGAGATGTTCTTGTCCAAGCAGTGATTCCGTCTGGTAGCTCTTGTCTCCTCTGGGAGTCCAGTGGATAAAAGCTCCCTGTGATGTCTCAAACCCTGGATTCTATCCAGGTGGGAATGCTTGGCTCCTCCCCCTGGGCGGAGCATCTCCCAATGGGATGATCTCATTCCATGAGTCCTGCAGTGGGTCCTTGATGGCCCATTAACCAGAGATAACTCCTGGAGGAAGTTATCCATGAGTCATGTGGCAAGGCATCGTTAGGCTCGTTAACAGGAGATCAGGAAAACACTGCCCCACCTTGGCTCCAAGGGCTCATGGGGATGGAATACAGACCTTGGGCACAATTTTACATTGGAACCCAGGACAGGAAGTGAGAGAAGGGCTGGGAGAGGGGAACCATCTCCAGCTCAGGGATGTGAAAAACACGATTCACTTATGATGTAAAATTTATAAGTTTAATAAAAGTAAAATAAAATAGACAATTAGGAGACAAAAAACCCAAAGCTTTTTCGGCCGAGGTGCTGATACCAACAAGATCAGCACCCCGTCTCTTTTCAGATCCTTTGTTTTAAGGGCTTCTGGGTTACATATTTAAATGAGCTAATGCATGATTCAAATATTCTTTTTGTTTCAAGACCCCTCCCCCTTAAGTACACAGTTTATTTGTGGGGCTCTGTAGAGTCTGGATGGAGGTGATAAATCAGTCTTCTTCAACCAGGCTCAATTGTTCCTCATCTTCAGAAATTCCAGATGCCCCTCCTGTCTTCTATCTATTTGAGGAGTTACAACAATCCTATCTCTACTTTGTTACAATCTAAGGATATTCATCTATCGCATTTTTCAAATTCTATTAATAAAAGAACAGGCAATATAACCTTCCTGTATTATACATGAAGCAATCAGCTCGCTAGATGCGAAAAGCCAACTCCAAAACCTGCATTTATAACAGGGACAGCTGGGTTGGCACTGAGGGCACTGGGCTGTTCCTGTGTCCTCCCATCCCATTCCCATCTCCTGACAGCTTTTGGTTTGCTGGATCATGGAATCCCAGACTGGCTTGGGTTGTAGGGGACCATAAATCCCATCCCATTCCCACCCCATCCATGGGCAGGAACACCTCCAACCATCCCAGGCTGCTCCCAGCCCCAGTGTCCAACCTGGGGCACTGCCAGGGCTCCAGGACAGCAAAGCTGGGAATTCCAGCCCAGCCTTCCCCCCAAATTTCTGAATTATTGGGAATTGCTGGGGCTTTTGTTGTTGTTGGGTTTTTAGTTTTGGTTTGTTGTTTGTTTTTTTTTTTTCCTCATGTTTTGTATGCAGCTCTGTAAAAACCGACCTTGAATTGAAAAAACTCGTTTGGCTTCCAGTCAGGAGGATGAAGTGGGCAGCAGGGAAGCCAAGCAGTGACAGCTTTCCCCATCACCTGAGAGGGAAAAGCAGGGAGTCCCACAGCCCCAGGGCAGGGAGACAGAGGGTGTTTGCTGTTCAGAGCTGGGCAGGGGGAGAGCGGCTGAGGAGAGCCCTGCTGGCTCTGGCTTTGAGCCCGACTCTGTCTGAGCCTGGTTCTCCTGAGCCTGGTTCTGTCTGGGCTTGGTTCTCCTGAGCCTGGCTCTGTCTGGGGTGGTTCTCTTGAGCCTGGCTCTGTCTGAGCTTGGTTCTCCTGAGCCTGGTTCTCCTGAGCCTGGCTCTGTCCAAGCTTGGTTCTCCTGAGCCTGGTTCTCCTGAGCCAGGCTCTATCTGAGCCTGGTTCTCCTGAGCCTGGCTCTGTTTGGGCTTCATTCTCCTGAGCCTGGCTCTCTCTGAGCTTGGTTCTCCTGAGCCTGGCTCTATCTGAGCCTGGTTCTCCTGAGCCTGGCTCTGTTTGGGCTTCATTCTCCTGAGCCTGGCTCTCTCTGAGCTTGGTTCTCCTGAGCCTGGCTCTGTTTGGGCTTCATTCTCCTGAGCCTGGCTCTATCTGAGCCTGGTTCTCCTGAGCCTGGCTCTGTTTGGGCTTCATTCTCCTGAGCCTGGCTCTCTCTGAGCTTGGTTCTCCTGAGCCTGGCTCTCTCTGAGCCTGGTTCTCCTGAGCCTGGCTCTATCTGAGCCTGGCTCTATCTGAGCCTGGCTCTGAGCCTGGTTCTCCTGAGCCTGGCTCTGTTTGGGCTTCATTCTCCTGAGCCTGGCTCTGAGCTTGGTTCTCCTGAGCCTGGCTCTGAGCCTGGCTCTGTCTGAGCTTGGTTCTCCTGAGCCTGGTTCTCCTGAGCCTGGCTCTGTCCAAGCTTGGTTCTCCTGAGCCTGGTTCTCCTGAGCCAGGCTCTGTCTGGGGTGTCTGTCTGGTGTGGGGAAATGAGGCCCTGACTCACCTGAGTTCAACCAAACCAGGGGAACCTGTTGAGGCTCAGGTTCCCTGGTGGTTTTGGTGCCCTCTGAGCACAGAATGGACAAGCTCAGGCAGCACCAGCCCCACACAAATCCCTCTTTGCTTCTTCTTGGCACAGGAATTCCTGGCTGGGCTGGAATTCCCAGCTTTGCTGTGGCTGCCCCTGGATCCCTGGCAGTGCCCCAGGCCAGGCTGGACACTGGGGCTGGGAGCACCTGGGACAGTGGGAGGTGTCCCTGCCAGGGCAGGGGTGGCACTGGGTGGGATTTGGGGTCCCTGCCATCCCAAACATTCCATGATTTCAGGATCTGGGCGCTCTCAGCTCCCCAGCTGTGAGTCAGCAGGAGAGGAGCAGGGAATGCAGGGCTGGGATCACATCAGGGTGGGGCTGAGCTGCTCAGACCCAGCTCAGGCTGGGCCTTGCTGAGCTCAGTGCCAGCCAAACCCAACCCTGGGACATGGGACCAGCTTCCCGAGAGCCTGGGCAGCTGGGAAATGGGAATTTGGGAATTCTAAAGGACATTTCTCTCCTGCCCCTTTGAACATGAGGTCTCCCTCCCCCTACCTTGTCATTTTCTCCTTGGTCAAGTGCGTGTAAAACACCGATGCTCCATTAATTTCTGTTTAATTTCTGTTTAATTTCTGTTTAAATTTCTGTTTAATTTCTGTTTAATTTCTGTTTAATTTCTGCTTAATTTCCTGTTAAATTCCTGTTAAATTCCTGTTAAATTCCTGTTAAATTCCTGTTAAATTCCTGTTAATTCCTGTTTAATTCCTGTTTAACTCTGTTTAAATTTCTGTTTAAATTTCTGTTTAATTTCTGTTTAATTTCTGTTTATTTCTGGTTAATTTCTGTTTAAATTCTGTTAAATTTCTGTTTAATTTCTGTTAAATTTCTGTTTAAATTTCTGTTTAATTCCTGTTTAAATTTCTGTTTAATTCCTGTTTAATTCCTGTTTAATTCTTGTTTAATTCTATTTAAGTTGCTTTTCTCAGTGTGTCACAGTGATAAAGTCAAGACCACTCAGATTTAAAATCCCCCCCAGTCCTGCTGTCGTTTGAGGCAGGAATTCCAACAGTTGAGCAGCAATTCCAGCTGCTCCGGGGGCTGTGGGATGAGGGGTGCCTGGGCTGAGTCAGGAATTGCTCATGTCTGTTAATTAATTCTGTTTAATTCTGTTAAATTCCGTTAAATTCTTTTAAATTTCTGTTTAATTTCTGTTTAATTTCTGTTTAATTTCTGTTTAATTTCTGTTTAATTTCTGTTAAATTCTGTTAAATTCTGTTAAATTCCTGTTTAATTCCTGTTTAATTCCTGTTTAATTCCAGCTGTTCTGGGGGCTGTGGGATGAGGGGTGCCTGAGCCGAGTCAGGAATTGCTCACGTCTATTAATTAATTTCTGTTAAATTCTGTTAAATTCCTGTTAAATTCCTGTTTAATTCCTGTGTAATTCCTGTTTAATTTCTGTTAATTTCTGTTAATTTCTGTTAATTTCTGTTAATTTCTGTTAATTTCTGTTAATTTCTGTTTAATTCCTGTTTAATTCTGTTAAATTCCTGTTTAATTTCTGTTTAATTCCTGTTTAATTCCTGTTTAATTCCAGCTGTTCTGGGGGCTGTGGGATGAGGGGTGCCTGGGCTGAGTCAGGAATTGCTCATGTCTGTTAATTAATTCTGCTTAATTTCTGTTTAAATTCTGTTAAATTCTGTTTAATTCTGTTAAATTTCTGCTTAATTTCTGTTTAATTTCTGTTTAATTCTGTTAAATTCCTGTTAAATTCTGTTTAATTTCTGTTAAGTTCCTGTTAATTTCTGCTTAATTTTTGTTAAATTTCTGTTAAATTGCTGTTAAATTTCCCTGCACCCCTGGCATCTGCAGGGGGGATCCTCACGCCCAAAAAACCAAAGCGAGGCAGCGAAATGTCAAGCTGAGGAACGGCTGGAAAGTACCAGAATTAGTGTTTAATTAGCGCCATGCTCGTTAAAAACCGCTGTGCTTTTTCTCCCTGCAGTTGTGTGGAGCCGCTCTGTTCCGTTTTGGAGGGGGTTTTTTGTTTTTGTTTTTTTTTTTTTTTTTTAGTGCAGGACGTGGAAGAACAGCAGAGTTCAGTGAGGACAGGTTGGGGTGGGGTGGTCATCCTGATTTATTAAAATATGAATATTGATCCAATACCGATACCCAACTGTGAGGGACAAAAGACTCTCTAACAGTTCAGTTAGAAAGGGTATGTTTATCTGGGATAGCTCCCCAAAAATCACTGCAAAGATCTGTGCTGGTTTGAAAGCAAAACCAGTGAGACTCCCAGTCAGAGATGCAATTTAATAGAAGAAGAGAGGAAAAAAAGGTGAAATAAAATAAATGGAACAATACAACCTGACACCCTGTTGGTCAGGGTGCTGGGAGCAGTCCAAAAGTGAGTCCTCCTGGAGTGGCAGAGGTGGTTCTGGTGGGGCAGAGATGATCCTGAGAGAGAAGGGTCCAGGGATGGTGAGGAGGGTCCAGGGATGGTGAGGAGGGTCCAGTGATGGTGAGAAGGGTCCAGTCTTCCTCCAGGAATCCAGTGGAACCAGATGAGATGTTCTTGTCCAAGCAGTGATTCTGTCTGGTAGCTCTTGTCTCCTCTGGGAGTCCAGTGGATAAAAGCTCCCTGTGATGTCTCAAACCCTGGATTCTATCCCGGTGGGAATGCTTGGCTCCTCCCCCTGGGTGGAGCATTTCCCAATGGGATGATCTCACTCCATGAGTCCTGCAGTGGGTCCTTGATGGCCCATTAACCAGAGATAACTCCCGGAGGAAGTGATCTATCAGTCACGTGGCAAGGCATCGTTAGGCTCGTTAACAGGAGATCAGGAAAACACTGCCCCACCTTGGCTCCAAGGGCTCATGGGGATAGAATACTGACCTTGGGCACAATTTTATATTGGAACCCAGGACAAGATCACAGGTAATTACAAAGCCTTTTATCCACAGAAGTGTTGAATACACAAAATACAAATCCATATTCACACCCCTGTCATCTCCTCTTCTCTGCTTCAGTATGCTAATTGACAAAAAGACTAATTAAGCATGCCTAGTTTGTTCTTTGAAATGGGTCAGGGGTCTTATGTGGGGAGTGGTCACCAAAAGGAGGAAGTCAAACTGGTCTTCCTCATTCTGAACTTTCAACCTTTTGCTGTATACGTGATAAATGACTCCTTGGTGAAACGTGTAGTTTTCCTGTTCCCAGGCCTGTTTCTGGAGATAGAGAATTTACAATCACCTTGTGTTTTTGGGGTATGTTGATCGATTTCCTTGTTTTTCGTTACACAAACATAAACTTGACAGGCAATGAGTTCTTAGATCCCGGATAGCTCATCTGAAATCCAGTCTCTCTTAACCATCCTCCAAATTTTAACTGATTTCAGCAAAGCTTATTTTTCCCAGCTAAATCAGCAATATAACCTTAGTTTTTTAAGTCTTCAAAATTAGTGTCTCAATCCCTCGGGGAGGGATTCCTGCTGGAACCAGGGGGCAGGATGAGCAGGGAAGCAGCAGCAGCAGCAGCAGCAGCAGGTTCTGGGGAAAGCGCTGCCAGCAGTGATTCAACGCCCTTCCCGCTGCTCCATCCACACTCCAGGCCTTTATTTATAGCCCAGCCCAGCAGGAGATGGGCCCATGTTGGGGAGGATGAAGCAGGAAGGCCCTGCAGAGATGATTTATTAATGAAAGATTCTAAGAGTGTAAAACCTGCAAGAGAGATAGAGTTAAGAGCAAGATTTGAGCTATAGAATGCTAAGCAGGAAGATGGTGATTGAGTTAGCTGAGGACCAGGACCCTGGTGATTGAGCAATACTCCTCCCCAGACAAAGGGATGCAAAAGGGGGTTGGGCTCTGCCAGGGAGCAGGAAAAAGGTGGTTTTCCAGGTTTTTAGTCTGTAGAGTAGTGTGGTGATGTAGTAGTTCTCATAGGCTGTGTGTAAATCCTGTAGGTTTTGTATCCTGTGCTGGTTGGTTGGTGCTGACCAGAATATTCAGCATGGAAAGGGATAAAATGGAATGTAACAGGAAACTCACTCTCTTGGATACTCTTTCTCCCTCGGACTCTCCCTTCTGCTGCTCCCTTTCCTTCTTTTTGCTGACCATGCTTCAGCCAGTGCTGCTCAGGTTGCCTGTCCCCACAACCAACAAACACGTGTCCTAAGAGCACCCCTGCCTCCGGAAATCTCTCATCAGACCCCACTGCAGCTCATTTCCTATAGGCCACGTGAGGACGGAGCATTCCCAGCACCCCAGAGCTCCCCGGTGTGTCCCTGCTGGGCTCTGGGTTGGGTGGAGAAGCCACCAGCCACAGAGGGGGACACTGGGCTGGGCCACTGTGGTCTGAGGGTCTGGAATTCACCTGCCCCTGGATCCTGGGATCCAGCTGATGTTGGGGTGTTCATGGATCCCGAGGGCTCCCTCGGTATTTCAAGGTCTGGTGCTTGGAGTTGGTAGAAATTCCGCTGATATTTTCATTTTCGCTGTTAAAATACCGAGTCCCCTTTTCCCCTTTCCTCTGGAGCCGACCTTGACCTTCCCCCTCCTGTCCCACAGATCCTTTTTTCCCCTTCTTCCAGACTCTTTTCCTGCTTCTGGAAGTGCCCAGGGCCAGCCTGGGTGGAGCAGCCTGGTGTGGTTGGGCTGGTTCTTGGTGGCACACTGGGGACAATCCGGGCTGGCTGTGTTTGTGTGGGGACAGCTCCATGGAAAAGCTGCTGGAGAGGCTTCTGCTGGGAGCAGGAGGAGAGATCCTGGAGTGCTTTGGGTCTCCTACCCCAAATCACCCAGAAAAACCTCCCACATTATTTATTTTCAGTTGAAACTCCGTTCTGCAGAGGAAATAAACCCAGAAAGGCAATTTCTCACTGAATTTTTTTTTTTTTTTTTGTCTCCTGTTTTCCAGACTTCATTTTATGGCAGATTCAGGCACTTCCTGGACATCATCGACCCCCGCACCCTCTTTGTGACTGAGGTAATGTGTGCACACCTCTGTTTTGGGAAAAGCCTGGGTATTAGAGAGCTGGAGATGAAAAACAATCTCCTGTGAGCAGTAGCAGGAATGAGCCCGTGTGTCTTGGTTTGGACAGACAGGTCTCTGCCAGGGAAAGCTGGAGTTTCCCTTGGAATGGAGAATGCAAACCCCTCACCCCCTCCAAATGATCATTTTGCAATTCAGGGCTTTCAGGCAAAGATTTGGGAATGGGAATAACAGTTCTGTACTGGGAATGTTAACAATACAAATGGAGTAGAAAAACAAAACCACCCAACCAAACCAGCAAACAAACAAAACAACAATTTTGGAGAACCCTGAGAGAGTCAGAGCTCCAACCTGACACCCTGTTGGTCAGGGGGTTGGGAGCAGCCCCACAGTGAGTCCTGCTGGAGTGGCAGAGGTGGTTCTGGTGGAGCAGAGATGATCCTGGAGAACCAGGGTCCAGGGATGGTGAGAAGGGTCCAGAGATGGTGAGAAGGGTCCAGGGGTGGTGAGAAGGGTCCAGGGGTGGTGAGAAGGGTCCAGGCGTGGTGAGAAGGGCCCAGGGATGGTGAGAAGGGTCCAGGGATGGTGAGAAGGGTCCAGGGGTGGTGAGAAGGGTCCAGGGATGGTGAGAAGGGGTCCAGTCTTCCTCCAGGAATCAGGTGAAGCTGGATCCTTTCTGTGTTCCTGTGTCTCAGTTTTATCCAGGTGGGAATGGTTGGCTCCCCCCACTGGGTGGAGCATCTCACACTGGGATGATGGAATGTGGGTGTGTTGGTTTGGGGAGGAGAACAGCTTGGGAAATCTTAATGTCCCATTGTGAAAAGAGATAACAAACCCTGCCCCACCTGGTTTTATCAGCTGCCCCATTATCAGAAGGCATCTTCCCCCCTCCTCCCAGAGTTACAAGAGATAAAGAAAAAAAACATCTCCCCAGCTGCTTTCAGCAGATGGAATAGAATGCACATTTTGGGTTCCATAACCCAAGACACCGTGTTTCCAGTGGGTTTGTGTCTCACAGGTGATTGATTGATTGATTGATTGATTGCCCCAACACTGAGTGCTGTTCAGCCTGGAACAGAAGCTTGCCTTGCTCCTTGTGCTGAATGCACATCCCCAGCTCCCTCTGCCAGCTGGGGAGGCCCTGAACTGGTTTTTGACAAAATTGCCACTGGTTTTGTCTTCTCAGGAGGAAAATTCCTCCAGGTCCTCGTGGCAAAAATGCGGGTGAGGGGATGAGGGAGCGAATTTTAATTCCATGGAGGGGAGAAGGGGGTGGGAGCGGTGCAGTTCTGCAGGGGCTGCCCTCCAGATGATCTTTGCTGTAGTTTCTCCTCAGTTGTTGCCCAGTTTGCAGCAGGATTTGGGGATCCTGCCCCTTTATTTCCATTTAGGGCTGCCCAGCTTTACTGCACCACAGAATGACTGAGGGTGATGGGGAAGCCTTGGGAAGGAAGAGTTCTGCTCCTGCTCTGAAATTCCACCCTTTGGCCAGAAAATGTGGAATTTTCATTGAAGGGCAGCTGATTTTTCCTTTTTATTTTGTCTTTTTCCCCAGTGTCCACCCTGGCCCAGCCTGAGGCCGTTCCCCTTCCTCCTGTCCCTGTGCCCTGGGAGCAGATCCCAAATCCCCCCCCCGGCTGTCCCCTCCTGGCAGGAGCTGTGCAGAGCCACCAGGGCCCCCTGAGCCTCCTTTGCTCCAGGCTCAGCCCCTTTCCCAGCTCCCTCGGGAATTCTCCAGCCCCTTTCCCAGCTCCATCAGGAATTCTCCAGCCCCTTCCCTGCCCTGGACTCGCTCCAGCCCCTCCAGGGTCTCTCTTGTCACCCAGGAGGGGAACCAGGCCCAGTCCCTGCACCAGGATCACAAAGGTTGGAAAATCCCTCCAGGACCATCCAGGCCGAGCTGGGATTGATCCCCACCTTGGCACTGAGGGCCACATCCAGGAATTCCATGGACACCTCCAGGGATGGGCACTCCAAACCCCCCTGGGCACTTCCAAGGCCTGAGCACCCTTTCCATGGGGAAATTCCTGCTGCTGCCCACCCTGAGCCTCCCCTGAGGCTGTTCCCTTTTATCCCTGGGATCAGATCCCACCCTCCACCTGGTTCCACTATTCCAGGGAGCTGTGCTGAGCCACCAGGGCCCCCCTGAGCCTCCTTTGCTCCAGGCTCAGCCCCTTTCCCAGCTCCCTCAGGAATTCTCCAGCCCCATCCCATCTCCCTCAGCCCCTCCTGGTGCTCCAGCCCCTTCCCAGCATTTTTTAAGGGCTGAATCTCTCCTGCCCCTGGAGGGAATGTTCCTGCCCGTGGCTCTCCATGGACTGCAGAGGGAATTTTGGGTGAGCTCTGAGCTCAGCTCCTGCTCTGAACCCCTTGGGTGACCTCTGACTCAGCCACACACACTTCTCCACCTTCCCTTTTCAAACCTTTCCAGGTTTTGGGGAGGCTGGAGAGGGTGTGGATTCAGAGGGATTTTTTCAGACAGCTTTTGAGGGGGTTCCTTCAAGAAGGTGAAACCTGGGGAATGAAAAGAACAAAGTCTGAGGGGCCCAGTTTTATCCTGGGTCAAAACTGAGCAGTTTTGGGTTCCTCAGTGAAGCCCAACAAAGCTTGGTGTCCATCTCTGGGGCTGGCAAGGATGGGGCTGAGCTTCAGGGTCTTCAGGAATGGCCTGGGGGCTTTCCAGGGAGGAGCTGGAATTCCGTGGCAGGGATGCCTCAGCAGCATCTCTGGTGGGTTCCCTTCCCCTGCAGAATGAATTCTCTTGGCCAAACAATCACCTGGGTCACTTCTTGGAGCACAACATCTGCTTTTTG
Organism: Phylloscopus collybita; assembly: GCA_027886175.1. Lineage (NCBI taxonomy): Eukaryota > Metazoa > Chordata > Aves > Passeriformes > Phylloscopidae > Phylloscopus > Phylloscopus collybita. The sequence goes on along the minus strand of JAJNNQ010000055.1, from coordinate 616,348 downwards.
CTTGTCCTGCTGTGTAGAACTCCAAGGTGTTTGGGGTTTTTTTTGGTTTCCTTTGATGGCTGAGGGCAGGAAGGGTTTGCAGAGCCCCAGGCCTGTGCAGGGAGCTCCTTCCCACTGACAGATGGCTGCATCTCCCAGGCCTGGGGCTCCCAGGGAACAAACAAATCCCTGTTTGGCTTGGAGGAGCTTGTTGGCAAATGGGAAAAAAAAAACAAAAAAACCCCACAAGAGTAGATAAATGAGTGTCTAATGGGAATGGAGGTTGATCCCATGAAAAATGCTGGGAAATTTGGTGCTATTGAATTGTCCTCCATCCTTTTTTTTGGAGGGGATGGCTGTGTGTTCCACCATGGCATCATCCTGCTGCTGGCTGTGTTTTGGGGAGGGATGGAGGGATCTCTCCCGGTGGGGAGCTGAGGGTGATCAGCCTCGGTGACACTCTGTCCCTTGCTCATTTATTTCTCAATGAAGCAGATTCTTGACACAGGTAGGGATTTCCTTGTGTTTTTGAGAGGTTCTGGAGGAGGGGATGAGCACAGCTGGGTTCTGCTGTGTTCTGAGATGGGTCACCCCCATCACACCCGGCAGCAGCCCCTGAGGGCAGAGGGGCTCCAACACGGCCCTGCCCTCCTGCCAGGGTTGCAGCCACCTCTGAAGAGGAGCTTTGGTGGCTGCTAATTGATCTCATTAGTGCCTCCCTAATGAAATCATCTCTTGGCAGCTGCGAATTTGCAAACTCCTCCTGGCAGAGGTGGGAAAGGTGTCATTGCAGGGGTCACCCAGTGCTGTCCCCCCGAGGGCTGCAGGGCCTGCGTGAGGGCAAAACCATCGGGGGAAAGCTTTTAATTGCTCTGTAATTAAGGTCCATCGGGGGCAGCAGATACTTTGATCAGGTGAGCTCATCCCACCTGACATCGGGCTGGACTCTGCTGTTAGCACACTCTGTGGGAAGCTCTCCCTGGAGGAAGAGCTGATGATAACTCCAGGGCAATCAGAACCGAGGAGAGCTCCGCAGGGGCTGCCTGCTCTCTGCTCCTGCTCCATCTCATTGTTCCCAGCCTGGCTCTGCGGAGCATCTTGCATTCCCATATTTGGGTTTAAGATGGAAGCAGGATTAGATGTATGTTATTTATACGAACGCTACCTTCTTACTCAGCAGATTGACTGTCTGTGTTTATTCAGTGTCACATCTGCTGGCTCCACTCGAACAAAAAAAAAAAAAAAAAAAAAGTTTCTGGCTCCTGTTGTCTGTCACTGTGGATCCAATACAATGGGGCCAGCTGGAGTCAAGTCTGCCGTGTGTGTGAGTGTGTGTGTGTGAGTGTCACCCTGGGGAGCAGGGAGACAAAACCCCCGGCGGGGTGTGGCTGAGCAGGGCACAGCTGGATCCCCATGGGCACAGCTGGATCCCCACGGGCACAGCTGGATCCTCACACCCAGGGGTGCTGCTAGATCCCCACAGCCACAGCTGGATCCCCATGGGCACAGCTGGATCCCCACAGCCACGGGCACAGCTGGATCCCCATGGGCACAGCTGGATCCCCACACCCACAAGCACAGCTGGATCCCCACGGGCACAGCTGGATCCCCACAGCCACGGGCACAGCTGGATCCCCACGGGCACAGCTGGATCCCCACGGGCACAGCTGGATCCCCATGGGCACAGCTGGATCCCCACAGGCACAGGCACAGCTGGATTCCCACAGACACAGCTGGATCCCCACACCCACAGGCACAGCTGGATCCCCACACCCACAGCTGGATCCCCACACCCACAGCTGGATCCCCACACCCAGGGGTGCTGCTGCTGGCCAGGGCACCCTTGGCTTGGGCCGTGTCCCCCCCCTGGTCGTGGCTGGGCTGGAGGTGGAAGCCATGGAGCTCATCCCCAAAATCCCAGCCTGTCCCCTGAGCCCGGGCCCAGCTGTGCCCCCGGGCTGGCTGCCGTGGCAGGGACGTGTGCTGCTCCTGGCACGGGCACTCCCCTGGCTCTGCGGGGCACAGATGGGGTTCTGGAAGCTGCTCCCAGCCATGTGCAGGCACCCGCTGGGATCCAGGAGGAGAGGAGGCCGGGATGTGGCAGCAGACACGGCCCTGCAGCCTGGGGGCCAAGGTGGAAGCTCAGGGCAGGAGCTCAGGGCTCTGAGGGGGCTCTGGCACGGGCTGCAGGTGTCTGGGGCACCCAGCTCAGCTGGCCCTGTGCTGTCAGGGCCGTCAGCCCAGGCGTGGGGTGATCTCCTGATGGGCTTCTTCTTTCTCCTGCTGGGGTTCTTCTTTCTCCTGCTGAGCACCAGCCTGGAGAAAAGGGGGCCCCAGATGAGCTGATCAAACCTTCAGCACTGCACTTTCTGTCCTGGTTTTTTCCCTGAGTGAGCACTGGGTTGGGGATTTTATCTCCTTGGGTTGGGGATTTTATCTCCTTGGGTTGGGGGTTTTATATCCTTGGGTTGAGGATTTTATCTCCTTGGGTTGGGGATTTTATCTCCTTGGGTTGAGGATTTTATCTCCTTGGGTTGGGGATTTTATCTCCTTGGGTTGGGGTTTTTATCTCCTTGGGTTGGGGGTTTTATCTCCTTGGGTTGGGGATTTTATCTCCTTGGGTTGGGGGTTTTATCTCCTTGGGTTGGGGGTTTTATCTCCTTGGGCATGAGTTGGCTCAAGGACACGAGCCTGGGGTGCCCAGGTGGGGCAAGAGGCCACTGGAGGCCCCTGGGCTGTGCCAGCCCTGGGGTGGCAGCAGGGCCAGGGCAGTGCCCGTCCCCTCTGCCGGCCCTGCTGAGGAGACAGAGCCCTCAAAGGACTTCCAGGGGTGGGAGAGCTCACAGATCCACCCCAGGGCTTTGGAATCGTTTTGGAAAGGAGGGATTTTTCAGGAATATCACCCCAGGGAATGGAAGGCCAGCTGGGGCTCTCCCATTCTCCAGCAGGGCTGGGATGGAGGAGCAGGAGGAGCTCCAAGGGGGATTGGGAAGTTAAAAACCATCCTGGAGCAGAAATCCAGCGAGGAGCAGCTGAGGGAGCAGAGGGAAGGGGCTGGAGGGAGTCCAGGGCAGGGAAGGGAGCTGGGAAAGGGGCTGGAGAATTCCCCAGGGAGCTGGGAAAGGGGCTGGAGAATTCCTGAAGGAGCTGGGAAGGGGCTGGAGAATTCCTGAGGGAGCTGGGAAAGGGGCTGAGCCTGGAGCAAAGGAGGCTCAGGGGGCCCTGGTGGCTCTGCACAGCTCCTGCCAGGAGGGGACAGCCGGGGGGGATTTGGGATCTGCTCCCAGGGAACAGGGACAGGAGGAGAGGGAACGGCCCCAGGCTGGGCCAGGGGAGGCTCAGGGTGGGCAGCAGCAGGAATTTCCCCATGGAAAGGGAGCTCAGGCCTTGGAAGTGCCCAGGGAGGTTTGGAGTGCCCATCCCTGGGGGGATTTCAGAGCCCTGTGGAGGTGGCACTTGGGGACAGGGGTCAGTGGTGGCCCTGGCAGGGCTGGGATGGTTGGAATGGTCTCAGAGGGCTTTTCCACCCTGAGCAGTTCTGGGGTTGTGTGGTTCTGTTGCTCACACCCATCAGGGGCTGGGCTTGGGTGCAGCAGGTGGGGTTTGTTCCATGCTCTCCCTCTCCAGAAGGTCCCTGCAGGTGCTCTCCTGGCTCCTGGTGACTCCAATCTGTGCCCAGGGGCCTCTTGGCAGAGGGCTGGAGGGTTTGGATCCAAACCATGCCAGAGATCCCATGGATTGAGGCTCATCCCAGCTTCAGCATGCCCAGAGTGAGTTTGGTGAGGGGCTGGGAGCACAAACCCTGTGAGGAAGGGCTGAGGGAGCTGGGGTTGTTCAGCCTGGAGAAAAAGAGACTCAGAGGTGACCTTGTCACTCTCCACAGCTCCCTGAGAGGTGGCTGTGGGCAGCTGGGGTTGGTCTCTGTCTCCAGCAGCACTGACAGAAGGAGAGGACACAGCCTCAGGCTGCACCAAGGGAAATCCAGGCTGGATCTCAGGGAAAAGTTTTTCACAGAGAGGGTGACAAAGTTCTGGAATGATCTGCCCGGGGAGGCGGTGGGGTCACCACCCCTGGAGGTGTTCACCAAACACTGGCTGTGGTGCTGGGTGCCCTGGCTCAGCTGAGGTGTCGGGGCTGGGTTGGACTCGATGCTCTTGGAGGTCTCATCCAGCCTGGTGGTTCTGTGGTGGCCACGCAGCCGGGCTGAGGGACCATCCCTGGCCCATCCCCTGCTCCTTCCCGAGGTGTAACCCCAGCCCTGGGTGGTGGGGCAGCCCCAGGCCTGCCAGGCTGTGTCGCTGTGGGACACAAGGAAGGAGATGTGGACTCATCAGAAGGTTGTGTGGACTTCTGAGGAGGAGCCCCCAGGTTTATTTTCATTTTCCAAACCTCTTTTATACCTTTTCACAAATGTGCCCACCTTAGAGGTGGGACCACCCCTGGAACCATTGGTCACTCGCAGAGACCACCACGCCAAGTCCCTCCCATGGGAAAGCGCGTGGAGAAACATCTCCAGTTTACAAACAGCGTGACCTTGCCCAGGAATTCTGTCCTGGGAGCAGAACTCCCAAAAACCCAAACGTGAGAGGCACAAACCGTGGCAGCAGGGCTGTGCTGGGGGCTGTACCCAGGTGTCAGGGCTGGGTTGGACTCGATGCTCTTGGAGGTCTCATCCAGCCTGGTGGTTCTGTGGTGGCCACACAGCCGGGCTGAGGGACCATCCCTGGCCCATCCCCTGCTCCTTCCCGAGGTGTAACCCCAGCCCTGGGTGGTGGGGCAGCCTCAGCCCTGCCCCAGGTGGAGGGGCTGGGGCTGCTGGAGCCCAGGCTGGAGCTGGGTGGGTGCTGGCAGGGCTGAGCTCTGGGAGAACATCCCCGGCTGCAGATGGTCTGTCTGGCACCCTATTGTGAGAGCTGAGACCCCAGCAGCCACCACTAGAAGTGCTCGAGGTTTTGTTTTTTTTTTTTCTCCTGAGGAAAGGGGGTATGGAAGGAATGAGACACTCGGGGGAAGGAGAAGAAAAAAAAAAAATCGTGGTTGTGGTTTTTTTTTTTTTTTTTTAATCAGGGATGCTGTAAAATCTCGAGTGACACTTCATCCCACAGACAGCAGCAGAGAAACCAAGCAACAATAAATATTGAAACAGTAGCACAACCTTGCAGACAGACCTCGTTTTTGCTGTTAAAAAGGAGCTGAAGTGTAATGTGAGACATTAGCAGCTATCGAGTGGAGCTGCATCCTGCTGAAAGCCGGCGAGTGCAGCCGCTTGGCATTTGGAGCTGTTGCCTGTGGGAAAGTTTGCTCCTGGTTTTTTTTCCTTTTTCTTCTTCTTTTTTTTTTTTTTTTTTTTTTTTAGATTCTGGTTGAAAGAACGTGCTTGACTTTTCCAGAAGGAAGAGGAGGCAACAGAGCCTTTCCCCTAAATTTGGAGTTTGGAGGCTGGGCTGGGGATGGGGATGGGGTGGGGGGGTTTGCTGGAAGCACCTGAGCAGCTCAGAGCTGTGTGAAAGGATCCCCTGAGCTCGGTTTAGGGCTTCTGTTCGCTTTCTGTGCCACCCTTTTGTCCCCCTCAGGAGCCCCTGGCACTGCTGGGGCAGGACTCCTCTCTCTGCAGAAGTTCCCCTCCGTCCCCAGGGAGCTGAGAGAGGGAATTTGGTGCAGGCTGCCATTCTGAAAGCCAGCCTCAGCTTTTCTTCTTTTTTTTTCTTCTTTTTTTTTTTTTTTTTCTTTTTGTTTTGTTTTGTTTTGCTGTGTGCTCCCGTTCTAAACAAGATGGGATCCGGCCAGGGTTGTTATAGTAACTACTGAGATTTCCTCAAGAGAAGGGGGAAAAAAAAAATAGCAGCGGGCCCCATTCATGCCTTGCTGCAGCTCTCCATTCAGAGCTGCTCGCTCTTCCTCGGTGGGGCTGGGGCTGATCTCAGGGATTGCAGGGATTTTGGGGATTTCAGTATTTTCAGGGATTTCAGGGATCTCAGTGATCTCAGGGATCTCAGTGATCTCAGGGATTTCAGTGATTTCAGTGATTTCAGGGATTTTGGTGATTTCACTGATCTCAGTGATTTCAGTGATTTCAGGGATTTCATTGATCTCAGTGATCTCAGGGATTACGGTGATTTCAGTGATTTCAGTGATTTTAGTGATTTCAGGGATTTCAGGGTTTTCAGTGATTTCAGGGATTTTGGTGCTCTCAGGGATCTCAGTGATTTCAGGGATTTTGGTGATTTCACGGATTTTGGTGATTTCACTGATCTCAGTGATTTCAGTGATTTTGGTGATTTCAGGGATTTCAGGGTTTTCAGTGATTTCAGGGATCTCAGTGAATTCAGTGATCTCAGTGATCTCAGGGATTTCGGTGATTTCAGTGATTTCAGTGATTTCAGGGATCTCAGGGATTTCAGTGTTTTCAGAGATTTCAGGGATTTTGGTGATTTTAGTGATTTCAGTGATCTCAGTGATTTCAGGGATCTCAGGTATTTCAGTGATTTTGGTGATTTCAGGGATTTCAGGGTTTTCGGGGTTTTCAGGGATTTCAGTGATTTCAGGGATTTTGGTGATTTCACTGATCTCAGTAATTTCAGGGATTTCAGTGATCACAGGGATTTCAGGGATTACGGTGATTGCCCTGGATATGGAGGTTTTTGCCCAGAATAGGAAGCTTTTTGCCCAGGATAGGGAGTTTTTTGCCCAAATAAGGAGGTTTTTGCCCAGGATATGGGATTTTTTTGCCCAGAATATGGAGGTTTTTGCCCGGAATAGGGAGGTTTTTGCCCAGAATATGGAGGTTTTTGCCGAGGCTGTTCCTGGCTGCTGCCAAACCTCGTGTTTGCACAGACTCTGCTCTGCTGGGCAGCTGCTGATCCCTGCCAGGAGATGGAAAACAGAATCCACCAGGGCTGGGAGCGAGGTGGCACTGCCAGAGTGAGCTCAGCCACTGGAAAAGGGCCATGGATCCAATCCCAGGCACAGGAATGGCTGCTGTGCCTGCTGCTCCCCTCTCCACGTGTCTGGAATCTTTGCAGGACAATAGTCAGCCACTGATTGCTGCCTTCAGCTTGGGCTTCCCGGGAAACAACCAAGTCCCCTTTGGGAGAGGGAGGGAAGGAGTTTCCCTGGATTCATGGATCCAGGGCTGTGAGCTCCTAAGGAGCCTGGGGAGGCTCTCAGAGGAGCCACCCCCACGCCTGGGGACAACATTTCGTGTTTCTGGGATGTCCTGCAGCACCAGTGTTGGAAAAGCTGCCCAGGGCACGGAGCAGCCCCATTTCTGGGGCCGAAATGTCGATCCAAGGTCGGTGTCTGTGGCCCTGGTTGGTGCCTGAGGAGTTTTGGTTTTCTGAAATCCTTTTCCCAGGGCATTTTCTGTAAACCAGAGACACGTTTTTGTAGCTGTAACCTTTGTTCACATTCCTGTCCCCAGGAGGGACTTCTCCTTGCTGTCCCTCTGCTCTGACCAGTGGGATTGAAGGGGTTTGTCTTTGTGTCACCAACCCAATTCCTCTGTGTAGAACAGGATAAGAGGGAGACACATCCCAGAAACAAAGGAGCCATTTCCAGCCTCCTGCAGTCAGAGTCTGTGTCACTGTGGTGCACAACAGCCTCAGGTGTCCCTCAGCTGCAGGAGGGACGTCACAATGTGACACAAAAGAAATGACACTCGCACACTGAGATGTCCAAGGTTTAAACAGGGACAGTTCATTTACAGACCTGATCATTTATAGAATTCCAGCAGTGACCATGGATTGGAGGAAGAAAATCTTCCTCTCCAACCACAGTGGGCAATTCAACAGTCCCATCAGTTCTCTCCTCCTCCAGAAAGGAATGCAAAACAATCGTTATTTACATTTTAATTTATTTTAATTTACATCAAAATAATGATTGTAAATAGTAATGATTTACAATCATTATTGTAATGTAAATTGAATCATTAATTCACATTATTTCATTTTTACATGAAAAGTGCGGGAAAAACTCCACCACAAAAAGTAAAACATCAGAAGGCTTTAGCAGAACTTTAGAAAAACTTCAGAAGAGCAGGGCGATATTGGGATAGCCTGCATGAGTGTCTTAAGTTATGGAACCAAAAACGTCTATTCTATTCCATTTGTCAAAAGCAGTTGGGGAGATGTTTTTTCTTTATCTCTTGTAACTCTGGGGGAGAGGGGCAGATGCCTTCTGATAAGGGGCCAGTGTTCAAACCAGGTGGGGCAGTGTTTGTTATCTCTTTCACCACCCATCCTCTCTCCAGGGAGATATCTGCTGCTGATGGGCCATGAAGGATTATCTTCTGCTAATGAGCCATTAAGGGTTATCTACTGCTAATGGGTCATTAAGGATTATCTCCTGCTAATGGGTCATTAAGGGTTATCTGCTGCTAATGGGCCATTCAGGCTCACCAAGGACAGGACACATTCCATCATCCCAGTGTGAGATGCTCCACCCAGTGGGAGGAGCCAACCATTCCTACCTGGATAAAAACTGAGACTCAGGAACACCAGGGATCTGGTTCCACCGGATTCCTGGAGGAAGACTGGACCCTTCTCACCATCCCTGGACACTTCTCACCATCCCTGGACCCTTTTGTCTCAGGATCATCTCTGCTCCAACAGAACCACATCTGCTACTCCAGAAAGACCTACTCTTAAACTGCTCCCAACACCCTGACCAACAGGGTGTCAGGCTGTAGCTCTGACTCTGTCAGGGTTTCTAGGATTGTTGTTGGTTTGTTTGTTTGGTTGGTTGGTTGGGTTTTTTTACCCTACATTTGTATCGTTAACATTCCCAGTAAAGAACTGTTATTCCCATTCCCAAATCTTTGCCTGAAAGCCCTGAATTGCAAAATTATAATTTGGCAGGGGCGAAGAGTTTACAGTCTCCATTCCAATGGAAACTCCAGCTTTCCCTGGCAGAGACCTGTCTGTCCAAACCAAGACAAGGAAGCTTTGGAAAGTGGGGTTTGGGCTTCAGATTTTTGGGAGCCATCGCTGGTTTCTGCACTCCTGGGGGCAGCTGACCTCTGTATGGGACAAGTGATTCAAGGTGGGGAGGGCTGCTGGTGCTCGTTGGGTCTGAGGAAACAAAGGAAATGTTTTTACAGAGGCTGCTGGCTTCAGTAAGCCATGGCAAAACGGGGTTATTGATTAAATAGGCACAAAAAAACAGGGGTTATTGATTATATATGCACCAAAAAATGGGGTTATTGATGAAAGATGCACCCCTGGGAGAGGCTGTGGTTGTTCCTTCCAGGTCATGGGCAGGTGGAGACTGAAAAAGGAAGAAATGCAGTTCAGGCAGTGATAAGTCAACAAGAATTGAGCTGTAATAGTGTAAACCTCTGTGACACAGGTAGGGAGAAAACGGAGGGGAAGTAACAGAACTGTTCCAGCAGGCTGGCCTGATGATTTGATTTTATTCTGATTTTTTATTCTAATTATTTTATTTATTTATTTGATTTTATTTATATTATTTTTTTCAGTTTTTTGTACACTTCATCTACAAATTATCCTGAAATTCCTTCACTGATAAGATTTAACCCCATGGAAACAAAAAAACCAAAGAATCTTTCTGACTGTCTGTTTCTGCCCTGTTGGGGTTTTATACTTAAAAAAAAAAAGGCATATATTCTATGGAAATATATATTCTTTCAAGAAAAAAACGTATATATTGATATGCATATGTATGTCTGGTTTTATATATTCTCTATATAATATAGCATGAATATAGTATCTGTTAGATATTCTATATATAGTAAATTAATAGATAATATGATAGTTAATATAATGCTAGATATGTGATAGTTAATATATCGTGCAATATAGATAATGTAATATAGTATGGTGTAATATGATGCAATATAATATAATGTAATGTTATATAATATAATGTTATAATAGTATAATGTAATGTAGTATAATATAATATAATATAATATAATATAATATAATATAATATAATATAATATAATATATAGTATAATGTAATGTAATGTAATATAATGCAATATAATTTTATAATAATTATAATAATTATAATAATAATTGTTATATTATATTATATTATGTTATATCATATCATATCGTATCATATCGTATCATATATCATATCATATTATATTAGTACAATGTAATGTAATATAATGCAACAGTATATAATATTTATTATATAATGCTGAATATTATTATAACATTATATAATGTTATAACATTATAACATTATAAAATATATATTATATAGTAATACAATATTGCATTATATTATGTATGTAATACATATAATATATATATTATATAATAATATAATGCAATATTATATTATAATATAGCATAATATAGCATAATATAGCATGATATGATATATGATACGATACGATACAATACGATATAATATATAATATAATGTAATATATAATATAATATAATATAATATAATATAATATAATATAATATAATATAATATAATATAATATAATATATGGAGCACCCTGGGATGGTGGGAGGTGTCCCTGCCCACCCAGGTGGCTGAAATTTGTTGCTCCCTCAGGTCCTGCCCGTGCCATGGTTCCACGGTGTGCCTCTCCTGGCTGACCCCAGAATTGTGCATTTCCAATCCCTTGCTGCTGTTTCTCTTGCAGAGCCGCCTGAAGGAAGCGGTGCAGCTGCTGGAGGATTACAAACATGGCACTCTGCCCCCGGGAGTCACCAACAAAGAGGTCAGAAGGAAAAAAACTCTTCAATTTCCACTTCCAAATTTCTCATTTCTTCTGTTAAATTTCTGCGTCTTCCTGCAGTTCAGTGGGGAGGAGAGTGGGGCGTTCAGGTGGGCTCTGCTGAGGGACATTTTTGGTGTTTGTGTGGTAAAATACAAACTACTGGTACGACTAAAAGTGAAAAAAAAGTCAATTTATTTTGGTTTTTTTAGCTGGCTGGAAGCTGTTTGTCAGCCCTATGGGTTCTGGCAGCAGCAGCAGCTCTGAGGCCTCAGCCCCTGCCCTGTTCCTGCCACAATAATTCCCATTTCTGCCCAGCCCCAAACCTTGTCTGGGCTGTGGCAGCAGCAGTGGGGACGTCCCTGCCCTTGGATGGGAGCAGGAGCTGTGGAGCCCTCCCAGGGTTTGGGGGTTCCTGGGAAAAGGCTCATCCTGGGGGCTGTGGGACATGGGGGTGGGTCAGCTCCCCAAGGCCACCTCAGATCTCTTTCTCTGGACTTTTCCCCCCGATATTCCTCTGCACATGGGAGCTGTGGGAGCAGAGGTGAGGATTTTACAGGGGTCAGACTGCCTTTGGGGTGTTTCACCTCCAAATCCGTGCCCTGAGACAGAAACCAGCAGTGCTGTTGTGGGTGTTACCTCCAGCTCCTCCCCATTCCTGTCCATGTGGACACTCCTGACCTTGACCCCCCAGCCAGGGGCTTTTCCATGGCTCTGTTGGTGCATCCAGCACAAAATGCATCAGTTCTCTGTCATTTAATGTGGTGTAAAGGTGAATTGATACCGGGGAGGGGATTAAGGAGCAGCAATTCCAGTGGTGATCATCCCAAATAAAACATGGGATGGAAGTGCTGGGGAGCTTTTTCCCCCCACACCCTGTAGGTCAAAAAAAAACCTCTCATCATTTTTTTTTTTTTCCCTGTTCACAAGAGATAATTTCTTCTCATCAAAGACAAATATAGGAGGTGAATGAAGGAAATGCAAACTTCTGTTCACCGTGGGAAGGGGCAGCTGGTGTGGTAGGTGCTGTGGTGGGGGAAGAGACAGGAAAAAAAATAAAAGGGAAATTGTTCACCAGGCATTGGCCTGCTGCTCTCCTGATGTCACTGCCTCCTTCCAACCAGCATCTGATGGGAAGGAGGAAGGGCTGGGAAGGAGGAAGAGCTGGGAAGGAGAAGATTTTGGGAAGGAGAAGGGGTTGGGAAGGAGGAAAGGATTGGGAAGGAGGAAGGGCTGGGAAGGAGAAAGGGCTGGGATGGAGAAAGGGCTGGGAAGGAGGAGGGTTTGGGAAGGAGAAGGATTTGGGAAGGAGAAAGAGCTGGGAAGGAGAAGATTTTGGGAAGGAGAAGGGGTTGGGAAGGAGAAGGGTTGAGAAGGAGAAGGTTTTGGGAAGGAGGAGGGGCTGGAAGGAGAAGGTTTTGGGAAGGAGATGGATTTGGGAAAGAGAAAGGGTTGGGAAGGAGAAGGTTTGGGAAGGAGAAGGGTTTGGGAAGGAGGAAGGGTTTGGGAAGGAGGAAGGGGTTGGGAAGGAGGAAGGGTTTGGGAAGGAGGAAGGGGTTGGGAAGGAGGAAGGGGTTGGGAAGGAGGAAGGGGTTGGGAAGGAGAAAGGGCTGGGATGGAGAAAGGGCTAGGAAGGAGGAGGGTTTGGGAAGGAGAAGGGTTTGGGAAGGAGAAGGCTGGGAAGGAGAAGATTTTGGGAAGGAGAAGGGGTTGGGAAAGAGAAGGGTTTGGGGAGGAGAAGGGTTTGGGAAGGAGAAGGGTTTAGGAAGGAGAAGGGTTTAGGAAGGAGAAGGGTTTAGGAAGGAGGAGGGTTTGGGAAGGAGAAGGGTTTGGGAAGGAGAAGGGTTTGGGAAGGAGAAGGGTTTGGGAAGGAGAAGGGTTGGGAAGGAGAAGGTTTTGGGAAGGAAAAGGGTTTGGGAAGGAGAAGGGTTTGGGAAAGAGAAGGGTTTAGGAAGGAGAAGGGTTTAGGAAGGAGAAGGGTTTGGGAAGGAGAAGGGTTTGGGAAGGAGAAGGGTTTGGGAAGGAGAAGGGTTTGGGAAGGAGAAGGGTTTAGGAAGGAGAAGGGTTTAGGAAGGAGAAGGGTTTAGGAAGGAGAAGGGTTTAGGAAGGAGAAGGGTTTGGGAAGGAGAAGGGTTTGGGAAAGAGAAGGGTTTAGGAAGGAGAAGGGTTTAGGAAGGAGAAGGGTTTAGGAAGGAGAAGGGTTTGAGAAGGAGAAGGGTTTGGGAAAGAGAAGGGTTGGGAAGGAGAAGGGTTTGGGAAGAAGGGGTTGGGAAGGAGAAGGTTTTGGGAAGGAAAAGGGTTTGGGAAGGAGAAGGATTTGGGAAAGAGAAGGGTTTAGGAAGGAGAAGGGTTTGGGAAGGAGAAGGGCTGGGAAGAGGAAGGGCTGGGAAGGAAAAGGGTTTGGGAAAGAGAAGGGTTTGGGAAGGAGAAGGGTTTAGGAAGGAGAAGGGTTTGGGAAGGAGAAGGGTTTAGGAAGGAGAAGGGTTTAGGAAGGAGGAAGGGCTGGGAAGGAGAAGGGTTTGGGAAGGGAGGGAAGCAGGAGTGAGGCAGCAGCAGTGACTCAGTTCCATCTGCCTCAGGCAGATGACACACCAGCCACTCTCTGTGACAAACCACGCAGACTTTTGACCTACATTTTGCAGAGTAAGAAAGCCGGGCTCTTCCCAAGAGTTCATTCAGAATTCCAGGGGGGAGAGGCAGCAGAGGGGGTGAGGCTGGGCAGGCTGGGAGGTTCTGAGTGGAAATCCAGGTGAGGGAGAGTTGGATTTTTTTTTAATGTAGAGACCGGGCTCCTGAGAGGTGTTTTAAAGATTTTACCCCATTTTCAGTCTCATGTGAAGGGTGAGATGGTTTAGATGTTACAATTCACTCCATCACAATCAGAAGCCAAACTATTTCCTAATTCCAACACATTTTAAATGTTTTTTGGCCTATCAGCTTTTGCCACACAATGTTGCTAATGCCCTAAAGCCAATCATCTCAAATTACCCCTCGTGGGTCCTGCTACACCTTTTACAGTTTTATTTCTCCAAAATATCAGGTCTGTTTACAAAGTCATCATTTGGAACTTGTTTCCAGTTCAGTCTCTCTCTCAACAAGGTCTGTCCCGTCCCGTGGCCTTTCTCAGTCAGGATGTTTGATCTCAGAGGCTGTGGATATTTTATCTCCCATGCTATGGGAGCCTTCTGTCAGGCCTGGAGAATTCTCTACAAATCTCATTTCCCACAGGGAGGTGATGGGCAAAGGCTTTTCCTGGGAAATGTTCTCACATCAGCCTAAGGAGAAGGGGTTTTGTGGTGGGATTGTGCCACAGCTCCCTTTGGTTGCAGCGATGGCAGCCAGGCCTTGGGGAGGCTGAGCTGGAGCAGAGGCTGGGCAGAGCCAGAGAATAAAGCAGAGATTTATTGAAAGGGATTTAGGGTGCACCTTGGGCAGGGCAAGAGACTGGCCAGGGCTGCACCCAAGGTGGACACAAAATGGTCACAAAATGGACCCAAAATGGTCACAAAATGGAGAAAAAAAAGGTCACAAAATGATCACAAAATGGTCACAAAATGGACCCAAAATGTGAACAAAATGGACCCAAAATGGTCACAAAATGGTCACAAAATGGTCACAAAATGGACCTAAAATGATCCCAAAATCGACACAAAATGGACATAAAATGGTCACAAAATGGACCCAAAATGGTCACAAAATGGACCTAAAATGATCCCAAAATCGACACAAAATGGGCATAAAATGGTCCCAAAATGGACCCAAAATGGTCACAAAATGGACTCAAAATGGGCATAAAATGGTCCCAAAATGGACCCAAAATGGTCACAAAATGGTCACAAAATGGACACAAAATGGACACAAAATGGACAAACAGTCACCAGGTATCACACTTTGATCAGTTCTGGTCCATTTGCACATTGGGGTTTAATTGTCCAATTCCAGCTCCAGGCTGTGAGGTCCCATCCTGCTTGTTCCTCCCTCCAGCCACCCTTGTTTGTGCTTTTTGGGCTGAAAGTTGTCCTTGGTGCTCAGCAGGAACAGGATTTGTTTTGTGTCCCTGCTCTGTGCAGAGAGCTACAGATCCTGGTGTCTCCTCTGATTACAGATACCAGGCAGGTAATTGCCACTTCTTGTCCAGTTCTGTCCCAGTTGCAGGAATATCCCGGTGAGCTGTGATGCAGCCAGGTGTGCAGGTGTCCTTAGCTACTGCTGCAGGTGTGCCAGGCTGTCAGAGAATCCAGAATTTCAAATCCTTGCTTTTTTTTTTTTTTTTTTTTTTTTTTTTTTTTTTTTTTTTTTTTGGTCTCCTGCTCAGGTATTTGATATATTAAACCCCAAAAAGTGTTGCTAAATTGAGCCTGACTGAATGTGAGGCTCAGAGGTGATGCTGTTAAAGACCACAACGACACAGACTTGGACTTCAGAAGGTTGATAATGACTCTGTTTGTTTTTGGCAATTTTTTTCCCTTTTGTACTGTTCTACAGAGAACAACTCAATGGGTTGAAACAAAGACAAACCCCTTCAATCACATTGGTCAAATGTGATGTCTTGGACATCAAGAAGAAGTCCCTCCTAGGGAAAGTAATGCAAACAAAGGTTACAGTTAAAAAATATGTCTCTTGTTGACAGAAAACTCTCTGAAAAAAGAGTTTCAAAAAACCAAAATATTTCAGGCACCAACCAGGGCTACACCGAGGCAGCAGAGAACCTGGAAAAAACACGAGATCTCAAACTGCAGGCACCATCAGAGGGCTTTGGGTGGCTCTGCTCCTGCTGGGTGGAATTGGCAGCAGGAGCTGCTTGTGTTTAACAACTGCATTAATTAAACTGAGCCAGCACCTCCATCCCTGGCAGTGCCCAGGGCCAGGCTGGGCAGGGCTGGGAGCACCCTGGGGTGCTGGAAGGTGTCCCTGCCCATGTTCCAGGGCTGGAACAACCTTGAGGGCCCTCCAAGCCAAAGCATTCCAGGGTTCCATGGGCTGTGGGATGTTGTCCCAGGGCGCCACAGCTGCTGGAGGAAGGGTGAGGGTGGGAGGGACTGGGAGCAGGTGACCCTGGGGGAGCCCAGGGGACACAAAGAGCCGCAGCTCTGGGGTGGCTGGAGCTGCCTTGGTGACCTGGGGAGGGGTCCCTGGAGCAGCAGCTCCCGCTCCTTCCGTGCCTCTGGGGCTGCCTGGTTCTGTGGAGCAGGAGGGAAATTGGGCAGGAGGATCATGGAGTTGATCAGGTTGGAAAAGCCCTCTGAGATCATCCAGTCCAACCATCCCCCAGCACTGCCAGCACTGCCCCGTGTCCCCAAGTGCCACAAGGCCCTGAAAATCCCTCAGGGATGGGCACTCCAGCACTGCCCTGGGGAGTGAGGGAACATCCCC
Organism: Phylloscopus collybita; assembly: GCA_027886175.1. Taxonomy (NCBI): domain Eukaryota; kingdom Metazoa; phylum Chordata; class Aves; order Passeriformes; family Phylloscopidae; genus Phylloscopus; species Phylloscopus collybita. Next base: position 600,291 of record JAJNNQ010000055.1, on the reverse strand, counting down.
AATCTCCACCCTGAGGCCGTTCCCTCTCCTCCTGTCCCTGTTCCCTGGGGGGCAGAGCCCCAAGCCTCTCGCCCCCATCCTTACCACCCCCAGTTTGATCCAAAGGCACCTGGAAAATGCAATTTTGCTTTCCTGGAGCTAAGACTGACACTTTTCCTGGCTTTTCCGTGCACCACTCTCTGCAGGACGGGCTCTGGCTGAGAGGCAGTACCAATTTGAGTTTTCTGGTGCTAATTTGGGACAGGGGAGCTCTGGTGCCCTGGAGAGGAGCCTGGTTTGTGGCACACCTGCAGGGCTTTGTGTGGGAATGAGGGATGGAGCCACATCCTGTGTGATAGCTGAGTGTGACACTCCACTGCTGCGCTGCTGAGGTGACCACACGTGGCAGGACACTGAGGCCTCAGATTTCAGCTTTCATATTTTCAGATTCTGTGCTGCCTAAGGATGCAGTTCTGAGCCTCACATTAAGTGCCAGTCAGCTCTTCACAGAGCTCTTCACACAAAACAAATCCTGGTCCTGCTGCACACCAAGGACAACTCTCAGCCCAAAAGCACAAACAAGGGTGGCTGGAGGGAGGAACAAGCAGGATGGGACCTCACAGCCTGCAGCTGGAATTGGGGACAATTAAACCCCAATGTGCAAATGGACCAAAACTGATCAAAGTGTGAGACCTCCTGACAGTTTGTCCATTTTGTGTCTGATTTGGGTCCCTTTTGTGTCCATTTGTGACCATTTTGGGTCCATTTTGTGACCATTTTGTGACCATTTTGTGTCCATTTTGTGACCGTTTTGTGTCCCCCTTGGGTGCAGCCCTGGCCAGGCTCTTGCCCTGCCCAAGGTGCACCCTAAATCCCTTTCAATAAATCTCTGCTTTATTCTCTGGCTCTGCCCAGCCTCTGCTCCAGCTCAGCCTCCCCAAGGCATCCAAAGAAACGCCCGAGCTTCACGATCAGAGTGAGAATCCTGCTCACCTCCGAAGGCTTTAAAAATAACGCTCTGGGCAGAGCTTTAATGCATTAAACCCTGCAAGAAGCCAACACTCCCCGCCTCAGGAAGCAGCTCTGAGATCAGGCAGACGAGTTGTTTTGACAGAGCTCTTCACCAAGCTCGGGGCTGAGCCTCTCTGGTGGAGCAGCGTTTGACAGAGCTCGAATCCCCGCGTGCCTTCCTTCCGAAAGCGGCGGCTCCCGGCGAGGATGGCAGGAGCTGCAGGCTCCCAGCACAGCTCAGCGCAGCCCCTGGCGCCTGCTGAGATGGTTTCACCACGTGAGGAGCGGCGAACACAGAGCCTAGAGCTATGTCACAGCAAGCAGCTCCTCCACACGCAGCTCCTTGACAGGGTTCTGGTGGAACCAGCCTTGCTCCGCCGCCTTTCCCAGGCAGATTTTTCCAAATGAGCTGGAATGGAACAGTGATGGGCTATCTAAAGATTAAAAAAAAAAATACCAACTCTCTAAAGAGCCATAGTTGTGCTTTCAGGGACGTCTCTGAGCCCGTTTCCAGAATAAACGCTGGAGCAGTGGGCAGCAGCAGCAGTGCCAGCTCCTGCAGCTCTGCCCTTTCCAAGCCTCTCCCACCCCTCCAGAGGATCCTGCTCTTCCTCCTTTTTATAAATTTGTTATAAATTTCGAGAGCCAATCTTAAATAAAGAACAATTTATTGCCTGCGAGAATCAAGGATGAGAAATTCACAAAGCCAAATATAGAAAATGACAGAGTCAGCGAAGCAAAGAATGGTCAGTGCCACCAGGTGAGCCTCCCAACCTGTCCTCTACTGTGACATGTCTCCCCTGAGGTCTCACCAGTGCCCGAGTCCAGGTCTGCCAGTTTTATGCCCTTCCTGGGTTTGGACTCTCTGTGCATGTCTGGACTTGTTTCCCTGGTCCTGGAATCGAGGGTGTTATAAAGAAACAGGGCAGGAGATGATTATTAACTCCTTAAATGCCTTCATTAAAAGGGAGAGCTCCAGGGATTGCCCACGCCTCTGCTGCTGCTCCCTCAATCACTGCCCAGGAGAATCCCTGTAGCCACGGTTTGTGCTTGCCATGCTTTGGTTTCTGGAAATTCTGTTCCCAGGACAGAACTGCTAAACAAGGTCATGCTATCTGTAAGCTAAGATGTTTTTCCACACGCTTTCCCATTGGAGGGACTTCAAGTGATGGTCTCTTCAAGTGACCAACGGTTCCAGGGGTCCCTACCTCTAAGGTGGGTGCTTTGTGAAAAGGTATAAAAGAAGTTTGGACAATAAACCATTGGCTCCCTCCTTGAGAGTCCAACAACTTTCTCAGTAAACTCGCGTCTCCTCCTTTGTGTCCCACGGCGACAGAGACCTGCTTCAATTCTGCTGCTCACACTGCAGAGCCAGAGTTCAGCCTCACAGAAGTTCCCAGAAACTCCTTGGGCTCAATTTGTTTCAGGGGTGTCTTTCTTTAGGTTATGGTGAGCAGGTGAAGAGGGTTTACAGATGGCTGGCAAGGCAGCTTCATGTCTTCCCAGCCGGGTGTCATTCTCTGTGGGTCTGGATTTTGTGCTGACTCGTTATTGCTGGGGGTTTTTGGTGTTAATTGCAGTAAACATTCTGGCAAGGCCTCATGGGGGTCTCTGCGATTTCCATAATGGGCGTCGGTTTCGGCTTGATGGGCAGGCAGGGGGTCGGCAGGGAGCAGGAAAAGAGGCAGGGAGCAGGAAGGCAGGCAGGGAGCAGGAAGGCAGGCAGGGAGCGGGAAGAGAGGCAGGGAGCAGGAAGAGGGGCAGGGAGTGGGAAGAGAGGCAGGGAGCAGGAAGAGAGGCAGGGAGCGGGAAGGCAGGCAGGGAGCAGGAAGAGGGGCAGGGAGCAGGAAGAGGGGCAGGGAGCAGGAAGAGGGGCAGGGAGCAGGAAGAGGGGCAGGGAGCAGGAAGAGGGGCAGGGAGCAGGAAGAGGGGCAGGGAGCAGGAAGGGAGGCAGGGAACGGGAAGAGGGGCAGGGAGCAGGAAGAGGGGCAGGGAGCGGGAAGGCAGGCAGGGAGCAGGAAGAGGGGCAGGGAGCAGGAAGAGAGGCAGGGAGCAGGAAGAGAGGCAGGGAGCAGGAAGAGAGGCAGGGAGCAGGAAAGCAGGCAGGGAGCGGGAAGAGGGGCAGGGAGCGGGAAGAGAGGCAGGGAGCAGGAAGAGAGGCAGGGAGCAGGAAAGCAGGCAGGGAGCAGGAAGAGGGGCAGGGAGCGGGAAGAGAGGCAGGGAGCGGGAAGAGGGGCAGGGAGCGGGAAGAGGGGCAGGGAGCGGGAAGAGAGGCAGGGAGCGGGAAGAGGGGCAGGGAGCAGGCAGGCAGGCAGGGAGCGGGAAGGCAGGCAGGGAGCAGGAAGAGGGGCAGGGAGCAGGAAGAGGGGCAGGGAGCAGGAAAAGAGGCAGGGAGCGGGAAGAGAGGCAGGGAACAGGAAGAGGGGCAGGGAGCAGGAAGAGAGGCAGGGAGCAGGAAGAGAGGCAGGGAGCGGGAAGAGAGGCAGGGAACAGGAAGAGGGGCAGGGAGCAGGAAAGCAGGCAGGGAGCAGGAAAAGAGGCAGGGAGCAGGAAAGCAGGCAGGGAGCAGGAAGAGAGGCAGGGAGCGGGAAGAGAAGCAGGGAGCGGGAAGAGAAGCAGGGAGCGGGAAGAGAAGCAGGGAGTGGGAAGAGGGGCAGGGAGCAGGAAGAGAGGCAGGGAGCGGGAAGCAGGAAGAGGGGCAGGGAGGCAGGCAGGGAGCAGGAAAGCAGGCAGGGAGCAGGAAGGCAGGAAGAGAGGCAGACAGAGGGCAGGAAGCAGCAAAACCTCGGCAACAGGCAAGGGCGTACAAAACTGGGACTTGGGTTACAAACTGGCCACAAACCATTCAAGATAACAACCTGCATAACATCAACAGAACATCTAACGTATTATTAAGAGCCTTTAACGCTTTTAAAGTAACCATCTACAGAACATTCAACACACAACTGGGAGTCATGGAGTTCCACCCACATCAAGGGGGACGTTGAAACTTCCAGGGCTGGGCTCGCTGTTCTGTACAGAATTTCTTTAGGTTCCTTTGTCTCTTGATGGTGCAGCTGCTAGAATCAGGAGGATCAGTGCAGAATTTCTTTAGGTTGATATCTCTTGATGGTGCAGCTGATAGAATCAGGAGGATCAGTACAGAATTTCTTTAGGTTGATATCTCTTGATGGTGCAGCTGATAGAATCAGGAGGATCAGTACAGAATTTCTTTAGGTTGATATCTCTTGATGGTGCAGTTGATAGAATCAGGAGGATCAGTGCAGAATTTCTTTAGGTTGATATCTCTTGATGGTGCAGCTGATAGAATCAGGAGGATCAGTGCAGAATTTCTTTAGGTTCCTTTGTCTCTTGATGGTGCAGCTGATAGGAGGATCAGTACAGAATTTCTTCAGGTTCCTTTGTCTCTTGATGGTGCAGCTGATAGAATCAGGAGGATCAGTACAGAATTTCTTTAGGTTGATATCTCTTGATGGTGCAGCTGATAGAATCAGGAGGATCAGTGCAGAATTTCTTTAGGTTGATATCTCTTGATGGTGCAGCTGATAGAATCAGGAGGATCAGTACAGAATTTCTTTAGGTTGATATCTCTTGATGGTGCAGCTGATAGAATCAGGAGGATCAGTGCAGAATTTCTTTAGGTTGATATCTCTTGATGGTGCAGCTGATAGAATCAGGAGGATCAGTGCAGAATTTCTTTAGGTTCCTTTGTCTCTTGATGGTGCAGCTGATAGAATCAGGAGGATCAGTACAGAATTTCTTCAGGTTCCTTTGTCTCTTGATGGTGCAGCTGATAGAATCAGGAGGACCATGGCTGGGTTTGAAAAGGTTTCCTGGGTGTGTAGGAAGTTTCCCGAGTATCCTTAATGTCCCAGATAAAATATCATCTCTGTGGCATCAATCCTTAGCAAATGCTGATCGACCCTGGCCCTGGCTGCTCTCCACCTCTCATTGGCGTTGTAATTCCATTGTCCTTTTCCCAGAGTTGGAGATGTTTCTTCTGCTCTCGGGGAGTTTCCCTCGGCATTCCTAGGACTACATGTTTACCACCACCCATACCAACATGAGATATATGATGAAAACATGAATTAGCTTCTATTACATAAATTTAAAGAGCCAATTCCATCGAAAAAATGATTTATTTGCCAGAGAAAATTTTGGACAGAGAAAGTGACAAAGCCAATGAAAACAAGGAAACAGTGCCAGCACTGGGTGAAACCACGAGCGCGACCTGTGAAAAACGGCGTTTCACCTTTTTTATATTAATTGATAAGTTTAATAAAAATAAGATAAAATAGAATAAAAACAGACAATAAGGAGACAGAATAAGATAGCTTCTCAGCTGAGGGTGCAAAGCAGCACACCGCCTATTCTAAACTTCTTGGTATTTAAAAGTCTTGGTGTTACATCTTCAAAAAGGGACTAATGCATATTTAAACATCTGTTTGGCTTATCAGTTTTAAGGGTCCTCAAGTATTGTAGCTTCTTTATCTATTTTTGGCTCTGGGTGTCGAGGTAGAAGTCCTAAATCTTTCTTGGCCATAAAGGTTCATTGTTCTTTATCTTTCACAGGAATGCCAGGGGACTCTTCTGGCTTTTATCTAGTGAGAGGTTACAAAAAAACCCCACAACCCCCATCTCTGCTTTGTTACAATCTGAAAATATCCCTACACTACATTTTTAAATCCCACAAATAAAAGAAAACACGGTACAACCTTCTTACCTTATATGCATAACATTCACTTCGATATTTGCCAAAAGCCAACTCCAAAATCTGCGTTTATAACAAACCTCTACCGCGTTCCACTCCCCCTGGTTTCACCAAAGACCGAGCCCATGCCAGCTGTTTTATACCTTTTCTGGCTGGGCTTATGTGAGTCCAAAATTCTCTAAGTCCCTTTGTCCCTCGGTGCCTTGGTTTTGGTGGATGTTGAGATCTCTGGAGGCAGGATCTGCTGTTTGGAAAGGTTTCCTGGGTGGAGGGAGTTCCTGGACAATTCAGATGGCCCTGGTAAGATACCATCTCAGAGCCATCAAGGGCCTGATTGTCCTCCTCCTGGCCATTCTCCACCTTCTCTTGGAATTGTAATTTCTTTGTCCTCTTAGTCCTGGTCATTCTCCACCTTCTTCCATTGGAATTGTAATTTCTTTGTCCTCTTAGTCCTGGTCATTCTCCACCTTCTTCCATTGGAATTGTAATTTCTTTGTCCTCTTAGTCCTGGTCATTCTCCACCTTCTTCCATTGGAATTGTCATTTCTTTGTCCTCTTAGTCCTGGTCATTCTCCACCTTCTTCCATTGGAATTGTAATTTCTTTGTCCTCTTAGTCCTGGCCATTCTCCACCTTCTTCCATTGGAATTGTAATTTCTTTGTTCTCTCCTCTGGAAACGGGGAAGGCTCTTGCCAAATTTTCCAAGCCCTCCGCCCTGCTCCTGAGAGGGCTTTTGGCTTCCTTATAAAACTGTATTTTTATTACTATTTACTACAACGAAACAAACATCATGAAAACATGAATTATTCCTTGTTACACTCCTGAGCCGGATTTCACTGCTCAGCCAAGTTGCCCGTTAACTCAAGGTGGCAAAAACCCAATTCTGGGGCCTCATTAGCAAAAAATGAAGAATTGATCTCTCACCTGTCGATGGCTGCTGCACTGCTGAGAGCTCCTCGTTGAGGGGGGACTGGGGGGTTTATTCCCACACTAGAAAGATGTTTTAAAAACAGGATTTTTTTTTTTTTTTTTTTTTTTGCCTGGCTGTATCAATTACGTGGTCAGCAAGACAGAGAGGGGAAGAGCTGCTTGATCAGTGTTTCTTCAGTGGAGCAAGGAAACACACTCCATTTCTTCAGCTGAGCTTATTTCCTCGAGTTTTTATTGAAATGTTTAAAAGCCAGGCTTGGGGTTTTTTTTGGTTTTTTGGTTTTTTTGTTTGTTTGTTTGGTTGGTTGGTTGGTTGGTTGGTTGGTTTTTTGTTGGTTTTTGGTTTTTTTAGGGGTTTTTTTGTTTCTTTTTTTTTTGTTTGTGGTTTTTTTTTGGTTTGGTTTGGTTTGGTTTGGTTTGGTTTGGTTTGGTTTAGTTTTGTTGTTTTTTTTTTTTTTTTTTTATTCAATATGCTGCTGAGTATTTGTTAAAATGCCCCCAAAACCCCAAATATTCTGTGCAGTGGGAATCATACCCCGCACTGTCATGAATCCCCCCCTCCAGCAGGCTCTTAGGATTTCCTAAGTTTTTCTTGAAATGAGAAGAAAATTATCTTTGGTAATGCCCCTCTCTTTGGGGTGGTTCTGTGCTCTCTTGGTTGTTTGGGTGAAATATTTGAGGGGGAGATCAGAGAAGATGTTTGGAGGAGAAAGCCCCCGATGGCCTTGGGGGAGGTTTGGTCTCCTGTGGGTGGAATTTGGGTGATGGAATCCGTGGATCCAGAAATGTTGGCTGGAAACAGCAGCTGTTTTCTCAGCAGGGTTTAGAAGTTTTAGCAATTTAGATTTTTTTTTTTTTTTTTTGCTGTGAAAAGCCCAAGAGAATCGTTGGGCTTGGTGAAATTCCTCTTCCCTGGTTCTGCCTGGCAGCTGCTGGTCCCTGTGCCCCCCTTCCTTGCCAGGGGAAGGTGGAAAACAGGACCCTGAGAAGGGAGCTGGAGAGGGAAGGGGAATGTGAAGGGAGGAACTGCTCCAGCTGTCATTTGTGTGCCACCTTTTCCAGCTCTGTAGGTGTCACATTCATGGAATCATGGAATGGTCTGGGTGGGAAGGGACCTCAAAGCCCACCCAGTGCCACCCCTGCCATGGGCAGGGACACCTCCCACTGTCCCAGGTGGATCCAACCCGGCCTTGGGCACTGCCAGGGATCCAGGGGCAGCCCCAGCCAAGCTGGGAATTCCAGCCCAGCCAGGAATTGCTGCCCAAGCTCCCAGCCCAAGCTCCCCTTGCCCAGTGGGAAGCCATTCCCTGTCTCCTGTCCCTGCAGCCCTTGTCCCCAGCCCCTCTCCAGCTCTCCTGGAGCCCCTGCAGGCCCTGCCAGGGGCTCCCAGCTCTCCCTGGAGCCTTCCCTTCTCCAGGGGAACATTCCCAGCTCTCCCACAGCCTGGCTCCAGCCCTGCAGCAGCTCCTGGCCCTGTTGTTGCCCTTCTGTAAAGATTCCTTCCCTTTGTGCTCCCCATTTTACCACGGGATCCCAGAATCCCAGGCTGCTTTGGGCTGGAAGGGACCTGAAGGATCGTCCAGTGCCACCCCTGCCATGGGCAGGGACACCCCCACTGTCCCAGGGGGCTCCTTTGGCCCCGTGGTACCTCAGCTGCCTGGGCAGGCAGAATTCCTCAGGGAGAGGGAAAGGGATGTGCTGAGGGTCCCTCCCTGCCCTGGGTGTCCCTGCCTGGTGCCTCCATGCCAGGTCCCCTGCCAAGTCCCTGTTCTGGCTGTCCCCATTCTGGCTGTCCCTGCCCTGGCTGTCCCTTCCCTGGTGTCCCCATACCAGGTCCCCATGACAGGTTCCCATGCCAGATCCCCATTCTGGATGTCCCTGCCCTGGCTATCCCTGCCCTGGTGTCCCCATGCCAGCTCCCCATTCTGGATGTCCCCTGCCAAGTCCCTATTCTGGTTGTTCCCATGCTGGATGTCCCTGTCCTGACTGTCCCTGTCCTGACTGTCCCTGCCCTGGATGTCCCTGCCCTGACTGTCCCTGCCCTGACTGTCCCCATGCTGGATGTCCCTGCCCTGGCTGTCCCCATGCCAGGTCCCCATTCTGGATGTCCCTGTCCTGGGTATTCCTGCCCTGACTGTCCCTGCCCTGAGTGTCCCCATGCTGGATGTCCCTGCCCTGACTGTCCCTGCCCTGACTGTCCCTGCCCCGGGTGTCCCCATGCCAGCTCCCCATGCCAGGTTCCCATACCAGGTCCCTGCCCTGACTGTCCCCATATCAGGTCCCCATACCAGGTTCCCATGCCACGTCCCCATTCTGGATGTCCCTGCCCTGACTGTCCCCATATCAGGTCCCCATACCAGGTTCCCATGCCAGGTCCCCATTCTGGATGTCCCTGCCCTGGCTGTCCCTTTCCTGGTGTCCCCATTCCAGCTCCCCATACCAGGTCCCCATGCCAGGTCCCCGTTCTGGCTGTCCCTGCCCTGGCTGTCCCTTTCCTGGTGTCCCCATTCCAGGTCCCCATGCCAGGTCCCCATTCTGGCTGTCCCTGCCCTGGCTGTCCCTTTCCTGGTGTCCCCATGCCAGCTCCCCATGCCAGCCCCGTTTCCCAGCCGGCTCCAGGGCTGCTCCCGGGGCTGGCAGGATCTGTCCCCGCCCAGCCCCGGTGGCTGCTGCGAGTGGGAAGGTGCAAATGACACACACGAGGGCTCCGGGAGCCAATTTGCAGCAGAAGGTAGAGACTGTAACGTATCCAATTGCAACCGCAGGCAGGGCAGGCAATTCCCAAACTGCCTCCTGCAGGGAATCTCCGCTGGAGGGAAAAGGTTTCATTTGAGGGAATGGTTTCTCCTCCGAAAGCAAGGGCTGGAAAACATCAGCCTGGTGAGCTGGGATGAAGAGCCAGCTTGCTTAAGCTTGGCCTTCCTCCCTGTTTTGGGAATGCTGAGGTTTAGCCTCGAGGCTGTGCCAACTTGCAGGGCACAGCGATGTGGCTTTTGTCCTTGATCCCCAGCTTCTCCCACTCCTCTGTGGGGTTGCATCTGTGTCCTTTGTGTCCCAGCCTGTCCAAGAGCCCAGCACAGACTGGGGGAACAGATTGGTGCTGGTGAAAGCTGAGGGAAGCAGCACTCGGTGGCTATTGACTCTAGAGGGACTGAAATCCCGAAATCCCTCCTCTTCCTGGCACAGCTGCTTCTCCTGGGGGATTTTTGTGCTCCAGAAAAAAACCCTTTCCAAGGCTGGGGAGCCTTGGATGTGCTTCAGGGTTTGAGCACCAAGGATCTGCCTTGGGAGATTTGCAGGTGGGTGTCAGCACTGGGGGGATTCCATGAGGAACTTCAGGTTTGTTCATCACTTCTTCCCCCAAAATACTTGGATTTTCTTAGCTGGAATTCCCTGCAGTCATTCCCTGCTTGAACTGCGTTTCCCTCCCCTTGCAGATTGAATTTTGGCCTTGGAAACTGGGGTAGGAAGAGCTGCTGAGCTCCTGGTTTGATTACCAGTGCCCCAAACATTGACAGGCAGCAGCCCAGGATGCTGGAAAGCTGCTGGAAATTGGGATCAAAGCCCTGATTTCCCTCACTCGTAGGTTCCTACCCTGAAAAATAAACAAGCAGTGGGGTGCAGTTGATGCCTTGGGAAGGCTGACCTAAGACAGAGGCTGAGCAGAGCTGGAGAATAAAGCAGAGATTTATTAAAGTAGAGATTCATTAAAGTAGATATTTATTAAAGTAGAGATTTATTAAAAGGTTTCCAGGACCCACCCTGGGCATCCCAGGAGCCTGACCCAGGCTGCACCCAGGGTGGGTTGGGAATGGCCACACACAATGGCTGCCCCATCAGGAGATTTTACATTTTTATCAGTTTTGGTCCATTTGCACATTGAGGTTTAATTGTCCAATTCCAGCTCCAGGCTGTCAGGTCCCATCCTTCTTGTTCCTCCCTCCAGCCACCCTTGTTTGTGCTTTTGGGGCTGAAAGTTGCCCTTGGTGCTCAGCAGGACCAGGATTTGTTTTGTGTACTTGTTCTGTGAGGATCTGACTGACACTTAATACGAGCTCAGAACTGCATCCTTAGGCAGCACAGAACCTGAAACTGTGAAAGCTGAAATCGGAGGCATCACAGAGCAGAGGTCCAGGTCGCTCATCCCCCTGTCCCTGCCCTGTGTCCCTGCTCCCCACCCCGGGCTCCAGCTGGGCTCCTGCAGGTGCTGCTGCCAGCAGAGAGAGGCCAAGAGCCACCCTGCAGCAGCATGGGGGGGCTCTGCAGGGGGAGCAGCGCCTTCCCCGTGCCAGGCTTGGGGTTTTCAATACCCAGGAGGGGCTCAATAATGAAATGCACCCCTGGGGATGCCTCTATCACCCCCAGGATGGAGGTGTGGGGAGACAAAGGGAGATACTGCTGAGGGCAGTCTTCCCCCTGGTATGTTAATTATTTTAGAGTGGGAACAGCCTTGCCCTCACAGCCATGGGTGTGATAAGGAGTGAGTGAGCTGGGAAGGAGTTCAATTGGAGTCTGCTGGCTGTGCTGTGCAGAGCAGGGACAGGAGGTGGTGCCAGGGCCAGCAAAGGTGAGCTGCTGTAGGTGGGACAGACAGGGTGAGGTGGCTGTGACAGGGACAGGAGCGAGCCAGAACTGAAGGAGAGACAGAGCCAGAGCTGTGTGGAGCTGCTCTTGGGAGATACAGGGAAAAGCTATGGGAGACTTTTGAATAACAAGGTGCTGATGCTTGAAGCCTTCTGATGGTTTTAATGAAGCACCCCGAGCTCAGTGTCCATCTCGACCGCCGCGTATCGACCGCGGCACGGAGCTGCCGCCTGTTCCGTCACTCCCCGAGTTCAAATGTGAGCTGGCACGGCTCTGCTCTGTGCCCAGATGTTGTAAATTTAAAGAGCCAATTCCATCCAAAAAATGATTTATTTGCCAATGAAAATTTCGGACAGAGAAAATCGACCAAGCCAATGAGCCAAGGAAACAAACAGAGCCAGCACTGGGTGAAACCACGAGCGCAACCTCCACCACGTTACACCCCCCCTGGTTTCACCCTGACCCCAGCCCAAGCAGCTGTTTTATACTTTTTCTGGCTGGGCTTACGCGAGTCCAAGATTTCTGTAAGTTCTTTTGTCCCTTGGTGTCTCGTTGATGAAATTTCTAAAGCAGGATCCAGCTTCTGAATGGGTTTCCTGGGTGTGGAAGGTTCCTGAGCACCTCCTGATGTCCCAGATAAGAGATCATCTCAGGACCATCAGTCCTTATCAGGTGTGGAGCATCCTCATCCAGGGTGTTCTCCACCTTCCATTGGAATTGTCATTTCTTTGTCTTCTTCGTCCAGGGTGTTCTCCACCTTCCATTGGAATTGTCATTTCTTTGTCCTCTTCATCCAGGTTGTTCTCCACCTTCCATTGGAATTGTCGTTTCTTTGTCTTCTTCCTCCAGGTTGTTCTCCACCTTCCATTGGAATTGTCATTTCTTTGTTCTCTTCCTCCAGGTTGTTCTCCACCTTCCATTGGAATTGTCATTTCTTTGTTCTCTTCCTCCAGGTTGTTCTCCACCTTCCATTGGAATTGTCATTTCTTTGTCCTCTCCTCTGGAGATGGGGAAGATCCTTGCAAAATTTTCCAAGCCCTCCACCATGCTGGGGAGGCTTTTTGGCTTTCTTAAAAGGGCACACTTTTAGGTTCTGATTTATACTAACCACAACATTATAAAAACATAAACCATCATCCACTACACCAACAACATTCTGAAAACATGAATTATCCATCACCACAGACAGAAAAGGTGAGCTGCTGCACGTGGGACAGACAGGGTTAAGTGGCCGTGCCAGGGACAGGAAGGAGCGAGCCAGAACTGGAGAAGAAAGAGAGACAGAGCCAGAGCTGTGTGGAGCTGCTCTTGGGAGATACAGGGAAAAGCTATGGGGAGACTTTTGAATAACAAGGTGCTGATGCTTTGTGGTGAATGATAATTCATGTTTTCATAATGTTGTTGTGGTGGTGAAGGGTAGTTTATGTTTTCATAATGCTGTTGTTATTATAAACAGAAAATAAAATTTACTTTTCTAAGAAAGCCAAAAAAAGCCTCCCCAAGCAGGGCAGAGGGCTTGGAAAATTTCGCAAGAGCCTTCCCCATCTCCAGAGGAGAGGACAAAGAAATGACAATTCCAATGGAAGGTGGAGAACACCCTGGAGGAAGAGGACAAAGAAATGACAATTCCAATGGAAGGTGGAGAACACCCTGGAGGAAGAGGACAAAGAAATGACAATTCCAATGGAAGGTGGAGAACACCCTGGAGGAAGAGGACAAAGAAATGACAATTCCAATGGAAGGTGGAGAACACCCTGGACGAGGATGCTCAGCACCTGATAAGGACTGATGGCCCTGAGATGATCTCTTCTCCAGGACATCAGGAGGTGCTCAGGAACCTTCCACACCCAGGAAACCCATTCAGAAGCTGAACCCTGCTTTGGAAATTTTATCAATGGAGACACTGAGGGACAAAAGAACTTATAGAAACCTTGGACTCCTGTAAGCCCAGCCAGAAAAAGTATAAAACAGCTGCTTGGGCTGGGGTCAGGGTGAAACCAGGGGGAGTGTAATGTGGTGGAGGTTGCGCTCGTGGATTCACCCAGTGCTGGCTCTGTTTGTTTCCTTGTCTCATTGGCTTTGTCGATTTTCTCTGTCCGAAATTTTCGCTGGCAAATAAATCATTGTTTTGATGGAATTGGCTTTTTAAATTTATAACGTGCTTGAAGCCTTCTGATGGTTTTAATGAAGCACCCCGAGCTCAGTGTCCATCTCGACCGCCGCGTATCGACCGCGGCACGGAGCTGCCGCCTGTTCCGTCACTCCCCGAGTTCAAATGTGAGCTGGCACGGCTCTGCTCTGTGCCCAGTTGTTGTAAATTTAAAGAGCCAATTCCATCACAAAAAATGATTTATTTTATGGAAGGTGGAGAACACCCTGGACAAGGATGCTCCACACCTGATAAGGACTGATAGCCCTGAGATGATCTCTTCTCTGGGACATCAGGAGGTGCTCAGGAACCTTCCACACCCAGGAAATCCATTCAGAAACTGGAGCCTGCTTTGGAAATTTCATCAATGAGACACTGAGGGACAAAAGAACTTATAGAAACCTCAGACTCATGTAAACCCAGCCAGAAAAAGTATAAAACAGCTGCCTGGGCTGGGGTCAGTGTGAAACCAGGGGGAGTGTAATGTGGTGGAGGTTACACTCGTGGTTTCACCCAGTGCTGGCTCTGTTTCCTTGTCTCATTGGCTTGGGCGATTTTCTCTGTCCGAAATTTTCGCTGGCAAATAAATCATTTTTTGGATGGAATTGGCTTTTTAAATTTATAACGTGCTTGAAGCCTTCTGATGGTTTTAATGAAGCACCCCGAGCTCAGTGTCCATCTCGACCGCCGCGTATCGACTGCAGAACGGAGCTGCCGCCTGTTCCGTCACTCCCTGAGTTCAAATGTGAGCTGGCACGGCTCTGCTCTGTGCCCAGTTGTTGTAAATTTAAAGAGCCAATTCCATCAAAAAAATGATTTATTTTATGGAAGGTGGAGAACACCCTGGATGAGGATGCTCCACACCTGATAAGGACTGATGGCCCTGAGATGATCTCTTATCTGGGACATCAGGAGGTGCTCAGGAACCTTCCACACCCAGGAAATCCATTCAGAAACTGGAGCCTGCTTTGGAAATTTCATCAATGAGACACTGAGGGACAAAAGAACTTATAGAAACCTCAGACTCATGTAAACCCAGCCAGCAAAAGTATAAAACTGCTTGGGCTGGGGTCAGGGTGAAACCAGGGGCAGTGTAATGTGGTGGAGGTTACACTCGTGGTTTCACCCAGTGCTGGCTCTGTTTGTTTCCTTGTCTCATTGGCTTTGTCGTTTTCTCTGTCCGAAATTTTCGCTGGCAAATAAATCATTTTTTGGATGGAATTGGCTTTTTAAATTTATAACGTGCTTGAAGCCTTCTGATGGTTTTAATGAAGCACCCCGAGCTCAGTGTCCATCTCGACCGCCGCGTATCAACCGCGACACGGAGCTGCCGCCTGTTCCTTCACTCCCCGAGTTCAAATGTGAGCTGGCACGGCTCTGCTCCGTGCCCAGACTATGGGAATATTGGAAGGGGAGGTGTGAAGCCTCTGCCTCCTTCTCCCGGCCATGTGTTCCCACCTCCCCGAGGCACAGCTGGCTGCTCCGGGGATCTGAGCTTCAGGAAAAACTCCTGTCTCCCTTCCCCTTCTCCCCAAAAAAAAACGCTGCGGGGTTTTTTGTCTTTGCTTGCCCCTGTTTCCCCTGCTGCCCGTGCAGTGGGAGGGGTGGGATGTGGGATCAGGGATGTGGTGCCCTCACAGGAACCAGCTGGAGCTGCTGAAGGGGTGATAAAGCTTGAAGTGGAGGCTGGAAATTAATCCAGGGATCATAAAAACCAGGCAATCAACATCCTGAGCTGAGGATCTTGGCTGACGGAAATCCTTGTAGCTACCAGACATCGGGGTTTGGGATTTTTTTTCATCCATGTCTCCCTCTTTGCTGTAGGATCATAGGCTGGGGAGGACCTGGGGAGGTCACTTAGTCCAACACGGATGTGCTGCTGGAATTCTTCCCGTTCGTGTCAGTGGGTGTTCACCTGCACCTCGTGTCAGAATGCAGGAATTTACCTGCACCTTCTGTGAAAATGCAGGAATTCACCTGCACTTCCTGTCAAAAATGCAGGAATTCACCTGCACCTCCTGTCAAAAATGCAGGAATTCACCTGCACCTCTCGTTAAAATGCAGGATTTTACCTGCACCTCCTGTCACAATGCAGGAATTCACCTGCACCTCTTGTGAAAATGCAGGAATTCACCTGCACCTCCTGTTAAAATGCAAGAATTTATCTGCATTTCCTGTGAAAATTTCCTGTGAAAATGCAGAAATTCACCTGCACCTCCTGTCAAAAAATGCAGGAATTCACCTGCACCTCCTATCAAAATGCAGGAATTCACCTGCACCTCCTATCAAAATGCAGGAATTTACCTGCACCTCCTGTTAAAATTCAAGAATTTATCTGCATCTCCTGTGAAAATTTCCTGTCAAAATGCAGAACTTCACCTGCACCTCCTGTCAAAAATGCAAGAATTCACCTGCACTTCCTGTGAAAATGCAGGAATTCACCTGCACCTCCTATCAAAATGCAGGAATTCACCTGCACCTCCTGTGAAAATGCAGGAATTCACCTGCACCTCCTGTCAAAAATGCAGGAATTCACCTGCACCTCCTATCAGAATGCAGGAATTCACCTGCACCTCCTGTAAAAATGCAAGAATTTATCTGCATCTCCTGTGAAAATTTCCTGTCAAAATGCAGAACTTCACCTGCACCTCCTGTGAAAATGCAGAACTTCACCTGCACCCTCTGTGAAAATGCAAGAACCCCGATCTGTGAGCGAGCCAGAGCGGCGACCCGGCTCAGTCACTGATTCCGTACCCGCAGCTTCACCCCTCGGCGTCAGAGGGAGCGAAAAAAAAAAAAAAAAAAAAAAAAAAAAAAAGACCCTTAAAAAGACCCCCAAGCAGAGCGCTGTGAAGCAGGCAGCTTTCTGCAGGGGTCCCTTGGAGACAGACACTCGCTGTTCTCCAGCCAGCCCCTTCCCTGCGCGCCTTGGCGGAGCCTGAACCGCGCCGCTGTGCCACTTGCGACTTCTCACTCCTCAGCCTCTCCAAATGCACTTTTTGGCAACTGGCTGTTTTGAAACTGTTTCGTTTTCTCCCTCCTCCCCCTTCCTCCATTAGGAGGGGTGAAGTGAGAAGAGGCTCACTGCCCTAATGGGCACGCATTTATCGCCGTGCGCCTGGCCTCAATCAGGTTAGCAGCGGGGAGAGCCCGCTCACGCTGCCCCAGACACAGCAGAGGACAATGAATCCATCAGGGACTAAAGAGCCTCCCTTTTGGGGAATAATGGCTTTTCCTGACAGTGTTGATGAAGAGCGAAGAGGTCCATTTGCAGTAAACTGTAATTTCTTCCCCCTCTGGTCTCCTGCGGGAGGTGTCCTTGTCCTGCCGCTGCCTCTCCTCGGCAGGAAAGTGTCCCTTGGCTGGGCCAAGGGCTGCGCTTGGGTTTTCCACCCTTCTGCCACCTGAATGTTCTCGGTGTGGCTGAGATGAGCGGGGCTCAGGCATCGTTTCAGAGGGCAAAAGGCCCCGAATATTCTGAATGTTCTCGGTGTGGCTGAGATGAGCGGGGTTCAGGCATCTCTTGGTTTGGACAGACAGGTGTCTGCCAGAGAAAGCTGGAGTTTTCCCTTAGAATGGGGAATGCAAACCCTTCACCCCCTCCAAATTATAATTTTGTAATTCAGGGCTTTCAGGCAAAGATTTGGGAATGGGAATAACAGTTCTGTACTGGGAATGTTAACAATACAAATGGAGTAGAAAAACAAAACCACCCAACCAAACCAGCAAACAAACAAAACAACAATTTTTGGAGAACCCTGACAGAGTCAGAGCTCCAACCTGACACCCTGTTGGTCAGGGGGTTGGGAGCAGCCCCACAGTGAGTCCTCCTGGAGTGGCAGAGGTGGTTCTGGTGAGGCAGAGATGATCCTGGAGAACCAGGGTCCAGTGATGGTGAGAAGGGTCCAGGGGTGGTGAGAAGGGTCCAGTCTTGTTTCAGAGGGCAAAAGGCTCTGAATATTCTGAATATTCTCAGTGTGGCTGAGATGAGTGGGGTTCAGGCATCGTTTCAGGGGACAAAAAGCACAGAGGGAGCTGCAAATGGCCCTGGAAGGAACCTCCCCGACCCCCAGGTGCTGCTCCTGCTGCTCCTCCTCAGTCACAAACCGGCTTTGGTCATCCCAAGTCACCTCCAGGTTCTGGAGCAAGGTGACATTTGCGAGCTTGGTGTGGCTAAAATGAGATGAAACAAATCTGATCTGGAGCCACCTGAGCTGGATTAGGGCTCCTGGCTGCCCAGGCAGGGGTTGGACCTCTCAAAAGGTCCCATCCCACCCAAACTCTTCCATGATTCCTGTGGTATCCAAGCCCTCCTCCAAGCCTGGTGCAAGGATGGTTTTCAGTGAATGATTCTCCCTCTGCTGAAGTCTTTCCAGGAGAGTGCTGGGAGGATTAATTAGTTAATGTTTATTGAGTGCTGGGAGGCTGCACCGTGTTATTTCAGAGCTGCCTGGTTTTTATCCGTGGGGACTCGATTCTGGTTCCACCCACACTTGGTTTGGGATCTGCCAGCAGCTCCTGGGGCTGGGAATCAGCAGGGCCAGGGCAGTGCCCTTGTCCCCTGTGTCCCCTGCTGGGGCACGTCCAGTGCTGGGGCAGCTCTGGAGAGTCCTGGAGGGGCTGGAGCGAGTCCAGGGCAGGGAAGGGAGCTGGGAAGGGGCTGGAGAATTCCTGAAGGAGCTGGGAAAGGGGCTGAGCCTGGAGAAAAGGAGGCTCAGGGGGGATATTGGGGAAATTCCTTCCTGGAAAGGGTGGTGAAGTGTTGGCAGTGCCCAGGGAGGTTTGGAATGTCCATCCCTGGAGGGGATTTCCGAGCCCTGTGGAGGTGGCACTTGGGGACAGGGGCAGGGGTGGCTTTGGCAGTGCTGGGGATGGTTGGGCTTTGTGGTTGTCTCAAATCTTTTCCAACCCAAACGATTCCCTGATTCTCTCTGATTCCACCCTCAGCAACGCTCAGAGTGGCAAAGGAGTTTTTTCAAAAAGAGGAGCCTCAGGTGCCTCTGGTGCTGACTCATTTCAGTGTCAGGAGGGGCAGGAAAGGAGTGGTGTCAGCTGAGCTTCATGTCCTGAAGAGCCAAAACCTTTCTAATGCAAAGATTTTAGGATTTGTCCCACTTGTGGTGTCAGCTGAGCTTCATGTCCTGAAGAGCCAAAACCTTTCTAATGCAAAGATTTTAGGATTTGTCCCACTTGTGGTGTCAGCTGAGCTTCATGTCCTGAAGAGCCAAAACCTTTCTAATGCAAAGATTTTAGGATTTGTCCCACTCGTGGTGTCAGCTGAGCTTCATGTCCTGAAGAGCCAAAACCTTTCTAATGCAAAGATTTTAGGATTTGTCCCATTTATGGTGCCAGCTGAGCTTCGTGTCCTGAAGAGCCAAAACCTTTCTAATGCTGCAAAGATTTTGGGAGCAGGGCTGTAAAAACTCCAGTGGGGAGATTTCCTATGAGGAACAAGAAGAGATGGAGTTACCTCGTTTTCCAGGTTTTTCAGGAATACCAGACAGCAGATTCCACATCTGTCAGCAGCTGGAGTTGGGCAATTTTTTTTTTTTTCCCCCTTCTTTCAATCATTGAAACGACTGGGATTCTTGGGAGAGCACATCTGGGTCGGGGGCTGTCCCTCCCGAGGGCACGGGAAGGGAGCTCGCTGTGCTCCGGGAGGAGCTTTGCTGCATCCCACGTTCTGCACCACCCAATATTTGGAATTCAGTG
Organism: Phylloscopus collybita; assembly: GCA_027886175.1. Taxonomy (NCBI): domain Eukaryota; kingdom Metazoa; phylum Chordata; class Aves; order Passeriformes; family Phylloscopidae; genus Phylloscopus; species Phylloscopus collybita. Next base: position 581,215 of record JAJNNQ010000055.1, on the reverse strand, counting down.
TGGGCTGGGTGATCCGAGCTGTGCTTTAATAAACCTCACCACCCCCGGAGTGTGAAACCACTGGCAGCTCCTGACGGGGTGCAAACGCCAGGCTGTTACCTCGTTAAAAATCCGCATTTCCTGGGTGCAGGCGGGGCCCGGGGGGGGGAAGGTGAGAACATCCCCGGTGGAGCAGCAAGGGAACAGCTTCTGGAGCGGAACTGGCTGGACAGATGAAATAAATTAACTGAAAATGCTCAGTTTTTTCAATGATTTCCTCTCCGACCTCGTCCTTCCAAAGGGGATTTTGTTGTGTGATGGTGCAAAGTCCGACCCAGGCAGACCCCACTAAAGGGTCTCTATGGGATTAAACCTTTGGGTTTTCCTTTCCCTGTTGGGCTCATCTACCCTGTGACTCCTCAATTAGTTCTTTGTCTGTAATTGTGCCTTGTCATTATGAGTGATTAACGAGTGATTAATCGATAAGGGCTTTTCTTCCTGGAGTGGCAGAGCCAGGGCAGGCACCCATGGCTTTAGGATCAGTTCTTATAGGGTGGCATCAGGTGGCTTTCAGCTGGGGGAGGATTGGTTTGGGTTGGAAATAAGGCAGAAGGTTTTTATGGTGGGGGTGACGAATAAATTCCGGTGTCTGGGTGCAGGACTGTGAAATGTTCCCGTGTTTAATAGGAGGAGGCTGATCCATTAGGAGAACTGGAACCCTCCGTGCTGTTTTTGTAGTGACAGGTGTTGGTGAAGAGATTGGGGCTGGATGGATTCTTTAAATAAATTCTTTTTTTTTTTTTTAACTATCTCTAAGCTGCAATTCTGCTGCTAAATAAGGATTGCTAATGAATGTCCTGACAAGCAAAGATCACATCTATTCCCAAGATTTATTCCGGTCTCCATCTCCTCGCCACAGCTTTGGTTCTCTTCAGGTTCTGGTGGTCTTTGAGACCCTGGACAACTGAATTCAGCTCCTGAGTTCATAAAATCCCAGAATCCTGGAATGCTTTGGGTGGGAAGGGACCTCAAAGCCCACCCAGTGCCACCCCTGCCATGGCAGGGACACCTCCCACCATCCCAGGTGGATCCAACCCGGCCTTGGGCACTGCCAGGGATCCAGGGGCAGCCCCAGCCAAGCTGGGAATTCCAGCCCAGCCAGGAATTGCTGCCCAAGCTCCCCTTGCCCAGTGGGAAGCCATTCCCTGTCTCCTGTCCCTGCAGCCCTTGTCCCCAGCCCCTCTCCAGCTCTCCTGGAGCCCCTGCAGGCTCTGCAAAGCCACCCTGAGGTCACCCCAGAGCTTCTCCTCTCCAGGTGAACAATCCCAGCCTTTCCTTCCAGCAGAGCTGCTCCATTCTCTGACCATCCTGGAGCCTCCTCTGGTCTCTCTCCAGCAGCTCCAGCTCCTCCCTGTGCTGGGACCCCCCGAGCTCGGGGCTTTAAGGCTCTGCTCCAGGTGGTGACACAAGTGGTGACTCTTCCTCAAAAGAATCGTAGAAAAATCAGAATCCTGGAAAGGACGGTTGGAAATCTCTTCCATGAGCTCTGAAAAGCTGGATCTGAGACCACCTGTGCTCAGCCTGGAGCTGATTCCTCCCCATCCATGAAGGACCTCTCCATGAAGCAGAGCCTGACCTGACCCATCTGGTCTCCCCCTGACCTGACCTAAGGGAAAGCTGCAGTGGCCACAGGCTGGAGAAAAGTGCCCATTCCTGCCTGCTTGGGATGCAGGTGGCTGTTGGAATTCTGGAAAGCTGGATTTTGGGATTTTAGTGTGTGGTAATACACATGAGACAAGATGGAGGACTTTGGGTGTTGTCTGAGTCCTTCTTCTTCACCTTCTTCTTCTTCCTTCTTCATGGGTTTGGGTGAGACAAGATGGAGGATTTGGGGCATTGTCTGAGCCCCTCTTCTTCACCTTCCTCCTCCTTCCCCCTGGCTCTGGGTGGTTTTCTGTAACTGGGTGCAAAAGCTCTGCACTGCGGGCCTTGGGTGCTCATCATTGGGTCAGGAATAGAAACAACGCAGAGGTGTCACCTCGTTATCGGGTAATTAGCACTTAAATAACCTCGGGAAGAGCCAGAGGTGCTCCATGTCACCTCTGCTCTCCACCTTGCTGGTCAGAGCTCCTGAGGCTGTGACAGATCAGAAATGATCAAACCCCCGAGCCCCAAGGCGGAGCCGACCTTGGCAGAGAGAAAAAGAAGGAAGAACTGTCCCAGTGGAGAGTGGAATACTGGGATAACCCAGCTCCAACCCTCTGGCCTTCCCCAGGTGTCATCCCACCCCTGAGCACCCAAAATTGAAGGGAGGCAGAGCCCCTGTGGAGCTCCGAGCCATCCAAGGGAAATCCTCCATCCCAGGAAACCCTCCCGATCAGGGTGAGAGTTCCTTCATGGATGGGGAGGAATCAGCTCCAGGCTGAGCACAGGTGGTCTCAGATCCAGCTTTTCAGGACTCATGGAAGAGATTTCCAACCGTCCTTTCCAGGATTTTGATTTTTCTACAGCTCTTTTGAGGAAGAGTCACCACTTGTGTCACCACCACCTGGAGCAGAGCCTTAAAGCCCCGAGCTCGGGGGTCCCAGCACGGGGAGGAGCTGGAGCTGCTGGAGAGAGGCCAGAGGAGGCTCCAGGAGGCTCAGGCTGACCACGTTCAGCAATCCTGGACTGAAATCCAAAACCCAGCACGAGCCTGGAGTGGTTCCCCATGCTCCAGAGAAGATTCCCAGGTTCCCCAGTGGGGTGGATGAGGTGGAAACGTGGCTGCTCCTCCAGGATGGCCGGAGAGGACGGGAATGAAATCCCAGCAGGAGCAGAGACTCCTCTCCCGGGCTGGCAGGGCTCGTCAGGGAGCTGGAGCTGCTGGAAAACACTGCAGACAGAACAGGAATTAGAGGAGAAAGAAGTGAAAATGAGCTGGCAGGATCCTGAGGTGACTCATCAGGTGCATCTTGTGAAGTCTCTTTCGGAGAAGTAATGAAACCGCGTGTTCTAACAATATTTGCACTGCAGCAGGGAAAGGCATAAATATTGGGATCAATTAATGAAATTAGAGAATTTGACCAAAAAAGCCCTCGTGCTGGCTCAGAAACCATCCCTCTTCCTTTTTGCTGGTGTCAGTGCCTGCAGTTGGAGAGGAAAATCCCGCAGTTCTGTTTCCCACCCCGGCTGAAGGAGATCTGGGCAGCTGTGGGGCCGCTGGGATGTGCTGGGAGGGCACCTGGAGCCCGAGGAATTCCACCTTCACCCCATGGAAGTTCTCCAGCTGCTGGGCAGGCAGAGACCCGGTGACTGTCTGGGCATGGAGCCTCCTTCCCTTTGGGTTTTGGGGTTTTGGGATTTAGACCCACAAGGATTGTCCTTTGTGTCCCCCCACCCTCTGCGTTCCACCTGGAAAAGTGGGAATGATGATTTGCCTTGGAAAGGGGATTTTTCCTCAGGAAAAAGCCTGTGTGTAGGTGACATTTAGGTCTTCAGTTCCTCATCCCAAGCAGTGCAGTTCATCACAGAGCTGCACCTTGGAGCCGAATTGGGAGTGAAATTCGGGGCTGGTTGCTATCAGTGGGTCAACTGATGCAATTTAGAGCAGATTAATTACCCTGTTCCAACAGCATTTTAATGGATTTATATTTGGGAACGGCAATCAAGCCGGGGTGAGGGAGGAGGCTCAATTAACACCCTGGCAGTGATGAGCTGAGCAGGGTGAGCAGCTGCTGTGCAGGGTGTGCCCCAGCCCCCTGGGTGGCTTTTTTGGTGGGGAAATCAGGAGCCAAAAAAGAGCCATCACCATCCTGGGATTCAGCAGCAGCAGGAGCAGAACTCCCCAGGTTCTCCTGCCCTGGGATTGGCTCCGGCACAACTCTCCTTGGAATAATTCCCCTGCTTCCTGGCGGCCTCCCCTCAAGAGGATGTTGATAAATTGGAGAGAAGTAAAAGAGCCACGAGGGTGGGGAAAGATTGGCAAAGGAGCCTTGCCAGGGAAGCAGCCAGGCTCCTGGCTCGCAGAGAATTTGTGTGGTTTTTTCTTTTTTTTTTTAATTGAAATGGAGGTTAAAGGGTGAATTTGCAACTCCAAGTACCTGAGGGAAGAACAAACCCCAGAGAGAGATGCTGGGGCTGACCCAGGCTGGGGTTGGGTTTTTATCAGCAAAACCCAGCATGTGCTGGGACATTTCGGAGTCCTGGCTGCCCACCCATCTCTGGAGTGATGCCCATCAGCGTTGGGCTGGTTTGGAGGTTATCGTTTGGGTTTGGGTGTCACTTGTGGAGGAAACCCCTCTGCCTTTGGGAAGGTGATGCCTCAGATTTGAGTTTTCATAATTTCAGGTTCTGTGCTGCCTGAGGTTGCAGCTCTGAGCCTCACTCACATTCAGGGTCACTCAGCTCTGCACAGAGCAGGGACACAAAACAAATCCTGTTCCTGCTGAGCACCAAGGACAACTTTCAGCCCCAAAAGCACAAACAAGGGTGGCTGGAGGGAGGAACAAGCAGGATGGGACCTCACAGCCTGCAGCTGGAATTGGACAATTAAACCCCAATGTGCAAATGGACCAAAACTGATAAAAATGTAAAATCTCCTGATGGGGCAGCCATTGTGTGTGGCCATTCCCAACCCACCCTGGGTGCACCTGGGTCAGGCTCCTGGGATGCCCAGGGTGGGTCCTGGAAGCCTTTTAATAGATATCTACTTTAATAAATATCTACCTTAATAAATATCTACTTTAATAAATATCTACTTTAATAAATACCTTCTTTAATAAATATCTTCTTTAAAAAATATCTTCTTTAATAAATACCTTCTTTAATAAATATCTTCTTTAATAAATATTTCCTTTAATAAATATCTTCTTTAATAAATATCTTCTTTAATAAATATCTCCTTTAATAAATATCTCCTTTAATGAGTATCTCCTTTAATGAGTATCTACTTTAATAAATATCTCCTTTAACAAATCTCTGCTTTATTCCCCAGCTCTGCCCAGCCTCTGTCTCAGCTCAGCCTTCCCCAGGCACCAAAGGCAGGGCCAGCTCTGGGGGCTGTGCCCGTGCCAGGGCAGCTCTGGGCTTGGTGTCTCCTCCTTGTCTCCACCTGCACCTCCCAGAGGACCTTTCCTCCTCGGTGCTCATCCCATCCCCACGCTCTGAGCCAGATTTGGGGGCTTTGGAAGCTGTCAGGAGACAACAGTGAGAGGTTTTTCCCCTCTCTGTGAGCGTTTTCCAGCGTGGTTAAAAACGCCAACCGGTGGCTGTTGATGCCGTTTATTGGAAGCCCAGGGTTTGTTTGAAGAGCTCCTGGTGTTCCCTGCAGGGCTCGCCCCACCTTTGTTCCCCAGCAAGGCTGGATTTCCGCAGGAAGCTCATCCAGGGAGAGGCTGAGCTAAATTTACCTCCGGATCTCCGTGCAGCAGAGAATCCGGGGTCTGCAAAGCTCTCGAGTCTGCCTCTTCTTGCCCTTTCTTCCCGTTTCGTGCGAGTTTAATGTTGTCTCCTGCTGCCCACGCAGGTGTGAGGGAGCTCAGGTGTGTCAGGGATCTTTAAATCCATCCTGGCAGGCTGCAGAAAACGAGGTTTTTTTTGTCCCAATCCCTTCTGTTTGTTTGTAACAGCAGCTAAAAGATGAATATTTGGCATAAAACTGCACTGGTTTCTTTTGGTTTTGGTTTTTTTTTTTTTTTACATTTAACGTTCTCTTTTGTTTTTTTTTTCCAGCTGTGGGGAGCTCAAAAAATCAAGCAGGTAACACGCCTTTAAAATATTTTTCAGTTTTCCTCCTTATTTTCAAGCCTTGCTGCTTTTTCCTGCCCTCCCTCGTTCCCTGTGCCAGTTGCTGTTTTGCCTTCCCATGGAAATGTAAATGCAGAGAACGCTCTGCCACCAAAAAGCCTGATTTCTTTTTTTTTTTTATATATATATATATATTTATATATTTTGATGTCTTCATTTTCTCCTTCCTGTCTAGTCAAGAGCTTTCTCGTCTCCAGTTTTTTTTTTTTTTTGCAAATAGTTTGACAGTTCCTTGGGAAGGTTTGTGCCTGTGCTGTACCTTCCTCCCTGCAGTCCCAGATCCCTTGGGAATCGAATTTTTTTTTTTTTTTTTCCTTCCCAGTTAATTCCAGTGCAGCCTCCTGGGATGGTCAGAAAATCTGGGGGTGGGGAAATGTGGATAAAAAATGGGCCAAGTGAGCTTTGGGAAAGCTGAGCAGCAAAGCAGATTTGGGGTTTTTAGGGAGGTTGGGATCTCCAGAGGCGCCAGGAGAGCTGTGGGTGCACATCAAGGTCCTGGGTGGGGTTTTTTGGGTGTCCCTTGGGGTGCCACCCAGAGGGGGCTGTGCCTGCCTGGTGTTATCCCAGCTCCCAGCAGGCAGGGAGAATTCCTGGGATGGGATCCACAGCTGGGGATGGGGAGAATTCCTGGGATGGGATCCACAGCTGGGGATGGGGAGAAGTTTCTGGGATGGGATCCACACCTGGGGATGGGGAGAAGTTTCTGGGACGGAATCCACACCTGGAGATGGGGAGAAGTTTCTGGGATGGAATCCACACCTGGGGATGGGGAGAAGTTCTGGAATGGGATCCACATTTGGAGAAGTTTCTGGAATGGGATCCACACCTGAGGATGGGGAGAAGTTCTGGGATGGGATCCACACCTGGGGATGGGGAGAATTCCTGGAATGGGATCCACATTTGGAGAAGTTCTGGAATGGGATCCACACCTGGGGATGAGGAGAATTCCTGGGATGGGATCCACACCTGGGGATGAGGAGAAATTCTGGAATGGGATCCACACCTGGGGATGGGGAGAAATTTCTGGGATGGGATCCACAGCTGGGGATGGGGAGAAGTTTCTGGAATGGGATCCACAGCTGGGGATGGGGAGAAGTTCTGGGATGGGATCCACAGCTGGAGATAAGAAGTTCTGGGATGGAATTCACACCTGGGGGTGAGGAGAATTCCTGGGATGGGATCCACAGCTGGGGATGGGGAGAAGTTCTGGGATGGGATCCACAGCTGGGGATGAGGAGAATTCCTGGAATGGGATCCACATTTGGAGAAGTTTCCAGAATGGGATCCACACCTGGGGATGAGAAGTTCTGGGATGGAATTCACACCTGGGGGTGAGGAGAAGTTCTGGGATGGGATCCACATGTGGAGATGGGGAGAAGTTCTGGAATGGGATCCACACCTGAGGATGGGGAGAAGTTCTGGGATGGGATCCACATGTGGAGATGGGGAGAAGTTTCTGGGATGGGATCCACAGCTGCAGGTGGAAAGAAGTTCCTGGAGCTGAATCCATACCTGGGGATGGGGAGAATTCCTGGAATGGGATAGACATGTGGAGATGGGGAGAAGTTCTGGAATGGGATCCACACCTGGGGATGGGGAGAAGTTCTGGGATGGGATCCACATTTGGAGAAGTTTCTGGAATGGGATCCACACCTGGGGATGAGGAGAATTCCTGGGATGGGATCCACACCTGGGGATGAGGAGAAGTTCTGGGATGGGATCCACATTTGGAGAAGTTTCCGGAATGGGATCCACACCTGGGGATGAGGAGAAGTTCTGGGATGGGATCCACACCTGGGGATGGGGAGAAGTTCTGGGATGGGATCCACACCTGGGGATGAGGAGAAGTTCTGGGATGGGATCCACACCTGGGGATGGGGAGAAGTTCTGGGATGGGATCCACACCTGGGGATGAGGAGAAATTCTGGAATGGGATCCACACCTGGGGATGGGGAGAAGTTCTGGGATGGGATCCACAGCTGGGGATGGGGAGAATTCCTGGGATGGGATCCACACCTGGGGATGAGGAGAAGTTCTGGGATGGGATCCACAGCTGGAGATGGGAAATCCCTGAACTGAACCCTTCCATTGTGTTTGGGCCTGGTGTGTTGGGTCCTGGGACCCTTTTGCTTCCCCAGCAGGACAAAGGGATTTTTCTCCTCATCCTCCCAATCCACAGCCCCAGGGCTTTTCCCAACTTTCCTACCCAGGACATTTCAGCCCCAATGGAGCTGCTGGAAACAGGCAGGGACAGGAAATAATTTTCCTTTTCCCTCCCAAATCTGCCTTTCCTGGGGGTTCAGCTGCAGCTGTGGGTGGCTTTTGGGGACCCAGCAGCGAGAAAGAGCCGCTCTCTGTACTTGTGAGGGTCAAATCTTTCCTCCTAAAGGATGAACTGGGGCTGAGCTCCTCCAGGAGAGCGGGGAGCAGCGCTGGGGTGGGGTTTGGTGGAGGCTGCTGAGCCCAGGGAGCTGTGAGGGTCCCAGGGGGGGGGCTGTGAGGGTCCCAGGGGGGACTGTGTGCTCAGGGGGGCCTGTGAGGGTCCCAGGAAGGGGCTGTGAGGGTCCCAGGAGGGGGCTGTGTGCTCAGGGGGGGCTGTGAGGGTCCCGGGGGGGGCTCGGTGCTCAGGGGGGAGCTGTGAGGGTCCCAAGAGGGGGCTGTGAGGGTCCCGGGGGGGCTGTGAGGGTCCCAGGAGGGGGCTGTGAGGGTCCCAGGAGGAGCTGTGAGGGTCCCAGGAGGGGGCTGTGTGCTCAGGGGGGGCTGTGAGGGTCCCAGGAAGGGGCTGTGAGGGTCCCAGGAGGGGGCTGTGTGCTCAGGGGGGCTGTGAGGGTCCCAGGGGGGAGCTGTGAGGGTCCCAGGGGGGCTGTGAGGGTCCCAGGAGGGAGCTGTGTGCTCAGGGGGGGCTGTGAGGGTCCCAGGGGGGCTGTGAGGGTCCCAGGGGGGGCTGTGTGTCAGGGGGTGGCTGTGCTGTGCCCCGGGCCCTCACTGGCTCTCTCTGGTGACACCTTTCCAGGCCATCATCCACCCCGACACAAACGAGACCATCTTCATGCCTTTCCGAATGTCAGGTAAGGATTGTTCACCTGGAGTTGGGATAAAACACCGGGGGGGCGGAGGCTTCTCCTCGGTTTGGGTTTAATCTTGACAACGTGTAGGCCAAGATTAGGAAGGAATTCCAGCACCAAAATCCCTTTGGAGGTGAGGAAAATGAAATCCTAAATTCTACTTCTAGTGCTCATTATTTACCTTTCCCATTTCCTTTCCCCTTTTCCTTTTCCCCTTTTCCCCTTTTCCTTTTCCCCTTTTCCCTTTCCCCTTTTCCTTTTCTTTTCCCTTTTCCCTCTTTCCTTTTCCCTTTTTCCCTTTTTCCCTTTTCCCCTTTTTCCCTTTTTCCCTTTTCCCCTTTTTCCCTTTTTCCTTTTTTCCCTTTCCCCTTTTCCATTTTCCTTTTTCCCTTTTTCCCTTTCCCCTTTTTTCCTTTCCCCTTTTTTTCCTTTTCCCCTTTCCCCTTTTTCCTTTTCGTTTTTTTCCCTTTTTCCCTTTTCCCTTTTTTTCTTTCCCTTTTTTTCCCTTTTTTCCTTTTTTTTCCCTTTCCCCCTTTTTCCTTTCCCCTTTTTTCCTTTTCCCCTTTTCAATTTTCCTTTTTCCTTTTTCATTTTCTTTCCCCTTTTCCCCTTTTCCCCTTTTCCCCTTTTCCCCTTTTCCCCTTTTTTTCTTTTCCGCTTTTTCCCTTTTTCCCTTTTTTCCCTTTCCCCTTTCCCCTTTCCCCTTGTCCTTTTCCCTTTTCCCCTTATTCCCCTTTTCCCTACTTCCCTTTCCCTTCCTTCCCTCCTGGAGGAGACAGGCACTTCCTATTTCGCCTGGAGCCCAGCCAGAGCCTTTCCTGGCATTTTTGAGGGATCTGTCACTACTTGGGAACATTTTAATTTTGCAGTAAATGGCAAAACTTGCTGCCCACGACTTCAGGGCTGTAAACCCCAGGTCAGCAGCTCGATCCATCCTGGCTGGATGAGGAGCAGGGGGCTGAGGGGGGTTTGTTCCCCAGGAAGAACGGGATGATCCCTGGTTTTCCACGTTTTATGGTCTCTAACAGCCCCAGCACTGAGATTCCAGGAGGGATCAGCTTCTCTGTGCCTTAATGAGCTGTTTAATAATTAAAAATTGCCTCCCCTCCCCTCTTTGGGGTGTCCCCCCTGTGCTCAGCTGCCCAGCAGCTCTCCCGGGAATGCCAGTGCAGCTTTTTTCCAGCAGATCTGTTTCCATAAACAGGAACTTTTCCGTGGTTTTTTTGGGGGTGGAACATCTTCACCTGATTTGGGAAAAATGAACAGGGTTGGGGGGTTTGTGCTCAGTTCTTTAGGGGGTGATGATGATGCTGAGGCTGAAGAGAAGCCAGGACCCTCTGCTTTGCTGCCTTGTCCTGTGGTTTTGGGGTTTTTTTTGTCCAAATTTTTTCTTCCTCTCAGGTCTTTCCCTTTTTTGGTTGTAAGTTGGATGATGCAGGGAGAATTAACTCAGTAATATTTGGGAAAACGCTCTGAGACCTTCTCAGGGGAAGTCAGAGAGAGGAATTATAATTAGCACAGGAATTGGCAGCCGCAGCAGGGGGAGAACGTGAAGCGTTTTGATTCTCGTGGTGCTCAATAAAAATTGGAGGAGAAGACCTTTGGAGAGCTTCAGCAGCAAATAAAGGCTGGGAAAAGCAGGAGGAGGCTGCACTTGGTGCTTGGTGCATCAGGTGGAGTTCCAGGATGTCCCACCAGGGTTGGTGGCAGGAGTTGGATTTCCCCCTGACCTGGGAGAAATTCAAGTTCAAATTCAAATTCAAATTCAAATTATACAAATTCAAATTCAAATTATACAAATTCAAATTCAAATTCAAATTCAAATTCAAATTATACAAATTCAAATTCAAATTATACAAATTCAAATTCAAATTCAAATTATACAAATTCAAATTCAAATTCAAATTCAAATTCAAATTCATTAATTTCTTTTTTTCTTTTTTTTCCTTCCCCCACAGGTTACATTCCCTTTGGAACCCCCATCGTAAGTATTTGGTTGTGTGGGCACCAAGAAATGCATTTCTGAGCACAGTTCTGCACCTCAGCACCTGGGGACATTTCCCCCAGGATTCCCCCAGGATTCCCACCTTCCCCCGTTTCCTGTTCATGGAAAACCCACCCTCTGCTGGGGGGTACTGAGGCTGGGATTAAGGGTTTTTATCCATTAATATATTGAGGTTAATTATCTATTACCTATCAGGTTGTTAATGAATTAACCCAACCTCTATTCGAGGCTATTTATCTATGATTGAGGTTATTTATCCATTAATATATTGAGGTTATTTATCCATTTTCCATCAGGTTATTGATGAATTAACACAACCTCTGGTTGAGGGTATTTATCTATTTTTGGGGGGTTTATATCCATTAATATATTGAGGTTAATTATCTATTACCTATCAGGTTGTTAATGAATTAACCCAACCTCTATTCGAGGTTATTTATCTATGATTGAGGTTATTTATCTATTAATATATTTGGGTTATTTATCCATTTTCCATCAGGTTATTGATGAATTAACACAACCTCTGGTTGAGGGTATTTATCTATTTTGGGGGGGTTTATATCCATTAATATATTGAGGTTATTTATCTATTATCTATCAGGTTGTTAATAAATTAACCCAACTTCTATTCAAGGTTATTTATCTATTATTGAGGTTATTTATCTATTAATATATTGGGGTTATTTATCCATTTTCCATCAGGTTATTGATGAATTAACACAACCTCTGGTTGAGGGTATTTATCTATTTTTGGGGGGTTTATATCCATTAATATATTGAGGTTATTTATCTATTATCTATCAGGTTGTTAATAAATTAACCCAACTTCTATTCAAGGTTATTTATCTATTATTGAGGTTATTTATCTATTAATATATTGGGGTTATTTATCCATTTTCCATCAGGTTATTGATGAATTAACACAACCTCTGAGGTTATTTATTTATCTACTATTGAAGTTATTTCCCTATCAGTATATTGAGGTTATTTATTTATTATCTCTCAGGTTATTGATGAATTAGCCCAGCCTCTATTTGAGGTTATTTATCCATTAATATATTGAGGTTATTTATCTACTGTTTATGAGGTTATTTGTGAATTAACCCAACCTATGAGGTTATTAATTTATCTGCTATTGAGGTTATTTCTCTATCAATATATTGAGGTTATTTATCTATTATCTATCAGATTATTGATGAATTAGCCCAGCCTCTGGTTGAGGTTATTTATCTATTATTGAGGTTATTTATTTATTAATATAATGAAGTTGTTTATCTATTATCTATCAGGTTATTGATGAATGAACCCAATCTCTGGTTGAGGGTATTTATCTATTTTTAAGGGGTTTTTTATCCATTAATATATTGAGGTTATTTATCAACTATTTATAAGGTTGTTTATCCATTATCTATCAGGTTATTGGTGAATTAAAACAACCTCTGAAATTATTTATCTATTATTGAGGTTATTGCTCTATCAATATATTGAGGTTATTTATCTATTACCTATCAGGTTATTGATGAATTAACCTGGCCTTTGTCTGAGGTTAATTATCTACTTTTGAGATGATTTTTTTATTCATACAGAGAGGTTATTTTTTATTAAATATCAGGTGATTTATCTCCTATTGAGGTTATTTTCATCCATTAATATATTGAGGTTATTTATCTATTACCTATCAGGTTATTGATGAATTGACCCAACCTCTGGGTTGAGGTTATTTATCTATTTTTAAGGGGTTTTTATCCATTAATATATTGAGGTTATTTATCAACTATTTATAAGATTGTTTATCCTTTATCTATCAGGTTATTGGTGAATTAACACAACCTCCGAAATTATTTATTTATCTATTATTGAGGTTATTGCTCTATCAATATATTGAGGTTATTTATCTATTACCTATCAGGTTATTGATGAATTAACCTGGCCTTTGTCTGAGGTTAATTATCTGCTTTTGAGATGATTTATCTATTCATACAGGGAGGTTATTTTTTATTAAATATCAAGTGATTTATCTACTATTGAGGTTATTTTCATCCATTAATATATTGAGGTTATTTATCTATTACCTATCAGGTTATTGATGAATTAACCTGGCCTTTGTCTGAGGTTAATTATCTACTTTTGAGATGATTTATTTATCCATACAGAGAGGTTATTTTTTATTAAAAATCAGGTTATTTTGAATTAACCCAGCCTCTCTTTGAGGTTATTTATCCATTTGACATCATTCCCACCACCTCCTCCAGCATCTTCATCTTTCCCTTTCCAAAGCTGAACTCGTTGCTGGCAAAATGCAACTCCTGCAACTCTCAGGTTTCATTTTTTGGACACTTTTATTTTGCATTTCCGTGGTTTCAGGCTCTCTTCCCAACGTGAGGAGCCCCAGCTCAGCCAGGCCAGTGCCCTATTTGGGTTAATTAATCTGTTTGGATTAGATAGCAGATAAATAACCTCAATATATTAATGGATAAAACCCCCTTAAAAATAGATAAATAACCTCAACCAGAGGTTGGGTCAATTCATCAATAACCTGATAGATAATAGGTAAATAACCTCAATATATTAATGGATAAAAATAACCTCAATAGTAGATAAATAACCTCAATATATTAATGGATAAAAACCCCTTAAAAATAGATAAACATCCTCAACCAGAGGTTGGGTGAATTCATCAATAACCTGATAGATAATAGGTAAATAACCTCAATATATTCATAGAGCAATAGCCTCAATAATAGATAAATAAATAATTTTGGAGGTTGTGTTCATTCACCAATAACCTGATAGATAATGGATAAACAACCTTATAAATAGTAGATAAATAACCTCAATATATTAATGGATAAAAACCCCTTAAAAATAGATAAATACCCTCAACCCAGAGGTTGGGTCAATTCATCAATAACCTGATAGATAATGGATAAATAACCTCAATATATTAATGGATAAAACCCCCTTAAAAATAGATAAACACCCTCAACCCAGAGGTTGGGTCAATTCATCAGTAACCTGATAGATAATAGATAAACAACTTCAATATATTAATCAATAAATAACCTCAATAGTAGATAAATACCCTGAAACAGCATTTGGGTTAATTCATCTCATTGGGAGTGTTTGGGTGCTCTCCGTGGCAGAAGGGAGAGAATTCTGCCCCTTCTCCTCCTCCTCATCCAGACAGGAATGATCAATTTAATCCATTTTTTGGGGGGGGGGGGGGAAACTGAGGCACAGCTTGGTGTCACTTTATCCTCAAAGCCACCAGCTCTTATGAAATCATTGAAATGATTTAAGGAGCAAAATACACTGAATTTTGATCTCCTGAAAGCCAGAGGTGCTCTGGGCTCGGCTCGAGGTGTTGCCCCCCTTTGGGAACCCCAAAGCTGGGCTCAGCAGGGCTGCTGCTGTTTGTGGTGGGAACTTTGTGTGGGGCATTTTAAAAAGAAAAGGTTAAACAAAAAACGAGTTAACGATCACATTGACAATGAAATCGGCCGCAATCCAGAGCTGTCAGAGGAGCCGAGAGCTGTCAGATGAGCCCAATTTCAGGAGCTGTAAAGGATAAACTGGAACCTCTTGTCATTTAGAAAAAAAAAAAAACCCAAACGTTTCAAATGTTAAAATTAAAATGTAACATTTATGCCAATCGATCTGTGAAATTTAGTGACAAAATTGGCAGCCTGCTCCAGCATAAAAACAGTTTGAGTCTTGTGTTCCACAAAGGGGGATGGGATTTCCTCAAGAGAGGCTGCGCTGGGCTGGGGCTGGGCCGTCCTTGTCCCCAAAGGGGATTTGTCCTTGTCCCCAATGGGGATTTGTCCCTGTCCCCAGGTGGGATTTGGCACCAAGGGGGGATTTGTCCCTGTCCCCAAAGGGGATTTGTCCCTGTCCCCAGGTGGGTTTGTCCCTGTCCCCAAAGGGAATTTGTCCCTGTCCCCAATGGGGATTTGTCCTTGTCCCCAGGTGGGATTTGTCCTTGTCCCCAAAGGGGATTTGTCCCTGTCCCCAATGGGGATTTGTCCCTGTCCCCATGTGGGTTTGTCCCTGTCCCCAAAGGGGATTTGTCCCTGTCCCCAAAGGGGATTTGTCCTTGTCCCCAAAGGGGATTGGTCCTTGTCCCCAGAGGGGATTTGTCCCTGTCCTCAGGTGGGATTTGTCCTTGTCCCCAAAGGGGATTTGTCCTTGTCCCCAAGGGGGGTTTGTCCTTGTCCCCAAAGGGAATTTGTCCCTGTCCCCAGGTGGGTTTGTCCCTGTCCCCAAAGGGAATTTATCCCTGTCCCCAATGGGGATTTGTCCTTGTCCCCAGGTGGGATTTGTCCTTGTCCCCAAGAGGGGTTTGTCCCTGTCCCCAGGTGGAATTTGTCCCTGTCCCCAGAGGGGATTTGTCCCTGTCCCCAGGTGGGATTTGTCCTTGTCCCCAAAGGGAAATTGTCCTTGTCCCCAAGGGGGGTTTGTCCCTGTCCCCAGGTGGGATTTGTCCCTGTCCCCAAAGGGGATTTGTCCTTGTCCCCAAGGGGGGGTTGTCCCTGTCCCCAAAGGGGAATTGTCCTTGTCCCCAGAGGGGGGTTTGTCCCTGTCCCCAGGTGGGATTTGGCACCAAGGGGGGATTTGTCCCTGTCCCCAAAGGGGATTTGTCCCTGTCCCCAAAGGGGATTTGTCCCTGTCCCCAGGTGGAATTTGTCCCTGTCCCCAAAGGGGATTTGTCCCTGTCCCCAAAGGGAATTTGTCCCTGTTCCCAATGGGGATTTGTCCTTGTCCCCAAGGGGGGTTTGTCCCTGTCCCCAAAGGGGATTTGTCCTTGTCCTCAGGTGGGATTTGTCCTTGTCCCCAAAGGGGATTTGTCCCTGTCCCCAGGTGGAATTTGGCACCAAGGGTGATTTGTCCCTGTCCCCAGGTGGGATTTGTCCCTGTCCCCAGGTGGGATTTGTCCCTGTCCCCAAGGGGGATTTGTCCCTGTCCCCAGGTGGGGTTTGGGGTCAGGTGGACCCCCCAGAGCCATGAGTGGGGTGGGGATGAGCAGTTTCAGGCTGTCCCCCTCTGCAGCCCCTGCAGAGCAATCCAGTCTGGGGTAGCTCATTGGGAAGGGGATGAGAGCTTTGGGATTTGGGGAAATAATGGGATCTTCCGTGGCCCCGCAGCAGCTCCCCTGGCACCTCCAGATCCCAGGAATGTTCTTCCCATGTTCTTCCCATGGCACTGACACCTCTAAATCCCAGGAATGTTGGTTCCTCCTGTGGCACTGCCCTGGGCTTTGCCTCTCCATCCTTCCCGTGCCAGCTTTGGGACCGACCCCACAGCAGAGAGGGGACAGGGCAGGGACAGGCTGGGATGAGTGGGAATGTGCAGAGCTTGGCTTTGCCCTTTTTCCCCATTTCCAGCCCAGGAGGGAGAGGCTCCAGCTCTGGAATTCTCTCCCTGCAGGGCTGGGATGTGCAGAGCAGCTGCTGGGCTGGAGCCTCCTCCCCAGCCTGGTGTTTCCTCCTCTGGGGAGGAAGATTTATCTACGTTTAAGAAATTCAGCCTGACCTTGGCCTCGAGGACAGAGTCCTGCTGCCACCACGGCTTTTGGCACCTGATTTCCCCCAGCCACCCTAAAACCAGGGGGTTGCTGAGGTTTTTAAGAACCTCTGGGGAGCCAGGTGGGGATTTGAGGCTGCAGGTGACCATCCCACCTCGGGCAGGATTTGGGGTTTGAGCTGGGGCTGCTCAGAGCCCCCTGATGCCCAAGGGGTGGCTTTGGGGCCACCAAGGGCCCTTTCCACCTGATCACCAATTAAATCCCGTCGCTGACACTTCGCCAGCGTTTAGGAGCTCTTTTTTTTTTCTTCTTCTTCTTCTTATTTAATTTTTTTTTTTTATTTTGTTTCCCTTCTTAGTTATTTTTTCCCCCTGACAGTAATTAAAAGTGAAACTGTACATTTCTTGACAGACTCTTGCACATATGGAGAGTTTGCATTTAAACGTGCCTCTTTCAGTCATACAGATTTTGGGTGCTCTTTTTTTCCTTTATTTATTTATTTTCCTCCCCTTCCGCGCCGCCGGAATCTTCTCTCTCCCCCCTCTCCCCTCCCCTCTCCCCCTCTCTCGGCGCTCAGCCTCTGCCTGGCCCTGTTCTCTTCCCCAGCCTCATCATCATCATCATCCCGCTGGGTTTTTTGGGGCCACCAGGCAGCCAGGGGCCAGCGGGGGTCCCCGGCCCCGCTGCCTTCGTTTGGGGGCTGCGTTAATTAACACCGGGCTCCGCGTGATGGGGAGGGGGGAGCGCAGCCGTAAATTAGTGGGAGCTGGCGCCGGGCCAGGGAACAAAGTCACTGCAACTCCACCAAGAGTGGGAGGAAAAGCTGGAGGAGGAGAAGGGAGAGAGGAGATGGGAAGGCAATGAAGGGCCCCAAAGCTCCGGCCCCGTTTGTTTCTGCGGATTCTGGGAATTTCTCCCGATGTTTCCTTCTCCTCCTCCTCAGGTGTTGCAGGGATGGCTCCGGGCTCATCCATGGGACAGGGGAGGTCTCCTTCTTCCCAAATCCCTGGGAATAAAATGAGAGGAGAGGCTGGGGAGGATCTGAGGGGTGGGGAGGAGCTCAGCAGCTTTCCCTGCCTCGGAGATGGAGTGGGGATGGAGGGATGGATGGAGGGATGGATGGATGGATGGATGGATGGATGGGTGGGTGGATGGATGGGTGGGTGGATGGATGGATGGATGGATGGATGGGTGGATGGATGGATGGGTGGGTGGATGGATGGATGGATGGATGGATGGATGGATGGATGGATGGGTGGATGGGTGGATGAAGGGATGGATGGATGGATGGAGGGATGGATGGATGGATGGATGGAGGGATGGATGGATGGATGGATGGATGGATGGAGGGATGGATGATGGATGGATGGATGGATGGATTAGATGGATGGGGTTAGAGGAGTGGCTCGAGCTTTTTGCTCCGCGGGGTTTTGCAGGTGGGAAAGGTCTCTGGGAATGTGGGGTGTTCAGGGCACTGGGAGGGAGGGAGGGCAGGGGCTCTATCCCCTTTCCCTGTTCCGTGCTGAGAATCCATAGTCCTGGCTGTGATTGTTGGGCTGATCGTTGCATCTTCTTCAGTTTCTTATGTTCTGAAAGGAAAAACGGCCCTAAAGCAGAGAGAAATTGCCTGAAAAGTGGAAAAAATGGCCCTAAACCAGGAAAAAATGGCCCTGAAACAAGAAAAATGGCCCTAAAACAAGAAAAATGGCCCTAAACCAGAGAAAAATGGCCCTAAACCAGAGAAAAATGGCCCCAAACAAGGAGATAAATGGCCCTAAATGAGGAAAAAAATGTCCTAAACCAGGAAAAAAATGCCCCTAAATGAGGAAAAATGGCCCTAAACCAGGAAAAATGGCCCTAAATGAGGAGATAAATGGCCTTAAATGAGGAAAAAAATGGCCCTAAACCAGGAAAAAATGTCTCTAAACCAGGAAAAAAAATGTCTCTAAACCAGGAAAAAATCACACTAAACCAAGAAAAATGGCTCTAAACAAGGAAATAAATGGCCCTAAATTAGGAAAAGAAGTCCTAAACCAGGAAAAATGGCCCTAAATGAGGAAAAAAAAATGGCTCTAAACCAGGAAAAATGGCCCTTAAAGAAGAAAAATGGCCCTAAACCAGGAAACAATGTCCCTAAAACCAGAAAAAAAATGCCTTAAACCAGGAAAAATGGCCCTAGGGCAGGTATTTTGTGTGTCAGAGATGGGATTTGCAGGGACCCGCACACCCACAGGCCCAGGACACCCCTGGGTGGCCTCAGGTGCTGCCATGGGTGACCTTGTAGAGCCTCTGGTGTCCCACTGCAGGCCCCAGCAGGGAACATCTGGCCAGATGTGCTGGGCCAGGCTGCCCCGAGCCTCGGGGGGGGGACAGCGACTGCCAAGCCAACAAAGATTAATTAATTAATGAATTAAAATGAATCCCAGGCTCCCAACCAAAGGGTTGCCAGGTGGCTCAGGTGCTCCAGAGGGATTTTTTTTTTTCCCTGGTGACCCAAACAGGGAATGTGCCAAAGGAAAAATGAGAACCCCAGTGCAACGTTTCCCTCCAGAAATACCTGGATTTAGGGAAATGTTGGGATTTTAATGGGATCTCCGGGCAGTGTCAGCTGCCAGGGGGTTTTCAGCACATGCAGCAAGAGCTTTCAGGCAGTTCCACCCCTGGAAAACAGAGAGACAGGAGGCTGATAATGACTGGGATGAAAAAAAAAAATAATAAAAAAAAATAACGGGAATGAAACGGAGCCAGAACCGAGGATAATTTATTCGAGTCCCTGGAAATCAGCTCATCTGTTTGCATGCCTGGAAAGCACGGAGAGCAAAGCAGGGATGCTTTAATAACGAGAGAATCTCTCCTCCTGCAGGTTGTTGGTCTTCTCCTGCCCAACCAGACCCTGGCCTCCACTGTGTTTTGGCAGGTATGGCTCCTTGGGAAGGGTGGGAATGTGGGAAGAACTGAGCTTTGCCTGGTGGTGCTGGGGCTGTCCCACCCTGGACATGAGGATGTCCCTGGATGCCTTCAGGGAAAGGCCTGGAAGGGGCTAGAAACAAATCTTGGCTCCACCTTTTCCATCCCTGTGTCGTGGCACAGGAGAGGCAGGACAGGCCAGCACCAAAAATCAGCTTTTTGGGGCCGTTTTGTAAATGGTTGTTCCATGGAAGTGTTGACCCTAAACTCACACATCTGCCTTTGGGAGGACAAGGAGCTGGGATTTTCCTGAGGAGGTTGGAAGGGCAACGTCTCTGCAGGGCTGGGGGTGATGGGAGGCCCTGTTCCCAGGAGTTTTGGGAATAGGTGTGTGTGCTGGTTTGAAAGCAAAACCAGTGAGACTCCCAGTCAGAGATACAATTTAATAGGAGAAGAGAGGGGAAAAAAAAGGTAAAATAAAATAAATGGAACAATACAACCTGACACCCTGTTGGTCAGGGGGTTGGGAGCAGTCCAAAAGTGAGTCCTCCTGGAGTGGCAGATGTGGTTCTGGTGGGGCAGAGATGATCCTGGGAGAGAAGGGTCCAGGGATGGTGAGAAGGGTCCAGGGGTGGTGAGAAGGGTCCAGTTTTCCTCCAGGAATCCAGTGGAACCAGATATCTTGTGCTCCTGCATCTCAGTTTTTATCCAGGTAGGAATGGTTGGCTCCTCCCACTGGGTGGAGCATCTCACACTGGGATGTGTCCTGCCCTTGGTGAGCCTTAATGACCCATCACCAGGAGATAACCCTCAATGACCCATTAGCAGGAGATAACCCTTAATGACCCATTAGCAGAAGATATCCCCCTGGAGGGAGGACAGGAGGTGACAGAGATAACAAACACTGCCCCACCTGGTTTAACAGCTGCCCCATGATCAGAAGGCACCCGTCCCCCTCTCCCCAGAGTTACAAGAGATAAAGAAAAAAAAAACCATCTCCCCAGCTGCTTTTAACAGATGAAATAGAACAGACATTTTTGGTTCCACAACCCCAGACAGTGTGCATGGGAAAACCCAGGCCCCCTGCATTCAGTCTGCTACGGGAGCTCTGGGGGAAAAAAAAAAAAAAAATCATCTGTGTGTAGGGAGGTGCTGGTGTGATTTCCCATGAAAAATTTCTGGGAATTAAGAGGAAGAAGCAGGCACGGGGAAGGAGAGATCCATAGTAAACACACCGCGCGTGTGATTCCATCGGCAGCTGAAAGGAAGGAAGGAAGGAAGGAGTTATTTTCAGCCTCCTTTCTAGTGGCAAATGTCTTTTTTATTGTCTGCAGAGTGAGGGGTTGGTGGAGTTGTGCAGCCGGGAAGGCTCCGAGCAGAGCGGGATCTGCCTGGAGCGTGGGGAAGGGGCGGAGCCGGGAGCACCGCGGGACAATCCTGCCGGGAATTTGGGCTCCGCTGGCTTTGGCTGGGAGCTGTCCCTGGTGCCTTCACCTGCTGGGAGAGGAGGAGTGGCTGGAAAAAAATGGCCCTAAATGAGGAAATAAATGGCCCTAAAGCAGGGAAAAAATGGCCCTGAAACAGGAAAAAAAATGGCCCTGAAACATGAAAAAAAATGGCCCTAAAGCAGGAAAAAATGGCCCTAAAGCAGGAAAAAATGGCCCTAAATAAGGAAAAAATGGCCCTAAACAAGGAAAAAATGGCCCTAAACCAGGAAAAAATGGTCCTAAACAAGGAAAAAATGGCCCTAAACAAGGAAAAAATGGCCCTAAACCAGGAAAAAATGGTCCTAAACAAGGAAAAAATGGCCCTAAACAAGGAAAAAATGGCCCTAAAACAGGAAAAAAAATGGCCCTAAATGAGGAAATAAATGGCCCTAAAGCAGGAAAAAAATTACCCTAAACCAGGAAAAGAAATGGCCCTAAAGCAGGAAAAAATGGCCCTAAACCAGGAAAAAAAAATGGCCCTATACCAGGAACATCAGGGGACATCCTGAAGGCCACTCAGCTGCCCTGTTTAGGGACATCTGGGGTGGAATCCCGGATTGATTTGGGTGGGAAGGGACCTTGAATCCAATCCCATTCCACCCCAGGTGGGCAGGGACACCTCCCACTGTCCCAGGCTGCTCCAAGCTTCAATGTCCAGCCTGGCCTTGGACAATCCCAGGGATCCAGGGGCAGCCCCAGCTGCTCTGTTTCATGACCTGTGTGTCCATAAGCTCCATCTGCTCATCTCCTGCTCCTCAGGAGCCTCCTATGACCCTCCTGGAGCCTTTGGAGCTCAGGCAGTGCCTGCTGGAATGGCACCCTGACTGCAGATGGGGCTGGCCAGGACACACCAGGAGGAATTCCTTCACTTGAAGGGTGGTTGGATATTGGAAGGGGCTGCCCAGGAGTGTCCCCATCCCTGGAGGTGTCCAAGGAATGTCTGGAGGTGGCACTCAGTGCTCTGGGCTGCGGGGATCAGGCACAGCTGGGACTCGGTGGCCTTGGAGGGATTTTCCTGCCTCAATGATCCCGGAGTTCTGTGAGATGGAAACCCAACAGGGAGGGAGATGGGGCCAGGGGAGGAGTTGCCCGTCCAGCATCCAGGGAAGCAGAGCTGCCCTTGGGGCTCTGGATACCTTGGAATTTCCGTCCCCCCATTTGGAGGGCATCAAATCAGACCCAGACCCTGCACCAGCGGGGTGTTGAGCTGGGAGTCCAAAGGCAGAGGAGTTTTCCCTCAGAACTCCTGGAAACCTGGATTGATGCCTTGGGAAGCTGGAGCAGAGGCTGGGCAGAGCCAGAGAATAAAGCAGAGATTTATTGAAAGGGATTTAGGGTGCACCTTGGGCAGGGCAAGAGCCTGGCCAGGGCTGCACCCAAGGTGGGCCCAAGATGGTCAAAAAATGGACCCAAAATGGACACAAAATGGACACAAAATGGACACAGAATGGACACAAAATGGTCACAAAATGGACACAAAATGGACCCAAAATGGACCCAAAATGGTCACAAAATGGACACAGAATGGACACAAAATGGACCCAAAATGGTCACAAAATGGACACAAAATGGACACAAAAGGGACACAAAATGGACACAAAATGGACACAAAATGGGCAAATGGTCAGGAGGTCTCACACTTTGATCAGTTTTGGTCCATTTGCACGTTGGGGTTGAATTGTCCAATTGCAGCTCCAGGCTGTGAGGTCCCATCCTTCTTGTTCCTCCCTCCAGCCACCCTTGTTTGTGCTTTGGGGCTGAAAGTTGTCCTTGGTGCTCAGCAGGAACAGGATTTGTTTTGTGTCCCTGCTCTGTGCAGAGCTGAGTGACCCTGAATGTGAGCTCAGAGCTGCACCCCTGGGCAGCACAGAACCTGAAACACATCAAAGCTCCGACTGAAGGCACCAGGATTTGTTTGGGTTTGTGCTGATGCTGTGTCTCCTCTGTCCCGCAGTGGTTGAACCAGAGCCACAACGCCTGTGTGAACTATGCAAACCGCAACGCGAGCAAGGTGAGCACGGCCAGGGGTCACCTGTGGGCAGGGAAACACAAATCCTGCCTCTTCCCTGGCCATGAAACCTCTGGAGTGGGCACTGGGGGGTTCCTAGATGGGCCATTGTGCCGTGTTTAAACTCAGTGTAACCAGCATGGGGACCTGGGAATCGTTGGAGGCACAGAAATGGGCTCAGCGCCTCGGAGCTGAACCGCCCCGTGCTCCTAACTGGTCTGGAATGGTTTAACTGGGATCTAAAAGAGCACGGAGCAGAACGGGGCCTGGCTTGGGGCAGCAGGAGGGAGCTCCATGATCCCAGCTCCCAAGGATCTTGTGCATGCTGGTAGCAGAGGGAAGTGCTGGGGCTGTGCCTGGGAAGTACTAGGGCTATCCCTGCTCCTTCCTTGGTGGGGCTGTCCCTGTCCCTGCTCCATCCCTGGTGGGATTGTCCCTGTCCCTGCTCCATCCTTGGTGGGGCTGTCCCTGTCCCTGCTCCATCCTTGATGGGGCTGTCCCTGTCCCTGCTCCATCCTTGATGGGGCTGTCCCTGTCCCTTCTCCATCCTTGATGGGGCTGTCCCTG
The DNA here is from genome assembly GCA_027886175.1 of Phylloscopus collybita. Taxonomy (NCBI): domain Eukaryota; kingdom Metazoa; phylum Chordata; class Aves; order Passeriformes; family Phylloscopidae; genus Phylloscopus; species Phylloscopus collybita. The sequence continues at coordinate 557,886 of JAJNNQ010000055.1, read as the reverse complement.
TCCCTTCTCCATCCTTGGTGGGGCTGTCCCTTCTCCATCCTTGGTGGGGCTGTCCCTGCTCCATCCTTGGTGGGGCTGTTCCTGTCCCTGCTCCATCCTTGGTGGGGCTGTGCCTGCTCCATCCTTGGTGGGGCTGTCTCTGTTCCATCCTTGGTGGGGCTGTCCCTGCTCCATCCTTGGTGGGATTGTCCCTGTCCCTGCTCCATCCTTGGTGGGGCTGTCCCTGCTCCCTTCCTTCTCCTCAGCCTCCATTCATCCCGTGTTGGGATGTGGGAAGCTGGCCTGGAATCCATCCAGCTCACTGAGAGAACATTTCACAGACAAAATATTGACTGTGGCGAGTTTGGGGTTCAGCGCTCGAGGGTAGAGATGCTAATTTGGTACCATTTGCTGAATTTCACTCACATCCTTCCTTTGAGCTGCTATTATTGTAATTTTCTGATGCCAATTAATTTTCCATTCCCTGTAACCTTGCTCAGGAGGCCACGAGCTCCTCGCTTTTGCCTCTCGGGATGACAGACCATGTGTCACAGAACAATATGACAAAAACTGAACCTGTCTCTGCTTTGAAACAAATGCACCAAAAACAAAACAAACAAACAAAAAAATAAATGGGGGGGAAATGGGATGAATATTAATAACCAGAAGTTTGTTGATTGAAAATATGTTTTGTTTTTCTTTCCAAAGCCTTCTCCGACATCCAAGTTCATCCAGGGCTACTTGGGAGCTGTCATAAGTGCTGTCTCAATAGCAGTGGGTAACTCTTTATATCTCTGGATTTCATGGCTGAGGAGCTGCCTGGGAGATGGTTTTTTTGGATTGCCAAGCATGTTTCCATCTTTTAATTGACTCAAGCCCCTCGTGATAACCAGCAGCTGCTGCCACCTGAGGTGTGGCTGTCCCTGCATGCCCGAGCTTCCCACCAGAACCAGAATCCCAGCACCTCCTGCGCTGTGCCTTTGCTGCTCTGTGAGCTCCAGCTCTTCCCCTCCTGCATTAACTGGTGCTGAATTAATCAATTAATCGGGCTAAATTGGAGACCTCGAGGCTGCAGGGCCCCGGGTGGCAGGACAGGAGAGGCAGAGTTCTGGAATGTTCTCCTGGGGGTGGAATTGCGTCTTCCCCTGGGGATGTGTTTCAAGCTGGAGCTGGCGTTCAGGTCATGACATGGAATCCTGGAATGCTTGGGGTGGGAAAGGGACCTTAAAGAGCATCTTCATCCCACCCCATCCATGGGCAGGGACACCTCCCACCATCCCCAGGTGGATCCAAACCCCAGTGATGTCCAACCCGGCCTTGGGCACTGCCAGGGATCCAGGGGCAGCCCCAGCAAAGCTGGGAATTCCAGCCCAGCCAGGAATTGCTGCCCAAGATCCCAGCCCAAGCTCCCCTTGCCCAGTGGTGTTGCTGTTGGACACCAAGGAAAAGACACAAGTCATCAGAAGGCTGAGGAGTCCTCGCAGGAGGAGCTCCTGGTTTATTGTCCAAACCTGTTTTACACCTTTCTACAAATGCACCCACCTTAGAGGTGGGGACCTGGACCCATTGGTCACTTGAAGAGACCATCAAGTAAAGTCCCTCCTTTGGGGAAACATGTAGAAAAATATCTTAGTTTACAATAGCATGACCTTGTTTACCAGTTCCGTTCTCTGGGAAAAGAATTCCCTGAAATCAAAACATGGCAGGCACCAACCGTGGCTGCACAGTGGGAAGCCATTCCCTGTCTCCTGTCCCTGCAGCCCTTGTCCCCAGCCCCTCTCCAGCTCTCCTGGAGCCCCTGCAGGCCCTGCCAGGGGCTCCCAGCTCTCCCTGGAGCCTTTCCCTTCTCCAGGGGAACATTCCCAGCTCTCCCAGCCTGGCTCCAGAGCAGAGGGGCTCCAGCCCTGCAGCAGCTCCGGGGCCTCCTCTGAAGTTCTGTGTGAAATAATCTGTGAGGGAGGAGCTTTTGACATTCCTAAAATCAGGCTCTTGTGGCTTTTATTGTCACATTCCCAGGAGCAGAGGTTGACATCAGGAGCAGGATCAGCTCATCCCAAAGGGGCAGGAACAGTTTTGAGGAGCAGCTTGGGAAAGTTATTCCTTACACTGGATTTTCAAATAAGCCCTGAGCTGAGTGGGTTGTACCTTTTCCTTTGGAACATTAAAGATCCACAGCAGCTGGTAATTTTCCCTCTGGCCAAGACATTTTCCCATCTTTTCAGGTCACAGAGAATTTGCTTTTGCTCCTTGTGCAGCTGCCAGACCGTTTCCCAAAGGGTGTGGAGTTGTTGAAGTGCCTCGAGGTTTTGAGGGGAAACCCCATTTTATTGGGTACCCCTGTGCTGGATGGTCTTCCTTGTCACAGGCTGTGTGCTGGGCACTGCTGCTCCTGTCCCCTCTGCTGTCCCTCCCTGCTGAGCTCACCCTGCTCCCAGCCCAGCCTGGCTCACCTGAGCTCCCAGCCTGGCTCACCTGAGCTCCCAGCCCAGCCTGGCTCACCTGAGTTCCCAGCCTGGCTCACCTGAGCTCCCAGCCCAGCCTGGCTCACCTGAGTTCCCAACCTGGCTCACCTGAGCTCCCAGCCCAGCCTGGCTCACCTGAGTTCCCAGCCTGGCTCACCTGAGCTCCCAGCCCAGCCTGGCTCACTCACAGAGCTGTGCCCACTTTTCCAGCTGAACTTTAACCCTTTAATCCCCACATCCCAACAACCTCAACGCTTCTGTTTTTCCATCCACAGCTTCCTGGGGAAGCAGGGGATGGTTTCCCTGACCTCCTCTGTCCTTTAGGCCAGCATTTCTGTCACCTGCTGAATCCCTGGGGTGACGCTCCCCAGCTGGATGTGCTGCTGCCACTCACACCCCAACCCTGGCACGCTCCAGTGCTGCTGATTCCATGGTTCTGGCATTAATGCCTCTCTCCCTCTTGGAACAGGGGCAGGTTAGAGGGGCAGGACACACGGACAAGGATCTTGGCAGAGTTTTGTCCCCCGAGCAGCTGGGAGGCTTTGGTAAGGAACCCGTGCAGTGTGGAGGTGTCTGTGCTGGCAGAGCTCGGGGATCTTGAATTCCTTGGGCTGCCTCAGGTCCTGCAGAGCAGCTGGGGCAGAAGGGCAGGTCCAGAGCACAGAAGGGACCATCAGGGGGCTGTGGGAAACTCCCCTGTGAGAAGAGGCATGGGAAGCTCTGGGAGATTTTGTAGGAGATGAAACTGGGGCGTTTCAGCCTCGTGCAGGCAGAGATCTCCCTGCAGGGGGGAGCTGCTGCCTCCTTGGCAGTGCCACCGGGTCCCCCCAGACTGGCATCCTCCTGGGATGCCCTGGGTGTGTGGGATCGTGGTGGGTTGGGGCTGTGGTGCTCAGGGGATCAGAACAGTGCCACGGGGAGAGGCAGGAGCTTTCCTTGGATGTGTGGATGTTCCGGGGTGGAGAGGGGCAAAAACCTTCAGGGGTTCTTCTTCTGTCCTGATGTTGGGAGGTTTTCCTCCATGTGGAGCATGAGGGGCAAAAACCTTCAGAGGTTCTTCTATCCTGATTTTGGGAGGTTTTCCTCCATGTGGAGTATGAAGATCAAAAACTTTCAGGGGTTCTTCTTCTGTCCTGATGTTGGGAGGTTTTCCTCCACGTGGAGCATGAGGGGCAAAAACCTTCAGAAGTTCTTCTTCTGTCCTGATGTTGGGAGGTTTTCCTCCATGTGGAGCATGAGGGGCAAAAACCCTTGGGGGTTCTTCTTCTATCCTGGTGTTGGAAAGAGGTTTTCCTCCACATGAAATACAAAGGGCAGCAGCCTTTAAAGTTTCTCCTTCCTGATGTTGGCAGTTTTTTCTCCACGTGGAGCATGAAGATCAAAAACCTTCAGGGTTTGTTCTTCTGTCCTGATGTTGGGAGGTTTTCCTCCACGTGGAGCATGAAGGGCAGCAGCCTTTAGAGGTTCTTCTCCTTCTGGATGTTGGGAGGTTTTCCTCCACACAGAGCAAGAAGAGCAGCAGCCTTCACAGGTGTTTTTTTCCTGTTGTTGGAAGGAGCTATTCCATAGTTTCCTCCCCATAGTTCCTTTTCTCTCCAACTACTCCCATCCCAACCCAAGTCACAGCACAGCTTTGTGCAGGGAGAGCTGGGTCAGGTCCAGAACTTCATCCCTTCTCCTGTGCATGACTCAGGTGAGGGAATCGCTTGAAATAAAGCTGGGAAAGGTGTTTGGGTTGGAACAGATCCCAAATCCCATCCCATTCCCACCCCTGCCATGGCAGGGACACCTCCCACTGTCCCAGGTGGATCCAAGCCCCAGTGTCCAGCCTGGCCCTGGACACTCCTAAATCCCGAGTTATTGCTGGTTGGGATGTTCATGGAATGGTTTGGGTGGGAAGAGACCTTAAATCCCATCCAGTGCCACCCCCTCCCACCATCCCAGGTGAATCCAGCTTGGCCTTGGGCACTGCCAGGGATCCAGGGGCAGCCCCAGCCAAGCTGGGAATTCCTCCTCTAATAATCCCCATTTCCATGATTGTAGTTTATTTTTATCCCACTCTCCCCCCACCAACCTCTTTGCTGCCTTTCTTTTGCTCCCTTATTTTATCGCCGTTCTGAACAGAGTGATAATGTAATTTTTTTTTTTTCCCCCAAACAATTGAGTGGATTCCTGGGATTAGGCTCCAATTCCTGATATCTGGCTGCTGTTCATGCTGATGGTGCATGAAGTGCAATTAATACCAGCTGGTTTTCCTAAACAAGGCAAACAAAGGCAGGGAGAAGTAAAAAGACTTGAGAAAGACCAAGCGTGTTTTTAATGTTTGGGATTTTTTTTTTATTCCCCCAGTATTCCAATGCCACGAGCTGCACAGAGCAGGGGAGACTGTGATTAGACAGAAACTCTTTCCAGCTGATACACACACCCTTACTCTGCTATTTTTCACACTTTTAGAAGGTTTAAAAAGCTGCATCAAGCCGATCTGATTGGTAATAATTGCTTTATAGATGTTTTGATTTTATATAGATAATAATGATCAATATTTATTTTACTATTTTTATATGGAAGTAGGTTTCTTTTCCCCAGGGAAATCGGGGCTGCCCCACCCCTGGAGGTGTCCAAGGGCAGGTTGGAGCACCTTGACACAGTGCAGGTGTCTGTGGCAGGAAGGGGATAAGGCCCTTCCTACCCAACCCATTCTAGAATTTTCCAGAATTTTCCAGAATTTTCCAGATTTTTCCAGAATTTTCCAGAATTTTCCAGGATTTTCAGATCCCAGCTCCATCTGCTATGACATTACTGCTCCCTTTTGGTTCTGGCTCAGCTCTTGAGGGCTTTGGCCTCAGACTCGAACTTCTCTTTGGGGTCAGAAGTGACTCTCGGGGCTGTGCTGAGGGGCCTGAAATTCAGTCAGCCCCAGCCAAGGACCATGGGCAGCCATTCCCTGTTTCCTGCATTGTCACTGCTGCTGGGACATTTGGATTGGTGGCTGGTGGAGTTAAACCTGGGGTGGCCTCCTCCTTTGGGTCCCTTTGGACCTTCTCCTTGAAGCCTCTCACGATTTTGCTGTGGCTCTCTGTAGGGATTGAAGCTTTCTCCATCAGCTTCTCAATTCCCCTGATCACAGCTTCAGGTTCTGCCAAGAGCAGCTCCAAATCATGCTCCTTGAGCTGCTGGAGACCTTGTGGGGCCTCTCTGAGAGGTTTCTCTATCTGACAGCCCCTTTCTGGCCATGTTTCCTGGGAATTGTGCTGAGCTCCATGCCTGGGTCAGCCCCTCCTTGTCCATCTCCATGTATTGTCCATCTGGCCGTGGCTGCTGCTGGCACTACCCCTCCCTGGCCCAGGATGGGCTCTGAGGTGTAAGAACCTGGAATTTGGGTGCTGGTTGCTGCTGCTATTCCCAAAAAAACCTCTCTTCTGGGAAGGCCGCTTGGGTAGGCCTCACTCAGGCCCACACACCAGAGACACCACGGCTGGCTCAGCCAGGAGAGGCAAAAAGGGCCTTTGGAAGGTAAATTCCAGCAAGGGTTTGTTCCACCACTCGGGAGGGAATCAGGGACAAAAGGCCCGACCTCGTGGTGCTCGGTGGTTGGGTATGGGGTCAGGAACCAAAATGGCCTGAGGGTGATGCCTTGGGGAGGCTGAGCTGGAGCAGAGGCTGGGCAGAGCCAGAGAATAAAGCAGAGATTTATTGAAAGGGATTTAGGGTGCACCTTGGGCAGGGCAAGAGCCTGGCCAGGACGGCACCCAAGGTGGGCCCAAAATGGGCAAAAAAATGGACCCAAAATGGACACAAAATGGACCCAAAATGGTCACAAAATGGACCCAAAATGGACCCAAAATGGTCACAGAATGGTCACAAAATGGACCCAAAATGGTCACAAAATGGACACAAAATGGGCACAAAATGAACAAATGGTCAGGAGATCTCACACTTTGATCAGTTCTGGTCCATTTGCACGTTGGGGTTGAATTGTCCAATTCCAGCTCCAGGCTGTGAGGTCCCATCCTGCTTGTTCCTCCCTCCAGCCACCCTTGTTTGTGCTTTTGGGGCTGAAAGTTGTCCTTGGTGTGCAGCAGGAACAGGATTTGTTTTGTGTCCCTGCTCTGTGCAGAGCTGAGTGACCCTGAGTGTGAGCTCAGAGCTGCACCCCTGGGCAGCACAGAACCTGGAAAACACCAAAGCTTCGACTGAAGGCATCAAGGGGAGGTACAGAGGACACGAGGCAGCCACCAGGGATACCACAAGCACTGGGGAAACAGGGAAAGGAGGAGCCACGAGAATTGGGGGCATATTGGGAGAGCAGGACTGGGCTGGAGCACACAGCATTGCAGGGCACCATGTGGGAAGTCTTTTCGTTCAGCCTGGGTGCAGACTCTGTGATCTTTCTTCCTGGGGATTCTCCGGAGGGGTTCAAAGGTTTTCCACACCCTGGCAGGGCACAGAGCCTGTTCTGGGGCTCTAGCTCAACCAGCAAACCCCTTGGTGATGCTGAGCTTCCTTTGGGACAGGGCCTCAGTTGTCCCCCAGGAAAAGGGGAGCCCAGGCAGGTGTGAGATCTGATGGGCAGGGTTGGGGCTTTGCCCCAGTTCCCAAGTTCTCTCCTTCCCCTCCATTCCCTGCAGCCCAGGGTTTGTAACTTCTAACGAGGTTTATTTCAGTGCAGCTTTGGGGTTTATGGGCCTGCCAGCACAAGAGACAAATAAATATTTGCTTCTCACTTAGCAACCTGAGCTAAATTCTGACAGAAGTAGGTGTTCTGTCTCCTTCTGGGTGAGAGGGAGAAGCAGTGTCACGTAACCATGGCTGCAGCCAGGCTGAGGGCTTGGGGCTGATCCCTGCACTTCCAGTGTCCCTGGATGTTCCTTTTACTTCACCTCCCCGGGGAACCTGGGTTAAAATTCAGGTGATTAATGCCATTAATCTCAGTTCCCAATCACCCACCTCGGAGTCACTGCTGGCCCCCAGGAGAGTGTTTAAAGCAGCTTTTCACGGGCAGATTGTAGTGGTTTGAGTGCTCACTAGAATTATTTACTCTTTTTTCTGCTGTGAGATAGGGTTAGGAGAAAAGCAAAGCAGGCTCTGAACTTAAAAGGGTAAAAAAGGTTTATTAACAAAACTACAGGAGAGAAAAAAATCAGTAAGAATAAGAATAAAACCTTCCAGACATTTCCCCTACCCCAAAACTTTCCTTTCCCTTCTCACACACAATGGAGAGACAAAACTTGGAACTTCAGGTCAGTTTACCACCTATAAAATTGTCTTTCATAGAAGGAAAGGAGTAAATAATTCTAGTGAGCACTCAAACCCCTACACAGACCCAGAGCTCTTTGTTCTGGAAGTGCTTTCTTGCTTCCTGAACCTAAATCCTGACTCTGCACGAGCCACTGAGGTGGGGAATAGCTGCCAGAGGATTTCCTGGTGCTCTGGGTTATCCACAGTGAGCACAGCCGTGACAGTCTGTGGGGTACCCTTGAGGTAACTCAAAGATTGGGTGGAAACTGGAGAGCAGCAGGACAGTGTCCTGGTCGGTTTGAATCCAAGGGCTGGAGCACCTGGAGCAGCTGAGGGAGCTGGGAAAGGGGCTCAGCCTGCAGGGGCTGAGACAGCAGTCCCATTCCTTCCCATTCCAGCAATCCCATTTCTTCCCATGCCAGCAATCCCATTTCTTCCCATGCCAGCAATCCCATTCCTTCCCATTCCAGCAATCCCATTCCTTCCCATTCCAGCAATCCCATTTCTTCCCATGCCAGCAATCTCTTTCCTTCCCATTCCAGCAATCCCATTTCTTCCCATGCCAGCAATCTCTTTCCTTCCCATTCCAGCAGTCCCATTCCTTCCCATTCCAGCAATCCCATTCCTTCCCATTCCAATAATCCCATTCTTTCCCATTCCAACAATCCTATTCCTCCCATTCCAGCAATCCCATTCCTTTCCAGCAATCCCATTCCTTCCTGTGCCAGCAATTCCAATCCTTCTCATGCCAGCAATCCCATTCTTTCCCATTCCAGCAATCCCATTCCCATTCCTTCCTGTGCCAGCAATCCCATTGCTTCCCTTTCCAGCAATCCTTTCCCATTCCAGCAATCCCGTTCCTTCCTATTTCAGCAATCCCATTCCTTTCCAGCAACCCCTTTCCTTCCCAGCAATCCCTTTCCTTCCCAGCAATCCCATTCCTTCCCAGCAATCCCATTCCTTCCCATTCCAGCAATCCCATTCCTTCCCAGCAATCCCACTCCCTCCCATGCCGTGGGCTCCACCATCCCGGGCTCGCTCCTCCTTCCCCGCTCCCACGCTGAACTCTCACACACCATTTCTCGCTCTCCTCTCCAGGTGGAGGTGCCCCTGTGGATTTTTCCAATCCAGCCGCCCGTTCCCGATAATTGTCTGCGAGGCTGCGCTGACAGCCTGTGAATGGGGTGTGATGTCCATAATCAGCCGGGGAGAGCTGCAGCCCTCCCACTGCCTCGGGCCTGTCCTGCTCAGGGCAGCCAGAAACACTCAGGAGCTGCAGGGAGTGGGGAGAGGGATGGGAGGGGATGGAGCAGGAGGAAAATCCCAGTGGATCCGAGGAGCTGGGGATCAACTTCTGTTTTAAATGAAGTTTAGGTTTGAAATGAAGCGGTGCCTGGCTCTGAAGTCTGCATCTCTCTGCTCAGGAGCTCCTGTTCCTGCACATCCCTTTCTCTGTTCATTCTTGGGTTGCAGAAGGGAGTGGTTGGATGTCTCAGACTGGGAGCTCAGCCTGGCAGGTCCTCCATGGAGCCCAGAAATCACTGGAGCTGTAGCAGCCATTCCCAAAGGCACAGCCTTGAGCCTTGGGTGCAGTGGGAGACAAGGACATGGGGTGGGTTCTCTGGGAATGCTCCCAGGGCCCACCATCATCCTGTCCCTGGAGTTTGGAGCACCTGGCACCTGCTGGGTCCTGCCAAACCCATCCCTGGGAGTGTCCCAGGCCAGGCTGGACACCGGGGCTTGGAGCAGCCTGGGATGGTGGGAGGTGTCCCTGCCCTTGGCAAGGGGTTGGAAGTAGATGATCCTTCAGGTTCCTCCCAACCCAGCTTGCTCTGGGATTCCGTGACTGTCCCATCCCAATCTCCATGTGCCTCCCTGCAGCATTTTCTCTCCTGTTTCACTGGGGTGTCTCCATTTCCAGCAGGTTTGTTCTCATCCCTTCCTTCCCCTCTGCCCCAGCCCACCCCCACGACCCCCAGGAGTGGTGCTGCCTCTGGACAGGATCCAGGGGCATGGAAAACCTGGCACGAGACAACACCCTCTTGTCTTGGGCACGACCCCTCATCCTCCTTTCTCCACCATGTCCCAAACCAAGTTTGTCTTGCTCTCAGCATGAATCCCACTTTTCTCCAGTCTTGCTCCAGACTACGCCATTCCCTTCCCTTGAAGCATCCAACTGTGGGGCTGCTGTGGTTGTCCCTCCTGGAACTGTCTTGGGAGCGATGTTTCCTCCTTCCCTTACTCTTGCTCCTCTCTAACTTCCTTCCCCACTCGGATCCTTACTGCTTTCCCTTCCCTTGGACTCCTCCATTCTGTTCTCCTTGGCTTGGGAAAGCTCCAGTTGGGAAAGAGCCCAGTTTTCCATCTCCCTGCCTCCATCTTCACCTCCCAGCCCTAATGAATGAGTTTTTTCCTTCCTTCTCCTAATGCTCTTTTCTCCAGCTTGGCTGAATGGGACTCATCAGATCCAATTAGTTCTTATCCAATCTGGTGACTGGGGGATGAGGGATAACCTCCTTTGGAGCCAGTCCCTCTTTCCAAGTTGACTTTCCAGGTCCCTTGGAACAGCCAGCTCCAGCTGCAGTGCTCAGGGATGTCCTGGAGCTGAGTCCCTTAAATCAGTGGAGATTTCTCCAGCACAGTCCATGAAGTCTGGAGAGTGGCTCAGCAACGTTGGGGTGGTGTCATCTACCAGCTAATCCTCGCTGGACTCCTAAAATTCCTTTATTTTATAAAAATTCCCTCCCAATATCAAGTGACACAGCTCCTTGGATGGATTTACTGCTCTAGGCTGGGTTTAAGAGGTGTGGGCTTGGCCATTGCCAATGTCAGGCATTCAAAACCATCTCTCAGGCTTCAAAAATCTTCATAAAAAGTGGAAAAAAACAGGGATTTTTTTTTTTAAATTCCCGTGGTTTTAGAATTGGTGTCTTGGTAGACATGAGGTCAGAACTTTTTGAGACAAGAAGGAAAAGAAAGGAATCAGAAATGTTGGTCTCTGAAAGTGTCTGATGGCTTCAGAGTGTGGTGATGTCACACACGTTATCCTTCTGCCAGGGGATGTTGTTGATGCTGAAACAAAAGCGGGAGCTAAAGAAATGGCAGGAATTCTTGGCAGGGAGGGAGAGAAGGGAGGGAGGGCAGAGTGCTGCAGAGGCACAGGAGAGCCCTGGGTGAGGTTTCTCTCCCACTGACGGTGTTTGATCCCGGTTTCATGTTGTGGGATGTTAGGAAGTGTTGGTGTCGTGTGTCCCTGTGTCCCCTCCTGTGTCCCTGTGCCCAGCCATGTGTCCCTGTGTCCCTGTGTCCCCTCCTGTGTCGCTGTGTCCACTCCTGTGTCCCTGTGCCCAGCCATGTGTCCCTGTGTCCCCTCCTGTGTCCCTGTGTCCCCTCCTGTGTCCCTGTGCCCAGCCATGTGTCCCTGTGTCCCTGTGTCCCCTCCTATGTCCCTGTGTCAATTCATGTGTCCCTGTGTCCCCTCCTGTGTCCCTGTGTCAATTCATGTGTCCCTGTGTCCATTCCTGTGTCCCTGTGTCCCCTCCTGTGTCCCTGTGCCCAGCCATGTGTCCCTGTGTCCCCTCCTGTGTCCCTGTGTCCAGCTCCCCCTGGCTCCCTCAGCCACATCAAGGGAGTGCTCTGGAGGAGGAAACCTCACCAAACCAGGCAGTTGGAAGGAGCTGGATTTGATCTGGGTCCCATTGCTGGAATTTGCACCAATGGGTGACTCCTCATCCCTGTCCAAGGCCAGGTTGGACACCGGGGCTTGGAGCACCCTGGGGTAGTGGAAGGTGTCCCTGCCCATGGACGTTCCTTAAGGTCCCTTTCCCACCCAAAGCATTCTGGAATTCTGTCAAACACTGGAGCAGGTTGCCCAGAAAAGCTGAGCTGCAAAGGGAGCCACAGGATAGGAGGAAGAAGCTCTGGGCTGTGCCAGGGAAGGCTGAGGTTGGATATCAGGAAGAAGTCCTTCACCAAAAGAGTTTTTTCCTTCCTTCCTTCCTTCCTTCCTTCCTTCCTTCCTTCCTTCCTTCCTTCCTTCCTTCCTTCCTTCCTTCCTTCCTTCCTTCCTTCCTTCCTTCCTTCCTTCCTTCCTTCCTTCCTTCCTTCCTTCCTTCCTTCCTTCCTTCCTTCCTTCCTTCCTTCCTTCCTTCCTTCCTTCCTTCCTTCCTTCTCCTAATGCTCTTTTCTCCAGCTTGGTTGAATGGGACTCATCAGATCCAATTAGCCAAGCACAGCTGCCCAGACCAGGAGTCCCCATCCCCAGAGGGATTTCAAAGCTGTGATTGTGGCCCTCGGGGACATGGGGCAGTGGTGGCCTGGGCAGCGCTGGGAAGGGTTGGGCTGGATCTCAGAGGGCTTTTCCAGCCTCAGTGATTCTGTGCCTGTGCCAGGTCTGGTGAGGTGGATCCCCCCCTGATTCCGTTCCACGTTTCCATCACCAGTGCTGCAAATCCTGCTCGGTGACTGGGTGGTGGCCACAATAATAAACCTGGGGTTGGTTTGTAATGATGAATTTGCCTCAACAGCATCCCTCGGCCAATCCTGAGTAATTAAACTCATTAACATCTCCTTGATGGCCTTTTGGCTTTGGTGGCCTGAGGCTGAGCAGTTCCTGCCCCTGCCCTGTTTACGCTCATCCCACCTCATGGCCGGTGGGAAGGAGCTCACAGATCAGCTGCAGCAATTTCCAAACTGTAACAAACAAACCCTCATTAGTTTCCTATATCCAGCCCTTGTGCTGAGGATTTGGGAGATGGGAGTTAATCTCCAGCAACATTTAATTTCATATTCCCGGCAGGGGGGTTGCTGTAAGTGGGGACTCAGTTCATCACATTAAATCTGGAAGTAAAATGTTTTTATTTTGCTGCCCTCGCAGTGGTGGCTCTCCCAGACTCAGCTTTTCTCTTTCAGAAGCTGCTGCCCTTCCACTTCATGGTCAAATCCTCCATCAAACCTCCAACCCAACAAAATTTGTCGTGGACACAGATTAACCATATCCAGACTAAATACCCAAATCCACAGGGCAGACCAGCAAAGCCAGGCTTACAACTGGCTTCTCTTAAAGCCACACGTTTTAGACTGTGTTGCAGTTTCTGCAGGTGTTCAGACTTCAAAAAGACTCATCCCAACCCCTACAAAATGTAAAAAAAAAAAATAAATTAAAAATCATCCAGTCATTTTTGAAAGGGAAGAAGCACGCCAGGATGTGCTGGGATATGCGTGTATAATGCAGCAGCCTGCAAAAAATATGTTCTCCCAGGCTTCTCTTTGCTTTTTAATCCTCCACCCCTCAAATTGCTGTTTTCTGGCAGCCTTTTGGTTTTGGCTGATTTTTTTTTATAAGAAATTTTGCTGCATTTTGGGCTGAAAAAGTTTTGTCCACACATTGCTCAAGGCTTCCATTTCCAGCTGAAAATTCCCAGGTTGGGGGTGTTGGGTTTTTGTGCATTTGGGGTTTTTTGGGGGGTGATGAAAAAGAGAAAATATAATGAGGAAGAGTAATTTAAAGACAGAAATTGTTCCCCATGGATAGATTTGGTTAATTTTTAACCCCACTTGTGCATGAAGCCAATTTTGATGGAGATTCTCCCAACTTTCAACGTTATCAGTGTGAGGCTCAGCAGGCAGCAACTCCTCTGTGCTGTTTCTATGAACATCCACAAGTCAGAGCCATGAAAAACTCTGGAGAGCTCTGCATTATTCAAGGGTTGGACAAGCCAACAAAAATCAATTTGTGGTTATAATAAACTTTAGAGCCCAAATGTTGGCACGGGATGGGGTTGTGTAGTCCAGACCCTTGGAGAAGGAATTAATTGTGTTGGGCCACTACTGAAATTTGGGCTTTTCTCAGCTAGGTGAGGACTGCCAGTCCCAAAGGTTTTGTGGTGGATGGGGAAAATGACAGAAATGGGCAGAAATCCAGCCAAGGGCATTTCCAGAAGGACTGGATGGTGTTGGAGTGGTTTCTGGCTTATCTTTTAGCTGGGTTTAAACCAAACAGTTGGCTTCAACCCTCCATATAAACCCAACACCAAGTTCAATCCTTAATTTAAACCCAGTGGTTTGGTCCAATCCAACCTTTGGGTTCAAGGCTTTGTGCAAACCCAATAGCTGAGTTCAATCCTTCATTTAAACCCAGTGATGGGTTCAACCCTTCATTTAAACCCAGCAGTTCAACCCTTCATTTAAACCCGATGGTTTGGTTCAGTCCAAGGGTTGGGTTCAGCACTTTGGATAAACCCAACCATTGGGGTCAACCCTTCATTTAAACCCAAGGGTTGGATAAACCCAACCATTGGGATCAACCCTTCATTTAAACCCAAGGATTGGGGGTTCAGCTCTTCATTTAAACCCAAAGGTTGGGTTTCACCTTTCATATAAACCCAAGAGTTGAGTTCAGCCCTTCTTTTAAGCCCAAGGGTTGGGTTCAATCCAATGGTTGGGTTCAATCCAATGGTTGGGTTCAAAACTTCATATTAACCCGAGTTGGATTCAACTCTTCATTTAAACCCAGGAGCTGGGTTCAACTCTTAATTTAAGCCCAAGAGTTGGGTTCAACCCTTCATTTAAACCCAAGAATTGGGTTCAACACCACATTTAAGGGGTTCAATCCAATGGTTGGGTTCAGTTCTTCATTTAAAAACCCAAGAGTTGGATTCGACTCTTCATTTAATCCCAAAGGTTGATTCAACTCTTCATTTAAACCCCAGAGTTGGGTTCAACTCTTCATTTAAACCCAAGAGTTGGGTTCAACTCTTCATTTAAACCCAAGATTTGGGTTCAACTCTTCATTTAAACCCAAGAGTTGGGTTCAACTCTTCATTTAAACCCAAGAGTTGGATTCAACTCTTCATTTAATCCCAAAGGTTGGTTCAACTCTTCATTTAAACCCCAGAGTTGGGTTCAACTCTTCAGTTAAGCCCAAAGGTTGGTTCAACCCTTGTTTTAAGCTCAACAATTGGATTTACCCCTGTGATGACTGAAGGGTTGAGCCCAACACAGCCAAACCCTGCAGCTGGGGGGAGGTTTAGTTCTCCAATGCCTCTTCATGGGGAGAGACCCCAAACTGTGCCAGGTGCCCCGCTCCTGGTCATTAACTCTCTGCTTCTCTGGTTTGCTTTTCTCCGTTCCAAGGTGGGCCTTAATGTTCTGATCCAGAGAGCGAACAAGTTTACCCCGGCCACCCGGCTCCTGATCCAGAGGTTTGTGCCATTCCCTGCTGTCGGTAAGGAAAAATTCCTTTTCTTCGTCTTCCAGGGGGTGGCTGCAAACCTGCAGGTGGCCAGAAGCCACTGGGGTGGACACAACTCCTTCCTTCCTGCTCGTGTCCCCTCAGTGCTGGTCCCCGAGCTGGGGCAGGCAGGGATGGGGCTCTGCAAAGCAGGATTTGGGCAGATTTTTGCAGAGCTGCTGGTGGAGGCGGCTCCTCAGGCTCTTCAGCTGCACTTTCCACTCTGAGGCAGCTTCAGAAGTGATCAGCACTGGCTGGGCCTCGGCCATTCCATTCTGAGAGCATCTCATTGGCAAGGTCTGGGCTGAACTGTGTCAAATCTCCAAAGTAAGCAGCAGCACCGTGGTTGTTTTACAGTAAAATGCAAAGAAATGGCTCTGCTCTGAACGTGCAGATTTCTGAGAGCTGCTGATTAAAAGCAGTTCCGAGTGTGTGCAGAACTGAGGCTGCTCCTGGCTTGGTGGAGCATTTTATTGGTGTTTTATCACTTTTGAGGGAAGGGATGTCCTGGACTCAGCCTTTGCTGGGCCCTGTGCTTCCAACCTCCAGCAGAATTTGCAGAGATTTTAGCAGATGCAGAAATTTTGCAGAAATTTTAGCCCGGAAGAAATTACCAGTGGCTTTGGAGTAATTTTTTTGTCTGAGCTTGTTTATTTACAAAGATGGTGCAAAAAATTGCCCAGGCATGGAGGAAATCGCTAAAACCTGGGGGTTGCTCCCCGTTCCAGGTTCCTTTTTCAGCCATTTAATGTCAAATTTGTCTTTTTCCTTTGCTGTTTGCCACATCCTCAGAGCTCACCTGAGCCCCTTTGCTTGTCTGCTGCTCTCACTTTCTCTGGCCCTTCTGCTCCTTTTTGAACAGGGAACTGGCTGCTGTGTCCCTCCAGCCCTCAATTCCCCAGTTGCTGGATTTTTTTTTTCTCCCTTCTCTGCCAGAACAGCAGCTCCTTGCCCTGCCTGCAGAGCTGGGGGGGGACGGGGATTGTGCCCTGGGGGTTGCACTGAGCACTTTCCTCGTGCACAAGGGATCTGTGGGCATTGCTGTCCTTTCCCTGGGGCTTTTCTGGGATCTGTTTGAGAGGGATTCAGCTTTCCTTGGGTTTTGATAACCAGGAGAGCGCAAGGGATGAGTTCAAGCCCCGGGAGGCAGCTCTGAGGCGGGGTTTGAGTCAAAGACAGGCAGGGAATCCTTGCTGCAGGGCTGCTCTGCTGTCACACCAAGGTGTTTGTGTTGGCATTGATTGAGGACCCTTCGTTAATTTGTTTCGCCTGTAATTAATTCTCCAGCTGACACTTTACTCGTCATGCTTCGTTATGAGCCAGGACATCAGGGATCCTTCCCACTAATTGCTGCTTTGTGGTTTGCAGACCTGGACAAACCCTTAATTAAGATGTGTCTCCCAATTACTTCTGAACCTCCAGCCCCCAGCAGAAAGGCAGAGATTCTCTATTTCTACATGAAAAGCCAAACACTGGAGGCTTTTTGGAGCTCTTGCTCCAAAGCAAGAGCTCCAAAACTCCCAGGGGTGTGGTCCTCAGGGGTGGGGTTTCGTGGTGGATCTGGCAGTGCTGGTTGGACTTGGTGACCTGAGAGGTCTTTTTCAGCCTTAATAATTCCGCGATTCTGTTTTATTTTAAATTTTTAAATTTAATTTTAAATATTTAAATTAAAGAGTTTCCCCCATCCCTTCCTTTTGCCTCCCTCTCCCCTGACCTCCAGAGCTGTGCTGCTTGAGAGCAGCTGGAAAACTGGAGGGACATCCAAGCTTGAGGGTCCCATCCCAGGTCACCCCTGGAGAGGGGGGCCTGGGGAGGGGCAGCTGGGGTGGCAGCTGCCCCAAAGCCCAGCAGGGATGTCCATGAGGACTCCAGGGAGCTTTGGGAAGCTGGGATGGGCACTGGGACAGCTCTTGGTGCCCTCAGAGAGGTCTGTGTCTCCTCCAGGCTGTGTTTGCACAATCGGTGAGCCCTCCCTGCCTGGAGCACACCTTCAGCACCAGCGCTGCTGGCCCAGGCCCTGCCCTCTCCCTGCTCCAAGGTTCATTTGTAGCTGCTGAAAATCCCAAATTGGCCCAAAAATCCCAGCTGGTCGAAGGGTTGGATCCAGAGAACCCAGCCAGGGGAGCAGCTCCTGGAGGTGGCCAAAACCCTGAAGAGCTGGAGGCTGCCCCATTGGAAAAGGGGTTTGGGATGAGGGTCAGAGCATCCTCTGGGGGTTCCATGGGAGGAGCAGGGAGAGGGAAGGGTCTTGGAGCCTGAATTTGAGCAGGGAGGGGCTGGACCCTTCCTCAGAGGTGAGGAGGGGGAAGGATCTCTGTGCCCAGGGGATTCAAGGAGCCCAATTCACCCTTTTCTTCCCCAGAACTGGGTGTGAACAGCTGTCCCCGAGACCAGGGTGTCACTGCTGAGGGTGTGCTTCAACTGGAGAAGTTCATGGCTAAAAAAAAACACTCAGAAAATCCCAAAATTGCATCCCAAACCTGACCTGAAGGAAATTAAAGCTGATAGAAAGATCCTCATTGGAGAAGAGGGAGAGGGAGGCAAGATTTCTTCTCCTTGGGCTTTTTTGTCTGTGTGTGGTTAAAATTGTTGTGATTAGGTGATGCCTAAGGCCAGATTTAGAGTGTGGAAAGCACCATGGGATAGGAAAAGAGATCCACAAACAGCCAGGAGTGGGGTGGTGTCTCGGTTTGGAGCCCGAACCCAGTTTGTGGTGTTCCTCAGAGCGCTTCCACAGCCGTGCTTTCCAGGCCACGTTATCACAACTCCTTCCCAAATCCTGCAGATCACTTTGTCTGCAGATTTGTTCATTTATCTCTCCCCCCCCTCCATGCATTTGAGGCGTCCATGGAATCCAAGTTGAGCCGTAATTAGCAGCCTTCTCTGCTCTCTCAGGGAGCAGAAGGGGAGCAGTTACGTGAGGGGCTCGTCTCAGACGAACGGGGCTGGAAGCAGCTTCTGGGGTTTGGGACCAGGGCAGGGAATCCAGAGCCTTGGGAAAACATCTTGGGAGCTGCACCAACCCCACCCCGAGTCTGTCAGGAGCTCTGTGCCAGGGCAGCCCTGGCCAAAGCAGCTCTGCTGGGAGGGTTTCATCTGCTGGGTTTTGATTGACAACGAGAGGGACGGGGCACAAAAGTGTTAAAAATGAAAAAAAACCCAAAAAAACAACAACCCACCCAGGGGCTAAACTTTCTTTAAATGAAAGGCCTTGTTTTGTTTTTTTTTTTTTAATCTGGGATTCAGGAGCTGAAGGGTTGGGAACACAGATATTTTGATAGATGGGAAGAGTGGTCTGGGAGTTGGAATATTAAAGAGAGAGACAGAGTGTGCGTGTGTGTGTGTTCCTCTCCCTCTCGAGTGGAAGGAGCATTTGTCACCACAAATCATCCTTGATTGCACAGAGCTGCCTTCAGAGAGGGCTCACCCACCCACCACCCTCAAAAAATTAGACATTTGTTATATGACATGAATTGAGATTAATTAGCGAATATTAACCCATCAAGCAGTGCAGAAACACATTTTTGGAAGGCACTGGTACTTTGCAGCAACAGTGGGTTTGTCTCAGTTCTGGGTGGAAAGTTTGCAGGGAAATGTGGTGTGGGGGGTGCTGGAAAATGCCACTTGATCAGCCCCAAAGTTTTGTGGGAATTGGCAGCTTTTCCTTGGGAGAACTTGGGAAGTGCCTGAGCCCCGGGGAGGGTGATGCTCAACCCCAACTCTTGATCAGACTTGAGAGACAGAATTTGGGGTCCTCTCGAGGCCTCAAAAGCCATGGGCTGGGCAGGGAGGGAGGGGTCGGGAATGTCCTGGTGCACGGAGCCATTTTTCCCAAAAAAAAAAAGTGTGAAGTCATGGGATGGTTTGGGTTGGAAGGGGCCTCAAAGACCACCTGGCTTCAACCATGGGCAAGGACAGCTTCACAGAATTCACAGCATTCACAGAATTCACAGAATTTCTAGGTTGGAAGAGACCTCCAAGATCATCAAGTCCAACCCATGCTCTAACACCTCAGCCAGACCATGGCACCAAGTGCCACACCCAGTCTTGTTTTAAACACATCCAGGGATGGTGAGGTTGGAAGAGACCTTCGAGATCATCGAGTCCAACCCAACCTTGCCCTAGTCCTGTAGTCCTATTTACCTTTATTGTCCCAGAGGAAAAAAAAACAACCCAAATATTGGTTATTATTCTCCTTGAGAATCCCATCTTGTTTTGGGACCAGAGCAGCTCACCTCAGCAGATTGAGGGAAGGAGACTTGTGAGGGCAAACCAGTGGGGACTGAGCAGGGCTGATCCTCCTGCCTTTCTGCTCCTCAGCCAGTGCCAACATCTGCAACGTGGTCCTGATGAGGCACACGGAGCTGGAGGAGGGGATCGATGTCTTGGACAGTAACGGGAACATTGTCGGCTCTTCCAGAGTTGCTGCCAAACACGTGAGTACCAGGGGAGCTGGGGCAGGGCTGATTCCAGGCTCCACACATCCCACAGCCACTGCAGGCCCTTGTAGCCACGGTTTCTGCCATGTTTTGATTGCAGGAAATCCTTTTCCCAGGGACAGAACTGGTAAACAAGGTCATGTTATTGTAAACTAAGATATTTTTCTACATGCTTTCCCAAAGGAGGGACTTGGCTTGATGGTCTCTTCAAGTGACCAATGAGTCAAAGAGTCCCACCTCTAAGGTGGGTGCGTTGTAGAAAGGTATAAAATAGGTTTTGAGAATCAACCAAGATTCCTCCTTTTGGAGTCACAGCCTTCTGAACCAGACTTGAGTCTTTCTTTCATGTCCAACGGCGACAGTCCCTGCCTTTAGGAGCTGGGGATGGAGGAGATCCGGAGAACAGGGATTTGGGTCGTGCAGGGAAATCTGGGAGCTGGCCCTGGTGGTTTGGAAAGGCACTGGGGAGATTCCTGTGCCTGGTGCTTCCACAGGAATTCCTTGTGGTGCACTCAGCAAAGATCCCTCACGCCTTTTCCCAAACGAGGAGTACTCAGGCTCTGAGCTGAGCAGCTTTTCCAACCCTTCCCCTGCCAAACCTGCATTAAAAGCTGCCACCCAAAGCCGGCTGAGGGCAGCCAGATGTTTTTCCCCACATGAACACCTGGTTTGCCTTCCCTGTAACCCACCCTGTGCCACCTGCCTGGGATTGTTCCCTCTCCATCCCTGGCTGCAGCTCTGGCTCCCCAGCATCCCCCTGAGCTGTTGTTTCCAAGTGGGCTCTCGGCTGAGATGTGAAGCTGCACTGAGCACACGCCCAGGCACAGGAGTTAATAATATAAAGCTTGGCATTTCCCTCCCTCCTTCTGTCCAAGGCACTCCAGAGACAGCAATTAATGTACAGCTCCGCAGTCCTCGGCAGGAACGGGGAGATCTCGAGGAGCTCTCCATATTGTTGGTTAACGGGGGGATTAAAACAATCTGCTGAAGGGCTCAGAGACACTTCTGGGAGCCAGCTTTCCTCACTTCCATTAACTGGCTCCAAGACCCACTTTTCCCCTCTCCGTCCTGATGGCTTGAAAGAGAAAATGAAGATTAAAAGTGGAGGTGCTGTGAGAGCGGCGTAGGTGGAGCTTAAACGTAAAATTTGGGAATTCTGGGAACTTCTGCTCAGCTGCCATCCAATCCCAGCTGCCATCCAATCCCACCCAGTGTCTGCCTGGATAGGCTGATCCTGGGTTTCGTCATGTACAGCGTGGCAGATCCTCAGTGTGACACAGCTGTCCCTGTGTGAGGGTTTGTGGTGAGGCAGATGCGCCTGTGACATAAAAACATGGAATGCTTTGGGTGAAAGGGACCTTAAATCCCACCCAGTGCCACCCCTGCCATGGCAGGGACACCTCCCATTGTCCCAGGTGGATCCAAACCCCAATGTCCAATCTGGCCCTGGACACTCCTAAATCCCGAGTTATTGCTGGTTGGGATGTTCATGGAATGGTTTGGCTGGGAAGAGACCTTAAATCCCATCCAGTGCCACCCCCTCCCACCATCCCAGGTGGATCCAACCCGGCCTTGGGCACTGCCAGGGATCCAGGGGCAGCCCCAGCCAAGCTGGGAATTCCAGCCCAGCCAGGAATTGCTGCCCAAGACCCCAGCCCAAGCTCCCCTTGCCCAGTGGGAAGCCATTCCCTGTCTCCTGTCCCTGCAGCCCTTGTCCCCAGCCCCTCTCCAGCTCTCCTGGAGCCCCTGCAGGCCCTGGAAGATCTCTGGGCCTCAATAAGTCCAAATCCCTCTTTGGTTGCTCCTTCCAGTGAGTCTGGCCAGGAAGGAAGGGTTGGTGGAGGCACAGCTGCAGCTCCTTGCTTGGGGTTTTCCCAGGAGAGGAGAGCCCTGTGTGTCACAAATCCCTGCAATGAATAAACCAGCAGGGATTGAAAACCCTCAGCACAGGGAGGGGTGGCAGCAGCTCACACCTGCCAGCAGCACCAAGGGTCTCTTTGTCACAGGGCATTTTTGGGGTTTTGCAGCCAGTGGCACATTGCTAAAGCTCACAGGCAGTTGTTGTCCCAGTCACTGAGGGCACACCCACAGCTGCCTCACACCGTGCCCGTGCTGTGCTTTCCATGAACAATCATCAATATTCCACTGTTAACCACAGAACTCCCTCCTGTCCTGCTGTGCACATTCCTCTGCAGCTTTGAGGTCCATCCTGGCCAAACCTGAGACTCAGACAATTGCTCCACCTCCTTGCTTGCTGCACTGTTGTCACTTCTCCTACTTTCCAGCTTTGCAGTTACAGCTAATTCCAAATTCTCCTGCTCTTTCTGTTTCTGGGGCTGCTTCCACAGCTTTCTGAAAGCTTTTTATTGCCTTTAGTATTTCCCACATGGGATGTCTGGATGTGTCTGTTTTTGCTCTGCAGGCTCTGCTGGAAACAGCCCTGACCAGAGTGGTCCTGCCCATGCCTATACTGGTTCTACCTCCCATCATCATGTCCGTGCTGGAGAAGTGAGTCTGCCTCAGGGGAAGGGGGAATTCCCGGGGGGAAGGGAGGAAAGGTCCTCACTGGGTGTCGGGCACTGGGGTTTTATGGAGTCATGGGATGGTTTAGGTTGGGAAGGTCCTGCAAGGTCATCGAGTCCATCCGTTCCCAGCACTGCTGTCACTGCCCAGTGTCCCCAAGGGTGGCAACAACCCCACAACATTTCCCCTCCAACATTTCCCCCACAACATTTCCCCCACAACACTCCCCCTCCAACATTTCCCTCACAACATTTCCCCTACAACATTTCCCTCACAACATTTCTCCTGCAGCATTTCACCTATAACATTTCCCCTCCAGCATTCCCCCTACATTTCCCCCACAACATTTCCCCTACAACATTTCCCCTCCAACATTTCCCCTCCAACATTTCCCCTACAACATTCTCCTACAACATTTCCCCTACAACATTTCCCTCACAATATTTCCCCAACATTTCCCCCACAACATTTCCCCTACAACATTCCCCCTACATTTCCCCTCCAGCATTTCCCCCACATCTCTCCCACATTTCCCCCACAACATTTCCTCTCCAACATTTCACCTATAACATTTCCCTCACAACGTTTCCCTACAACATTTCCTCCACAACATTTCCCCTACATTTCCCTCACAACATTTCACCTACAACATTTCCTTCACAACATTTCTCCTACAGCATTTCACCTATAACATTTCCCCTCCAGCATTCCCCCTACATTTCCCCCACAACATTTCCCCCACATTTCTTCAACATTTCCCCCACAAAATTTCCCCCACAACATTTCCCCCACAACATTTCCCCTACAACATTTCTCCTACAACATTTCCCCTACATTTCCCCCACAACATTTGCCCTACAACATTCCCCTACAACATTTCCCTACAACATTTCCCCTACATTTCCCCTACAACATTTCCCTACAACATTTCCCCTCCACACGGCCTTGAGATCCCTCCAGGGATGGGGACTCCAGCCCTGCCCTGGGCAGCCCCTTTCAATGCTTAACAACCCTTTACATTTGGGGTTTTTTTTGGGGGGGTGGTGATGAAAAAGAGAAAACATCGTGAGGAAGAGTAATTTAAAGACAGAAGTCATTCCCCGTGGACAGATTTGGTTAACTTTTCACCCCACTTGTGCACGAAGCCAATTTTGATGGAGATTCTCCCAACTTTCAGCGTTATCAATGTGAGGCTCAGCAGGCAGCGACTCCTCTGTGCTGTTTCTGTGAGAATTCCTTTCCAGGAAGGAATTTTCCCCAAATCCAACCTAAACCCTCCCTACTGCTGTTCCCTCTCCTCCTGTCCCTGTTCCCTGGGGAGCAGAGCCTGACCCACCCCTGGCTGTCCCCTCCTGGCAGGGAGTTCTGCAGAGCCACAAGGTTCCCCCTCAAATTTCATCCACCAAATTTTTTTTTTTTCTTTTGCTAATTAAATTTCCACGTTCCATCATTTTGGACCAGCTTGTTGAAGTTTTACATTGGTGTGATTATTTCACCTCATCCCTGACACCCCAGCAGCTGGAATAACCCCTTGTGGAAGGTCAGTGTGAGACAAAACCCTCTGAATTCAGTGGAAAGCTGTCCACGACGTTCAGTTCCCCACTTAGCAAACGTTAGAGATTAAAAGGGCTTGGCTGGTGTTCAGCCAGAGATTATCACGGAATCATGGAATTGTTTGGGTAGGAAGAGATCTGAAATTCTTAAATTCTATTATTTAAATAAATTCTAAAATTTAGTTTTCAATTCTTAAATTCCGTTAAGCCTTAAATTCTATTTATTACCATTTATAACTCCAGTGAGGAGCAGATTCTATCCCCCCCTAATTTTGTGCAAAACATTTGACTTTTATTTCGTTTTCCTTCTGGACAAAACCTCTGCAGCCTCTTCCTTGCTCCCTTTGTCACCCACATGGTCCCCAGGACAGGATTTACCTGCCCTGGTGGAGCTGCTGGGAGTGGCCATGCCTTACTCTGCAGTTCCTCCCTCTGGAGTAATTTACTCAGGGTTTACTCCAAGTCACGTGTGGTAACTGAGGCTTTGCACCGAGGAGGTTTTGTGTGTTCCCACTGCTTTAACTGATTCCCATTTAACCATTAAAAAAAAAAATAAAAATCAACACCCAGGACAAATGGTTTTATTGCTTCAAAGGACCATTGCTGGGTATCCGCATCTGAAATCCTCTGTGTGCAAAAAAAATTTGGAGAAATTTGTAGAAGACTCCTCTCTAAATTAATTAATAAATTATTGTCCCCAGCAGGGCGCACTGAGGGCCCATCCTGGGCTGTCCCCAGAGCTGAAATAAACCTGACAGCAAAATTGGATTGGCACCCGGGGAGAAAATAAAGCTGCTGGTGAAATTTGCTCCATCCTTTGCAGCAGAATAAAACCAATAAATCATTTCTTTGTCCTCAGGGGCATCATAAATCCTGGGATTGATGCGAGTTGTGCTGAATGCACCTGTGCTCAGTGCAGGCCTTACTGAAACTGATTTTATCTGTGAACTTACAGGAGATTGCCCTCAAAAAAAAAAAAAAAAAAACAACCAAAAACCAAACCAAAAATCATCATTTTAACTTATTGAAAGCTTTAATTCACGTTTGTGAGAGAAAATTTTTCTCCTCGCTGCCACGAAACTCCGTGGGTATAAAAATATCCGGGCTCTGCTTTTGCCTGCCTGAATTCTCCCCAGAGCTTTTGTGCCTGCTTCGTGTTCCATCAGATATCCTTGGATTCCTGGAAGGCTGGGAGTGAGAAGCAGCAGGGATGGGGAGTGAGGTGTGGCTGGGCCAGGCTGCTGGGGGTGGTGGCATCTCTGGAGCACCCCTGGGACACGGGGAATGGCCCTCAGGGGTCCGAAGTCAACTCACAGATCTTAAAACTGCTTCCCAAAGGGCTCAGTCGGAGCTGAGAGCTCATTTTGGGAAAGAAGAAACCTTTTGGAGCATTTTGGGAGAAGTGTAACTTCGTAAATTTAGTAGGATTTGGAGTTTGAGGGGGGTGTTTTTAATGGGGGTGAGATCCCAGCAGGCATTATCCCTTAATTTATAGAAATCCCTACGGGGGCTGTAAATGGGAAGGATGGAGGTGTCACTCATCATTTGGAGGCTGGAGAGCTGGGATCAGGGTCCTCCGATGAGTTTGCATTTGGGATATGGGAAGGAGGGGATGGTTCCTCCAATGGGTTTGCATTTGGGATATGGGAAGGAGGGGATGGTTCCTCCAATGGGTTTGCATTTGGGAATGTGGGGAGAGAGGGCAGCAGTTCCTCCAAGTCATTTGGGATTGTGGGAAGGAGGAGATGATTCTTCCAATGGATTTACATTTGGGATTGTGGGGAAGGAGGGGACAATTCTTCCAACGGATTTACATTTGGGATTGTGGGAAGTAGGGGGTGATTCTTCCAATGAATTTACATTTAGGATTGTGGGGAAGGAAGGGAACAATTCCTCCCATGGAGTTGCATTTGGGATTGTGGGAAGTAGGGGACGATTCCTCCCATGGATTTACATTTGGGATTGTGGGGAAGGAGGGGACAATTCCTCCAGGTAGTTGGAATGTGGGATATGGGAAGGAGGGGATGATTCCCATGCCCGGTGTGACCCCGGGTACAGGTGGGTGAAGGTGCTCAGCTGGATGGGACTCCCACCCCTCCAGGGCCCAGCTCTTGCTCCCAGCAGGCTTCCAGATCCCAGGAATTCTCCCCGCCTCGTCTGCACCTCGCTGCTCCCAAAGTTTATTTTAAGTGGCCAGCTCCCGGTCGCCGTCTCTCCGCTCGGATCCAGGTCTTTCCTCTCTCCCAGCCATCTCTCCATCTGCATGTTTTAACTCCCCCAGCTGCCTCTCTCGTCTCTTGTGCCATTTTTTTTTCAGCTCTCTTGGCTCCTCTCGTCTCTTTGCCTGCTGTGTATTTTAACTCCCAGGGCCGCCTTCTCTGCTCTCCAAGTAATTCCGTGTTCCCTCCCACCGCCGCGCTCCCATTCTTCCCCATGTTTCATGCATTTCCTGCTGCTTGGACGCTCTGGTGGAGCAGCCAACATATAGAATCAATGTTTATTTTCAGCCTGCATATGCCACGCAAGGGAACACGGTGTCAGTTATTTCGTGCAGATGTATCCTCATCGAAGTTTTATAAATAATATCCGCGCTGGCAACTTCCACGCGGGGTGGGGGGAATAAAAAAAAAAAAAAAATTCAGCGGTGTCTGCGGGATGAGGGCGGCTCTCCTGTGGGGTGGAGCTGAGGAGGGGAACCCTTTGGTGTCACGCAGGTGCGGGGGCACTGTGGGAAGTTGGGTTCTTCGTCCCCACTTCCCTTCGCTCCCTGCGTTCAGGCAGAATCCTTTGTTTGGTCGTTAGGGTGGAAATCGGGGAAGTGGAGCTCTTGGGCTCCCAGCCGCCATCCCAAGGCTTCTCCAGCAGCCCTGGTGCAGCTCCCTGCAGACCTGCAGCCCGTCCTGCAGCTGCTTGGTGTGGGACAGGCCTAAGTGCAGCCTCAGTCTCAGCTCTGTGGTGGGAGAACCCCAATTTTTGGCTCCTGTGCTCTGGCCGAGAGTTGGAGAAGCTCAGTCCATCATCAGTGTCTGTTGGGGGATCTCTGAGTGGAGAGTGAAGAACCTGAGCTCCTCTTACATCCTCATCTTCACCCTCCTCTGTGCCCCTCAGAGAAGACCTTTCAGAGGGTCTGAAGCACAGAGCAGGGCTGGGAAGGTTCCAAGAGCTGGGGAGCGTCAGGATGCCCTGGAGAAGGCCTTGGAGCTGGCTGGGCAATGCCTGTGGAAGAGACAAAGCTGGAACTGCTGGCAAAGAGCAGGAGCTGAGGGAGAAACGGGAGCAAAACATGGAGTTGTGTCCATGGAAGAGGAGCATTTCTGCTCTTCCTCATCTCCAAATCCTCCTCATGCAGCAGCTCCCAGGGCTGTTTTCCTGTAAATCCCATGAAACCAGGATGCTGGATCAACCCTGCAGAGCTGCTCTGGCTGAGCTGAACCAGTGACACCAGGAAAAAATGGATTTTTCCTGGGGGGCTGGCTGGTGCTTTGTGATGCTGGGAGGGCATTTCCCTCTGCCCAAGCCGTGTTTGTCACTGCAGAGCCGGGCTGAGGCAGGAGGCCCTCCTGGCCCTGGTGTCCATGGGCTTCTCCTGGAGATCCTCCCCTGTCAGTGCGTGCAGGATGCTCCCACAGGTGCTTTTCCTCCAGAGGCCCCATCCAGCTCAGTTTGTTTGGGCTCAGCAGCGGCACCTTGGGCTGCTGGAGCCGTTCCCGGAGTAAACACGGGAGCTGCTCCTTTCACGGTGCCAATCAAGCACAAAAAGAGCCCCCAGCCTCCCTCACCTGGCACCTGCTGCGTCCTCAGGGCTGGAGCCGCGGGCTGAGGACAGCGGTGGCCTGGCTGGGTGGGACAGCAGAGCTGCTGGTGGCTGGCAGAGCCCGGATTTTCCTCAAAAATGACCCAAAATGAGCGAGAGAAGCTCGGGAGCAGAGCGGACAGGCAGGCCCTGGGAAGGCCTCAGCAGAGAGGGGGATCTGGGCATCCCAAAATCCCTTGGCACGTCAGAGGGGTGTCCTGGGGAGTCTGGGATCCCTGAGGACCCCTGAGGACCCCTGAGGATCCCTGAGGATCCCTGAGGATCTCTGAAGATCCCTGAGGATTCCTGAGAACCCCTGAGGTTCCCTGAGGATCCCCAAGGATCTCTGAGGTTCCCTGAGGACCACTGAGGATCCCTGAGGATTCCTGAAGACCCCTGAGGATCCCTGAGATTCCCTGAGGATTCTCAAGGATCCCTGAGGATCCCTGAAGATCCCTGAGGATCTCTGAGGACATCTGAGGACCCGTGAGATTCCCGAGGATCACTGAGAACACCTGAGGTTCCCTGAGGATCCCTGAGGACCCCTGAGGATCCCCAAGGATCCCTGAAGATCCCTGAGGATCCCTGAGGACATCTGAGGACCCCTGCAGATCCCTGAGGATCTCTGAGGACCCCTGAGGTTCCCTGAGGACCCCTGAGGATCCCTG